>CM050168.1:67363521-68061021 GCA_027410445.1 Discoglossus pictus
TATGTTTAATTATAAAGTCTATACAGATAGATTGATAGATAGATAGATAGATAGATAGATAGATAGATAGATAGATAAATATATATATATATATATATATAAACATATATATATATATATATGCATTTTTGTTGTATGTATATATCTATATATATATATATATATATATATATATATATATATGTGCGTGTGTATATATATTTATATATAAACTTACATACATTATATATATATATATATATATATATATATATTCCTCTGATCTATTAGGAATAAACCAATGTAAGTTTCCAGTAAAGCAAAAAATTATTTAATAAAGAATACCTTAGTGGCTGTATTTATCTATTTATATTTTATTTGTTTATTCTTACTTTCTACAAATATTTTTTCCATTATAAAGTCAGTTCTTAATTTTTTTTACTTAAAAGTCTTGCATCAAAATCTTTTGTGCCCTCTCCCTTCATCCTCGCAGCTCATTATTTTCAAAAATAAACAAACTGGCAATGTCCAATCAGATGAGATCACCAAAATCCTTTACACCCTGAGGCTCATTATTGGATTACACGTCTTGGTGCGAACGTGTAGCCTTTGGGGATTGACCTTAGAGCATACACAATGCAAGGTCTGAGAGTCACCTGTCATTTTTGCTTGGTGTTAATTATCCAGGAACAAAACTCCAGTCCAGGAGAGCAGGGCTTGTAGCTTTGGAAGCTGCTACAGCCAGATGGCTTTGGGTACTGCCTGAATGGGCAGTTTATGGCTCAGTCTTTTGTTATCAGTCCCATAGGACAAGCTGCTAATATTACTTGTACACAAAACAGCTTCCCATATTGTGCATCCTTCAATTTATTAATGCTCAGAGGTGCTACAAGTGCACAAAGGCTGCATTCCTAGTCAACAGGGTTGTTGCAGCTTTATAATTGTGATGCTTTTTAAACCTGTTAATAATCTCTTTTTACTGCAAAGCATCTGGACACAGATTTATTTTTTGAAATGCTTGGAAAAGGAAAATAATAATGAAAATGTATCTGTTATATTTTTGGAGTGGGTGCAATATTGATGAAAATGGACAGTAAAAAAGATGATTCTTTGAAATGTACGCAAACTAATATTGCTTATTAATTAATATATTAATTATACTGTAATATAGCTTGTAGTATGAAAGATGACTGAGCTAATTTGCCTGGTTTGCCTAAAAGAGATCTGGTTTGTGAATGTGTAGTTGGTCATGTTAGACACATAGATAGATAGATAGATAGATAGATAGATAGATAGATAGGTAGATAGATAGATAGATAGATAGATAGATATTGCGATGAGATGATAGCAACTATAAATGCACACCTATCTATCTATCTATCTATCTATCTATTTATCTATCTATATCTCTTTCTCTGTATCTATCTGCCTCCATCTCTCTCTCTCTCTCTATCTCTCTCTCTCTCTCTCTCTCTGTATCTATCTATACAGTTGTGTTCAAATGTTTGCATACCCTGGCAGAAATTGTGAAATGTTTGCATTTATTTTGAAAATATGAGATATGATTTATTTTATTGAAGCATAGTGATCACATGAAGCCATTTATCACATAGATGTTTGGCTCCTTTTTAAATCATAATGATAACAGAAATCACCCAAATGGCCCTGATCAAAGTTTACATACCCTTGAATGTTTGGCCTTGTTACAGACACACAAGGTGACACACACAGGTAACAATAGCCATTAAAGTATAATTTCCCACACCTGTGGCTTTTTAAATTGCAATTAGTGTCTGTGTATAAATAGTCAATGATTTTGTTAGCGCTAACGTGTATGCACTGCACAGGCTAGATACTGAGCCATGGGGTGCAGAAAAGAACTGTCAAAAGACCTGCGTAACAAGGTAATAGAACTTCATAAAGATAGAAAAGAATATAAAAAGATATCCAAAGCCTTGAAAATGCCAATCAGTACTGCTTTATCACTTATTAAGAAGTGGAAAATGCAGGTATCTTTTGATACCAAAGCAAGGTCAAGTAGACCAAGAAAGATTTCACCCACAACTGCCAGAAGAATTGTTCGCAATACAAAGAAAAACCCACAGGTAACCTCAGAATAAATACAGGCTGCTCTGGAAAAAGACGGTGTGGTTGTTTCAAGGAGCACAATATGACAATACTTGAACAAAAATGAGCTGCATGTTCGAGATGTCAGAAAGAAGCCTTTACTGCGCCAATGCCACAAAAAAAACAGCCCAGTTACAATATGCCCGAAACACCTTGACACGCCTCACAGCTTCTGGCACACTGTAATTTGGAGTGATAAAACCAAAATAGAGCTTTATGGTCACAACTATAAGCTCCATGTTTGGTTGTATTGTATGAGGTTGATTCTTCACTAATTATGTTGTGTAAAATGGGTTTCCATCATTTATGTTACATGTAGTTCAGATTCCATTGGTTGTGTTGCCTAAGGCTTTGATTCCCATGGTGCATGTGATTGGAGTTCCCATTGGTTGTGTTACATGATGTTGGGTTTCTATTGGTTGTCTTATGTGAGGTTTGTTTCCATTAGTTGTGTTGTGTAATGTGTTTCCATTTGCTGTGTTTCATGAATTTGTTTTTCTATTGGTTGTGGTGTTTGTGGTTGGATTCCATTAGCTACACCACTTAAAAGACCACTGCACAATGATAAAAATATATGTTTGAGAAATAATTTAGAGCTTACTTAAGCAGGAAAAAATTATACTGCTAGTTTTTAATTAGAAAAAATATATATTTTTGATGTCTCTACTGGATCAATCCATGATATATTGGTAGACCTTTTGTGTGTGAGACGGCGTTTATAGTTCTGGAGAGATGTGGTTGAATTTCCTGAAACATGAGTCTGTCTCTGGACCAAGGGATGTGGTGTCAGTCCTATCCAATTATGTTAATAAACATTTTACCTTCTCCGACACCCCTCTCTCCACTGATACCCTAACACAGGGGTGGGCAGGGAGGACCACATACATGCCAGGATTTGAAGATATCCTTGCTGTGCCCAGGTGAGTCAATCAAGATGACTGAAGAAGTGATTGACTCCCCTGTGGGCAGCAGGGATATCATCAAATCCAGGCATGTGTGTGGCCCTTCAGGACCGAACTTGCCCACTCCTACCCTAACACATACCCTCATGATTCAGAAAGAGATGTAAAAACACGTTTAATCTTTAACTGCAGTGCAGATAAGAAAATCCAAAATGCAAATTGATTGTTTTATCAAACAGAGATATATATTTATGATTCACCATATGTAGAATGATATAAAAGTAAATAGATTTTGCAGTTTGCCAAGATGATCACATCTGTCTGATGTGACTGCTGGTTTGCCTAATATTTATATTACAATTATTGTTCATGCTAGAATGTGATATTTCTGCTTATTTGGCAGAGAAGATAAAATACAGTGCCTTGCAAAAATATTCACCCCACTTGGCATTTTTCGTGTTTTGTTGCCTCACAACCTGGAATTAACATGGATTGTTTGATGATTTGCCTTATTTAATTTACAGAACATGCCCACGACTTTGAAGATGTTTTTTTCTTATTATTATAAAGCAAACAACAAATAGGACAAAATAACAGAAAAAGTCAATGTGCATAACTATTCACCCCCCTAAAGTCAACACTTTGTAGAGCCACCTTTTGGGGCAATCACAGCTCCAAGTCACTTTGGATAAGTCTCTATGAGCTTGCCACATCTTACCACTGGGATTGTTGCCCATTGCTCCTTGCAAAACTGATCCAGCTTCTTCAAGTTGGATGGTTTGCGCTTGTGAACAGCAATCTTTAACTCTGACCACAGATTTTCTATTGGATTGAGGTCTGGGCTTTGACTAGGCCATTCCAACACATTTACATGTTTCCCCTTAAACTACTCAAGTGTTGCTTTAGCAGTGTGTTTGGGGTCATTGTCCTGCTGGAAGGTGAACCTCCATCCTAGCCTCAAATCACGGACAGAGTTGTACAGGTTTTGCTCAAGAATATCCCTGTATTTAGCACCATCCATCTTTCCCTCAACTCTGACCAGTTTCCCAGTTCCGGCTGCTGAAAAACATCCCCACAGCATGATGCTGCCACCACCATGTTTCACTGTCAGGATGGTGTTCTTTGGGTGATGTGATGTGTTGGGTTTACGCGTTTTCTTTGATGGCCGAAAAGTAAAATTTTAGTCTCATTAGACCAGAGCACCTTCCTCCATGCATTTTGGGAGTCTCCCACATGCCTTTTCGCAAACTCAAAACATGCCATTTTGTTTTTTGCTGAAAGTAATGAAGCGTGTTCTATGGAGCGTGCGGCTTATTGTCGTCTTATGTACAGATACTCCAGTCTCTGCAGTGGATATTTGCAGCTCCTCCAGGGTTACCTTAGGTCTCTGTGCTGCCTCTCTGATTAATGCCCTCCTTGCCCGGTCAGTGAGTTTTGGTGAGTGGCCGTCTCTTGCAGGTTTGCTGTTGTGCCATGTTCTTTCCATTTGGTTTTGATAGATTTGATGGTGCTCCTGGTCATCATCAAAGATTTGGATTTTTTTTAGAACCTAACCCTGACTTGTATTTCTCAACAACATTGTCCCTTACTTGTTTGGAGAGTTCCTTGATCTTCATGGCAGTGTTTGGTTAGTGGTGCCTCTTGCTTAGGTGTTGCAGCCTCTGGGGCCTTTCAAAAAGGTGTGTATGTGTAATGACAGATCACGTGACACTTAGATTGCACACAGGTGGACATCATTTCACTAATTATGTGACTTCTGAAGGTAATTGGTTGCACCAGTGCTTTTTATGGGCTTCATAACAAAGGGGGTGAATACATACACACATGCCAATTTTCTATTTTCTATTTCTAAAAAATAGTTTTAAGTATATATTTTTATCATTTCACTTCACCAACTTAGACTATTGTGTTCTGATACATCACACAAAATTCAGATTAACAAAACATTGAATTTAAGGCTGTAATGTAACAAAATAGGTAAAAAGTCAAGGGGGGTGAATACTTTTGCAAGGCACTGTACATGTAATTTCTTCCTTCCAAATCTCAGTACCCTGGAGAAGGAACTAGCTACCCACTCCAGTATCTTTGCCAAGATAACCTTATGGATACGCACGACCGGAAATTAGTGACTAGCATGCTGCGGTCCATAGGGTCATAGAGTCGGACACAACTGAACAACTAAACAACCACGCTTTCTTTGTATTACCTAATAATTGGGTTTTACCAAATTTTACTCTTGGCATATTTTGAATAAAAAATAATATGATGAAAAATATCAGTTATATTAATACATTTATATTCCCCTATTAAAAATGGTTGGGCATCCTTTTAATAAATGTATATTTATATATTGTTATATATTGCATTTACCACCAGGACTGAGCAGCCAATACTATAACTAATAATAACAATATATTATATTGTTGTTGTTTATATTTTTTGAATTGGCAGCTATGAGGAAACAAAGATATTTTTATACAAGTGATTAATTAATACAAATCCAGAAACCGTATATAATGAAAAAACAACTGTTATGTGTATATATACATATATATATATATATATATATATACCGTATATACTCAAGTATAAACCAAGTTTTTTAGCGCTTTTTTTAAGGGTGAAAAAAACACCCTCAGTTTCTACTGGAGTCACCCTGCTCCTGCTGCTCTCTCCCTCCCCTGTATCTCTCCCCCCTCCCCTGTGTCTCTCCCCCCTCCCCTGTGTCTCTTCCCCCCTCTCCCTCCCCTATGTCTCTTTTCCTCCCTCCCCTGTGTTTCCTTACCTCCCTTTCCCTCGTGTCTCATTCCCTCCTCTATCATCCTCCTCATCCTCCCTTCTCATCACTTCTCCTCTCCATTTACCCCCCCCCCCCCCTCCCTTTCCTTTCACTTACCTTCATCAGCTGCTCCTCTGCGCGTCTTCTGGCTGTGTCGGGACCCGGCATATGCTAATGAAGTGACACGCATGTGATGTCACGCCATTAGCATATGCCGGGTGCCGACACAGCCAGAAGATGCGCAGAGGAGCAGCTGATGAAGGTAAGTGAGGGGAAAGGGAGAGCGGGGGAGGTAAGTGAGGGGAAAGGGAGGGGGGTAATTGGAGAGGGAGGAAGTGGAAGGGAGGGAAAGAGAAACGAGAGGGAGAGAATGAGAAACAGGGGAGGGAGAGGGGGGAGAGACACAGGGGAGGGAGAGGGGGGACACAAGAAAGGGGCAGAGAGGGAAGGGAGAGGGGGGACACAAGAAAAGGGCACAGAGGGCACACAAGAGGGTGACACAGAGGGCGCAAGAGAGACACAGGAGGCAGCACATTTCCCACCCTTGGCTTATACTCGAGTCATTACGTTTTCCCAGTATTTTGGGGTAAAATAGGTGCCTCAGCTCATACTCGGGTTGGCTTATACTCGAGTATATACAGTATACATATATATATATTTTTTTACATAGCACTTTACAAGATATGGCACAAAACGATTAAATAAAATTACGTAGATGAAATGCTTCTATTAAACAAAGAAATAAATAAAATGTGTTGCTCTAATTGAGAAACTCCTTATGAAATGGTCTGAGACAGTTAACATATCTCTTAATATTTATTGACACTGTTGTGTGTTATTAAGTAAGCCATGCAGCTTCATGTCAGATAACTTTTTAACCTCATTCATTTAAATAGAGCTAATGTTTTTTTTTTTTCTCAACACGAGAGTGGATTTGCATCATTGTGTCTCCTGGGCTTCAGAGACAGAGCATCATTGCTGTGCTAATGTTTTCAGGCAACTTCTCCTTGACAGAGTTATTAACTCAACATGTATCTATATATCACATAGTATAATAGAGTTATCAATGTCAGATGTAACCAGTCACCTGAAAGTGTGTTTTTATGCCCTGAAATTGAAGGCATTGTCATCTTTCTCTGCATTTATTCAGGTTGAATAAGAATTACAATTAATTCATGACTTTAAGAAAGTGGAAAATTATAGGAAAATGGAAGATCTGGGTTTGGTCTTGCTGTATAAAATTATAAAATGACCTAAAAATATCACATGTCTTATTTAAGCCTTATAGGATGTATGAGCCAACTAACAACATTAACACAAAAACATTCTTAGAGAAAAATTGAATTTTTTAGGACTCTGTGTATGTACAGAACAATTCATCTTGTCTTTCCTGGAAGCTGGAGCATGAGTGGAGTGCTTTTTACAGTGGAGCTGAGACAGATCAGTTAGTTATTTGGATGTCATTGAATTTGACACCAACCCCCTTTCCCACACATGAATAGAGGCAGGCAACTTGCATTTACCCCACATCACCTCCTTGCAGTCACCCCACATCACCAAGCCACAACCCCTAGCAACAGTCCTCTTAACCAATCTTCAACCCTTCTCCTTCTAGCTATGTGACCCACCTGTCAATCAAAGCTATCAGCCTTTCCCCGTGGTGTTGGAGCCTAACCGGTTGAATAACTAATGGGTAGAGGGATTCACACTTTAAGTTTCCTTTACCAGGAAGCTAGCTGTCCAGCGGACCATAATGGCTAATTAGATATTCCTTCCCCTTCCCTGAACGAAATGTCCTTGCTCCTCCACATCTAACTTCTGAAGGTTTCCTAAACCCCCTCAGCCTGTTACCCTATAATTGGGACCCTATTCCTCAAGGATACAGGTGACATGCTTTATTATATTCGTCAGGAAAATCTGGTCATTTTTTATGCCAAATATGATACAGGGATTCTGCTACATAACAGTACATATGTCATCTATATATTACTTTTACCACAGGCAATAATACATCACAACATGCAATATTAAACTACACATGCCATGCATGCAACCATAATTATTATGATCCCACATATGCCAACAAGGCAACCCTAACCCACACATCCACTCTGCACTTAGGGAAGGAGCAGTCCAGATCCAATCCATATATCTATTTGTACTTTGTACAGTCCAGATATACATTGGAGGTGCAATGTTTGTCCTGAATGGGACTCCTTGTGCGACACACTCCATGCCCTCCCGGGTCAAAAGTTAGTTGAATTAACCCCAAGAGACCCCCAGTGGCCGCTGGGCATGACACATGTGTGTGTGTAAATATACATATATATAAAATAGAGTGTCACCAGTCACCCCTCTCACCTGTGTCACTCCCCCCGTCCTTCTTACATGTGTCCCAAGTATCCCCTCTCACCTGTCTTGTTTTCCTGTCCCATGGATATTACGTGCTGGAAATCCCTTTGACACTCACTGTGTGTCTCAGCCAGTCTGTGGCTGCAGCTTATGAGATCTAACTGGGCCAAACGAAACAAAGCTGGTGCCAGTTTCCCTGCTTCCAGCTCAGAGCATCCTCTATAGAGTGGAGTAACTCTGTAACAGTGTGCTGCTCTACAAAAGCTGATTCCTTTATTTTTAGATGATTTAGGATTTTGTTGGTGATGTGGTTATATCTGGTCCTCGGACACTTTCCATGCAGCCCCAATCATGTTCTCTATAGAGAAGAGCAAGTCCTTTTTACGAATACACAGTCCATTTTTTCTTTCCACAAATAATACTCACTTTTGGTCTGGTACTTTTATTATATACTATATAGCGACTTGCCTGTCAAAAATGACAGGGCAATAAAATGTAAAGCCATGGCAATGCTGTGCATTAGAAATATGCTGAGTAAGTGAGGGCAAACCGTTGATTTAGTTGTGTAAAGCTCCATTTTAGATTCGTAATGCTATTAGTTGCAAGTTAGGGTTGTACAATTGCGTCTATGTCCTATGCGTTTCACATGCATTTCCCATCCTTTGTAATAGTGTATTTTGTACCTCGTACGTTCCTGTGTGAAAGTGGTACGAGGTTTGCTGTGTTTTGCGCGGTCTGGGGTCGTGTAGCCTCGTTTTCATTTTTTGGGGCGGCCATTTTTTTCTCGCTTAAGCGATTTTCGAGTGCAGAAAATTGACTTAAATTCGCATCCCACCTCACTCCCAGATGTCCTGGCTGTTCCCCCGTGCTGCCGTTAACTTCGTATTTTTCCTATCTCTTTTTTTTTTTTCAGTCCCACGTCTCATATTTTTTTTTCTAAGCTTGTCAACTGCTTGCAGCCTAAGGTTATCAAGCGTTTCATAATTGTTTGGTGGCTAAGTCCTGCGTGTTTCAATGTGTGATCAGCGCTCCTTTCTGGCTAAGTCCCGCGTGTTTCATTGCGTTGACTGCTCGCCTCGCTTTGTGAGGCTCGCAGGCAATGAGCGCCTTCGGCACTCATCACCTAAGTGCTCCGATTTAACGGCTTGCCTCGCTACGTAAGGCTCGCAAGGATGAGCGCCTTTGGCGCTCATCACCTAAGTCGTACGCACCATGCAAAGTGTGATGACGTCTCATAGTTTGACAACTGTTATATGTGACTAGCAACTTGCCCATCAAAAATGACGGCAATAAAATGTGAATCCTGGCAATACTGTTTGCCATACAATGTAAGTCTCTCGCTCTGTCTACTTCCTCCCTTGTGTCTCATTTCCCCCCTCCTCTCCCTTCCTTGTGTCTCCTTCCCCCCTGTGTTTTTACCCTCTGCCCCTGTGACTTTCCACATGTCTTTTGCCCCCCTCTCTTTCCCCTGTGTCTCTTTCCCCCAACTGTGTCTCTTTCCTTCATGTCTTTTCCCCCTCCCTTGTGTCTGTTCCCCCCATTTCCCTCCCCTGTGTCTCTTCCCCCTCCTCTCCATCTCCTGTGTCTCTACCACCTTCCTCTCCCACCCCTGTGTGTCTCCCCGCTCCCATTTGTGTCTCCCCCCTCTCCCTCCCCTGTGTGTCTCCCCCTCCCCTTTGTGTCTTCCCCCCTCCTCTCCCTCCCCTGTGTGTCTCCCCCTCCTCCTCTGTGTCTATTTCCCCTCCTCTCACTCCCTTTTGTCTCTCCCCCCTCTTACTCCCCTGTGTCTTCCCCCCCTCCTCTGTGTCTCTCTCCCCCTCTCATTCCCCTGTGTCTCTCCCCCCTCCTCTCCCTCCCCTGTGTGTCTACCCCATCCTCTCCTATCCCTGTGTCTCCCCTCCCCTGTGTCTCTTCCCCCCTCCTCTCCCTCCCCTGTGTCTCCTCTCCCCTCCTCTCAATCCCCTGTGTCTCTTCCCCCCTCCTCTCACTCCCCTGTGTCTCCCCCCTGTGTCTCTCCCATCTCTCAATCCCCTGTGTGTCTCCACCCTCCTCTCACTCCCCTGTGTCTACCCCTCCTCTGTGTCTCTCTCCCTCTCATTCCACTGTGTCTCTCCCTCCCTCCTCTGTGTCTTTCCCCCCCTCCGCTGTGTGTCTACCCCATCTTCTCCCACCCTATGTGTCTCCCCCTCCTCTGTGTCTCTTCCCCCCCTCATCTACCTTCCCTGTGTCTCTCCCCCCTCACTCCTTTCTGTCTCTCCCCCATCCACTCACTCCCCTGTGTCTCTCCTCCTCCTCTCACTCCCCTGTGTCTCTCCCCCCTCCTCTCACTCCTTTGTGTCTCTCCTCCCCCCTCCTCTCACTCCCCTGTTTCTCTCCCCCCTCCTCTTTGTCTCTGCCCCCTCATTCCCCTGTGTCTCTCCCCCCTCCTCTCCCTCCACTATGTGTCTACCCCATCCTCTCCTACCCCTGTGTCTCCCCCCTCCCCTGTGTCACTTCCTTTTTCCTCTCCCTCCCCTGTGTATCTTTCCACCTCCTCTCACTCCTTTGTGTCTCTCCTCCCTCCTCTCCCTCCTCTGTGTCTCTTCCCCCTCCTGTCACTCCCCTGTTTCTCTTCTCCCCTCCTTTCACTCCCCTGTGTCACTTCCCCCCTCCTCTCACTCCCCTGTGTCTCTTCCCCCTCCTCTCACTCCCCTGTGTCTGACCCCGTTTCTCTCCTCCCTCTCATTCCCCTGTGTCTCTCCCCCCATCCTTTCACTCCCCTGTGTCTCTTCCCCCCCTCCTCTCACTCCCCTGTGTCTCCCCCCTCCTCAGTGTCTCTCCCCCCCTCTCATTCCCCTGTGTCTCTCCCCCCTGCTCTGTGTCTCTTCCCCCCCTCCCCTGTGTGTCCCCCCCTCCCCTATGTCTTTTCCCCCCTCGTCTCCCTTCCCTGTGTCTCTCCCCCCTCACTCCTTTGTGTCTCCCCCCCCTCACTCCCCATGTGTCTCTCCCCCTCCTCTCACTCCTTTGTGTCTCTCCCCCCTCCTCTCACTCCCCTGTGTCTCTCCCCCTCCTCTGTGTCTCTCCCCCTCTCATTCCCCTGTTTCTCTCCCCCCTCCTCTGTGTCTCTCCCCCCTCCCCTGTGTGTCTACCCCCTCCTCTCCCACTCCTGTGTGTCTCCCCCCTCCCCTGTGTCTCTTCCCCCCTCCTCTGCCTGCCCTGTGTTTGTTCCTACTTCTCTCCCTGCCCTGTGTCTCTCCCCCCTCCACATGTGTCTTCGGTGCCCAATGTGTTGCGTAATGCACAGTTGTCAAACTGAGATTTGTCGCAAGTCTGACAATGAATTGCAGTTTGACAACTTTTATATGTGATACCTGCTATATTAACAATTATTACACATTTATCTCTTTTTCCACAGTGACTTTACCATGTTGCAATACATAAAATTGAAACACCATTATAATGCCCTTTTAATAATTCAAGGGCCACATGTGTTGTCCTCCAAGTGAAATAGTCTGCAAAACACTGCTTTAGAAGAATTCAAGTGTCAAGAGGAAGAACCAGCTGGACGGACAATAAATGGATCGCATTGTTAGATCCTCTCTTCTGTAGATTTCGGAGTATCGGATTCACTTAGAACGAGGCTTGTGCTCAGTATCGTTACAATTGCCTATCGCTTTCTAATATGTAAGCCAGGCAATGCTGTTTGACACACAATGTGAGGCTTTTGCTTCTCTGAGCACCTTCGGCTCTCATCGCGAGCCCCTTCGATGAGAGCCTTCGGCACTCATCGTGTGGCTCGCAATGAGCGCCTTTGGCGCTGATTGAAAACCTTTCCTTCCGCCTACTGTACAGGCCGCTCATTGCAGCGTTCATTAACCTGCAAGTTTTGTGCTTGGGAATGCCATGTGTCTTTTTCCAGCATCTCCCCCTGTCCCTTCCCTGTGTGACATAGGGTTTTCTTTGATGGTGGAAAAAGTTCAATTTTAGTCTCATTAGACCAGAGCACCTTCCTCCACACATTTTGGGAGTCTCCCACATGCCTTTTCGCAAACTCAAAAACATGCCATTTTGTTTTTTGCTGAAAGTAATGGCTTTCTTCTGGCCACTATGCCATAAAGCCCAACTCTATGGAGCGTACGGCTTATTTGTCATCCTATGTACAGATACTCCAGTCTCAGCTGTGGAACTCTGCAGCTCCTCCAGGGTTACCTTAGATCTCTCTGCTGCCTCTCTAATTAATGCCCTCCTTGCCCGGTCTGTGAGTTTTGGTGGGCGGAAATCTCTTGGCAGCTTTGCTGTTGTGACGTGTTCTTTCCATTTGGTTATGATAGATTTGATGGTGCTCCTGGGGATCATCAAAGATTTGGATATTTTTTTATAACCTAACCCTGACTTGTACTTCTCAACAACATTGTTCCTTATTTGTTTGGAGAGTTCCTTGGTCTTCATGGCAGTGTTTGGTTTGTGGTGCCTCATGCTCAGGTGTTGCAGCCTCTGGGGCCTTTCAAAAAAGGTGTGTATATGTAATGACAAAATATGTGACACTTAGATTGCACACAGGTTGACATAATTTCACTAATTATGTGACCTCTGAAGGTAATTGGTTGCACCAGAGCTTTTTATGGGCTTCATAACAAAGGGGGTGAATATATACGCACATGCCAGTTTTCTATTTCCCAAAAATAGTTTCACTTCATTAACTTAGACTATTGTGTTCTGACCCATCACATAAAATTCAGATTACCAAAGCATTGAACTTAAGGCTGTAATGTAACAAAATAGGTAACAAGTCAAGGGGGGTGAATACTTTAGCAAGGCACTGTATATGTGCATTTAAAGTGCTCCGGACATGTTATTAAGCCCTTTGCGAGTCCTCCTTAGTACCGTGACTTGTGGTTCATCTTTTGCCATTTGCGGGCTTTACGTCTTGCTTAGCGATGGGGAATAGGAGCAATTGAATAGCAATATGCAATTTTAGCGTTCGCAAATCTTGCGCCTGTGAAAAATCAAAGGCTTGAAGGGGCATTTACTTGTGATGTGAACCATCGCAGTGAATCGGAGGCTGGAGCCCGTAACCTAATTGGAGCCCACAAAAAGGCGCCAATTGAATAGCAACATAACTTGCGGGCTACATTTACGAAGTCCGGATCTCCCGAAATCTCAATTTTATGCGACTCTGTGAGTATTAAAGGAACACTGTAGATTGCCAAAAACACCACATGCTTGTGACGTATGCAAACATTTTACAAAATAAGCTTGTATGTAAATCATAAAAAGCATTTCAGATTAAAAAAATGTATATTTTAGCCAACTTTGCTCGTTCAAGGAAGTGCTTATGAAAGCAATAGTTTTTTTTCACAAAGGGGTACTTACAGAGCAGGGAAAGCAAGGAAAGCAAGTGTACTTGCAAGCTGCCTCTACTATGAATATGTACATGACGTGGGAGAGTTGAGGATTATATAATAGTAGCGACTTGCCCGTCAAAAATGACGGCAATACAATTTGAAGCCTGGCAATGCTGTTTGCCACACAATAGAAGCCTCTTCCCCTCTACTTTACTGGCCTCGCGATGAGCGCTTTTGGGGCTCATCACAGGCCTCGCAATGAGCGCCTTTGGTGCTCATTGCAAGCCTCTCCCCTCCCCTACCTCTCCCACCCTCTACTTGACGGGAGGCGCTCGTTGCGAGTCTCTCCCGGCTCTATTTTACTGGCCTTGCGATGTGTGCCTTCGGCGCTCAACATGGGCCAGGCAATGAGTGCCTTTGGCACTCATCACGTGCCTCGCCATGAGCGCCTTTGGCGCTCTTTGCAAATCTCTCACCCCTACTTTCCGTCACTTGTGTGTCCTTTCCCCCCCTGGGTTTTTACCCCCTCTCCCTCCCTGTGTCTCTTCCCCCGACCTGTGTCTTTTTCCCCCTGTCCCTCTCACCTCATGTCTCTCCTCCCCTCTCCCTCCTCTGTGTCTGTTCTGCCCTCCTCTGTGTCTGTCCCCCCTCATTTCCCTCCCCTGTGTCTCTCCCCCCTCCTTTCCCTCCCCTGTGTCTCTTCCCCGCTCCTCTTCCTCCCCTGTGTCTCTTTCCCCTCCTCTCACTCCCATGTGTCTCTCCCCCCTCCTCTCCCTCCCTTGTGTCTCTCCCCCTCCTGTGTTTCCCCCCTCCTCTCCCTCCTCTGTGTCTCCCCCCTCCTCCCCCACTCTTGTGTCTCTCCCCCACCCTTGTGTCTCTCCCCCACCCCTGTGTCTCTCCCCCTCCTCTCCCTCCTCTGTGTCTCCCCCCTCCTCTCACTCCCCTGCATCTCTCCCCCCTCCTCTGTGTCTCTTCACACATTTCTCTGTGTATCTTCCCCCCCTCCTCTGTGTCTCTTCCCCCTCCTTTCACTCCCCTGTGTCTCTCCGCCCTCCTCTCACTCCCCTGTGTCACTCCCCCTCCTCTCTTTCCCCTGTGTCTCTACCCCCTCCTCTCTTTCCCCTGTGTCTCTCCCCCCTCCTCTGACACCCCTGTGTCTCTCCCCCTCCTCTCCCTCCTCTGTGTCTCCCCCCTCCTCTCACCCCCCTGTGTCTCTCCCCCTCCTCTGTGTCTCTTCACACACTCCTCTTTGTCTCTTCCCCCTCCTCTTGATCCCCTGTGTCTCTCCCCCTCCTATCACTCCCCTGTGTCTCTCCCCCTCCTCTCTTTCCCCTGTGTCTCTCCCCCTCCTCTCTTTCCCCTGTGTCTCTCCCCCCTCCTCTGACTCCCCTGTGTCTCTCCCCCCACTCCTCTGACTCCCCTGTGTCTCCCCCGCCCTCCTCTCCCTCCCATGTGTCTCTCCCCCCCCTCCCTCCCTTGTGTCTCTCCCCCCTCCACCCCTGTGTCTCTTCCCCCTCCTACCCTGTGTCTTTTCCCCCCTCGTCTCACTCCAGCACGCAATGCGCATGCGTGCCCACGCCGCTCACTGCGCATGTGTGCCCACGTCGCGCATTCTGCACGCACTCCCGGCACACATTGCGCATGTGCGGGAGTTGCGCGTATCGTAGTTGTCAAACTGCGATTTGTCGAAAGCATGATGACAAATCTCAGTGTGACAACTATTATATGTGATATGGATCCACCAATCAGTCTACATTTCCCCCTGATTCCTCCCTCCACTCTTAGATAGATAATAAAAAATTAGCAGGATACACACACAGTCTCCAAGACAGCAGGAAATGTGATACTCCTCAGGCACAAACAGTGTTTCTTGCAAACTTCTGAAGTTTGAACATCTCAAGTTTTTTTCCAGTCTAACTTGGTCCTATAATTAGAATAAGGTAGATGTAATTAAATGATGTTAGGACATTATTTACACTCATTATCTGCTCGATACAAGAACACATTAAATAGAACAGAAATAGTGTATAATAAGTTATAATATTGTCTACCTGCTTTACTAAAAGCATTATTTTCCATTCCTGCGGAAAACCACCATAGGGATACATCATCAAATGTATTTTAAATCATTATCTTTGAAGACTAAAAAATGGTTCTTTTACAAAATCACAAACAGGACCAATTAAGAAATTGTGAAATTATAAGTGTCTCAAAAATGTGTTTATTTCTATGAGACTCACAGTTTGAATTTAATAATTTATTTTTATTATGAATTGTTTTTCTCTTTCAAAATAAATGAAATATGCAAATGATTTAATTTAATTTTATATAGCTTCGTATAATTGAAAATCGGAGGTAGACTTTAGAAAAATAAATGTAACAATGCAGAAGAATAAATGTGCACCTCTGTTGTGTCCTCATCTTCATTACAGACTAGTTATTATGTTGTATACTATACATCATCTAAAATTATCATATACATATTGCTCTGAAAGTTAATGGCATAGCTGCTTAACTAAATCTGAGCTTGATTAATTAAGACTCTGCACTGTAGAAAAATGACTCCTCTCTCTTCATCGCTTTACTGCTCTTTGTTTCATAATGTTGCCATTTGAAGCAATTTTTTGATGAGAGAAATGCGTTTTCAGTACACATATAGCAGATCATTCTGTACAGAGAATTTAGAAAGTGGAAAATTGAAATGAAGGTATATAATTACTTTTTTTTTTTCAATTATATTTCAATGTACAGAGTGAGACAGATTAAGATGAACTCATTTTGTTTTCACATGATATTTACTCACACATTCAACAGCTGGCACTGGGTCTAGAGACATCTTATAAGTTTGGAGATTACCAACGTTGAGATACTATAAGTCTTTCAACTTTACGGTAATGCTCCAGTACTTGTAGATAAGACTCCCAAAGAATCACTATTAGGTTAGCAATAAAAACAGTACTTAAAGAAGAAAGAATATGTGTAGCTTTGTTGACTTTCATTTGAACCTTACAATTTCATGTTTAGACAGATCTGACTATTTTTGGATCCAGGGGTTAGGTGAGGAGCTGCCCAGGAAGCTGTGCAAATAGGATTCTATCTAACAAATAGCCCCTGCAGGCAACACTAACTAATCTAGTTTTCCCAGAGACTCCTAGGCAGGTCTGTTTCAATCCCATGGTGCCTAATAGTGGTGGAGAGAAACAGCTCTGTCTGTGTTCTATTCAATGTACATTTAAAAAAAAAAATAATGATTGCTAATTGCTAATCAAATCAGGTCTTATTGTATGATCAATGCTGTGGCTATCTATATCTATGGGAAAGCTCTCAAATTCGAACTGAGGTTGTCACCTTGAGCTTCCTGGTGTCCGTTCAGTCCACTTGTTTCCACCAACTCATAATTTGCTAAACTTAAAGTTATTTTTTCATCTATCTTTTTGTCTAAAAGTGCTCACTTTGGGTTTGTGGGTAAGATATATTTAATTAGCATGTTTAGAACATATTTCTAGGTAAGAAAATGTAATCTAGTTATGAAAATGTAATCATTAAAATAACATTTTGTAAAGAAACTCCTTCTAACATGTTCATAAAATATTTAGACACAAGAGTGTGGCCAATCACAGATAGAACGACAAATATACCAAATTATATGCAGAATTATATAACTAAGAAAATAAAAATGTTGCTTCCTGTGTCAAATAATTATAAAATTGAAATGGGAACATAAATGATTGAAGCAATTTCTACAGTTGAAATATTTGAATGAATAAATATTAGCAACATTAAGAATTAGTAATTTCATCATGTTGATCAGTGGGTTGAACATAGAAAGTCTAATGAAAGCAGCTTCGGGCAAGTAGTATGATTTGTACAAAGATGGACATGGCCTGATTCATGGGAATGCCAGAATCCCTGCCTTATAATTTCAAGTGCCAACGCATTTAGCAGCAAGCATTACGAATATGGATGTGTGTGGCACAATATTGGTGCGTTCTTTTATACTTCTCATACAGTAAAATATTTTGGTGCTGGCCTTGAGATTTGATCTATGCCATATATGTCCAACTAAAAGTTCAGAATTTTAAATAATACTGAATACATTTATTTCACGTTGGCTTGCAACTGGATCCAAGTGGAATCAGAGCATGATTTAGCAACAAGTCCCTAACTAATGAGTCCCACAAACACAAAAGAGTACTTTCCTTAAAAGTTCATTAAATCAAACTATCTCCTATAAAGATAATTTCAACAAAAATTTTTTAAAGAATCACATGACAAAAGATTAAATAAAACTATGATTTAATTTGTATCAGATCCAGAATGTTGACACTTGGAGAGAAGACTTATTAATTCTTCTCTCTGTGGTTTCTGTTAAAATTAAATGTTTTGTACCAGATAAGAAACTCATTATGAATGATCTACCCCCTTGCGGAGGAGCTCCAACAGATATATAGTAATTTAAAAACAGGATAGAAAATTACTACTCCCTCAGATGCAATAAATATGATGCAGGATACGTCTAGAGACATATACGGGATTAAACAGTGAAGGACAAAAAGTAGTATTGTAAAGTTTGTGGATGAGTCAGTAACAAACACAATCCAAATTTCTTGCAACTTGCACTCAATAAATCATTAGTTCTGTTTGTGTGGTGCTCTCCAGACTGTGATAATGATAGCACAAGAAGAACTCAGCCAATAGTAAATACAACTTGTACAGCTAAAAGGAAAATCTCAATTAGTTCTTTTTCTAACTTGCCATATTTCATTAGCACTGCAAGGCTTTTATACCACAGAGAATCAAACCTTTAAATTAAAAGGTTTCCCTCGACCTTCCAGAAAATAAATGCTGAAAAAAACAAGCTATTTGGTATATTTCTATGGCATGCCCATCACCATCACAGCTGATTCAGCAGACACCAAGAAGCACCATCTGATTGGCTGACAGCATTCTACATGCATTTGAAAACATAAAGTGGGCTGTCAAGATTGGCCAAAATGATTTGCCATTGTATAATTCGCCCAAATTACTTCAAACATATCTTGCATCAATTACACACTATAACAGCTGGCTAAAACACCATCTACCGATTAGTATATTTAGTAACAGACTTGGTAGCAATTTGTATAATAAACGACACATGTTGAACATTCGATTATGTCGAGGTTTCATCCCTGTTAAATTAGCTCAACGTGGAAAACCGTAGCCCATAATGTAGCCCACAAGACTTACAGCTATTAAATTAGACCCGTAAAGTAACCTGTCAATGACTTGCGGGGTAGGACCGAGAAAGGGCTACGGGACGTGAAATTTGAACTGTCTGCCCTCAAATCCTTTGATCGGTCGAGCCCGTAACTGTTATGTTTCCAATCAAGCTATTAAATTACAATAAATTCACTGGCGTTCAAGCATGTAACCCGCAAATGGAGCAAAGAAGCCAATTTACCTGCTAGAGGGGTAAAGTCCAATGCGTAGAACTTTAAATGCAAATATACACACACTACTGTACTTATATTAAAAGGGAAATTGATGTTAAGTATTAAAATAAATAGCACAACATTCTGAAGCTCGCAAATCGGCAATATGAATTAATTTTTTTATGTTTAAATTCTGTGTTATATCGATCCTGGCAATCAATGTGTTAATACATATCATGGAACTCGCATGGACCTGAATATCATATTTACAGTTATCAATATTGCATTATTTCTGGAATGTGGATCCGATCGGAACTCATAATTAAAGCCCGTAGGTCTTTGAAATCCAACCTCAATTTTTCATTGACGTAATGATGACGATATCTGTTGCCATTGGCCCCATCTAAAGCTGTAACTATGGGTTTGACTAATTGATCATGTTCACGGCCGAGCATCCAACATAAAAAAAATGGTTTATGGGTTTGCGTCTCTAGCCCGTAACTCGCGGCATGTTCTAATTTTAGCTATGTAACATGGCCAAAATTCTATCCCGCAGGCCTCACAGGTTTGCTGATGCACTACTGGCTTCTAATTTAATGGGCTGTATAAATTCAAAAGCACATAGAAAGATTGAGGCAATTAGTTGATAACTTGAAATCAAAGTATAGTGTTTAACATGATCAATATCTAAATAATGTTAACACCCTAAAACCTTTATTTTATTGCAGGCATTGAACTTAAACCTTTTGCTCTCCTCCTCCAGCTGTTTGGGGAAAAAATACCCCAAAATATTTTCCCTTAGGCTAAAATGTGATGGTGAATTGATTTTGCTGCAGTCCAAGGGATGAGTTTTGCACATTTTCTGTTTGTTCCAGAAGGAAAGAATTATAAGTTTAGTCCCAAATCCCTTTAGCAGACATGTTTAGGTGTTTGACTGTCTTTAATTAAACTTGTCAGATACATATTAATGGAATGAACCACAGTAAAAGGTGTCTTAAGGTAATGAAGTAAATAAGTTTGTCTTCATCTTCAAACTAATTTTTGATATACTTTAAGAATCAGGGAAATATAGATTTGATGGCAGGCAAGAAACAGTATGCCTTTCTAGTCTGACTATTGCATCTAGCTAAAAAAGATTTGGCTTAGGATAGCAAGCTTGCTTGCTCTCCTTCAATGTATTTGTCTTAAAGGCTAATATCTTTATTTACAATACTTCTCGTATCAAATCATGAAAAAGGTTTGGTTAGCTCTGAACCTCATCACCCAACATCTTCAATTGTTTCCTTTTGTGTTTAGCTTTTACATTTGCTATGAAATACTT
Organism: Discoglossus pictus; assembly: GCA_027410445.1. Lineage (NCBI taxonomy): Eukaryota > Metazoa > Chordata > Amphibia > Anura > Alytidae > Discoglossus > Discoglossus pictus. The sequence continues at coordinate 67,383,720 of CM050168.1, forward strand.
TTGGTTTTCGTCTACACACCAGAAAAAAATAACATTTTGAATATAAACAGCAGTTACTTTAACCTGAAGAAACTTGGTTCAAATTGCGTTGTAGATTTTGAGAGGCACAAATTTGCAAATAATTAATTTGCAATTAAGACGGCAGAAGAATTATGGACATTTTTAATAAACGTATGCAAAAACAGTTGAAGAGGCTGACTGCTAACTTTTGGTTGGGGACTAAAACATCCTACCAGCTCATGATTGGGTGGTTCATCCCTTTATTTTAGACTGGAACTGGCTCATGATGGAGTGGTTCACCCCTTTATTCTCCTGGAACTGGCATGCAGAGGCTCTAAAACGTGACCCTGGCAAGATCCATTGGGCTTTAGAATAAATAAACACACTGAAACATTTTTTCTTGGGAAAAATACAGGCCACAGCTTTATTAAAGCAACCATAAACCAATAACCAATTAACATAATTAACATTGTTAAATCACAGCTCAAATAACATCCCGAAGGAGGAGCCCAGCCCGGTCAGTAACCTCACGCCCTGGGCCCTGGGCCCGCGCCCAGATTCTCCCAGTGCTTTCCTAAGCACGCCCATGAGGCAGAGCAATGCCCTCTTAACCCCGTGGGCTGGGTGCCTCACCACCCGCCAACCAAAGACATTCCTATTTGCATCCTAACTTATAATTCACAGAATCCTAACCCTTCAACTCTTTTCCACACCCTTTTTTTTTTTTACATAGCTTAAGCTTCCTGAACTTTGCTCAACAAGCCTCGCCGTCTAGACACACCTTACTTACTTATCTGCTACTTTCCTATCTGACCATCAATTTTAGGGGAGGGAGGGAATCAGCTCAATGGCCAGTGAGGAGGAAGCCCGCAAAACGAGCTTAAGTCCCTCCTCCTCCTCCCAGCCAATCCGCATCGCCCAGGCTCCGCCGGGACAGCGCTGCGTCAGACCCGGCGTGCCTGGGCTGCCTCCGCGCCGGCCAACCTGCCCATAAGGCAACAGTTCCTTCTTCCAATAGCCAGCCAAGAAGTTGTGTTAATACAATCAATATTACTGGAATTGTCTCTTTTATTTTTAATGATTTACTCATCATCACCATCAAAAGGGTTGATGTTTAATACAACACATTTTTTATCTTTACTACACATATTTGGTCCATTTAGAAAGCCCTCCAATCTTTATTTTGCACAATATACTGTAGTGCATAGCTAAAATGCTAGTGGCAGAAGCAGTATTTCCATTGTGTCCCTGTGTCCTACCTTCCTGTACCAGTTGAACTTCATCTCAGGGAGAGAAATATAAACAATGATGGATTCCCCTGGAGCAAAACAGGAAATGGATGTACCTGAACATCAGCAGGGTCATAGAAGTGCAATGTGTCCTCAGGGCAGCAAAGTTCTTATTCTATTTGTAATTATATGGTGACCAATGTTTTGACATTGTCTCTCATTGTCTGAATCCAAGTGAACGTGTAAAATGTTTCAAAAGATTTTATATATAAATAGATATACTCTTCTTCTGGGAATCAGAAATAAATATGCCCATTATAATGATCTAAACGGTTGTTGTTTCATTACAGTAATGAAAAACAATTACAAATTAATTTAATAAAAAAAAGAATTTAAAGCATCTCTGTGATCATTGATTGAATTAAACTCTTTTGAAGAATTTTTTTTGGGAATGGAAAATTTAATAATACCACCTCTGATTTATTTAGTAATTATGCTCCTGTGGAATCTACTATTTCAGTTTACAGTGATCAACTTTCTACCCTGGGAGGAGACTTTGAATGTAGAGAAGAAGCTCTGCATGCAAAATATAAATGTGGCAGTAATAACTACCAAAGTTCTCAGCACTAATACATATATATCATTAGCACATATATATATATATATATATACTAGCTCCTCCCACTCTTCAGAGAGTGTATTTGTGTGATGTGGGCAAGTGGCAAACTGAGAATCTACTAATGCAAAAAATAGAATATGTATTTAAACCTTGTAGAGTAGACTCTCGGTTAACCAGAACTCAAACCAGAACTCTCAAGCAACCAGAAAAAAATAATAATACTGTACTTTAAATAACAATTACATTTTACTGGGCTCAACAAATGCCAGGAGCCAGGTTGTCATGACACAAAATGCTTACAGGCACCTGGATTACATCCACTATATGTCTCTGCAATTCAGTGTTACCTGGAAGCAGACAGGCATTAGGGACTGAGCCAGTGCGGTGTTGGCGTTACATTCACAGAGTTCAGCACCGCACCATGCAGCCGAACGTACCTGTGTGTAAGTGAGGAGTGAAAGCTGCTGCTGCAGAGCATCCTATGTGCAGCTAATCTAAACATCTTTTAATAGCAACCAGAAACTACATTTATCTGGCATCTACCAATCCCTGTAATGAATTGGACCCTCTCCCTTAGCGCACCAGCTCTACCTGCTACAGAAAAAAAAGACAATACAAAAAGTAAATAAAGTAAATAGAAAAAAAAAATAGACAGCACTGGAGCCCCCTGAGTGCACTGCCTGCACCGGTGGTATATCCGCCCCTGCACGGATTGATGTATGCAACCCTCACAAGGGGACACAGTCTGATAAATGAGAGGAAGGAAAGAAACCAACATGACGGCCATAGAGATAAGCCCAGGATAATTAAAAAAATAATAGTAATTCATAACTTTATATACTTTTAAAGGGTCACGACTTGTTTTACGACACAGTATTTCTTTATGCCAAGCTTTTCAGGTAGGTATTGTTCTTACATGCCATTAAATCGATATTCTACTACATTTAGATGACCCTTAAATAAAAGTGTTTGTGTTTGAAATACATGTTAATCAGCAATGTTTTTTTATTCAGTCTGGATTACAAGGTGGAGAACTAATTTTAAATGATTGCTCCACAATACATGGCAGGCACCTCTCACGTGATTTTACAGAAAAACAACAAGTTCTGCTTCTTTACATCTCTGTCATTAGAAAACATATTGCTGGGTTGTAAACAGAACGCTTCCAGTTTCCACTAAATAATTATCAATTCTGGCATCCAGCTGTTTGCGCAGAGCATCTATTTTGTAGCTCTGCACATGTTACTGTGCAAACAACATGGGACTCTAATTTATTGTAGGAAGAAATGGATCTCACATTGCACGGGTATGTACAAATAATGTGTGATATCTAAAAATACACACTAATGGGTGGAGAGTGCAAAATCATATTGGTCCATCTGTATTATATGTACTAAAATATGAAGCTTGGACACATCTTTGGACATATCTTAGTAAATATGCCCCACATGATAACATGGAATTGTGATTCCGTAGGAAAATGGTCACTGAAGTGCGAGGAATGCATAGGAAGCTTTTATCTGCACTATTGAATGTGGCAGCTTAAATTGTCAAGTACTTTTAAAAAAAGATAGTGAAAATCTCAGTAGCTTACAGGGACATACCCTCCTGAGAAATAGCAGCAGAATCAGGCTAGGAAAGAAAAGGGAAGAAAACAATAAAGGATAACTGCATGTAAAATAAATATATATATATATTTCTTTATTTTTGTAATTTTTTTTTTTTGCAATTTCTTGCTTTGCGGATCACTTGAGTGAAGCTCACTGCCCACTGGTGGTTCATAAAAACCTCTTGCCCTTAGAGTTATTATTAAATCACACCCTCTCCCTAAGCTTAGAATATCCTAGATAAGTGTACACTAGGAATATACAACTACTCAGAATTCATAAACAACAACAGATAGAGGTGCTCAGAGGACGAGCTAACCTTAGTAGGTTATTTCCATTATTTGGACATTATAATCCATTCAGAGAGCAGCCTCTTTAGCTCACTTGTGCCTTTCACAGGGAAAAATATAATGCAGTATATCAGTCTGGTCCCACTCAAAAGAGTGACCCAGCCCCGAAATACTAGGCAATTCTACCCTGCTCATCGATAAGGTGTAGCTGAACACCCTAAATCACAGTGAGCAAGAGGTCCATGTCTGATGCCCCCTATCACCCTCAGGGAGACTAAACCTTAAAGGTCATTTGCATATGCAAAAACAAAAATAGAGGTGCTCAGTTAAGCACAGCTATTTCTGTTGTTGCATATACTCATAATTCATATTTATCTTGTAATAGAGTCATAAACTATATAGCTAAGCGTCACACCTTAATATACATGTCCCAGTGTACTACACTTATTTGCATAACTAGCATTTGCTCAGTAACATCGCACAATTGTGTCCAGAACATTTTTCTCCAATCAGCTATGACTGCAGGCTCTATTTAAGTGTCATAAGCCAGAAAGAAAAAAACAAGAAGGTTTTCCTGATTTGTCACAGGCAGGCAAAAATGTCACTGATAAAATGTAAGTGATCTAAATTATTTTAAACCTGTTTTTTTTTAATCTGTGTCATATTTTATCAGCTTGACAAAACACTGAGTAATCCTTTAATACGTATTTTCAGAGGGCTGAAGAATTGTTTTAAAACACCACTGTAGGTTAGGAAAAACGTAACATCTGTAAAGTATTCAACAAACTATTCTATTGCCCAAATTGTAAATGTATACAGACTTAAAATTGCTCTTATTATTGCCACATATTCCGATTACGGGTTCTCTGCCACAATTACTATGGGCAAGCCAAAGACGCAAAACCGACCTTAGAGCTCCATTGGTTTTAGCACAGCTCGAATTTTACATGCTCTATATAATTAAAGTAAACACAAAATTGGACTCATAAGGGCTTTTTCTAAATCTTATTAAAGCTGTAGCAGCAATTAAACACATACTCTATGAGAAGGCATGGAAAGACATTAGAATTAATTGCACAACAGTCAAATATGCAATCCATAAATATTTTTTTAATATTATTTCTGAGTAATATTGATCTTGGGACACAATGGGTTAATATAAATCATTCATATGGATGATTTAATGCATTATATAGAGTACTCGATTGCTTGATTGCAAGCCTGATCGGCAAATATTACTTATCGGCACTAATTCATTCATAGCCTCCGATCTGCTTCTTCAAGGGGGCTTGATATGAACCAAGTTCAAACCTACCCCAGCAGAATCGTGTAGTTCCTGTTCGATGTGGCACAAAAGATGGCTTCTGAAGAGGGCAAGGCCCAAAAGGTACAGGCAAAGAATACTGCATACAGGTTACTAGTGGCCCATGTCAAGACCACTCCCCAAGTCAGGATACAACACACAAAAATAGACTCACACTTTAGATATGTGAAAACTATCTCTTAACCTTTATTGAATGTTTAAAATAACATATTTATACTCTCCAATACCACACAGCTCTTGAGATCAAATTCACCAGATATCTATAGCTGGCTAGGGAAAAAACCTTTATGTTAAACTCAAGTGTTTGCTTAGGGCTACTTGAAGTACATACAGTACATCTGTCTTGACCCAAAGTCTGTATGTGTGAGTGTGCAATGATCTGCAGCTAACTTCTATCCAGAGCATTTTTACCAATTCCAAATATGTTCTACATAACATTTTCCCTCTTATAATATATTATAACTAGGATATATAATAACCATGTACAGATAACATATAACCACAAACTAACACATAATCCCAATGCAACAATGTCATGCTCACTTGGCCATATTCATAAATTACTGGCAATATGAGTCCTTAAACAATTAAATCATGACAACGTCTAACTTCCATGTTTTACTGACATCATAATGCTGGTCTAATTTACTATTGGCTGTGTCTAAGAACTAAACTACAGGCTTGCTTAAATATTGTCAGATCATACGATCACGCTCCCTGAAGTCCGACCTAAAATGGCAGGGTTTACGAGTTCAGAATTTGCAAGCTGGACTCAATAGAATGCAATAGAATACAACTATATATATATATATATATATATATATATATATATATATAAATAAAACACCTGCAACCAAATTTGTGAGCAGCTAATAGAATATGGCCAATTATCAGTTGTGCAAGTCATGAGTTGAAAGGCATTCATTTTCAGAGACTCTGCTAGTGCCTGGAAGCTGCCAAAACAGTAATACTTATTTTTCAATGCATGAGGTTGCGTGAACAGAGTATGAAAGCAGGATTTGCGTGTTTACACTTCACTGCCTTCTGTGGTTCCATGCTTATCTGAATCAACCGAGTTATTAATTCCGTACTACTTGCACTCCTGTACAGCACAACACACACTTAGATTTTAAGCCAGCAGAAATAAGAAATTCTTGCAAAAATTATACAGTTTTCCCAAACTACTATAGTCTTAGGTTAAATCTTTCTGTCATTATATGATAATGTGATAGGCAACTCCATTGGCATGAACTAAAGGGAAATAAGAAATGTTTAGTTAGTCCAGTCAGATACTGCAGAAACAAGGACAGCTAGGTTTAACCTAACATATGTACCTTATTAGATGAACATATTTTAGAAGGAATCCCATCTTTTAATTCATTTATTGGCATAAACCACCTAGACGGGGCTAACAGTCCTATTTCCAATCGATAATATCTGTCTATATAGCTTATATCAACACTGCCATAAGCAAAGTGGGCTGCTGGTTGGTTTGATGGTGGGCAATTACATGTATTTATGATGCACTGAAACACAGTGGAGGCTGGTGACTTTCCAAGTTGGTGGGTCGGAAGGCAGAGACTTAGCCCCTCCCCTTAAATTGACTCCGCTCAAAAGTGAAACTCCTCCCAATCACAACATATTACCTCTGTAGGCCCTGCGCACTGACACATATGCCACCCACTTACTTGATTTTTATTCCTGTCACTTAACGTAAGTATTATCTTGATGAGGGTGAGGTGGTGCTGGTTCTGCTCACTATTCTTATTATGATGGGAAGTGCTTGCATTTTCATGATGACATGCAATTATTAAATAGAACATATAAAACATGTTAGATCAGGGCATATAGCCATGGCAGCTCATAGAAATAGAAAAAAATTACCCCATAGAGAGAGACAGGGATTGAGAGAGAGGAATGGAGAAAAAGGGGGGGATAGCGAGAGGGATAGATAAGCAAGCAGTAAAGAACAATTCAGCATAGAAGATAGGATTTCTGAGAGAAGGCCCTGATGGTGGAAAAAATGTAAGGCATACCAATAAGGGGACGACAGAGTAGATTGATAGATGAGGTTATTGAAGCAATTAACATGAACTTGAGGAAGCTCAGAGGGTAGTGGCAGACAGATGTGCCTGATGTGCTGTGGTTCATAGGGTCACAGAGAGATGTACATGACTGAACAAACACAAAAGTAATGTGGAAAACAATATTATATTTGAATACATTTTTACAACACTACACGGTCTAAATGCTCCTACAGGTAGACTGATTGAAGTAAAACCTAAAAAGCAGACATCAAGTTATTTTACTTGACAATCCAAGAACTAAAACTGAAGTAAAAACCACCCAACCTCTTGTACCATACTCCATCGTCTTAAACTGGCTACAAACCCTGTGTATCATTTGAATTAAATAACATCAGATGTTAACTGTTATAGTAAACTGTACTAAAACTGTTGATAGCAAGCTCCACATGTACATATATAATGTATATTCTACTGTATATGATATGTGTGCTTTTATATATATATATATATATATATATATATATATATATATATATACAGTATATAGATGAATAATCAGAGTATTGCAGTATATAGTGATACCTTTTTTATTGGACAAACACATTCATAGGTTTCATGATGAGCTTTCGAGAGCGTTCCTCTCTTTGTCAAGTCAGAGGGATTATAGATTCACAAATACAGCAAAAAATTCCAAGATTAACAAATTATTATATCTTTATTTCTAAGGAATATTTTATCTGTATACATATTAATACTGTATCTGTACATACAATAACAATCTCAGATGTTGATGTTTATTTATATCATGCTGTTAAAGAATCACAGCAGTTCAAGAAAAAAACACATTTGTTTGCCAAGTATGTACCAACAACAATATCAGCAGCTGTGTAAACCATGGGCAGACTTTTTTTTTGGAAATATCTGTTTTTTTGAAGACTCTGTTTAAGAGTACAGGAATCCATTTTCTGTTTGTTACATCACTTCCTCAGAACTGCATCATAAGGGTGTGAATTTTAGTAGAGAGAGGGGTAAGGGAGGGAACCACGATCCTTTGTTAAGATAATTGGATACAATTGATATTGACACCACACCACTTCCCCCACTGGACCAGAAACAGACTATGGGCCATATTCAAGTTGAGGTTTCAGGTGATCCAGTAGCCCGTCAGTGAGGTTGCAAGTTAATTTGCTATTCAATTGGCATCTTTTTGCTGGCTCCGAACGGCTTCCGAGTTATTGCCTTGAAAAAATGGCGAAAGTTAAACTCGTAACTTACAACCTCCGAAGCCTTTGATCTGTCACTTTCGCAAGAGTTACGATGGCTAAAATCGCAAATCGCTATTCAATTATTAAATTTTCCTAAGCCCGCAAATGTTTTCACACCCGTAAATGGCAAAAGGAGAAAATCCTATGAGTGCTAGAGAGGACCTGCAAGGGGGTTAAACACCTATTCGTAGCACTGTAAAAGCAAATAAAAAAACAATACTGCACTGTAAATACCAGGGAAAGCAATGAAAGACATTAGAATTAATTGCACAGCAGTCTCAATGTTTAATTTCAGGGTGAAAATCGATCTCGGATATCAATGAGTTAATACATATCAGGCCACCCACATGGACTAGAACAGTATTGGCATTCATTTTCATCATTCTTTATTTTGCGGGTTTGCGAGTCTGATCGGTCCCCCCAACCTAATTGATTGACATGTAACCTCCATGTTTTATTGCCATAATAATGACAGTCTCATTTTCTATTGGCTAATTCGAAATGGAAGGTTACGGGCTTGATTACTTGATCATGAACTGCTACGAACCAGTGCATGGTTTACGGCTTCGGCTTTGGGACAGTAAGTTGCGGGCTTGAACAATTGAATAGCATCGCAATCGGAGATGACCAGGAGCACCCAACAAACCCGCAGACATTCAGCAGTCTGCGATTGAGTTGCAGGCTTGGAAATGAACATGGCTCTATTTGTTTCAGGAAATGTACCATATCTCTCCAGAAATGCAAACACCCCTCTCACACCCACAACTTCCACCTTTGTATCCTGGATTCCCCAGGGCCCAGCTGAGGAATCAATTTTTTATTTTATTATTATTAAAAACTAGCTGTATGAGTTTCATGCTTAATTATGCTCTTAGGTTGAAAGTTTCCAAACAAATATATTTTTTCATTGTTGGGTGGTCCTAACTTCAGTGACACAGTTACAAAACTCTACAAACAACTAATATTTATATATCCATACATATGATTAATATAATGTTAGCTGTTTACTATTTTACAATTGCAATAGAAAGACATATAAGACTATTAACTGGAAGAAACGCGAGTAAATGATTACATAAGGTGATGATAAACCTTGCGCCAAAGGGCTTATAATCTAAGTAGTTTGACACATCAACACATTACTTAGGGAAGTCAAATGCATCTGGAGCCTCTACAGCCAAACACAAAGCATAAATAAATTAAAGAGATGCTCGTTTTTAAAAGCAACATTTTCAACTGGGCTTTAAAAATGGAAAGAGACGCTGATTGATGAATATTGAATGGATGAGATTCCCCTTAGAGGAATGTGGGCGAATATTCAAAGCTGAGGAAGCGGGAGGCGGGAGAATGCAGAATGGTTTGGATTGAAGATGATAACACAGCCATTCAAATAGAGTGAGAGACGATAATAAAGAATGAGAATACCAAGGGATACTTAGACAGAAGCTGCAACTTGATGGCCTACTTTACCGCCATGTCCCAACTGGAAGACCCCGGAGAACGGGGACAATGTGCATTAACGGAATCCAGTAATGTCCTATCCAGAAGAGCTATTTTAATTATCGATTGCTTAATAATGTAATTCCTATTAAATGATCTATAATAGCAATATACAATATGAATTCACTTTCAATAATAAGTGTATAAGTTTCCAGTTTAGCTATTTGTCTCCACCCTGATAATATCATCAATAGAGAAGGGAGAGTAAGACTACCCCAAACAAATCCTCATGCTGCAGGGGTCCCTGGCAACTAAAATCAACCCTCCTATGCTGGGGGACCCCATCGGTAGAAGGACCTTAAAGGACATGAGCTAAATAAAAAATTAACCCCTGGGGGTACTATAAGTACTCCCACGGAACCTAAAAGTAACCCCATCACTCATGGGGGTCTATACAGACCCCCACAAGCCTCTAATTAACCCCATCAGCCCCCTAAGGGTTTATACAGACCCTTATAAGACAAAAATTAACCCTCAGAATTAACACTATAAGTGCCATGAGGGTCCTCCAGGACCCTCATGACACTACGTCTAAGCACTACCCTACACTACACTATTAGCCATCCCAATAAACTAATAAATCTAAATTAATCCCCTCTAACTAAATAACCCCCTCTACCCTATCCAATTAACCCCTCTATCCTATCCCATTAACCCCTACACTACTTTGCTAACCCCCTAGCTAAACCTTGCTAAACCCCCAACACCCCACTACTTACAAAGCATAATAAACCCCCACTATTTACAGAAAATAAAAAACCTACATTACACAAAACAAAAAAACTACATTACACAAAACAAAAAAACTACATTACTGAAAGTAAAAAAACTACATTATTGAAAACAGTAGGGTTTCATTGTTTAACTGCCGTGCAGGGCCTGATCAGGACCCCGGCAGCAAGGGCTAATGTCTGGAGCCTGCGGGGGTTCCTGCAGGCTTTCATCAGCCATGCTGGCAATCTCGATTGCCATTGGCTACGTCTAAGCTGTTACTACGGGTTTGACTTATTGATCCTGTTCACAGCCGCACATCCAACTTGCGCAGACTGGGTTACGGTTTTGCGTCTCCGGACTGTAGCTCACAGCCCCTTCCAATTTAATAGCCCCATAACACAGGAGATTTTCAAGCCCGAAGCCACTGCGAGGCTCACGTTGAAGATACAGGGATGTAATTTAATGAGGCTGCATGTTTGGTTCCTGGGTTTTGGTGTCGGATACACGCTCAGTGAAGTCCTCTAAACTCGCAGCACTTAGTCCTACGGCGCCCGAAACCATCCCACACAACCGTTAACTCGCAGCACTTAGTCCTCTGCTTCCCCTGCTCCTCTTCCTTCCATGTGTCTCGCAAAACACTGCATTAACCTCCCCCCCGAACAGTGCAAACACTAAAAACACACTAATAAACCCAATAATGATTTTTTTTTTTTTAAAACACTCACCCACAGCACAGGGGGACAACCAGGACATCTGGAAGGGAGGTTACACCATTTCTGCACTCAAAAAATGACGAGGAAAAAAATGGCTGCCGAAAAAAATGAAAGAGAGGCTCCACGACCCCGGACCGCCCAGCCACGTACAACTTACCCAAGAAGGGATCCGAGATAAGCTTGGAAACCAGCATTAACCTCACATTAGCCCTCGCAGTGGGGGTCCCCGATCGCACACGATTGGGGACCCCTGCGGCAATCAAAATTCTAAATTCCAGAGCCCCATCAACCTCTAAATAACCCTGTCACTCATGGGGGTCAATACATAAGCACTTAATTAACCCCCATCATTCATGGGGTCAATCCAGACCCCATAAACCCTAATTAACCCTGTAACTCATGGGGGTCAATACATAAGCACTTAATTAACCCCCTCATTCATGGGGTCAATACAGACCCCCATAAGCACTTAATTAACCCGGTCACTAATGGGGGTTAATCCAGATCCCCATAAACCCTTAATTAACCCTGTCCCACATGGGGGTCAGTACAGACCCCCATAAGCACTTAATTAACCCTGTATCTCATGGGGGTCAATACAGACCCCCCTAAGCACTTAATTAACCCCTTCACTCATGTGGGTCAATGCAGACCCCATAAATCCCTAATTAACCCTGTCACTCATGGGGGTCAATACAGACCCCCCAAAGCACTTAATTAACCCTGTCATGCATGAGGGTCAATACAGACCACCATAAGCACTTAATTAACCCTGTCACTCATGGGGGTCAATACAGACCCCCATAAGCACTTAATTAACCCTGTCACGCATGGGTGTCAATACAGACCCCATAAGCCCCTAATTAATCCTGTCACTCATGGGAGTCAATACAGACCCCCATAAACCCATAATTAACCCTGTCACTCATGAGTGTCAATACAGACCCCCATAAGCCAATAAATAACCCTGGCACTCATGGGTGTCAGTACACACCACCATAATACATTAATTAACTATGCCATTCATGGAGATCAATACAGACCCCAATAAACCCTTAATTAACCCTGTCACTCATGGGGGTCAATACAGACCCCCATAAGCACTTAATTAACCCCGTCACTCATGAGTGTCAATACAGACCCTCAAAAGCCTCTATTTAACCCCATCAGTCCCATAAGTGTATATTATAACCCTTTTGGGGCAGTTACAATCCTAACATTAACCACATAAGTTCCATGACGCATGTGCTCAGGGACCCTCATGGCACTAAGTACAAACACTACATTACACTATACCCCCCAATAAACCATTACATCTAAACTAACCCCCCTCTACACTAACCTATTAACACCTACACTGCCTACCTAAACTACATACCTACCCCCAATAAACGCCACCAACACTCTAATTAAAGAAAATTAAAAAAACTAAGTCGCAAAAAATTAAAAATCTACATTACAAAAAATAAAAAAAACCTAAGTCACAAAAAATAAAAAATCTACATTACAGAAAAGAAAAAAACCTAAGTCACAAAAATAAAAAAGGAACATTACAGAAAAGAAAAAAATTACATTACACCCCCCACCCCACACACACACTACAGAAAAAATAATAATTACACACCTGAAAAGGAAATACATATAAAATGCATACAATACAATACAAATAAAATAAAATAAGATACAATACCCCTATCTATCTAACATACAATCAATCCTATCTATCTATCTAAAATACATCCCCCAATCTATAAAATGTACAATAAATCCTATCAATCTAAAATACATACCACTATCTAACATACAATAAATACTATCTACCTAAAATACATAACCCCTATCTAACATACAATGAATACTATATAATATACAATAAATCATAACTATCTAAAATACACACCCCTATCTAACATACAATAAATGCATACACAAATCCTAATTCTAACCTAAAATAAAATAATTAAGACCACTTACCTTTGCAGATGTCCCTTCAGATCACAGATCATGTGTGTAATTTTTTTTTCTGTAGTGGGGGGGTATAACGTATTTTTTTTATTTTCTGTAATGTTTATTTTTTTTATTTTTTGTGACTTAGCTTTTTTTATTTTCTGTAATTAGAGTGGAGGGGGGGTTTATTAGGGGGGAGGGAGGTGGAGTAGGTAGGTAGTGTAGGTGTTAATAGGTTAGTGTAGAGGGGTGTTAGTTTAGATTTAATGGTTTATTGGGGTGGATTTAGTGCAGTGTAGTGTTTGTACTTAGTGTCTTGAGGATACTGGAGAACACTAATAGCACTTACGGGTAATGTTAAGCTTCTAACTGTCCCATGAGGGTCTTTAAATAGAGGCTTATGAGGGTCTTTATAGACCCGCATAAGAGACCGGGTTAAAATAGGGTAGTGCTTACACTTTGTGTCATGAGAGTCCTGGATGACCCTCATGGCACTTATATTGTTATTACATGCGTTCATTACTGTGTTATAGGGGTCTATATAGTTGAGACAGTACACTCACATTGAGTAACAAACAGCATTTCAATACTTTTTTATTGCCCCTTCATTTTTGATGAGCAAGTTGCTAGTATATATATATTTGTTAATGTACTTTTGAACTACTTTTTGTTGTTTTTGGATGTGCGTGGTTTAAGCGTTTCCAGTCCTATGTGCCTGGCGGTGTTTTGCTTGGTTAGGGGTCGTGTAGCCTTGTTTTGGTTTTTTTTCGTCATTTTTTTGATTGCTTAGGCAATTTTTGAGTGCCGAAACTGGGCAAATTGTGTTTAAATTGGTGTTATACCTCACTCCCAGATGTCGTGGCTGTCCCCCTGTGCTGTATGTGATGTATTTTTTTTTGTGTGTGTGTGTTTTTGTTGGTTTTGGATGTGCGCGGTTTGGGCGTTTCCTGTCCTATGTGCGGTGTTTTGCGTGGTTAGGTGTCGTGTAGCCTTGTTTTTTATTTTCCCCGGCATTTTTTTTGTCACTTAGGCAATTTTGAGTGCCGAAACTGGGCAATTTGTGTTTAAATTGTCGTGCAACCTCACTACCAGACGTCCTGGCTGTCCCTGCCTGCTGTGTGTGATGTTTTTTTTTTTTGTATTTTCTATGTGTTATTCTTTTGTTTGTGCGCAGTTCTGCCGTACCTTCATATGTTTTGGACCTCGTATATTTTTTTTTTCTAAGTCTTGCGGGTCATATTTTAATTAAATTAAAGTCCCGCTTTCCTTTTTGCAAGTGTTATGGGCCATATTTTTTCAACGCAATTTTTTTTGCTACGGGTCTCGCATTGTGAATTGTGGAATTGAGATTTTTGCTGATGTGTAGTTCAGCGGGTCGTAGGGATGAACGCCTACGGCGCTCATCTCCACCAGCGCAATGACAGCCTTCGGTGGTCACTGCCTAAGTCGTGGAGGGTCGTAGGGATGAGCGCCCTGATAGGTCAGGATATTACTCACAATGCTGGTCTATTTTTCACTTAACTCTGGCCAATGAATTTAGTTTTTCTTGTTTTTCCAAAAAAAAATTCTGTTTTTAGTTTATACTTGTATCAGTATTGCTTTTTGACTTGATAAAGATAGGCATTATCTCTAGAAAGCTTGTCGCTTTATTATGAATACGTTTGTCCAATAAAAAAGGTATCACTATTCACTTCAATACTCTGATCATTCAACTGGATTACTGGACATTCACAGCTACCTCATATATATATATACCGTTGTGCTCATGTTTTCTTTAAAAATGGTAGATATATTACCAATTCACGAAGGTTTTGCAAATTTTTTAGCACAACTGTATATAAAAAAAAATGATATAAAGTTGTGCTCAAAAATTTGCGAATCCTTGGAGAATTGGTAATATATGTACCATTTTTAAAGAAAACATGAGCACAACTCTATATATATATATATACTAGCGAATTGCCCGTCAAAAAATTACGGCAATAAAATTGTAAGCCAAGCAATGCTGTTTGTCAGACAATGTCAGGCTTTTGGTCCTGTGAGTACCTTCGGCGCTCATTCCGAGCCTCTCCCCTGGTGTAGTTTTGGTCGTCTGAACACCTACGGTGCTCATTGCGAGCCTCTCCCCTTGTGTACTTTTGGTTCTCTGAGCACACTGTGTGTTCATTGTGAGCCCCACGCTGAGCGCCTTTGGCGCTCATCACGTGGCTCGCAATGAGCGCCTTCGGTGCTCAATGCAAACCTCTCCTCTGCTATTTGTATTTTTTATATATATATTTTTGTAATAATAATTATTTAATTAATTAATTAATTAAATAATAAATGAATATACTTGACCTATTTGTAATTAATATATCCAGCAATCAATATCCTGAAGAGCTAACAATCTCTTTTTATTTTCCTGCAGCATACAATGTACATTTGGACTGTGTAAGTGTCAGCAATGTGGCAAGTGTGCAGTGTAAATAGGCTGCGTGAACGAGGGCAAACCGTTTGTTTAGTTGTGTAAAGCGGCATTTTAGAATGGTAATGTTATTAGCTGTATGTTAGTCTTGTAAAATGGCAGCGATTGTCTATGTGTTACCGTGCTGTCTAATAGTGTATTTTGTACCTCGTAGGTTCCTGGGTAAAAGTCTTATGTGCCTGCCTGGTTATGGGTCATGTAGCCTCAGTTTAGTTTTTTTTGGGCCTCGATTTTTTGGGGGCAAATTTTCTTTTTGCACCTGGGCCCCCCATGCACTAGCTCCACCACTGCATCATGCGTAAGAAGCGTATTCCTGAATTCCTGTGTGTATCTTTATCACTTGCATTGGAAACCTGTTCCTCTTATCTACTACCCTTTCTGCAAAGCAATTTTAGTCATAAACACACTTCCTATAATACAAACTCATTAGCAAACAATTACCTGGATTTACCAAGCTATGGGGTACTGGTGAAGAGGGTAAGGATCTCACAACACAATTCCTTGCCTTACATTATTCCTTAACCATGTTCATTGTTATACAGCAAGGTGAGATCACACAAGACCTAGATGGCAACTGTAAGACCCCTTACAATATTGTGAAAATACAGCTAAATAATAAAATCGGAATATATGAGTTTCTCAATTAATTTAGATCACGTATAAATTGCAGTTTTTCCAAGAAACACATATTTTGCATGCACATTTTGTGCACATTACTGTTTCCTCTCCAGAAGAGGGATTGGTTCCATCAACAGAGAAAATGCAAAGTGAGAGAAAACTAAATTAGTAAACAGATGATGTACGCACGACTATACACAAGTTGAAACTTAACTTCAATAATTTAATAAAGTTGATTTTCATTTCCATAAAATAAAGAGAATGGTTATTATTTTAAAAAATTATTCAATCACTGGGAAAAAAACACAAAACATTTATTTTGTCATAATATACTATATTCTATGTGAATTATACATCAATATCGGTTCAACGTTTCAGCTGTCAAGAAATGCAAGTTGACATTCAACAAGGTCAAGAACAAGGAATCGTTCCTTAAGTTAAGCTTGTGCTAAGGTGTCATTAAAATGATATTCTAAGTTTTATCAGATGAACATCAGCTGATGCAGGAAAGAATCAATCGAACAAGCCATTTTAATTGTATGAGCAGATTCTCTCACTGAGGTTAACTGCAACTCTTAGGCAGTTTGAAAAGATTTTTATCTTGTAGCTCAAAAGCGCCTGTAAGAACACTGCCATCAATCCTCCCCAAGACAGACAAATGTGTTTCCATTTGCAATTAGTTTTTTTTTTTTCTTCCAAGAATAATTCCAACATATTAATCAGAAACAATCTTCAACACAATAGGAAGTCTTCTCTTATTTGAAAGTAATTCACTACTGAACAATGAGTGATCTATAGACCACCTCTAACCTTGTTCATAGACTTGGTTAAAGGCTTCCATCTCAAGTAGAGTTATGGACAATGCTTCCATTTCCTGAAGAAGGAGTTGGGTTATTCCCAATTGATTGTCTCTACTATTTCCATTTAAAATTCCGATACAGTGGTATGTAAAAAATCTATGGATGTTATTTCTAGATATGTAATTAAAAACAGATGTGTTACAAAATAAAGAGGTAGTTGTTATTGGGTATGGATGGATGCTGCTATTTTTATTGCTTGGAAACTACAGAGCTTTCTACAATAATTGCATATTTTAGGTTTCTTTTTTAAGGCTATGTATCCAAATTCTCTTTCATAGATATATTATTATATCAACTATACCAATCTTTCATTCCATAATAGTATTCACAATCAAATTAATTACTGAAATATTTACATCAGATTAAGGTGAGCATGAATCCTTTTTAAATTACATGAAGATTCAAATAACAAATAATTCATGACAAAAAAAACAAAACACAAAAACACTAAATATATTCAGAAAGTGAAAAATATAGCTAAAGCCTTTGATTTATGTACATTTATGTACTGGGGTGGCCATTGTTTTGTTGGGAGTGTTGGACTATTGTAAATTGTACTCAGTTATACATTCATGTAATATTATGCTATGCTGCATTCCATTGTAGAAACGATTTCAATTAAACTGAATAAAAATCTTATCTGCATCCAAAACAACCTGTCAAGAGACAAAAAAGAAAAAAAAATAGTTAAGAAGTTAAATCAGGTAAGAAGGCTCCGTCTTAAGGCAACATAAACATAAATATAAACCAGACAAATCTGGCTAAAGGCTGATAGAGCTGTTTAAAGCACTAAAAGTAGCTTTTACTATATATACTAGGACACATAGGTACATACCATCTGAATATGCCAGAAAAATATTTTAATATAAAAAAAATAATAAAATACTAAACATTATATATTGTGATTTCCATGTGACTTTGTGTGTTGATGGTTACCTTTGTTGTATTAGTTGTTTTTATAATACATTTTTTGGGATATGCCCTTGGTGTTTGCCTATGTGTCTCAGTATATATAGTGAGATATATTTCTAGTGCTTTAAATACATTTGTTTGGTCGTATATATTAAGTAGCACAGATCTAATGGGCATAGGACAGTATAAAACTGAAATATGTTTCTTCAATAAAGGTTGTGATTTCCAATCTAGCAGTATAGACTTAGATTTGTTCTTAGGAAGGCAACAGACTTCAAGATGCTATTAATTGCTTCTAATTGTGGCCAGTAGCCTGGGCTATCCCACATGGTATTGTCCTTGATGTGCATTGAAGGCCCAACCTTCTTGAAATGGGTCTTGGTCTTTCTGGATACTCCTGCTCCCACTATTTCCATATATGCTATTGTAAAGGAATATTGAAACCATTTTTTCTTTGATTCATATGAAATAGAGTTTTTGATAATATCTAAAAAAAATATATATATATATATATACATATATATATATATATATATATATATATATATATATATATATATATATATATATACAATAAAGAACCTTAAAGGTGCCAGCAACTGGAATGGCCAATCAAAAAAATTCAAATATGGTACACAACCAAGAAAAAATATATAATTATATTTATATGCTGTAGATACAAAGCAGTCCCTGTGTCTCATTACAGACCTCCTATCTAGGGACTATGGTGTGCCCCACAAGCTGGTTAGCCAGTGCCATAAAGTTTATTTACAATGATGTCATCACATTGTCGCGTTGTCATGCGTTGATTGATTTGGCAGCATTTGCAAACTCTGTCAATGTATTTAAACCCCTCATATAGTAGTGCCCACTATTTTTGCACCTTATAGCCTTTGAAAAAGCCAATTTGTTGAAACGGGGGAGTAACCCGTCTGGCAGCTATTTCTTTCTATCAGTGTTCATATATTCAGCAGTTTCTTTACCCAATTGGGAAGTTATATGATTTGCGTTTGGGTTATACCCACATTGCACTGATAGATTTTGGTTCTGTCCCAATGTGGATTACAATAGGCTAAAGTTGTTGTTTTTATTAGAATGTATGAGTTTTTTTTTTTACTTTTAGCTTTCTGGTTTGGTATGTGATCTTTATATCTAATTTATACTCCTGAATTGCAGGGCAATTAGCCAGCTTGTGGGGCACACCATAGCCCCTAGGTCGGAGGTCTCTGTAATGAGACACAGGGACTGCTTTTTATTTATCTACCGTATATAAATATAATTATATATTTTTTCTTGATTGTTGTACCATATTTGAATTTTTTGATTGACCATTCCAGTTGTTAGCCCCATTTAAGGGTCTTTATTGTATGTATACATATATATATATATATATATATATATATATATATATATATATATAATTTCTAATAAAGTTCCTGTTTTTCAGTTTTTATGTATTCCATTGTTCGTTAAGTGTTAGGCACTGAACGATAGTAAGGATTCTTCTATTGTTATATAGCATTATTATCATACAAATATAAGTGGGAGGAAGAAGTATTATACTTTAAATTGGATGATAACTTGTAATTGATTTATTGGAAATTGGAAATACCTAGTGTTTTTTTTTTCCGAGCTAAATTAAATGTATTTTTCTATAATGAAAACCTTTATCTATGATTAATTGTCCTTATATATTGGTTACTGGCACAAAAGGTGGGGATGAGACAATCCCCCCCCCCCCCCCCCCTAGATAATGCAGTTCAGGTCATGCTTATCTAGGTTACCTTGGCAAAGATACTGTAGTGGGTTGCCAGCTCCTTCTCCAGTGGACCATTTGTCTGACCGCTCTGCTATGACATGCCCATCTTGGGTGACCATACATGGTATAGCTCATATCTTCATTGAAGTACCCAAGCTCCTTCACCACAACAAGGTAGCGATTCAGAAGGGGCAATTAACTTTAGCCTACAATTAATAACTTCACTTTAATGAAATGATAGAAAGGGGTCCAAAATATTGAATAGAAAAAGTTGAGTTAATACTGTTTAACTTTACTAGTTAGCCCTCTGATAAATAATCACCGTTATTACTAATGCTTTATGTATTCAAGGCTGCTTATTTAGAAAATCTGCTTTTCTGTAGATGATTAAACTTTCAGATATAGAACTACAGAATCACAATTATTTGAATCAGTGATCACTGCATAAGTAGAGACAAATATAGCATCAATTACAAGCTAAATGTTCATTAAAAGTGTGTGCGCATTGTGCGTACTGTGAAAAAAAATATCTTTATGTTTAATTTGCTGATGTGTGATTGTTATAATGCAACTGTATCTGTAGATCATCCACACATTGCATGTTAAATTACATATATTCCATACAGGATTAACTAATCAGTCAATGAAAATGGGAAAGTATGAAGACTGAGATCCATTATGTGGACACTTTTCCACTGCCTGTGACTTACAAATTTTCACCTCTCTCATGATCTCATCCGATATGCTCCCAAAGTGCTGGAGGACATCTCCTGTGATATTAAATTGACAGGTATCTGATATGATAGAAACCTTCTCATATGATAGATGACATTCAAATATATCAAACGATTTAATAAAGTTCAGGAGTGAAGTATCTTCCAAAAAAGGAATGCAAGAAAAATAGGTTAGGATTTGAAGTTGGAAGGTGGAAGAGTTAGGGAAATGTGTGAAAATATATTTTTTTTATTTAAGGACGCAGATAAATGGACCAACTTTTCATTAGAAGTGGTAAGGCAAGCACAGTCAAAAAATGTGAGCATCCTTGGGATAAGCATAATGTTATCCTGAGGTTTAATTAAACTAAGCTTAATGTGAATACAAGATGGGCCGTTTTGGTCCTTGTCTCCCATAGAGTCTTTGTTGTTGTTCAGTTGTTCAGTCCGACTCTCCATGACCCTATGGACCACAGCACGCTAGCCACATCTTGTGTCTGATTGCGTTAATCCATATAGTTTTCTTGGCAAAGATACTAGAGTGGGTTGGCAGTTCCTTCTGGAATTCTACAATTTGTCTGACGACTCTGCTATGGCCTGCCCATGTTGGGTGTCCCTACATGGTACAGCTCACAGCTTAATTGAGGCACACAAGCCCCTTCACAATGACAAGGTGGCAATACAGTAGAGGATAGAGTTTTTAGGAATGTTTAAATATGTCTTGTGTGTTATGTATTGTGTCTCAGTTTTATACCTTGTATAGTGCTAAAGAACATGTTGCCCTTTTTACATTAAATATGTATTGCCATTAGTATTGTTATTATTATAACTACTAATAAAAATAATAATAATAATAACACAATTATTACTACTTATAAAAATAATAAGAGGAACAAGAACAAGAAAACATTTGGAGAGTATTTACTAGAATACAGTAAATTAATATCTCATGGAGATACTCATATTTAGTCTCACTGTATAATTTGCAGTATTTTAATTGCTAGCTTTGAAACAGTTTTCCTTGCAAATTTTTAGATGACTGATTTTTGCAACAATTTATATTTAGTGATTTGAAAGAAGATTACTTATTTCTTTGAAGGGAAAAAACATTTAGTAGTGTATATCTGAACATAAATGGTTTCCCATGAGAAGCTGAACTGTTCTTATGTCAAAAGTCATAGTTCCAGATTCACTGATGCGGCGATGGGGCAAAGTTAATATACAGAGGTTCACCTGTCCATAGGAGCAGGTATTGAAAGGTTTGGTTCTCTATGATCTATGACCTTCTCATGTTGAAGGTTATGTGGCTGGAGGCGACCTTGTAATGATATCTACATATGTACACTGCAGTGCAAACTCTGGCTTTATCACCTCCCGCTGCTTGAATTTTATTCTATAAAATAAGATAAATCCAGACATCAAAACATACCTAAAGGAGAACAAAACAAACATAATGTAACCAAAGTAGGTCAGAATCCTGGTGCATATGTATAATTCCATTAACTAACAATTGTTTAACTAGGTAGCAAATTTGAGGATAATCCAATGCATTCTTTAAGAAATGAAGTTTATGTTTATTCATTTGGGGTATTTTTTCCAAATGTGTAAGTTCTCACACAGAGCAATCTACACTTTTGTGAACATTTAAAAATTGTATCAAGTCTCATAACACCTATTTTATGTAGTTTTTTATAATATGGTGACCAAAAATTATATTATTAATGATACTATTAATTGTAGTGGTAGTTGTAATAATAGTAATAGTGTTAGGCGTATAATTAATATCACCAAAATATCATTTCCCATGTATTTTATTTGGTCAACTGTGTTGGTGATTCAATAATCAAAATCAATAAGTACACCTAAAAGCATATAGAAGTTTCATGGATTATGAATACATCTGATAGAGGAGAATCAGTAGTGTATGCAAACATTTTTGTGCATGAAATAATCCTAAAATCAACATTAATAACCTTACCCTAAATTTGCAAACTTTCAATTTTCTGGTACTTGATTTTAAGAAGGAATGCCCATTGAAATCAAAGCTAAATTTGCATAAATTTCATAATTTGGTATGGCCAATCAGAAGTAGCGACAACATTGTAGCAAAGTATGGGGATTCAGTCTATTGTAGCCTTTTGTTCCCCCCACACACCTCTCTCCTCCATGCTGCTCTGGATCTCTGCACTGTGCTGCTACTGGTTGGAAGGATAGTAAAGGGTTAAAACATACTTAAATGCAGTTTTTCTATTTGTTAGTGTGAGGCACCTCTAGGGGTGTGGAAACCAATTTGATTTCAAATAAAGTCAGTATGTGTATAGAATGACTCAATATAATGTGTGTATTTTCTGATATAAGCAGTATGTGCTAGATTAGAAAAAGTAAAACATTGAAACGTCCATATACCTTTAACCTAATGTTGATGTATCAGTTGATTAGAAATGTTTCAGTTATATTAAAAGGGATGACCTTATTGTGCATAATAGAAGAAATAGCTGTTAGAATTGAAGGGTTGGATCAATTAGACGATCAATTTGCACTCAAGGTTGTGCATTTACTTTATTTTGTTTGTGATTTTGTTTGTATATAAAGAAAAACATACAAATTATTTGAAAGAGATACCGTAAAGAGCTCGCTATGTTCGTCAAGGAGGATGCAAATGGAATATTTTGTAACAAAAGGCCCAAATGAGCCTCTATGAAAAAATGTACAGTATGGGTGGCTTCAATTTTAATCAATGTGTTTTCTTGCATTATATAGCCTCACTGTGATAGGCGACTACACTTACATAAAGGAGATAGGAAACTGTATACTTAACCCAGTAAGACACTGCTGAAACACAAACAACAAGATGTAATCCATCAGCACATATATTATATAGAATCTTTACATGGCTAAAACACTACAATTTAATCATCATTGTTTTTCTTTTTTTATATTCACTTTGGAGAATAATCTGTTTAGCATTGTACATGCTGTATGGACAGCTTGTGACCTTGGGGACTGGAAGAAGACATTGTACCTCCATATTTACAATATTGGCTTTCAAAGAGCTAAACATTTATTAGAGTAAAATATAAATTGGTTGTTTGTTCAATGCAGATGTATGTTGTTTTGCTTTTCTTGACATGAACATTCACTATAAAAAAAGATGATTGTACTTAGAAAGTAAAAATTGAAGAATAAAAGTCTCATATATTATATGAAATATGCTGCAATGGGAACCACACCTAAGCTTCAATGTGCTACTTGTTGGAGCTGGTGTGCATCTCTGCAAATTAATTAAATCCTGTTGTAAGCATTGAAGAATGCCACATTTCACTCCGAACTGTATATGCAGCTCAACTGAAACCAAACCGGTGGCTCCCTCTGCATATGTTGTTGTTTAGTCATTCAGTGGTGTCCGGCTCTCCATGACCCTATGGACCACAGCACACCAGGCACATCTTGTGGCTGGGTGTTCTTATCCATAAGGTTTTGCAAAGATACTGGGGTGGGTTTCCACTTCCTTCTCCAGTGGACTGTGACTTGTCTTACCTCACTACTATGACCTTCTCATCTTGGGTTACCCTACATGGTATAGCTCACAGATTAATTAAAGCACACTAGTCCCATCAACACGACAAGGTAGAGATCCAGAAAGAGCCCTCTGCAAATAGTACATAATAAATTAAACATTATATTATTTTTGTTTATCAGTTGTCAAGTATAGTTGACAATGGTCCTCCAGTTGTGCTTTGTCCATGCGCGACATCAACACAAAACCAGGAAATTAAATCAACTATGAATTTTTGTAGCATAATATATATATATATATATATATATATATATATATATATATATATATATATATGATGCTATATATATATATTGCTTCTGGATCGCTACCTTGTCATGGTGAAGGGCATATGTACTTCAATGAAGCTGTGAGCTATACCATGTAGGGTCACCCAAAAATGCGGTCTGGAGAAGTAACTGGCAGCCCAGTCCAGTATCTTTGCTATGGAAACCTAATGGATTAGCACACCCAGACACAAGAGGTGCCTGATGGGCTATGGTCCATAGAGTCGGACACAACGGTATCTCTACTTATTTATATATATAAGTATTTATATATATATATATATATATATATATTATATATTTTTATATATAAATATATATATATATATATATAAGTATATATATATATATATATATATATATACATATTTATATATATATACCTTTGAAAGTTATTGTCTATAAGTTAAACACTTGGGAGATATATATAGATATATAAAAAATAATATATATATATATATATATATATATATATATATACAAGTATATATATCTCCCAAGTGTTTAACTTATAAACAATAACGTTTAAAGGTATCACCCCAACATCACTGTGTTGGTTTCAGTTTCAAAAGCATTGCGCTCTTGCTATACCCAATAGGTTATCACACGCTTTCCTTTATCTGTGCCTGAACCACATCTTCGAAAACATTCAGTAATGCCTGAGCATACAGCCTCTAACATAATGAAAGAAAGAAATCTATTCAAAGACTACAATCCATCCCAGGCTTCACAACAAAGAGGCAAAGCGTTTGTCGTATTTTAGTATTCACCTGGGCGTCGTTCAGCGGCACTTTCCTTGCAGCTATTTGTCTAATTTATCAATAAGAGAAACTGCAGTGATACAACAATGTCATACAGCAAAGAAAAGTTCTGCTTCCCTTTATGATGCAGATCTTCAAGACTCGAACCCACAGAGGTGCTGACAGATCTTTAGATGAAATTGGATATTGCGCGTATCTCTTGAGAGTGTAGCAGGAAAGGTTGTCTCATAGCGGATGGGTAATTTGATTTAATCCAAACAATCAGATTTGTTTGCCATAAATCCATATTTATTTTTGCTTGCCCTGTAAACAAGTGCACGCAGCAGTTGATGTAATTTACTTGCTTATTCAGTGTACTCCCCAGTGCCTCTTGAATTGACAAAATTATCTCTTGTCGCTACATTCAGGGAGCAATGACTTAATGTGACTTGTTAGGGAAAGGTAACAAACGCGG
The DNA here is from genome assembly GCA_027410445.1 of Discoglossus pictus. Classification (NCBI taxonomy): domain Eukaryota; kingdom Metazoa; phylum Chordata; class Amphibia; order Anura; family Alytidae; genus Discoglossus; species Discoglossus pictus. The sequence goes on from CM050168.1 coordinate 67,409,339, forward strand.
GACTAACCTAATCGTTCTGTAATTGGATTTCTTTGTATTATTTTTTTTAAGAAATAAAGTCATGTTAAAATATATATTTACACTGGCGTAATTTTGTTTTATTTGTACCTCACCTTCATAAAAAGGACATTAAAGTTTCATATTTACAGAATGCTCCTATGAAGAGCTAGAATTTTAAAGTATTTTTAAAGTAAAAAGCTACAACCATTAACTTTAAAGGGACATGGAACATATTTTTAATGCATATAAACAAGCATGTTAAAAAAAGCTATTTTTGCATGAAGAAAATATAAAGTGGAATTTGTTGAAATCCAAGGAGTATGTTATAGTATAGACAAATATAACTCATACAGCTATATTATTGGTCATTGGCAGACAGAAGCAAGCCCCCCAGAGCAGCTGAACTGTGCTAGTACCTTCATTTGAAATAAGAAAACACACCATAACCCATAACAAATACATTCTTCTAACTGCAACAAAGAATAAGTCTTCCCATGTACCTATATAATAACGCAGTGGTGGGGCAACTGTTGCTGTTTTTTATCTGGCTGGTTGTGGGAGAGACCTTAAAATTATAAAGAATGGCATATTTGAGAAAAATAGTATTACATGGTGTATTAGAGCTACACAGACTTGGTACACAGGGCAATTTAACATTGAATTGCTTTTTAATGTGTACAAACATAAGTATCTCTTATATGAATGAATACACTATTAAAGTGTTAAATAAGGCAGGTGTGATGTAACCTGCAGAGAACACAGTGAGCAAATGAAGTAACCTGAGACAGACTTGATATTCCAATTTAATTCTTATTGGAGCAGGCTTTTTCTGATATGGGGGGGGGGGGGGGGGGGCATTACAGTGGTTGTGATGTGCCACTCCATTTTTACTATGCACTATTTCCTTTGGGAAAAACTGCCACCACAGCCTTAATACTTCATTACTGCCATTGTAATAGCTTAGCAAATATCCCTCAATACACTTTTTTTTTTCATTTTTTCAAGAAAAAAATTATTTGTTGCATCTGAAAGAGGATATTTGTAGATCATTTTAAATGGTTCAAAGTTTAACTGCTCTGGGGAGCTTGCCCCTGTTAGACAATGAGAAGTAATACATGTACATGAGTAGTAAGCCATGCCTCTCTGACCAAATCTACAGTGTGCTCTGTGCACTTCTTGATACTTTCAAGGAAGCTTAAACATGTTCACAGAGTATTTTTAATATAACTATTTGGAACCTTACCTATATCCTACATTCCATAACTTTGGTGGTGTAACAATTAAATAAATATAATAATGGTTGCCCATGGTGCAGCATAATATATATAATATATAAAATAAATATTATAAAATATATTATAAGTTATTAAATTAAGGATTGTATTTTTTAGAAACAAAAATTGATAAAAGAGCCTTCTGTGTATATGGGACATCAGTGATCCTATAAAAGCGTGGAGATTAAGCGTAACATAAGGTAAGAGCTATGCAATATATGCTGTGTGTATGTCATAAAATGTGAGTAGGGAGAGATGTACTAAAGGATGAAGTGTTGGAGAACTCTTGGAGAATCTCTACATTCCTATATTACCCTAAGGATAATATATACTAAGATTTGGCATCTCCAATAGTTACATTGCCTACTTTTGTACATGTGGCCGATACTATTGTAAGTTACTTCTCAAGGACTTTAATAATTATTATATATTTTAATTCTATGTTTCTGCTGTATATCATAATTAGGTCAAGCTATAAACCATAGGATTTTTCATATGTATCTGTTTCTTTGCACTTGTATGTAAAATATATTCTATTTAATTACATACTTGGACCATAGTCTTTATATCATTTTGATTAGTTTTCACTTGAGTTTGGCTTGCATTGTGAAACTTTGTAGGAATCAGTGTCTCAGTGTGATCCTGCTAAGTCCTAATTATATTTGAATATAAGAGAACATTGCCACAAGGGCTGATAAAAATGATAAATGGTGTGGTATCTATCCCTTATTCCTGCTTTGTATCACTACAGATACTATTTCTTGAAATATAGAGCAACAGGATGTACTTGTAGATAGGATTCAGGTCACCTCTTTTGGGGTTTTGAGCCAGGTTATATATCATTTATCATCTATGATAATACTTTCTAATTGCTTTATCATATTTAAGCAACAGGGTCACATAGAAGCCCATATAGAATACCAACCTAATAATAACAACAGCTGGTAGAAACAAAATAGAGACTAGAGGCTTGCCCTTAATCATCGGAATTGATGTTATTTTCAGTACAATCCCACAATGCAGTTTGAGTTGTCATGTAATGAGCAGGGAAGGCAACTGAAGTTCTGGAGATTAGTTCTGTAGTTCTACAGAGTAGATTAAATAAATACATATTCAAAAAGCAAATGCCAGTTTTGTGCCTTTGGACACAACAGCTGGTGAGATACAACTGAGGTTATGGAGTGATTGACTACGCACAGTGGAATCTTTCCAGAGGGGCCAGTACAGAACCTGGCAGCTCAAAGACTAATGTGATCAAACTGGGCTACTTATCTCCAGTGACCTAGCCACATGGGAATGTACTGAAATTTAGAATATCTTTTTACATGATGAAGGACCTTGATACATCAATGGAAAGAACCACACATCTTGATAAACATACAGCTTGTTACAAAGTCATTGCAAAAAAGAACCACACTTTAAAACTTCAGACTTAAACATGGCCATGACGCCATTTTGAAATTAAAAACCTTTTAATTCTTTCACCTTATTTTTTTTACGGCCGGTAAGTGAAATATTTGCAACATTTTTCTGTTACGTTATCTTTTTTATACTATTTTACAAACAGAATATCATGTAAACTCTTTCTATAATTTACAGTTTTCAAAAAACAGGATCATTTATATCTGGACATCTTAGAAATTACATCAGTCTGGCAAGAATCCAGCGGATGGAAAGATACATACTCAATATAAATGTAATCAAACTGGTGACATTACCACCATGGACAGAACATAAAGATGAGATTGATTGAGACAATGATAATGGAGCAATAGAAACATCCTTTTACATGAGAGTTAGGACCTTGAGTTGAACACTGAAAAAGAACAATGGATTGGGTCAAAAAGCCTTGTTTTTAGAGTCAGGAAATGAGCTTTATGAATGTCCACAAAATCTCACATAACCAACTTCTTAAATAGCAAATGATGTATCCAAAGGACGGACTTGTATAAACCAGCAATGGTGAAGGGTACGGTGGCCCTTGCTTTCCCAGAAAAGGCAAGAAAACTGCTTAATTTAAACACAGATTAAAAAATAAAGAGTATCAGTTATTTCTTTAATTTTCTTCAGGATTTACTTAAATGCCTTTTGCCATCACTGGACAAAATTTTAAATATCAAATACAATAGTACAGATAGCATGTAACAGCAAAAGGGCTTTTAATGCAGGGGTGTCAAAAGCAAAACAGTAACCTGTTATGGAATAAAGAATTGGGGTTAGTGTGTAGGCAATATCTCACTTCATCAGAATTAGAACAGCACACAAGTAATGGGCGAGATATTAGCTATGCTACAAAATCGTCAGCGAAGGAATCTGATTGTGGCGGCTGTATAGATTTTTTTTTCTTCTTTTTGATTCTGTACAAATAATGGTAATTTATATTATAATTTTGATATATATGTTTATAAAAATATATAAATTCAAAATACTTAATACATACATAATACTTTGTACATAGATGGTAGTAACAGTATCCATGATCAGAGCAAGAAGAGATGAGAATGACGTAGAGTTGGACTGCTTTGCTTCCATTGAACACCCCTGCCACATGTTGAAAAGTCTGGGATTGTCACATAACAATAGCTTCATTATAAACAATACATTTAGGGAAAGCTTTAAATACAGCAATTTGTGAACCATTGGTAAGCAATTAAAAACAAGCTGTACTGTCATTCTGTTCCTTCTTACAGTAGGCTTGGCCCTTAGAGGACAATGTCTTTTAGTCTCTTCACTCCCAGTGAGTCCTTTTCTCGACATTCTTGCAGTAAAGGGTTGATCTCATGCATTACGTTCTCACTGTCCGCCCCTCGTGGCTCGGCTTCTAAGGGCCGAGAGGGCCCATTGTTTACAAACTTCTCCATGTCACGGTGAATTGTATTGTATGGTCCTGGGGGTTTGTTGTTTGGCATAGGGCTCTTTAGATGTAGAGGAGAGGTGATAGGGCTTACAGCTTCACAGCCATTTCCTGCTTCACGGATGGCACCATTTACTTTAGGGCTGCAGACTGGCAGATCCACTGTCCTTTTTCCTTTCAAGGTGGCCTTGTCATCAGTAGTATGCTCATTTCCATCTTTGCCAAATGTTGCAAAAGTTCTTTTTGTGTTACAGTCTTCGAAAGCCTGTGTGTCCACAGTAGATGCTTCTATTGAGAGGGCTATCACATTTCTTCCATGCTCCGGGGACTTAGCACGGCTTGCAATAGGGACTCTGGGCATCCAGCATCTATCAGAATGGCCAAGGATCCGACATTCTTCCCGGCAATGGAATCCTTCACTCTGATCTGAAAAAAAAAAAAAATCAACAAATTAATATTTGATTTGGCACATTGTGTAATAAACTATAATTATCATTAGACAAAAAGTTACATTATATGCATCATTTTTAGAGCCATAATTATGCACTATAATTTGTATCCTTGTTATCATTGCCTAAATTTATCTTATTAATATATGCAAACTAAAACAATTGTATTTAACAACTGCGTATATTTGATATGCATTCAAAAATCCATTGGCTGAGATTCCTGGCTTTCCATCTCTGGCACTGCTAACAAAAGCAATGATCCTCGCTTGCAATCAAGCAAGTGGTTATTAAGTTGCATGCTGGGGATATGATTTGGTTGATAAATACATACAAAAGAAAACAAACAACTCAGTAATGGTGCATTTCAATATAAATAAGCAGGAAAAAAAATGGAAGGGATTTGAGAGACCGTCTGTTTTAATTGAACGTCATATTGTTTATATCATAAGTCGGTACTAACATAGATATCTCAACAAATTTATATATTTGTGTTTGTTAATGACATTTGAAAAAGTTTTATGGTCATTGTATAAGTTGGTCATATAGGAATTTAGGGCTAATTTTATGTTTAAGCACATGGAAAACGGGAGACATTGTGTGTGTGTGTATAGTACATTTGTGTCCACATTTGGACATCTAAAAATAAGTTAAAAATGTTTCCTCCTCAAAATTTCAAACTGAGCTGCACTCTGGGAATCAGGATAGGGTTATGCAAATGAGCCCACAATGCATTTTCTCCTTTTTATCCAATACTACTTTATACATGGTGCCTTTTAAGCTGTTATAACACAGCTTTTATACATAGCATAGGATGGATTATGCCCAAGTTAGGAGACCTACCCACAGACAGTTGTTTAAACTCCTGCTATAGATTATAGATATATATAGATATAAAAGCCCTCCACCATACAGAGTACAGTAAATAAATCTTACATTTGAGATCTACAGACAAACAGCCTTATTAAATTGCGATTCGGCCAATTGAATAGGGCTCTATATAAGCACAGAGCATATTTTTTACAGAAGTTTTTAGTTAGTGAAGACCTTGCTTTTGGATAGAAGTTCGTTAACTAAAACTTCTGTAAAAAAATATGCTCTGTGCTTATATACTGCCCTATTCAATTGGCCGAATCACAATTTAATAAGGCTGTAAATTAGACATCATTGCATTTCCTGTTAGTTTCATTTAAGTTGAAACAGATTTTACTTAATATGTTTTCATATATTTTTTATTCAAAAAACAACTTTTATAATATTTAAAAGCATTCTTTGAAAAACAGTTGCATTCTACATCCCTTTAATCAATGAAAATATACCTAGTTTGTTTAACAGACTGTAATTCATTTTCCTTGGATAAATTAAACAGCCAATGCACTTTTTTGTTAAAAAAGTGGTAAATCAGTTGTGCCATATATTAACTAAAAACTTTGAATCTGATTTATAAATATATTTTATACTGTTTGGATAATTAAAAAAAATGTTCTAAAATGTTCAGACTGCCACTTAATATTATACTGTCAACAGATTTCCTGATTTGAGACTTTACATTTAAAATACTGTCATAGGTAAACTGGAAGTCTAGTTATTTATTTAAGAGAAAACCTCTCAATATTTCAGTGTCACTGATTATTATTCTGATTCCATGATAACAAAATGACAATTAGTATCTGACACCCAAAGTCTCCAACCTGTCATCTGGTTATGGAACTCAAATACTGTAAGTAGTGTTCATTGCTACTTTTAAACAAGGATTTGTTTAAAATAAGTTCTGGTTGTGTATATAGAAACCAATAAATTTAGTGTTAACGAGCCTATAGACGCTGAAATCATAAATTGTTTATAATAAAATTAATAAAGCAGATTAAAAACATTAAAACAAATGTCTTTGCATGAAAACATAGTGCTAAAAAATGTTACAAACTGAGAAAATAAATTATAATGGAGAAGAAGATCATTTATTTTCTTTTATTATTAAGTTTGTTAATGATGTTACCCTTTTTCTTTTAGTTGAGTTTATTTATTTTATTCTTCTTTCTTTTACATGTTATACTTCTTTTGTGTCTGCACTAGTTAAAGTGATTTGTAAACTATTACTTGAAATAATGTAATAAGAAAAAAAAGAAGAAAAACATGTAGAAAAGATATGTATATATCACTATAAAGAGAATGCCTTAAACTGAGTAATTTGAAATAATTTATAAGAAAAAAAGAAGAAAAACGGGTAGAAGAGATGTGTTGTATATCAATATAAAGACAACAATGCCTTAAACTGAGTAATTTCTTATCAAAAATGTATTTATTTATTTTTTACAAATACTTATTCTTTTTACTATCATATTTAATGAATGGACAAATTGTTGTCAAAATATTTATTCTCTTCTAACAAAACTTGAAAGTGAAAAAATGTTAAACAATTTTTAATTACAGAATTCTAATTTTAAAAAAAATGCTTTTGTAACAAAGTAAGGACCTCCTTCTGAATTTTTCATCTGCCAGTAGCAGGAGTAACTTTTTATTCCTTATTTAAATCTACATACCGCAACCGCGCATTTTGATACATTATGATTTTATTTAGTTATAACTAGGTACTGTCTTTGTATGTGGATAACATTAATAAAATTATGTTCTGAAGTGATACAAACTTTTTATTTTATTGTGCAAGATAAAATTTGTTATAAGTTTCAACTTTCTTCACAGTCCTTTCAACTTTAATCACCAAGATGATTTCACATGATGATAGGAAACAGGTTGAAACCTCATGTTAGTGAATAAAGTTAAAATTGGCTGTGAATATTGAAATGAGATTTGGATTGATCACTAAAATGTAATATCAATTACAGTCAACAAGTAATAGTTTGTTTTACATAATAAAATAACATTATTTTATTGATCATGCTTTTTTTATTTGTATGTAAATGTACACATTCATCGATATGTACATCCATGCATATAATTACATAATACTACATGATCAATTACACGTGTGCACTTGTTGAATCACTATCAGACAACACTAATCAATATATTTCTGTATTTTATTAATGTAAACGTTCCATTTAAACCTTACTATGAGTGGTCTCCACCGCCTTAGAGGCTATTTATACTGTAAGTTTTATGGTAAAACCAGGTTTGCTAGAGAGACACATTCAGCTGAAAAACTAATAACTGTAAGATAGATGTTTTAAGCAGTCCTTCCTACGTGCCTCTAAATGAAAATCAAATTTCAAGTGAGAACTCCCTATTTCACCAAGAGAAAGCACTATGAAGCAGTGCATTGATTTTAATTAGTTGATAATGTTTTACATTTATTACATACTTCAACTACATGTCATTTTTTTCCAAACTACAATTGTAGGGCAAAGGAAGGCCAAGAGCCTTCTGTTTGTATTGAAATACACTGCACTGCTACAATGCTGTAAAAACTAAATTGAACAGTAGTAATCCAGAGTTTAAATTTAATACTGATTGAAGATGAACAGATAGTGCTGCTTATTTTTTTCCAGCTTGTTATTTGCTCTCTACATGCTGCTTATACACTGGAATATCTACTAACTGTGTATGTATTAGGGATGTGTTGTAGGTGGTAGGAATGTTTGTATGTATGTTCAAAATCTATAAAAATGACGGTATTTAGTACAAGCTTTCTCAAATAGTAGTGTAGTATGCAGTGGTGGAGCTAGTGAATAAATGGCTTCATGGCAAAATCATTTGGTTCTCTCTCTTTCTAACTCTGTCTCCATTAATAAAATAAGGCCCCCTTTATCCCAAGCTGCTGCTAGTAGTACCTTGCAGACAGGCCTGGGGCTTGGCACCTGAAATAACTCCACCCTAATAGTATTCATTTTTCATGGGCTGTAATATATATATATATATATATATATATATATATATATATATATATATATATATATATATTGATAACATTAGAATGGAAATTAAGGATCACTATCTATTTTCTAATTTAGTGCAATTCATTTTGTATTATAATAGAAATTGTGACTTAACTTATTAGCATAAACATTTAGTATAATTATTCTAAGTTAACTCATGGCTTCAGCTAGAATAGTTATCATCATGGGAATAGTAGTAAAAATTGTCGTTGATTCTATATTTGAGTATATATTTGCCACATGACTTCACACTTCTCATTTGAATGGTATTTTATTTAGATGCTTGCAGTGAAGTTAATTTCATGCATTAACATGATCTAAACAGTAAGTGTATTCATACATACTTGGATTTATCCATATAAGATATATATACATGACTCATAAGTGTAATGTATGGTTTAAACCTGTCTGACAAAGCTTTGTATTTTTTTTTCTTTATGTACAGTCTTCAGGAAATGCAATATTCATTGGACATCCAAAGTTTAAATTATACCGAACCTCCCACACTCCAAACAAGCCATTGTTCCATTAAAGGCTTTTTCTGAATAGCTATATTTGCGCGGCTTTTGTGATATAATAATAACAGAAAGAAAAAAAAGCTTCTGAGAGATTTCAGAAATAAAGCTTTGTGTTTAGGACTAAAAGGGGATTATGTTATGTATAGAGGCAGGAGAAAGGCCAGGATAATTAGGAAGACTAAAATATATGAGAAACAATTATTCAAGTCCCTTTTTAAACAACGGACTTGAGCACTGGATTTTATAAGGGAGGATACAAGAATTCCTAATGTAGTTGGATATAATAAGAATGTAGCAATATAAATCCAATGAATGTATATTTTTATTAACCTGTGCATTCCACAGGAAGAAGAAAGAAAGAAAAATTAAATATATTGTTATTTTACTGTTTTCAAGCATTAAAGCTACCTTCAGTGTAGCACACATTGCCTTTTCACATTATCCTCGATCGGATAAAGATCTTTTTCGAGGCATTGTGTGCTATATATTTGTATGTTTAGCCTGTGCCTGCCGAATCCATTTGTATTTCCACCACACACGAGGCAGGCTAATAAAAATTCACATCACACAATGCACTGCACCAAAATATGAACGGCTTATGCTTGCAGAGAATTGGTGATGTTAAAGGAAAAGTACTTTGGGATGAAAGCTCAGATACTCATCACTTTAAAATCTGTGCCTTAAACATCAGATCTCTAACTGTGATATAGATTCAGAGATTTGACAGGTCTGATAAAAAGAGACTCAATGAGAGACTATTAACATGAGTCAGAATGTGTGTGTGTTTCCAGATGTGAACGGCGTGTCAGTATGTGTGCTATATATGTGTGTATATATGAGTATTAATCAGTGTATGTTTTCAGATGTGTATAACATGTCAGTGTGTGTGCTATATATGTGTGTATATATGAGTATTAATCTGTGTGTGTTTCCAGATGTGAACGGCGTGTCAGTGTGTGTGCTATATATGTGTGTATATATGAGCATGTATCGGTGTGTGTTTTCAGATGTGTATAACATGTCAGTGTGTGTGCTATATATGTGTGTATATATGAGTATTAATCAGTGTATGTTTTCAGATGTGTATAACATGTCAGTGTGTGTGCTATATATGTGTGTATATATGAGTATTAATCAGTGTATGTTTTCAGATGTGTTTAGCATGTCAGTGTGTGTGCTATATATGTGTGTATACATGAGTATTAATCAGTGTATGTTTTCAGATGTGTATAACATGTCAGTGTGTGTGCTATATATGTGTGTATATATGAGTATTAATCAGTGTATGTTTTCAGATGTGTAAAACATGTCAGTGTGTGTGCTATATATGTGTGTATATATGAGCATGAATCGGTGTGTGTTTTCAGATGTGTATAACATGTCAGTGTGTGTGCTATATATGTGTGTATATATGAGCATGAATCTGTGTGTGTTTTCAGATGTGTATAACATGTCAGTGTGTATGCTATATATGTGTGTATATATGAGTGGGAATTTGTGTGTAATAAGATGTGTGTGTGTGTGTGTGTGAATTGGTATGTGATAACATATGGGTGTATGTAAACATTGATGTGTGTTACGTTGCATGTGTGTGAGTTAAAATGACTGAGCATTAAGAATTGCTGTGTGTTAAGATGCATGTGTGTGTTTGTGTTAAGATGTGTTTCAGTTTGTGATTTAGTGTGTGCTCATATGTGTGGGCATGTGAAAAAGTGTGTATGCATGATATGTACGTGTAAAATGGTGTGTATTAAGATGTGTGTGTGTGATGTGTGTTTCTTAATTTGTGTATGTATGCTTGTGTGTGTCTTTGTGTATAATTTTTTTCATGTTTGTGCACCAAGGTGTTTGTGTGTGTGTGTGGGAATGTTATCAAATTTGTGTATTTAGAGCATGTGAGTGTTTATGTGTCAATGTATGCACTTGACAAGTGTATTGTATATGTTTGTGAATGTTGTATGGTAGTACATGATATTTGTGTATGGTATGTGGGAGTACATGGTGTATATGTAGCGCTATGGAATATGTTGGTGTGTTATAAATAAATGATAATAATTATAATGGTGTTTTTATGCAGTTATGAGTACATGACTTGAGGCTATATGGCGTGCTTGTGTATGGGGTGTATGAATGTAGGTATTGTGTTTATATGTGCATGATATGCTTGCATGTGTGCATATTTATAAGAATTTGATGCGTGTGTATTTTTGTGTATCTAGGTTTATGTTGTATGGATATAGTTGAGTGCTTTATATATGTTAGTACATGTTCCAAGCTTATATCTCCAAATCTAGTAGCCTTTATACATGGTGTGTTCTGTAAAACACTAGTGTGCTTAATTCACAGAACATCTCACAGTAATAAATATATCAGCACATTTGGACAAAGTATTTGGCAGAGCTAGTTTCCAACCCCCTTCGGGATCACTACCATTTTGTAGTGAAAGGGTATGTGTACTTCAATGAAGCTGTGAGCTATACCATGAGGGTCAGCCAAGATGGGCAGAAGGAACTAGCAACCAACTCCAGTATCTTTGCCAAGATAACCTTACGCATAATATGCGACCAGAGACATAATGATAGATGTGCATGGCGTGCTGTGGTCCATATGATAATGGAGAGTCGGACATGACTGAATAAATGAACAGCCTAACATCACTTGCTTAATGATAGCGCTTAGCAGAGTGAACCTGACTTCCATATGTTACAGTTATTGTTTATACTGTATTTAAAAACTCGACATTTCTTATTGTTTAACGTCCAAGAATAAATTGGTCTGCACTTTCCATATTCATATATCCAGGGTGTGTTCACGCTATGTCCATCCCGGTGTATCGTACATCCCACATTTCATTGAATTGATCATATTGGAGAGCTATTCTACAATACATCACATCATCCATTCCCCTGAGCTTGGGTGGAGAGAAAACACGGCTATCCAACCTTACAAACAGAAAAATCCAAACCACTACAATATGGAGATAATCACTTCCACTTAATAACATCTCAGTGATTGAAAATATACATATGATGTATTTCTCTAGAAAAGGTAACTAAGAGAAGCACTTCACAATATCACAGACATCAGCCCACAGATATTCAATTACAATTATTTTCCTAAAAGCCATTTTGCGTTTCATAACACCTACAGCACGGCTGTCCCTACTATCCTTATAAAAGCTTTTTCGGTTAGATTGACAGAATAAATTAGTTTTCATTAAAGATGAAGTGCCACCTAAACACTGGTTCTGTTTTCTATTAAAGTATATGTGTCAAGAAGTTGAATCATGCATGTATAAGTCAAGTGACTTGTCTGGTTGTCGCCTATGCTGTTTGTATCATTGACAAATTAGTATTCTGCGCCATTGTCAAAAACACAAATAGAAAAAATTACCGAATGGCGGCTTTTTGTATCCTTAAACATAAAGCAGTGAAAATACAATCTCTCTTTACATAAATAAACTTTTCAAATGTTGCTATTTCATCCAAAACAAGATTTATTTTAGTGGAAAGTCACCTTTACCAGTATAAATTAATGGTCTAATGCAAAGACGCATAACACTATTCAACAAGAGACTCTACCACTTCAGATTTTAGGGATGTATCTGCTTGAGAGCACATGCCTTATTATAATGACAGAGGTGGAGCTACTGTTGGTGCAGCCGGTGCAAGGCATTGGGGACCACTACACCATAAGGACGTGCTGTCACCGGCAGAAGCTTTAGTAAAATGGGCACCTTAATTTATAATGTGTGTATATATATATATATATATATATATATATATATATATATATATACATATATACGGTGGAGGGCTTCTATCGCTCTTTTGCCCACCATATTATAAATGATTGTTGTGGTGAACAAGCTACTCAGAATTTCCACAACACAAGCTGAGATCCCACTCCATGCTGATGATAGCCAGTAAGCTTGAAACAGTTGTACATGGATAGGATACGCAGCTTGTGTTTATTCCAACCTTGGCTTTGCATTAAAGCTTAAAGGAAGCCATGTTTGATAATGGCTACGGAATAAAGAGCAAGGCATTTGTGGCCACATTTGTGTGTCCCAGCTCAACTTCCCAGAATGCAGTGTAATAACTGTTTTTCTCGGAACTCTGAGCTGGAAGCAGGTTTTTTAACTTGCTTTAGACATTCAAGTGTGAACACAGATGTACTTTTTATTTACTATAAATGTATATATATATATATATATATATATATATATATATACAATCATAGGTGTACAAAATATTTAATTCTTAGGAGCCAGATAGACTGTTTCTAGGTGTTTATAGCCCCATCCGGCCCCTTGGCTGTCACTGAGTGGCCCGCTACAGTGGCCTACAGTGGGATACAAATTTGTTGTCCTGGACAAAAACACTGCCAATTGTAAAAGGGGGCAATTTGTGAGCAGCAGAGTTGTGACTAACTGGGATGATTAGCATTCTGTAGATACTGCTCCTGGCACTGAAAAAATAAAATAAAATAAATCTATAAAATTAATATTGAGCAGAATTAAGTCCAGCCTATGGCTCGGCCCTCCACAACATTTGGAGTTTCTCATGTGGCTCCTTTGGTAAATGAATTGCTCACCGCTGGTTTAGAGGAATTCCTCCACAGAGATACATATTGGGTGGGACAAGTTGATTTGCACCCGGGCCCTCAATTCAACAGCTCTGATACTGTTCAGCTATAAAAGAATATCTTTAAAACCTGTCTGACTTATTTAATATCCCCAGTCTGATCACCCCAAGGACTCTTGTTTTATTTGTTGCACTAAGACAGTATTAAATTTAATTAAATCCATTTCTTTCTACAAATTTGAAGATATTTTAATCCGACTAAACCAAAGAAGATGGTAAATGAAAAACTAAATATGGTTGTTCTAAAAGGTGTATTTCTTCATTATTATGTTTAAATGTCAGCTTTATAAACTCTTTGTTTAAAAGGACAGATCTAGTTTAGGTCATCAGCAATCAATAACACTCCTCTTTTAGGAGCGTGTATAGAATGTTTCTATACCATGCTGTTTTTAACATTGGCTGAATGACTTTGGAAAGATAACATCCGATGCTTTCAAAACAATGGACATGGCTGATCTCCTCCGCTGACATGATTTATCACGAACAACACAATAACCATTAAGTAAATATGGTCTTTGTAAAAAATATATATATCTACAGGCTTCCATTGATTCTTTCAAATCTAATCACTTTACAATTTCTATCTCTGTACCCTAAGGAAATATATAAAAATACAGTGCTATTCCATTGACAGAGTGCACATAAAAAATGAGGAATGGCATGGGTGAAGGGCGGGATACTAAACAAGTGCTACCTAAGAAAATATCTATGTTGAATATTGTACAGTAGTTTTAATAAAATAATAACAATAAGTGTGTAGCCTCCACTCCCCTGAGTCTGTACTATTATAGTACAGAATATAAAGTATATATAAGTTTAGAACAAATGTTATACATTTGCTTACATTTTCTTGTATTAACGGATCAATAATTATATTATAGGCAAAAAGTCATTTTACACATATTTTACCTAGGTTATTCATTTATTCCTCAATGGAATAGTCATATAAACTATACACTTCACTTACATCTAAGAAGAGATTCTCACTTTCTGGATTCTTCCTCTTTCTTACTTGTTACTTTCATGCAGGTTGCCAACTTTCAAACCTGTGGCTACGTCCATGTTTCATACTGTTCAGACACGCAGCATGTTACTGTATTCCTGAAGTAGCATGAGACACTGGTAGTGAAGGTGGTTCCCAGTAGGTGTAGCCCTAGGTCACCAATGTAAAACATGACAGCATGCATGAGAGTGAATAGGAAGAAAGGATGAGGTTCCAGAAACTGAGAATCTATTACTCCGGTTGGTTCATAGAAGCGAAGTCTACATTTATATGACATTGAGGAGGGTAAATGAGTTAAAGAGGCATTTACCTCACTGTAAGTGCTCTTCGTTGTGTGAAAGAGCACAATAATGTATGTTAAAATTATCTTATTTTTTTAATGACACTAATAACAGCTAAACAATCTAAAGTTTTAAGTCTGTTTACAATCACAGTCTATCCTGCCTACAGGCAGTTTCATGATTAATACCAGACAGCCAAGCCACACAGTGAGGACAGTGATTCATAGCAGTTGTCGGTGAACTCAGGAATTCAGTAAAAGTAAACACACAACTGAACTATTAAGGTGATTCCAGCATGCCATGCCCTGCAACGATTTTTTTTTTCTCACTACTTGGAGCTGTATCTGTGGGTCTTGAAGGGCAGTCAGAGACTCATATAAACACAGACTTTATCACATTCTCAGTGAAAAATGCACGTATTTAAAAAAAATCATAAAGTATTTCAACATGCTTTTAGGAGATCTTTATGGTGATGATGTAAAAATTGTGCTGAATTAAGTGCCCCGATAAGTAACCTATTTAAGATATTTATTTAAAACAATAAAAGTGTAAAGAGTGCCTCATTTACATCTTATTATGACATTTTTCAGTGTTTGAGAATAAAAGAGTGACCAGCATGTGACATTATCTTGGCCAAAGCAAAAGGCTCATTTGAAAAGCAACATAAAAACAACTATAAATGCAAATACAGTATCTTTAGCACAGTGAGAGGAAAAATTAGATTATTTGAAATGCATATTGGCCACATGCACTGTAATTAGTTTCTCTATAAGATGCATTCATTATGATGGGCTCATTTCTTCCCTGCCATTGTTCTTTTGTTTAAGCATCCAGGTTTATTGTTTCTCACTCGGCTGGGCAGTCTGAAAGACTTAGGCTACAGGCTTGTAAATCTACCAGCTCATTTTATTGGCACATGAGATAATAGCCCACACATTTTTTATCTGATTTGTAAACATAATGTCAGCACCTCAATTTGTGGCGTACTGTATATTTAGGCAAGGGCACAAATTAAAACAGGAAGCATATGCTAAACACCAAGGAATCAACCGTGCACGGCTGAGGCAGGACGGGATTCCAAGCCATGCAATCTCTGCATATTTTATTCATGCTTCCTAAATGTGTCAACTTCTTACAAGAACATTCCTCAAATCATATTACTGTGCAAGTAAACAACTGCTGAGCTTATTCAAAGAGAGGAGCCTGGAACAAGTGTTACGCAAATTTATTTGCCATCAAATTATTTAAAGCTTTGTTGAAAAGATGACTTAGTGAATATTATTTGAAAGGACACAGTCGCTGCATTTCTTGAGCTAGACTTGAAAGGATCACTGTAGTCCAATATCACCGATATGCTCCTTTGAAGAACATGCTCTGCTAAAATGTTTTTAGATGGCTGCTAGCAATTACGTTCCCTTCTGGATTTGTATCTTGTCTTTGTGAAGGGCTTGTGTACTTCAATGAAGCTGTGAGCTATAGCATGTACGGTCACCCAAGATGGGCAGATCATAACAGAGAGGTCCACTGGAGAAGGAACCAGCAACCCAAGCCAATATCTTGGCCATAGAAACCTTATGGATTAGCACACCCAGACACAAGATGTGCCTGGCATCCTGCTATGTAAATGAGTCAGACAAGGATTGCTTTATATCTCAGGAATGACTTACTTAGAGAAAATGGCTAGTGTCCTCAATTAATTCTAACTTTAATACATTTATTTCTTATTATAACAAATAATAATGGAGCTGCTTGATTAAGTTGCTTTTTAAAACAGACAGGAACCTTCAAAAATATGATTTCCAAAGGTCCTATTGAATGTAGGGCAATAAAGACTGCCATTGTAGCAACTGAATTGGTCTGTACATCTAATGTTTTGTCTCACTTGTAGTGCACATCAGCAAAAACAAAGTCGGTGTCTCTCTCTGCAATTTTGTCCCCCCATTGTCCCGTCATTCAGTTGTGTCCGACTCGCCATGACCCTATGGGCCGCAGCATGCCAAGCATATCTTGTGTCTGGTTGTGCTAATCCATAAAGTTTTCCTGGCAAAGATACTGGAGTGGGTTGCCAGTTCCTTCTCCAGTGGACCACAATTTGTCTGACCACTCTAATAAGACTTGCCAGTATTGGGTGACCCTACATGCACAGCTTCATTGAGGCACAAGACCCTTCACCACAACAAGATAGCGAAACAGAAGGGGAGTACATTTTGTAGATAGGTCTTTACGTTGAAGTCAACTTCCTACTGGGGTGACATTGGGCCCTTAACTCATCTGTACTAAAATAATAACTACCCCTCTCCAAACATTGATAACTACTTTACTAGAAATAAGAGTATTTTTGCTGCTGTGAAAAAGAAATACACAAAACAATAGCAGCTCCCTCATCTGCATAATTCCCATATATCACTTTCCAGGCTAATGACTGATGGAGTTATGTGTTTCAATTATTTTCTAGATATGGATAAAATGACACTGATACTCCTCTTAGGAACTGCAAACAGCACCGAGGGATAAAGAAAACCCATCACACAAAATCGTAAACGTTACCAAGCTTTTATTCCTATCTCATTATGACACCGAAAAGCTTCATTCCAGACAAATTAAAAGTAAATTGATTGCCCTGGAGGAATTTATTCAAATATCTTTGTTCTGTGTTTGAAATCTTTCCCAAAACATTAAGAGAGAGAATGCATTGGATGAGATGATGATACATTAAATCCCACTTTGTAAATCAGGATGAAATAAAAAAACAAAAGTGCACCTCCAACAAAAAATGCAAATGTGTCACCAGGGTGCAGGTCTAACATTTGTACTGGAACTTATGAATAATACATAGATTACTGGCGGGATCAAACATTTACTCTACATGTTTTGTTTTAGTAGTTCTGGACAAGACATTACTGTGTTGACACTCCCAGCCGTGCTTTAAAATGCACCTGTTTGTTAAGGTTTTCTGTTGAATTTTAGCATCTTGAAGGAAATTTCTAGGGCATTGTATTGGAGATAGTAAAGTTGGACAATGAAGCTACGCTACATGGTTTTTAAGAATACATTAATATTTGAGCATAGCTGCAGAATCATTAAAAAAAAAGATATGAGTTTTACGGAGTTATTGCTTTTTTAGCTATGTACCTGAAAGGTGTTACGGATCAAGGAGTAAGATGTTGGTTTTTTTTTTGTATGTAAAGACAAACAAAAGGCAGGAAATTGCGTGGAAAGTAGAGTATGTGTGTTCTCTTATTGCGAAATGTCAAGATAAAGATGCAAACAATAAGGTATGGTGTCTTCTTCTGAATTCTAGGGACATGAACCTTTTCGGTTGACCTTCTGGTAAAGCCATTCAAGAACCTGTTAAGTTAGACATGAAATGTGCCGTACCATTGTGTTTAAAGAAAATAAATGCAATATAACATTTGAAATGTATACAGGTGATCCCCAGGTTACAGACGAGATATGGTCCTGGTCTTTAGGTCGGAAAAAGGAACTGGCAACCCACTCCAGCATCTCTGCCATGAATACCATGAGTTTACAGAGAGTATGACATGACTGAACAACACAAACACACACTGTAATAATAAGTTATTGCAGAAAATATTGTACTGTTTCTTTTAATTCAAACAGAACCTTAAAAACAAACTTGTACAAAATGCGATGGGGGGCCTGATCTTAAGTAAGGGTCGTCTGTAAGTCGGGTCCTCTGTAACCCGGGGACCTCCTGTGTTTGGATTTCTGTCCAAGAGGCTGTCCTATGTTTTTTTACAGACTAGTCCAGTTTGTTTGTTGTGGCCACTGTAAGGAAGAAGCCAAATAAAAACTCCTATTAAGATTTCTCCCACCTCATGGACCCTTGATATGGCATTGAGACAAAGTATGTCTGGGGTGGTCAAAGTATAAAATTAAAATATAACTTTTAAAAGCTACATTGACTTTTTTCTGATTTAACTGTTATTAGTTAGTACATGTGAGAACTACAGTGATCCTTTAAATTTAGGATATAAGGAATTGAATAACTAATTTTACCACTCTGAAAACTAGAGCTTGACTTTGTTATGGATATGACCTTAGGATAGATAGATAGATAGATGGATAGATAGATAGATAGATAGATAGATAGATAGATAGATAGATAGATAGATAGATAGATAGATAGATAGATAGACAGATAGAATGATAGATAGATAGATAGATAGATAGATAGATAGATAGATAGATAGATAGATAGATAGATAGATAGATAGATAGAAGCAGCACAGCACTGACGTTCAAGCAGTAACCACAATGCCTTAGGTGGTATGAACATTTTCTACAAAAAAATACTGAAGCACATGAACATCTACTGAAGTTTTGAAAACTTTGATCTTTAGCAATAAGACATCAAAGAAGTACAACGAGGCTATGTTACAGGCTATACACTCTATAACACATCAATCATATATTGTATTTTGCTTTTTTGAGTATATATATATATATATATATATATTTATTATATGGCCTGTATAAGTATTGGGTGCATTGCTCCTAATGATGTTGGAAAAGCCTTTCAGACCAAATCATGAGACTGAGCTCATGATTACTAGACCTCACACCACAGTATAACTTGTTTAATGTTTAAAGAATTTGAAAGTTTAAAGGACTGCTGTAGTTTGGGAAAAACATCATATCTGAATGTACCGTAAGCCAGTTATATATAGCTGACAATGATTGTGTCATAGGCACACTGCCAGTCCAATGATAGTCTGTCTGTAGCTTGAGGGGATGATCATCCTACTGGGGCTTACTCTTCTGTTGAGTCCTATTGGCAAGTAAATCCATAGATCATCCCAGGTTTCTATTCCTGTTATGACACCTGCTGCCATTAAACCAAAACTGGATAGTTATAAATTAAGGGCATTTTTTATGTATTTGAAATGTTGAAAAAACATTTTAATCATTATTAAGTCAAGTTCTTAATAGAGCCATTAAAAATAGGATGCTTCAGTGGTCCTTTATTAACATCTTAAGCAAGAAAAGAACACAGTGGAGTATTTGTATTTAAATATAAAGATTGGTGATCCTCTCTAGTTCCATGTTTTAGATATAAATGGGGGGACTCCAACAGGATTCTCTTCCACCTACTTACAATATCAAGTTGCACGATATAGTCCATCAGAATTAAATTGAGAGCACATAAGTACTGTACATCTGGCATTGTTTAGCCTTTTGTGTAGCACACAACACACAGCCAGGTTGCAATGTGACGACATATAATCTTAAAGACAAACACTAGAAGTCCGTACTAATTTTCAATCTGAGCCAATTACAAACACAACCCATTTTCAATTAAATGAACACAAACATTTTACTGGAGAACATCTGTGTTAATAATCGTATTATTACATTGTAACCAAGCCGAACCCATCAGAACAGCTTGCAGCATTACTGATTGCACATTAAAAAAAAAGCAGCTTCAGTAAAATGCAAACAGGAGAGCCTCCTAGCTGGGTTTGTAATCATGTTATGGATCATTATTTGCTCCCACATTGCAGCAGTGTGCTCCCTATCTGTCCTTGTACACTGTCACACTACAAACACACATTACATGGCTGACCTTGCAACTTCAGACATGCACTTTTGTTACATTAGGACAAGTTTCACCTAAACAGGGTTTGATCTGCTACGAGAAAGGTCAATTATAGAAGTTTTAATATATATTTAAAGGTTCTGGCACTTGCCTTTCATTGCTATAAAACCTATGTGTATTAGGTGAACACACAACATTAATGTAATTTCCTTCACAGAATCAGGTTGCAAATTGAAGTTTTAAACCAATTAGTCTGGAGCGAGGCAAGGAGTTCCAAAAGAATAGGGGCAGCATGAGAAAAGTCCTGATGGGAGTGAGAGGAGATGATACGAGAGGAGGAAAGTCATCAGCAGAGCAAAGAGGATGGTTGAGGGAGTTTTTGAGACGACAGCAGAGGTATAAAGAAGCGCACTGTTGTTGCGGGTTAGCGTCATGATTTTACACTTTTTTTCTGGAGGCTATGGGAAGCCAGAGGAGTGACTAACAGAGAGGTGATGCCGACACTGAGAGTTGGGTGTGGTAGATGAGTCTAGCAAAGGTGTTCATTATTTGGAGTAGAGACAGACGGGTGATGGGGAGATCAGCAAGGAGTAAGTTGCAGTAGTTGAGGCGAGATATGATGAGAGAATGGATTCGAATTTTAGTGTAAGATAGTGACATATTTTGGAGATGATTTTTAGGTGAAAATTACAAGATGTTGTGATTGATTGTATGTGAGGAACAAAAGAGAGGGCAGCGTCCAGTAGAACCCCAAGACAACGGGCTTGTGAGGTGGGAGTGAGATAATTTTGAGTAGTGGAAGCCAAGTGACATGTTGAGTTTGAGGTGATGGGCACATATACATGATGTTCTCTTTGAGAGGCAGTTGGCAACTCGTGCTGGAATACCGAAGGGATGGATTTGGTGCTGAGAGATAGATTTGATTGTCATGCGCTCATAGATGATACTAGAATCCAAAATACTTTATTAGGGTACCAAGGGAGGATGTGTATATAGAGAAGACAAGAAGGCATAGGAACTTTTTTAATTCAAACTTATTTTTTATTTGATGTTTATGGAACGTTAATGCATTAGGGCACTGATTAATGTTCTCTATTGGAAATCTATCTGGAGAGATGATATTTCTTACTGGCAAGAGTACAACTGGATGTTTTAATATATTCTACAGCGGTAATGTTTTTTGGCATGTACCTGGTGATGTGATAACTATTTATGACCAGTGACTTTTTAAAGAACTTCTGTGTGAACTTAAAAAAACTCTTCACTATAGGAAAAAGGGTCATTGGATTGGGTCTTTTAGTAAAGGTTGAAGTGTTGTCACTATGTTATTAAAATACAATGCACATTTTTGTTGAATATAATATGTTTCTGGAGATATTTTCTCTAACATCATATTGTAGAGGACTGGCATAAAGACCCATTCATTACCAAAGCAAGTAAATAATGAGAAGTTTCAAAAGTCTTGTACTATTCCCAGCCTGCTTATAATTGCCAGAACCAACATCCTAAAATCAGATCTCTTATTGCTGTTCCCTGTAAACATTATCAGAATATCAGCCAAAGCATTAGGAAGGGCACTTTATCCTGGTGGGCAGTAATCTCCAGTGTCACATACAGCCAGTCTGAGTAATGATCCCTATTTCTGGCCTTCATCTACCGTGCGCCTGCCTCGCTCAGTACTGTAACTTGCTTTCAATTTAGTGGCTCAGATCCAACACTTTACTGATCCCAATAGCTTAAGTGCACAAGAAATGCACAATGGCTGAGATAAATGTGCAGTCAGTCGTTCATTTTTCAAGATGGCTGGAATGTTATGACAACAGCAACACCAGCATGAATTTATCTACTCGATAATACAGTGAACGCAGCCAATTCTCTAATTTCAAAGGAATGTCTTTTAGTAAATGACTTACTATAAATAATGCCAATATAGATAATCTATCTATCTATCTATCTACCTATGGACTGCCATCTTATATTTATAGTATCTTCTTTCGAAAAAAATGCACTTGATAATGGATAAATGTTTTGTTCATCAGTAAAAATACAGTATTTAATTTATTAATTATTATACAGAATTATGTTGTTGTGGTGGAGGCTAATGATTTAATTTGTGGTGTATGAGTGTGCTTATGATATAGATAAGGATTCAGCTGCTTTGATTGTAAGGTTTTCCAAATAACTAACTAAACCTTAACTGATTGCAAGCTCCTTTTCCATTTGACTAGTAAGGTTAAAGGCATATCTAACTTTCCTGGATTATGAATGCATCTGACAGAGGAGAATCAGTAGTGTATGAGAATATATTTTTTGCATGAAAATATACCAGAATAAACATTTAAACACTTACGTTGAAGTTAGCAAAATGTTTTGTAATTTCTGACAGTTGAAAATTAGAGATCACACCCCCTTGAAACCCAGGTTAAATTATCATACAATTCATAATTTGTTTTGGCCAATCAGAAGGAGGCTTAGGCAGCTGATACATTTGTATCAAACTCTGGCTCTGCTGTAAAGCCTCTCTACCAAAAAGGTAAAACGTATCTGGCTGCTTCTCCTCTGTGTACTTGGTTATGTAACCTCCCTGTGGGTGTGCAAAGCTGGATTTTACTTTCCTGCATTTAACTTTCTAAGTACACCGAACTTTTCAATATTTTTCTGATAATCACTGACTGTTTCTTACCAAACATTTGAAACCCATGAAACTTATATATACATTTAAGAAACACAAAGATGAACACCCTACTATAACATCATTTAGATATTTATACACATACACTATTTAATTAATTAAATAATTAATTTGTTCCTCAATTAAAAATGTGAATACTACTAATATGGCCTGGTCATGTCACTACTCTTGTATGTAACTAAACTTAAGAACTGGTCTATAGAAGGGCTCCACTAACCTTATAACTTTTCTAGAAGCCTCACAATTTAAAGGCAATGTATGGTCACCCCAGTGTTCCTCCTAAAGTTATGAGGTTTTCGATCAATAAAATAGCAAATGAAAACTTAAACCTATGGTAAATGACTGACAGTCTCTAAGACACATTGTGCAAAGTGTGCTGAGCAAGCCATGTTTTAAATACACAAAGAAAAGAAGAATGGAGGACGATAATGGGGCCTTGGGGAGAGATGGCTGGACTTGCAATGATGAATGCTGTTAATATTGGTGAGAAGTTCTGTAAAAAACGTACTGCACTGATTAAAACAAAAGGAGGGTGAAAATGTAATGGCTTGGAATTCATATAGAAAGAACTGATGAAGGAAACGAAAAACTGAAGAGATTTAATGAAGCACAAAGGCATAAATTGGCCAATTAGAAGCCAGTCAAAGCTCTCTGCTCAGACCAATTATTAACATTTTCAGTACAAAGCAATAAATTGCAAGTTCTAGGATTGACATGATTTCCCCCCTGTCCTGGGCTAGAGATAGATGAGTTTATTAAAGATAAGATCTTAACTAAAACATCTAAAGTTTGACAAGTATGTAATATTAATGTTTATGGTTAGATGGCAACCATATGTTTACAATTTAAATTAAACATTTCAACAGTAACCGCTTACATATCATCTACATTTCACAACATTTTTAATTAAAGGATCACAGTTTGCTTTATAGCATAACAGACAGGGACTAGAGTGTAAATCTGTTGCAAATGTTTCTTTTGTACATACTGGTATTTATTTACTTTGGTTCTTTTTAAATAATTGATATAATTTTAGCTTTTTTCTTATTAGTAAAAAATAGTTGTATGAAATCGGCTATGAACTGCCATGGATTTCCAAATGTTTGTATCATGCAGTACCATATAATTTTGACCTTTCCTTTTTTGTCCACGCCAGCAGTGGCGTGCATCGGCCAGTAGGTGGTGCAACAGTGGTGCGCCGATGCTTTGTTCAATTTGTTATTAGGGATAGGTTTTAATATGTAAAGCTTATTATGCACTACACTAACCCTAAACCCTAACCCCTAACTCTAGCCCTCACTCTAAGAACATATTGAACAGTCTTGCTGCGCCACCATCGCGGCACCTACTGGCTGCTGCACAGCACTGCACTGACAGGTACAGAATAGGAAGGATCTGACAATTGGGTCACGGTGAAGGGACTTGTGTATCTCAATGAAGCTGTGAGTTATATCATGTAGGGTCTCCCAAGATGGACAGGTCATAGCAGAGAGGTCAGACAAATCCCAGTCCACTGGAGAAGGAACTGAAAACCCACTGCAGTATCTTTGCCAAGAAAACCAGAGACATAAGGATAGATGTGCCTGGCGTTCATGGAGAGTCAGGCATGACTGAACTGCTTCACAAACACAATGCTGTTGTGGAATCTACCAATTTGGTTTCTGCTGTTCAACTTCCTAAAGTTGGAAGAGACATTGAATCCAAAATAAGCATCTATCGCAACCGTCTGAAAGTGACAGTTAAAAGTTCAGTATTTTCAGTAGGACTAATTCTTTAGTTTACAACTATACATCAACTCGAGAAAGCAACAGACTGAATCAGTTCATAAAATAAATTTAAATGCTGACGTAAAGAATAATTGAATATATAAGTTAAAATGTAAAGGTAATTTTGCTCATTATAAAGATCATATAGAAAAAAAGCCAGAGGGGTTCTTTAATTGTAAGCTGTCTAAATCATAGATCATGTATCATTTTCTTATGCAAAAATGATTTTCTCATACAAAAAAAAAACATGTTATTTGAGATTATATTATGCCTTTAGGCTATATTGCCTCGGTTTTCCCTTAAAAGGTGCTGGTACATATCAGGTTAAATAGATTTTATGTCAAAGATTAAATATGAATGAAAAGTCCTCTTCAAGCCGAAGAGATTGTATTAAACAATGCAGGCTTAAAACTCAATCAATTTGAAAATATTGTACTTTCTCTGAAAACCCAACAGCCCTCTAATCCACATAAATGTAAAACATTTGCAGAAATCCTGTGTTTTCAGTGTATTTAATTATAGGAAACATGGTTTGGTCCGATCAGAGTGCAAGGACATTCAGTAGAGGAGCTTAGAGCAGAAATAAACTGCTATCTCAAATAAAGTGTTTGACTTCAGATCTCCTCACTGATACCCGGGGCAAATAGGGGGCTAAATGCTAAAATAGGTTGGACAAAGATATACCCCACAGGCATTAAGCAAAAATATGTGTTAGAAATGGGACACTGACCTCAACAAGGATCTTCCATTCATTTATTACTGACATTTATAGTATTATTTT
This sequence comes from Discoglossus pictus, assembly GCA_027410445.1. NCBI lineage: Eukaryota > Metazoa > Chordata > Amphibia > Anura > Alytidae > Discoglossus > Discoglossus pictus. The sequence goes on from CM050168.1 coordinate 67,435,053, forward strand.
ATAAAGATCCAGACTTAGTTATGTGCAAAATGCTTTATAAAATTAAATAAATAAATATAATTATAATAGAGTATTTAATTATAAAGAATTTAATAAATAATACAATCATTTAATTAAATAAATAAATAATAAAATGGAAAAAAAAATCTGTCAATGTGTTAAATATGCTCTCAAGGCACAATAAGCTGATATAAAATGGGTAACAGCCCTGGTGGGCTTGTCTTGGCCAGCCAATGAGCAGTAATATATGTGAATCCTACTTAACTGACAAGGAAATCTACATGCTGCAGTATGCTCCATTTATTTCCTGCTAGTAATTTAAACTAATTAACTAAAACTTTTGTTTTTTTAATATTTAAATCATGTTCTTTAAAATGAATGATCCATGTCCCTTTAACTTTGGTATTCAATTTTGATTCCATGGCAGCAGACATTTTACTTTTGTCATACAGCAGAGAGGAATGGGAGGACTTGCATTCAGATAACATTTGCCATTATGAACATAAGCGTGATTAATAGAACTAAATAGCAGTTTAACTCCCAGTAGGATTACCCTCCCTCTTAGGCTACCGGCATACTAGTAGTCCATAGAAAGCTTGCATTGACATGATACAGATAAAGCTTCAAGAGGAATTAAAAATAATTTATTCTAAAAGGGTGGTGGATACATATAACCACCATGAAGGGTCACCCAAGATGGGCAGGTAATAGCAGAGAGGTCAGACAAATTGGAGAAGGAACCGTCAACCCATTTCAGTATCTTTGCCAAGAAAACTTTATGAATAAGCACAATCAGAGACGCAATGATAGATGAGCCTTGTGCGCTATGGTCCATTCGGTCATGGAGAGTCAGACACGACTGAACAGCCAAACAACAATGCATTAATACATTGCAAAGTAACCTCTGCTTTTTAAATAATCAAAAAATAAGACTAGAATTGAACACATTTCACAACAAAAATGCATTATTTGGAAATAACTTCCAAGCATTCTATATATTGAATGTAACAAATAATTATTAACTATACCAGCACTTTGTTTACAGGACCCATGTATTAAATGCATGGAAGGAATATTGGATTATGAATATTTTGCAAACATCTTTAGGCAAATGGGCTCACAAGTAGTGATGCAAGTAAAACAGACAGGCCGGAGCTCCAAGGTTAGGCTGAATGATGCTTCAAGACGATCTGGTGCAAATGAGGCATTTTGTTGAGTAAAATTCCAAGTGACATAGGTAGCTCAGAGGACACATTTAAATTCCGAGGAGCAGACAGGGATATGAAAGCCAAATTGCATAGATCCCAGCACTATATATACATTGACATTAATACATTAACAACATGGTCCTTGCTGGAAATATTCTCTCAAGGCTATTTAGATACTTATGCAATTTACCAAACTCCCATATCAGAGTCGCCTTGGCTTTTACCTCCGCGCTAAGTAGAATTTATCAACCTGCAGGCCAAATAATTTTCTTTTTCCTACAAGATCTGAAGCTTTTTATATAGCAGATGTGCAAACTTATACAATGAATATTTATAAATAAAATATATAATAATGGACAAATTTATTGTGATTTCAGGATTTGTAATCATCAATTTTTGTATGATTTCCATGCCTTTAATTTCTTTTTATATATTAACTTTAATTTTGTCTTAATTTCTTCTTAATACATTATTTATTTAAATAGTCAGAATATTCCAGATATGTTTATTTTGCATTAAAAAAATCATATCTTAATCATTCCAAAAAATATTTTGTATGGCAATGAATGGCTTATATATTATATTGAGATATATATATTATATTGCATGAAACAAAGGGAACCTTATGGACGGCTAGACTGACGCTCATTGTGCCTATATTTCCAGTCAATTGAATGTGATCAGATAATAAAACACCATTAACAAGCTATCTATGAGGCAAAACAATTTTTGTAATCTATAAGCTATATATAGTTTTGGACTACAGTGGCCCTTTAAAGGATCATTATAGGCCCATATATACAGTATTGTCCTGTGGCTAAAATATTTGAAAGTAATAAAAATGTATCCTTTGATTTATTATTTGTTATATATAATTTTGCTGCAGTGGAACAACTATTTTTGTTTCTGCTGATCTACTTCTACAAAGATAAGGAGATTTTGAAGGCGCAGAAGCTCTCAGCAGCAACAACTGAAATGTGTCAGTCTGTATTTCTAGTGTGTTCAATAGGACTAATGAAAAATGAATTACTTTACATGGCCACTACCAGCTCAAATAGCTTAATCAAGGCAATGGATGTACAAGTAAAACATAATTCCATATAACAATTATTATAATAAAGGATCTACTATTGTTTATGTTGTGACCATATGGACCGCAGCGCATCAGAAACATTTGTCTGTGTTTCTGGTTGTGCTTATCCATATTTCATGGCAAAGATACTGGAATGGGTTGCCAGATCCTTCTCCAGTGGACCACAATATGTCTGACCTTCTGCTCATCTTGGGTGACCCTACATGGTATAGCTCACAGCTTCATGGAAGTACACTAGCCCCCATCACCATGACAAGGTAGTGATTCAGAAGGGGACTATCGTCTATACTTGTCCATTATCAGTTCTAGACCTTCAAAAGAGCCAGTTGGGGGTAATTCATCTGACATGAGTTGAGAAGAGCTGATATAATGCGATAAGGGCTGTTTTATCCCATAGTTAATACTACATAGTAAATCAAGAAATTACATGAGATGCACTTGGGATACTTAGTAAATCCCCCCACACTGTAAATATCACACTACAACTCATTAATATAAATCATAAGCTTACAAGACAAATTTAAAAATAAAACTTTAAATATTGAAAGATGATCTGATTTCTGCTATAAACCTCCTTAATCCTCTGAAAATAAAATAACTATTTGCAAAAACGTTAAATTAAGTATTCAGTTTCACGGCATCCATTCGTTGTGTTTTACTTAATATAGTTATAGAACTGATTATATCATTTACAAATTCCTAGAAGTGTTGAATATGCTAAACAGACCAAATATGATATAATTATGGGAATATTCTGCATCTACTAGCACCTCAACAATTAAGATCTGTTCATAAATTCTGTAGAGGCCCTTTGGACCAAGTCATGATCTTTTAGTTGTGAGGCCCTGAAAGGCAGTAACTGTTGGCAAATAAATTCAGTAGAGGCAGGCACTAAAGCGTATACACCAAAGGGTGATATATGGCTTATGTTACATAAATATAATTATATTATATAGTGTTGCTTGACAAAATTGTTTCCATAGAATAACAATATATTAAGTGATTTTTATCTCTCAGGAAATTGATACTGACTTTCAATAAATATACTTGCACCATTTCTAGATAAATCAGAGATGCTCACATTGCACTATATATAATACAAGTCACTTGCTGAGCATTTTACGCTCTAACTTTCTTAGATAATGCTACTTTTAATATATACAGAGGAAAAACACTGTACACAATATTAAAAACTGTAATACAAATTGTTTGATTAAAATTCCAAAATGATTGTTTTTTTTTTACATACCCTACCACGTCCTTTAGCACAGATGTGCAACCTATTTCACTTTAGGGGCCTCATATGTGGTGACTCACAGTGTTTTTAATCTTTTTTACTGATACAAAGCAATTTTTGCTGTAGGAAAATAATTAATAGGCAATAGTGGTATAGATAATGAGGAGAAATATTGATGAGTACGTTTGTGGTATAATTTGATAGCTTTATGGAGATATTTTGGACTGTGTATGTAGTTGGGCATGTTGTCCTATTCAGAGAACAAGCCGGGAGGCACATTGGATGTGCCTATTGCCCACCACGTCTCTAGCAGCTCAGTACAAGACAAGCATTACAATAAAAGTTGTTTACAGAATTAAAACAGGCATGGGAAAGTAGAGAGCAAGTAGAATGAATCATATCTAGGTGGTGGATGTTATGATAAGGTATTAATTCGAGATGGCCCCATCAATAGAGACTAATCTGGATGCTATAAGTAATAAAGACAGCATGATAAAGTCTAAAACTAATTTATCTCAATTAATGATTGTTAAATAATGGAAATCAAGATGGCACAGACAAGAAGTGGTATGAGTTATATTAACAATATTTGAAATGGACAAGTATACCAGCCACTAAATTTGGAATTAAAAAACTGGAAGCTGAGCAATGACAGTGTCTTCAAGTATAGAAACCAGATAACAAACTAATAGGGATTCTGTGTAGACAAGAACTATCTTCCACTGGATATTTCAGGGAAAAACAATTCAACAGATGAGTCAAAAATAGCATCTCTCTCTTACAGAAGATATAATTCCATCCTAAATTATGGAACATGAGATCCGCGTAATAACTTTCTCACAGTGCAGAAAATTGTTTCACTCAATATTCATTCTGAGAGGTGAGAGAAGGAATAATATAAATTGATATTTCAGATTGGCTTTTTGATCAAAGGAATCACATGAAGCATAAGCAATATTATGTGGATTTTGGAGATTGCATGAGAATCCACCTTAAGGAACTGTCTTCTAGAAATGATTTTGGGAGGAATGTAATAAAAGTTTGGACAGTAGTTTTGAACTTGTTTAATTGCAGATTGTATGAAAAAGGGTGCAATTCATGAGCATATTAATTATTGCTAAACTTCACTATGCTTTGTGGGGTGTGCAAAGTGGTTATATGGAGGATCCAATGGCAATTTACCTAGACAAAAATTAAATGCTTTGCAGCAACATATTAATATATATCTGCCTATGTGTCTTTTCATAGAAAATTTAACTTTGTGAATTACCATTTTATACTTTGTTAATATGAAATAAGACACACAATGATAGGTGATAGGTGATGCCACAGTATATCACCATTGAGGACTAGGAGAAGTGAAAGTGCTATGTGCCATAGTGTGGGGGTTAATAAACCTTCTTGGTTAAAACATAGTGGAACTAACAATGAGATAAATGTATTATTCATGTTTTCTATAGTTTTCCACATTACAATACATCTCCATGGGACAAACATTCAGAACTGACACCAGCCTTGCTAGAGCACAAACTAGTAACTGGATGGCGTTCAGACCTTATCAACTATTCAAACCATATCAACTGAAAACAACGTAATGCTTGTCTATATTCAAGATTAATTCCACTTGTAGAGGCAGATACACAGCAACAAATTGAATTAATAAAAAAAATAATATATATATATATATATATATATATATATATATTACAGTATCTGACAAAAGTGAGTACACCCCACACATTTTTGTAAATATTTTATTACATCTTTTCACGTGACAACACTGAAGAAATGACACTCTGCTACAATGTAAAGTAGTAAGTGTACAGCCTGTATCATGGAGGAGTGGAAGAGGACTCCAGTGGCAACCTGTGAAGCTCTGGTGAACTCCATGCCCATGAGGGTTAAGGCAGTGCTGGAAAATAATGGTGGCCACACAAAATATTGACACTTTGGGCCCAATTTGGACATTTCCACTTAGGGGTGTACTCACTTTTGTTGCCAACAGTTTAGACATTAATGGCTGTGTGTTGAGTTATTTTGAAGGGACATTACATTTACACTGTTATACAGGCTGTACACTTACTGCTTTACATTGTAGCAGAGTGTCATTTCTTCAGTGTTGTCACATGTAAAGATATAATAATATATTTAAAAAAAAAAAAACGTGAGGGGTGTACTCATTTTTGGGAGATACTGTATTTATATATATATATACACACACACAGACAAATATATATATATATATATATATATATATATATATATATATATATATATATATATATGGGATGGATACAGCCCGGCACCTAAAATTTGTGCTGCTGACATTTATAAAATAGCAATGATTCTTTACATATTTTTCATTAATAAATATATTAACTTATTAAAATTCTCCCTTGTGGCCCAATCATTCACATCAGCTAGCAGCTTTCAGAGCACAGTATTTTAAGCATCAAAATCCATCCGTTTTAAATATCCTGCTACTTTCCTGAATCTGTTAATTCTGTCACTGGCTGCTGCTATAAATAGAAACTGAGATAAGTAGAGAACTAGATACAGTAAATGCTTATCAGGGCACACGGCAGGAAAGCCACCAAATGGTAATGCTTTGTTAGAATGTATGAAATGCGTAAGAAAAGCGTTTGCAAAAGCTTCTTGCAGCTACAACAATTGTTCAGTAAATGAAAATTGAAAATTAAAAAAACTAAACTATAAATGTCCATGTGTTCAAATAAATTAATAAATCTGCTATGTAACGAACAAATATATTGTATTAAAAAATGTATGTGGAAATATACTAATCATTGTTTAAGCGAATTTGCTTCATTGGAGTCAGTAAAAATACAATATGGTTATATTCTGAAAAATGAGGTGGGGCTCCCTCAATTTCTATAATATTTTTTTTAGTCTTGTCTTAAAATTGAATATCTCTTAGTGAATATTATGGCTAGGTGAGAAACTACTCCCCCCAGAGAGATTTTAAATGATTTTTAATCAACATAATATTTGTGAAGAGTTGCTATTTTGTATTATTTGCTTTTTTTTGGGAAATGCAAACTGTCCACTCCAAGTAGGTAGGAGTAAACATACATGATAAATTTCAGTTGTTTTATGCCACAAATAGAAAGTAAGACAAGTGACAATTTGGGACTTCATCCATGATATAGCCAAATCTCGGTTTACAAATGTACAAATATGTGCCCTTGGGTCCAGTTAGAGATTAGAAGAATGGTGGAAAATAACAAGCTGCTTTGGCTTACCAAAAACATAAAGTTAAACCTCTATATTCGTCACTATTCTGTTCTTGAGGGACGGACAAATACTGAATCGGGACGAATATAGAATTTTCATGACGACTATTGGATTTTTGCACTAATATTGGATTTTTGAGGATGAGTATTGGATTTTTCAGGACAATTATTGGATTTTTTTGACGAATATCAGAGGATTTTTTAACAGAAAAAATATAGAATTTGATGAATATAGATGTTCCACTGTATTATTATATTTCAAAAGGAAATATGAGATCGGAAAATAGAGCAATAATGTTCTTACTTTTCTGATCCCCAAACTCTTCAAGAAACTAACTTAAATATTTTAATGAGGTTTGATAAATTAAACAGACATTTCTTTTTCTAATTATTTTACAGAGATATTTTTACATTTTGTTTCTAACTTAAGATCTATATTAATAAATATATATTTTATTAAATCCACTGTTGTTTTGCATTTAGACAGAAGATGCTCTAACAACTATTGCTTACTGCCATTTCCATATTTTATGTTTTTTAACGATGTTAAGTGCTGCGAGTGCTTGCTTTAATCTAAATGATTTATATTATATTATTATTTTATGATATACTGTAATTTCTGAACAGTCAGCAAATTGCATGCAAATGCTTAATGCAAAATGAGATTTGTGTTCATTCTAATTTGAAGTCATAATGACTTTGTGATATGTTTAATTCTCATTAAAATGGATTGTGTGTCAGAGAATAGAGTTAATAATACATAGCGTGCAGTTCAACAAAGTATGGAAAACTCGAACTCTTTTATAACTTGTGATTACTGGATGAGCAAAATTGTTGAGGAACTGGATAAGTGAGCATTGATCTGGAGAGATAAAAGCCCGGTCCAGTTTTAGGTACTGTAAAGTCCTTACAGATATTATCTCTGGCCCAGTGAAGGCTGCAACATTATACGCCTCATCCACTGTTGTCATTATATATGGTTATAGATTTTTTCAGTTAAAGAATCTCAGACTTGTTCACACGCTAAAATTACTTAATGCCACAATTAAGAGAAAATATGACTTGCCTAGAAAATGCAGAGACTAAAGATTTTTATAATGTAGTACGGTATAAATCTCACTAGTGGTTTTGCCGCAATGCCTCAGGGTCTTCTCCCCCCGTCAGGGCAAAGTAAAACCAGGAAGACATGCTTGATTGCAAGCATGAATCTAGCCCCACGGGCAATATACACCAGCCGTATTTTAAGTATATTTGTGGTGCAAATGTGATCTAATGTCTTTGAAGTACAGAATGTTCCATTCAAATTGCAATGATTCATGTGTACAAGTTACAAAACGATCTATGAGAAGATATCACCAAGAATTGGATCTGGATTCACACCAAGAACTAAACTACTCAAGACATATTTGTCATTATAATAGAAACATAGAATTTGATGGCCCTTCTTTCCGATTTGATGAGATTCCTTGTCTCTTTATATTAACAATATCCTGATGTCTATAGCATGCTTTTTTATGGTTTTTCAATGTACTAACCTCTACTAGATAATTTTGCAGATGGTTCCACGAGCTAATGTTGCCACAATAAAAAATGCATGTTAGAATCTAATGGTTTTGCATTGTATATGGACTTATTGTGTACTATAAAAAACGATTTAACAATATATATATATATATATATATATATATATATATATATATATTTTTTTTTTTTTATGTATTGATATTTAAATATTAGCACTAAACTATAATGCTTTTGTACATTTATTAGCAGGTTTACCTGAAGTAATATGCTAGACTACAAGAGATTTTTTTCAGATTAAATTGGTGATATATTTATACAGTGAAAAATGTGTTCACAATTACATTCACTCTATTTATATATAGCCTGGTCTTCCATTATTTTATAATTAGCTCCCAGCAGTACTGTTATGATGCCTGAATCCTTGTGACATCAAAGTGTTTAAGTCAAGAACAAATGATGGATATACTATCACGTACTGTGCCATAAACCCTGATCACACGCAGATCACATGACTCATAGATGGATGCTTTGCCTATCATGCAATCCACACAAAATGGCAAACCAGTTGACCCATGGATGGATAAATTGCCTGTCCACATAAAATGGCAAATATCATTGCCTTTCTTGCACTGATCCAAAAAGAGGTGAGTGACCCTTCTATATTCCACATTAACAAACACACTTAATACAATAATTTCTCTATTACAAGAGTTTTTGTGACCGGCCTTTTATATTTCAGATGACTTTTAAAAGTGCTGATACTAACAGTTTAATACCAATGTGGAAGCCATTCTAATGTTGGAAGAATACTTAAATTTGAATAAAAAGCTGTATTCTGCTATGTTTTACCTATGCAATAAGAGAACAAACCCCTATTTGATTAACAGTGTTTCCTTATGAAAGATAGTTGTCCTCGTTATTTCTTTCACGCTGTCTCTTCTAGTACTAATATTGCCTCATTATTTGCGAGTGGCGCTGCACTAGTAAAAGCCGTGTTTCGCAATTGGATTAAAATTACCTTGCTCTCAACACAATAGTCCTGTCTCCAACACCAGGATTCCAAATTTAGTGCGGAGAAGGAAACATAAAAAGGTTAATAACAAGAGGCCAGTCTGTAATGTGAATTTGCTGGTGCCAGGCAGAGCTTCAGTCTCCTCTCAGACTCATTACCTCCCTGCATTGATTAGTCTGAATCAGGAACTGCTCACTGCTGTGTTAGCAGGAGTTTGGGACTTACTCAAATCCACCTGATTGCTGAGATGTGAATTACTTCTTACCAGTATCTATGGACGAGGCTGGCAGGCGCCATTTTACTGACATGTTTTATATTTATCATTTTGACCATCAGGTTTAATCCACCATTTTCTCTCTTTTCTGATTATTTCAAAACTCTGCACATTTTTCTTGCTGAGATTAAAAAGACATTGAAGCACATTATATGTTTTAGATATAACAGACACTTTAATTCTATAATGTAATATATATTGTAAAGTAAACAATGTGGTGTGGTCTAGTGGCACCATTTTGTAATGGGTTGCACCAGCTGGTGCAGATATTAATGTGCATGGTTACACTTATCCATGCATCAATTATCTTTCTGTTTGTGCACACACACTTCTGTAAATCTTGGTCTAAATAGCTTAAGAAAAGCCAAGTAGATTATACATAATAGTAAATATGCTTCATAGGATAAAAAAGTAATGGAGAGGTTCTCCCACACTCCACCTTTTAGTATACCTGGGATACACTAAAGCTTTCTAGTACATTCTATTTGATAATACTGCACTAAATTGACTTAAATATAGCTATTATTAGGTATTTGTGAGATTTTTTTTTTTTTTTTAAATTTAATCTCATTTTGAGAATGTATTTCTTTCAAATGTAAAAAAAAAACACCAATAAAGGAAGCCTTCTTTGGGATTTGAAATTGACTCAACACAAACAGCTTTATAATAGAACTGGATCTTCATAAATAAAATTATTTTAATGAGTTTTCTCTTTTTATTCATTGATTTTTACAAAATCATTTTTGCTTGTGAAAATTAATATCAATATTTCCAAACATTTATTTTTTCATGTCAAGACATTTTCCTTTGGCTGGTAGTGTTTTCATGGCCACCGAGCAAAGCTGATCAGCATCAGTACTGTCACACTCATAGTGTATGTGAAATGAAGCAGGGCCAGCCTAGCATTATATCCATGAGGCAAACAATTTCATTAGAATGACTCTGATAGCATTATATTATCATTAATCTAGTGATGCTGTGGGGCATCAGAATCCTATGCTATCCGCCAACAAGATCCAACCATTGCAAATCTCTTCATAAATACACTTAGAGCCTGAATTTAGGTTGTTGATATAGATTATCAGGAGGATAAGTAACATTGATTTTCCTTAACCTTAATCCCGAGTTTATTCAAGTGCTAAATAATTTAATTCAATAAAATGTTTTTCCAACTAGAACCTTCAACCCAAATACCCTTCTTTTTCTTGCCTCGGTTAAGCAATATACTCATAGTTACTGATTTACCTGTCTCTGGTAGCAATTATACTTCATATCTCAGGTAAGGCCAATGAATCATAAAGAAGAGTAGTACTCAATACTGGTACTCGAGACACAACCAGTTGCATCTGCTGTAAACTGACTGTGGTTGGTAAAATGGGATAAAGGTATGTGTCTTTTTAAGACTATATTTAATTACTAAAACCTACAATGTTGACCGGGTACCCAAGTGGTCCAGCGGTTAGGATTCAGTGCTTTTACCACTGCGACCTGGGTTCGATTCCAGTCAGGAAACCAAGAGGTCACACCACCCTGAAGCCGAGCAGGGTTGGACCAGGTCATTTGGATGGGAGACAACCTAGGAATACCATGAACTGTATGCTGTGGCCCACTGGAGAAGGAACTGCAAACCCACTCCAATATCTCTGCCATGGATACCAAGTGGATCAGCATGGTGTGTTGTTGTCCATGAGGTCATGGAGAGTCGGACACGACTGGACAACACATACACTAACAGTGTTGATAAATGACTACTAAACAGCTAAAATGGAACTTATATGTATTTCTAAAAGTGAGAAAATACATAACATTATTCATGCATAGTCAATCAAGGAGTTATAATAAACTTATAAGGTGGGAAAGACTAGAAGATAGTTATGGACCTACTGCATATCGATGCAAAAGACTGTTGTATTGCTTAGTTAACAAGAATATTAGGGAATGTATCAAGCCTAACTGGTAGACCAACGTTCAGTCTAGTCCGATAGTCTTGTAAAGATAATTAAAACAATATATATATATATATATATATATATATATATACACATATATATAATTGCATTTTCTCATATAATATATATATATATATATATATATATATATACACATATATATAATTGCATTTTCTCATATAAATGTAGTAAATTCAATTTACAATACATGAAATACAAACAGAGAAAATAAATGTGTAAAAAGTGAAGTTTTGGGAAAGGAAAAAACTCAGATTGGAAGGGTAAATAAAGGATAAACTATAAACACATTTTATCTGTTACATAGAGTTAATTAACTAAGCATCACAACGGATTTGCGAAAGGCTGTGAGGTTCCTTTCCTACTAGGAAAAGTTTTAAATTCGGCCTCTACATAGACAAAACCTGCTAGTCAAACTTACTTTTTTTATCCTTGCTTATTCAAACTCTTTAACTATGAGATGCTGAATTCAAAATCTATGCAAACAAGTTATTTGTTTGCATTTGTTTGCATTACAGGTGATGGTTGGAACCAAACAGGTGTGTGCACTGAGATAATGAGCCAGATCATTCCTTAACAAAGAAAGATAAGCAATAGGGAAATTAAAAACACTGATATTAAAGGGACATGGAAAGAATTGTTTTATTTGCTGCATCAGAAAGATGGTATTTAATAATGTGATTTTTTTTCCAAATAACTATTTTAGAGCCTAAAACGTATTCAGATTGCTCTCTGTCAGCCAATAAAATCTACAGATGTACGTATATTCTCTGCATTTCCTGTTAATGTAATTAATTTTAAACAGAAGGGTTCCCTTACTTCAGCAGAATTTGGAGCACACCAATGTAGAGATCTCCTAAAAGCATGTGGAAATACTTTTGGGATTTTGGGGGGAAATATGTGTATTTTGTACCTAGATTTCAATAAAGGTCACTCTGTGTTTACATGAGTCACTGACATGCCCACTCACTAACATTATCCCTCAACCAATAAATCTTCGCAGATCATGCAAAGTTAGAATCACCTAAACAGGCCTATTATGTACTAATTTTTCAGTGCATTCCTGAGTTCATGGAAAAACAGCTATCAATCAGTGTCCTCATTGGTGCCTTGGCTATTAGTCATGAAACAGTCAGTAGGCAGGACAAACTATGTTTGCAACCAGACTTAAAATTTTATAATTTTTAGCTGTTATTAGTGTAATTAAAAAATATAGTTAATTTTAACATACAATCTTGTGTTCTTTCACGCCATGAAGAGCACTTACAGTGAGGTAAATGACCCTTTAATATTTTTTTTCACACAAAAAATACATTTTAATTTTTTAAATATACTTTTAACTTCTTTAAAAAATATACTGAGATGCTTTTTACAGATATTTGCTTTTGTAAATGTATTATTATTAACGTATTTTTTTTTTTTTGTAAATGTATTATCTTCATGTTTATGCTTGGTAGTTTTCCTCAGTCGATCCAAATATTCAGTACTAGAGATGCTGCAAACAGGAGTGTAGGTCGGGTAATTTGCAAAGATCCTACAGATGGGGAATTCAACCTTTTAAATAGCAAATACAAAAGTAAATAATTTGCATTACTGCTATCTTAACATTTACTTAATTGCATTATACTATAGTTGTGAAGATTTCCCTTAAAACAAACTTGTAATTTGCAAATAAGACCTACACAGCACATCAAGGAGTAGATGTTGCTTACCTGTGCACAACGGAAGTGCTTAGAAAAGTTTCTCTCTAGTTTATAAACCTCTTTATTCTATACAATAAATCACGTACCTTTCATGGCAATTCCTGCTTTATTGGTTACAACATTTTAAACTCAACACTAAATCCCAAGGAGCTGTCCACAAATTTTATCTCCATAGCAACTAGAGCTGTCACTGGCATATAAAAATGACAAATATATAATTTCTATTTTTCCAAGGACAAGAGGAACCACCCAAGTTCCTGCGGACCTGCTGATACCTGCTTTAAAAAATAACTTTACTTCCTAACCAGGTGAAACTATTTCAACGATACTAAATAATGTCACATTGAGCTGCGTACCAAAGTCACATAAATTAGTATTGTCTCATTTTTTATGTATTTTTAGATATGGAATTATTCCAGTAAATAATTGTATTGTGCAATTTACCTTTTTTCATCCTGTAAACATACTATTGTTTCTTTTATTTGATTTATTTATAATTATGCGACTAGACAATGACTAATTAACATCATGCCCAACATCATGTCCTTTTGTCTTATCGGTTACGGTTCTCAGGAACATTACTAAAATCCTTTGACATGTGGTGGAACCTCAGGCACATAGTATAAACAGACAGTGATTAATGAGTTAACCTAATACATCTACTGGTTTGTTCCACCATCTGCACCTAGAACTTAACTTGCCACAAATATATAGTATTAAAACTTAAATTGAAATATTTTACAAATGTATTGTGTATCAAGCATTGACATTGATGTTTACACCAGACTGTCAAATATGGAAGGAGGATAAGAAAAGAAAATAATTCAAAGAAATAAATTAGCTTTAAGGAGGGAGGTATGAAAGAAAAGGAGGCTAAGAGTTATGGGTTACGCCAAGAAAAGGACATCTCATCCGCTAATTTCTGAGCTATATGGGTAAAATATTTAGCTTGTTGGTTCTCCGGTTGACACCAACGAAAGAAGAGTGTCAAGGAAAAGTGGAACATATTTCTCGGATAAACAAGTCACCAAGTGATAAGAAAGCCATGTCTACTCACTTCCATCGACTGAAAAAACAACATGTACTGCAGTTTGATAAATCACTGCACTGTTTGAGCACTAAAATTACCCTAATACACTAGTACCTAATCACTGAATACCAATTGTCTGTATTGACCATTAGTTTAAATGGCCATTAGCAATCAATAGTGGTTGAATATCTATTATATGGTTGATAGATAATTTAAATGGGATGCTCAAACCATCTCTATCACAAAGACTAAAGGATGGAGAGTGTAACATGCTGGTGAATTACTTTTTTTTTTAAATTAACTAGAGTATTCTGACCATGAGAAAGCTCTAATTTTAGTTGCCAATTACCAGAAACAAATCTGTAACTCATAGTCAAAGCCAGCCCCACAACAATTCCACCGAATGTTGCATAATTGATGCTGTTATATTACATTGAACAACAGCTGACATGTTAATCAATTGGCTGAAACTAGCATAAACATTTACCATAATAGTAAGGGGCTGGGTTGTATTATGAGTGACATATTTGCTTCAGAAAACAATTTCAGTGGAGATGATACCTTTTAATGGCTGAGTGGGATTAGATTGCAAGCTCGGACACAGATGCAATGATCTGAGGGTCACAACCCTAATGGGGACTGCAGGATAAAGAACAAAATTAAGATATGGCAATACAAATTCATGCAAACATTAGGAAATTTAAGATGTGGATTAAATTGTGACATGGAATTAAAGTCACATTCTCCCATATCAAGTGAATTCTCTCCTTGTGAAATCTCATTAATATAATTGGACCATTTACTTTCTACAGAGCCTGTCTATACCACTTAGCAAACTTGTCACACCCAGTGCATCAAATACTCCTTTTTTTACTGATGTGATAATATAAACATTATCTACAATTCTTTAATTTTTGTCTTATCAACTTGCCTATACATACTTGAACTTTCCAGATTTAATTTGAGGTCTTGCTTTTAGCAATTGGCTATGGCTTTAAAAGCCTGCAAACTAAACCTGCTTATTAATAGGTACCCTCTCCACTAAAATAGTTTTCTGCTGTTCCGATGCTAAAACAGTACTACAGTATACCTACTTCAGCTTTGCAGCAAAAATATAAAATTAATATGTTAATTTGAAAATATATACAAATTGTAGATTAGAAGCACATCTGGAGAAAGGTTGTTACCCTCCAATGGTAACGGGGACCTCCTCTGAGATCCAATACATTTTGGAAAGGGTGATACTACAGGTGACACACTGGATTTTATCCTAGAACTAGCGAATTGCCCGTCAAAAAATGACGGCAATGAAATTGTAAGGTAGCTAATGCTGTTTAGTGTGTAATAATGAAATATATAATACATGAATAAATGAATATACTTTACCTATTTTAAAGCATTGTGTGGAAGAGCTGTGAATGTGTTTTGATGTTGCTGCAGCATTAGTGGTGTGGAGCTGCTGTGTAAGTGTGCTGAATGTGTGCAGTGTAACACTGTGCGTGCGCGAGACCAAACCGTTAGCGTAGTCGTGTACTTCCGCATTGGCGAGAAATGGCGAGTAATGTGTGTTATACGTTTGTATCGGAATATCCGTAGGTGTTTTGTGGTGTTTTGCGAGTTTCTTGTGGTGTTTTGCGAGTTTAGAGTGCTGTAGCCTCGTTTTCGTTTTGTTCGGCGGCCATTTTTTCTCTCGCTTCGTTTTTTTTTTAGTCTCTAAACTGTTTTATTTGAAGTAAAATCGAGGTGTAAGTTGTATTTTTGAGGTGCTGGGTGCTCCCTCTTGGTGTAGGTAAGTTTTTTATGTATGTGGTGTGTGTATGTATTGTGTTTGACATTTTGTAATGTTCGCGAGTTGCGTCCGAGTGTTGCGAGTCCGTAATGTGTGTGAACGTGTGTCGTATGTTGTTTGCGAGTGTCGTAATGTGTGTGTCGTACTGTTTGGGTTGCGACGTGAAGTTTGCGAGGGTCGCAGTTGCTGGCAAGGAGCGCCTTCGGCGCTCCATGCCAGCAACTGCGGCCCTCGCTTTGCGAGGTCCTCAGGTGCTGGCATGGAGCGCCTACGGCGCTCCATGCCAGCAACTGAGACCCTCGGGCAGTGCCCTCGCTTCGCGAGGGCCTCGGCTCGCTGCGCGAGCCGCGGCCCTCGCTACGCGAGGGCCGCGGGCTCGCTACGCGAGCCCGCAGCGTTAGCAACAACTCGTACGCTCACAACTATATATGTGATACATTTTTACTGCAGATAAATTCATTAATAATCTATCAATAGCTATGACTAATGGTAGAGGTATGTTTAAAGAGTTAGAGTCTTTTCATCCCTCTTTGCCACATCAAATATGGCCTTGGGGACAACTACTAGTTCTGGTGGTTAAGGGAACTAGTGTGAACTTCAGTAAATTAACATTGCTTTCTCTATTTGTCAATAGCAGATTATGTAAATTTCCAGCCTAGGATTTGGAGGGAGGTACAGGACAAATGTCAATGCTTTTAGCGTAAGCAACGCTGTTCTTATGGTAATTAATAAGAGAACAGCAATTATATGCAGACTTTCCCTATCTCTCACTTATTGATTACTACCCTCAATGCCGCCTGCTGAGGGGGAAGGAAGAACCAGAGAGCCGCACAGCAAGGATTCCTATCCACTCCATCAAATAACATGGATCTGTGCTCACAAAGCCAGCTCGGCTCACCATGATAAATAGGCTTATTGCAGTTATCCCGTGGGTTTCTGCTGAAGAGATAGCAGATATGATGGCACATATTATAATGCAGTAAACATGATTTCCAGTATTTATCGTTAGGGCTTTGCTGCCACTCATCTGGCAAATACTCTGAAGGCCCTGGGTGTTGAGATATTGTGAGTCTTCGAAGAAGTGTAACAATGGGGTAATGATATGCAAAGGCTATCGCAATGCATGCTTCGTAGTACTATTTATATTGTCCAATGTATCTATATGGTCTTTTGAATAACTACACAGAATAATGAGTAAAATGTTTTTAAAACATAATAAAGGTAGTTTATATATTTCTTAAAGGACCATTGTAGTTTGGCCATATGTTTGTGAAGTAGGTAACACTGGAAGCTGTGTAAGTCATGATAATAATAGCGTTTTCATGTAACATTTTTATTATAGCCGTCACAGCTTGTGTATAAATGATTCCATGTTTATATCGTTTACATCTACCCACTTCCTGCTGGCTTGGAGGCTATGGTGGTGGTGTGTTTTTATCTATGATGGAAGAATTAGGGGGGTTGGGGGATTAGTTGACTTGTTGATCAGTTCAGATAGACCTTTAGCATTTTAAATCTTCCCCTCTCCCCAGAGGGGGATTTTGTAATATACTTGCATGCCCTGCTTGACTTTGCCTTGCTTGTAACTGTCCTCTCATGCCTACAAAATAACATACTACCATCTTGGTAGCTTTGATGCACTACCAAAATCTACTAAAAATAAAATTTTCTCTGCAAATGCTTTTATGCTGGTAATGTTGTTAGTTTTCTAATAATCTACAATGGCACATTAACATTTATATGATTCTTTCTGATACTTTCTCATGTAATGAGCTTTCCACTTGCCATCTTGAAAGCACTAGCACCGTCAAAATCTCATTGTCCAGATAAGCTTCTATTATCAAAGTCGCTTCCACTGCAGGAAGTTCATCAGCACAAATGAAAATAGTAGATTCCATTGGTGAAAAATGACATAGCAAAGATAATAAATAAAGGCTGTAAATTTTCATTTTATATTTTACCTATTTTCAAAGGTTGTTCTATAAGTGAGTATATCAGGAAATCAAAAAAGTACAAAATTGTAACAACATTTTCAAAAAACAATAATAAATAAAAAATTGTATTAAGGCCTTAAGTAGGTACATTTTATGGATTATCTCCCTAGATACTTATTTATCACTAAACTGTGCAGGGTATTTGTATTTAGTTATGTATCAAATAAGAATTTAGAGAAAAAAATATTGTTTTTGCGTTCTACTCCATTTATACATTCAAGTTTCTAAGCTTTATAGGAGGAAAGAGAGAATGTATTTCTTTATTAAAGCAAAACTTAATACAACAGTTAAAGATTATCACATTAACAAATCACGTTCCTGGAAAGACAATACTGCAGTATAAATATGGAACTTCAGTGGTTGTTGAAGCTCATCAAAGCTTGAGACTGGTATATATGTATAAAGTGGCATCTAAACCGGCTGAGAAATGGTAAAAAATTATCAGCCACATTAAATTCAGACTACGTGTTAAAACGTAGCCCGTAACGTAGATCTTAGGGATATTTGCTATTAAATTAGCCCGCAGACGACTTGTGGGTTAAGACTCAGCAAGGCTGAAAAAAGCCTACGTGTTGAGCAATGAGCAATGATGTTCTGTCTAGCCTGTAACCGCTATGTTTTCAATTTAGGTATTAAATTGCAACACTCGCAAGCAAGCCCGTAACATGCAAATGCAGCCCAAAGGCCAACGTGTGCTGGACAGGATTTGCAAGGGGGGTAAAATCCAATATGTAACACTTGAAATACAAATAAAAACACACTACTATACGAATATTAAAAGGGAAAGTGCTGTTAGGTCTTAGAATTAACAGCACAACCTTCTCAAGCGCGCAAATCGGCCCAGAAAAATACTTAGTTATATCGATCCCGGCAATCTATCTGTTAATACATATGCTGTAACTCGCATGCGGTAGAATATCATATTTGCGGCTTTATTAATATAGCATTATGACTGGAATGTGGGTTCGCTCGTAACTCGTAATTCAACCCCGTATGACTTGGGAATCCATCCTCCATTTTTCTGTGACGCAATGCTGACGACCTCTGTTTTCATTGGTTACATCTAAACCCGCAACTATGGGCTTGCTTAATTGATTACGTTCTAGCCCACAAATCCGACGGCCGACAACTGGTTTACGGTTTTGCGTCTCCAACTCGTAGATCGCAGCCTTTCTAATTTAATGGCACCATAACTCGGCCAAATTTCAAGCCCGCAGACATTGCGGGTCTCACGTTGCTCTTCTGGGGCTGGAATTTAATGTGGCTCTATAACTATTATAAAATATTTTAGCAAAATAAAACTGAAACTTTGATTGATATACTCAATTTCACTGTATATTATTTGGCCAGATAGCTAAGATATATGTGGATCAAGAACTTATTTTTCTCAACCCAGTGGAAATGTAACTTTTGCATCCAATCAGTTTACAAGAAGACCAAAGCACAAATAAGGCTATGCATGAGAGCAGAAGCGAGAGAGGAATAAAAGCATGAATTGCAAAGCAGGATATCTGACCTCAAACATGCTAATTCAGCTCCTCAGGGACTTCATCAACCTCTTTGTTGAAGTAAAGATAAAACTTTTTGACAGCAATCGCTGTTATGATAAAATGGAATTTTCAATTACTTCATGAACATCTGGAGCACGCTGCCATTATTGGGACAATGCACAAAATAAATAAAATTCTTCCATTTATTTTCACCTCATTCCCTGACAGACAGGTCCATGAGCATGTTAAGACATTTCCACTGAGATATACACTGTATCCGTTCCCTACGATCGCAATTAGTATGTACATTCTAGTTTTTTTTCTCTTTAGGGCAAACTTCCCTTCATCTATCAAGTACCAAAGTGGTAGGTTGGAAGGTGAACGCAACAACAGCTTATACATAGAAAAGTCATTTGTGGATTGAGTGAAATTAGCTCTCCATTTCTGTTTGCTTTTACACCGAATTTTTAAATCTAATGCTTGACATTTTTAAATTTATCTATAGAGGTTTTTCAGATAGATAGAAATGAGGCTGTGCCTCTCAAAAGTGTGTTTAGATAGATAAATAGATAGATATCTAGATATCTAGATAGATAGATAGATAGATAGATAGATAGATAGATAGATAGATATGCTGTTAAAAGGTAGGAGGGTGGGTGTACAATGACAGAGCTATTGAATGGAGGACACCTGTGCAACAAAAGTTATGGGATCGCTTCCAACTTCTCTATTCAGGCTAAATGCCTATAGGGATCAATATACAGCTAATATATGTGTAGGTGATCAGAATATCCCTATATCTCTCCTTTAATAAATTAAGAGACCCCCCCTTACTCCAGACAGCTGCTGCTGGTAGCATAGGTCCCCTACCCAGTTGGGGTCCTTTACCCAGTGCTTTGCACCTTCATCTCAAAAGCTTGTCTAGATAGATAGATAGATAGATAGATAGATAGATAGATAGATAGATAGATAGATAGATAGATAGATAGATAGATATATAGATAGATAGAAGGATAAAAAGATAGATAGATAGATAGATAAATAGATAGATAGATAGATAGATAGATAGATAGATAGATAAATAGATAGATAGACAGATAGATAGATAGATAGATAGATAGATAGATAGATGTATAGATAGATAGATAGATAGATAGATAGATAGATAGATAGATGTATAGATAGATAGATAGATAGATAGATAGATAGATAGATAGATAGATAGATATAAGGATATACAGACAGATAGATAGATAGATAGATAGATAGATAGATAGATAGATAGATAGATATAAGGATATACAGACAGATAGATAGATAGATAGATAGATGGATAGATAGACAGTTAGATGTTCATAGGACATATTCTGTACATATTATAATTATATACAGAAAGCAAATGTAGTAACAGGCAGAGATTACTTTCTGCTCTTGATTCAGAAAATATATGTACACCAAAACTCAATAACTGACCATCCTGCTAGTAAATAAGTTCAGAAAGTAATATTTTATTTTCATTTTCCAAACTTATCAGCAGTACTGATACAGCACTTATATTCTGGCTACATTACATATGCATAGTGCATCTGAAATGATAAAAACAGACTGGTAAAACCTTTTTTTCCATTTGACTCATTTATGAAATGAAAACAAAGGGCTTTAATGATGTTTACCGTGAATCGCATTAAACAGCTGAAGACCGAACACATAATCACAGAATTTTGTTTTTACATGCTTAAGTCTCCTAGCAGTGGGGCTTCCAGCTGAGAGCCAGCTCCAGCTTATCTCTAGACAGATCCAACACCCCGAGGCTTCAATGCGCCCAAGCACCGAGCTGAATTCATACTTCTTAATTGAAAAAGACAAGATGTTTGCATAGAATGTTTGCATCAGTAAGACATTAAAAACAACATTCATGCCCAAATACAAATGAAATCTTGGACGCCACTGAACTTCTAAAGCTTATGTCATCTTGGATGGGAAGTGATCTTACATACCTCAGATAAGCCCTGTGAAATTATAAGAAAGGGCTATTTTATCATGAGTTACAAGTCCATTGCTTGCCAGTGAGAATATGGCATTGTGAATCCGCAGCAGGTATGAAACAATACAATAGGAAATGTTAGCTTTGAAGCTCAAATATAGAAGTATAGAATTTGACAGAAGATAATAACCAACTGGTCTGTCTCGTCGGTGCAATTTCGAATCTGGTTTAAAATCACAAATAACTAGCGATATTTTCTCTGTTATTACATTAAGGACAATGGCATACATTTTGAAAGACTTTTTTGTTCACTCTTAATTTACTAACTGTAATAGGTTCTGCTTTAGGTTCATCTAATATTAGCTTTACAACGATGCCATATATCCATAATTCTTGAGAAGATTTGGAGGGATTTCTCAAGTTTATGAAAGATAACAGAAAAACAAGCTCCAATAAATACATCTCCAATAACTTTCTCCAAGACCTATCTAAGCTTTCTCTGATATCTCTGTTACCTCTCCAAATTCTCTACATGACATCTCCAATGTCTCTCCACAACTTATCCAGTTCTTCACCAAGACCTCATCAAGAAGTCTCCAAGCTCTCTCTCCAAGACCTCCCTACTCTCACTGTAAAGAATCTAGCCAAATACGAGTTCACCTCCAGACATAACACGTTGTCTTGAGTCGACATGTTTCTTCAAGTCTATGTAATACAATACCGTGGAGAACTAAATAGCAGATTGGCGACCTTCTGGTAAACCATCATTTAGGATACAAAGTGATGGGAATTCATATGACCACTTTGTGGACAAATCAATTCTAAGCGCAGTATACGGTTACCAGAGAGCATCTGGAAGGTGACTTCATGTCAGATAATTAACTAAAGGTAATATCTGCAGATGGCAAGATTTAAATAATGACTTAATTAAATGTACAGAAGATATCTGTACAGCATATAATGTGAGTTTAGGTATAAAAAAATGTGTAAAAGCACATAAATAATGCTGCTGTAGATTGGAGGGCTAGGGAAACATTCTTTCGGCTTTAATAACACGGTTTAATTTCTTCTGCATAGAGAGAGTTACTAATGCAATGATGTGACTGCTTATGCAGCTGAAATGTCAACAATACATTCTAATCATTTATATAGATAGAGAGCCGGGGCCTTACTTGCAAGTTCATGCATTCTCCCAAGCAGGGTGTAACACACTGAGCATCATAATTAAAACTGTATCTTGTAGTATACCACCAAATATATAACCACTATATATGTTTATATATATATATATATATATATATATATATATATATATATGTATATACCGTATGTATATATATATATATATATATATATATATATATATATATATATATGCAATAACCTATATATATATATATATATGCAGTAGCCCTCCTACTGCCCTACTAAACACAATGGCATTTAGAATTGCAGAAGCAAAATACTTTTCTACACCCCCCCCCCCCCCCCCCCCGATAAAATCATATGCATAAACAAAACCGATGTTCCACATAAAAGATTATACTATAATAACTAATAAATTAAAGGCAGTATTATTTTTTAGCCTTCAAGTATATTTTCCTGTTATTCTATCTATGAAAGAAACGTAAAGATTATTATGTGTGTGGACACTCATATCCTTTCCAAAATTTCAGTGGAAATATTGTTTTTCAGCTAGAAACAAGTTTTTCTGACCTGTGATACACAGTTAAACAACAGTATATTATTTGCTAAAGATGCCATTGTATATTTAAAATATATTCTTTTTCAGACTACAAAAGAGGCAAAATCTTAAAGAATGTAAAAAAAACAAAATGGCGGTTTGTGCTGATTAATTTCTCTAGGTGGGGAGACTCTGAATATAGGAATGTTGCCAGTGCTTCCTAGTGGAAAGTACCAGACAAAAACAACGCAGAAAATCAAATGGAACACCACAGCAAATAATAATTGAATACACAAGTCTAGATAATCAAAATTCCATATACCAAACACAACTGACCACTGTGGTCCTTTAATAAACCTAAGACATATATCTCATCTGATATTTGTACTCATACTCCTGCCCTGCAGAGTGTTCAGTGACTTTAGCTAGCAAGTCACTGGAAGCTGTAATGTTTTTTTGCGCAGTACCTTGCTCCGTCTGTTGGGTCCCCATTGAATTTGCACTGGTGTTCAGGACATCATTGACAGCCGTGTCGCAGTACAAGCCCCTCTGGACATCATGTTCACTGTCAGTCTGGTCACTCTCCTCATGTCCACTGTCCTTCAGACTGTTACCCTCTAAGTCCTTGAAGGTTGAACTGCTGGGATGAGAGAGAAAAACAATAATTTAGTGTCATGTCAGGTTGTGTCAAATAAAATGTTTCTTGACTGCAACAAATAATGTCTTATCCCTACAGCTAAAAAAGCATAGAGTCCAAGATATGTAAGAACTGCCCCACATCACTCACAACTGGAGCAAAGTAAGTTTTTTACTAAATTATTCAAAACAAGATTCCAGGGGCAAAAATCTGTTTAGATACAAGAACACCGGAGAAATCTTCTGCAAGATATTTAATGAAATCTGTGTTTTAATGCCCAGACTCGCTCTCTGTGTAGTTCTGATATTGATAGCAGCATTAGCCGGCTACTAAGTGAATTATTCTGCATTTTGCAGTCTTATTATGGTGCCGTATTGATGGAATTGTTGAGGGCTAATATCCTGGCTTGACATTAATATTGATAATAAACCTAGATGTCAAACTGAAACAAGTAATATTGGTTTGTAATGAAATCATCTTAGAGTGCATTAATAGACTGGTTGTATCACTGCAATGCTCACCATGTCTTATCAGATTCCAAAGAGAACCATACAGCATAAATGAATATGCATAAGAAGATACAATGTATCATTTACTTAAAGAAAAAATATTTTTTCAGTAATATTTTACTGCATTTTCAAAACATCTTGAAAAGCAAAACTCAAAAGGGATACCGTGTGTTAAATTTTGTATTGGAAATTAAGATGTAAGGGACATAAAACACAAATTATTGACTTAGCATTGTAATAAGTACATGGTAGAGTAAGAAACAAATGTGTTATTGTATTTTTGAAAGGGTCACAGCAGAGGTCCTGTGGAACATGGGTGTAGGAACTGGGGGTGACAAATCCCCCCCCCCTTCAGATGTTTGTATGTATGTATATATAAGCTAATTTATGGCCTGTGTATACAATGAGCTGTAACGCAACCCAGAATTATTCTGGCTCCTACAAAACAAGAAATAATAACATACAGATATTAGCAAGTTATTTATAAAGGTCTTAATAAGAGAAGCCCCCCTTCTGGATTGCTATCTTGTCATGGTGAAGGGGCTTGTGTACTTCAATGAAGCTGTGTGCTATACCATGTAGGGTCACCCAAGCTGGAAAGGTCATAGCAGAGAGTTCAGACAAATCGCTGTCCACTGGAGAAAGAACTGGCAACCCACTCCAGTATTTCTCCCATAAATACTTTGTGGACAAGCACAACCAGACACAAGATGTTTCTGGCGTGCTGTGGACCATAGGATCACGGAGAATCGGACACGGCTGAACAAATTAACAACAATTATAGACATCTTTAAATTTACTACATTTAGCTGTCAGCTACCTCATTACTTGACTAATGACTTCCTTATGCAGACGACGTCTATGCTATTGATAGAGCCTGACTGTTCACAGATTGGTGCAGATTTAAGTCACATTCAAATCAAAGCAATTAATTCAGCAAGTCATTTCTCAATAACTAACTCATAAAGTACTGATAAAACCAGTTTGTTGGGAGGATCTATTGAACTGAGTGAAAGTCAAAATATAGTAAAATTGTGAATCAACATTCATTGTTGTTAAGTTTGCTCTGCTTATACAAGAAATTGCATGTTAATATATAAACATGTGATTATAAAAATTATTGAAATATAAAATATAGTACATTCAAATATGTTTTTCTATTACTTAATTATATATTTTTAAGAACTTCCAATTGCATAAATTCATATTTTATTGGTACTTTAGTATCCTTCAATAATTGTGAACTCTATTGTGGCCCTTCATGCCTCCTAATAAGAGAATGTAAAGAATATTTTTAAGGTCTGGCATTGCTATGGCAACACTTAACCCCTTAGTACAAATGCCCCACTATCTTTTTGTAAAAGCTAGAGAGAGATACTGAAATAGCACATTTAAAAAAGCATAATGTAATTACAGCAAAAACCACGTTATCCGGCACCTATGGGGACTCCCTATTGACGGATAACTGTAGTTTCCGGTTAATCAGGAGTCCCAAATTTAAGGGTCTAAACGACCCCTAAACCCTCCCAAAACCCCTCAAAATGCCTTTAAAATGCATTAGCACCTAAACCTAAACCCAAAAAAAACAGTGAGAAAAAAAGTTAGCATTTTTTTATTTTTTGGTGGCAGTCTCGAACTCCGGATAGTGGAGTAAATTTAAAATGGGGAATTGATGCTGGTCCCAGTTAGCTGAGTGCAGGTTAAACGGGATGCTACTGTACTACCTCTTTAAGCATGGAAATGAGCAATCTAAGGGCCTCATTCAATTGCGATTTGGCCAATTTAATAGGGCTTTATATAAGCACATAGCACATATTTTTTACAGAAGTTTTTAGTTAGTTAAGACCTTGTTTTTGGATATAACTTCACAAACTAAAAACTTCGGTCAAAAATATGCTATGTGCTTATATAAAGCCCTATTCAATTGGCCATATCACAATTGAATGAGGCCCTAAGTTTTCCGAAACTTGCACGTTATCGTTCAGCACAGACATATCATTGCAGTGTTTAAGCAAACATTCCCAACAATCTGTCATACTGATTGAGGATGGGAATGAGAGTGGCCTCACTGCAGCATAATACGCCAGCTTATCAGAATACCAATCACTCATTTTTCATGCAAAAAAAAATGTTTAAAACATGTGTGTTAAAATTCATGATTAATGATCTGGGAGCTGTGCGGCAAAATCAAACTAATAACATATAGTCACCATTTAAAACTATATTCATTTGCATACAACTTGAGCACTTAATAAAAACAAGACACACAAGACAAATGTCTTTATATATTGTGATTCCTTCAAGTTCTGCTGTTAGACGTATTCTCTATACCTGGGCACTGAGAGAGAGATCTTAATACAGTAAATCTATTCTCATACACCCATAAATATGCAAAGAGAATATTTATAGCTAAGTGATCTGAAATGTAAGAGCTTTTTATTCGCATCAGTATGTATATAAAATATTCTCTCTGTGGTTTTTCTGTTCTCACTCATTAAAATAACTCCCATTACTGGCTCTGTAGGACTTGGTGCTGATAATAGGTTTCAATGTGATATATTGTAACCCCTCTATAACTGCTAGATTCTGTTACATTGTGATACAGGTATATACAAAGGGACAGGAAACAGATTTTGTATCAATCTCACTAGAATTTCCTGAGCTAATCGTAAAGAGATAAACTGCATATTTTATAGTCACATATCTCAGCAACTGCAACACCATAATTTGCAACAAGAGTGCAATCAATTCATTTAACATTTAAGATTTATGGTACAAAGTGGGGTCTTTTTTGAAAATATTCATTACAGTTTTAATCAAGAAATAATAACGATTATCTCTTGAGTTTATAGGAAGGGAGAGAGGTGATATGATACAAATGTTCAAATATAACAAAGGGTTTACTCATAAAGTCAAGGCTAGAAATTGAAAAATGCAAGAAAATGAGGCCCTGACTTAAAGCTGGAAGGTGGAAGATTTAGAGGGTAGTGTGCAAAAGTACTACAGTGGTACCTTGGTTCTCAACCTCCTCGGAACTCAACATTGTTGATACTCAACCCATCTGGATGAGCACGTTTGCTCAAACAAATTTATATTACTCCTTATGGGAGTTTGGTGCTAAACCTTTTTGGTACTCAACCTGCCACCCGGAATGGATTAAGGTTGAGAACCAAGGTACCACGGCACTTTACAGAAAGGGTAGATACATGGAACAGCCTCCTAGTGCAGGCGTAGTGTAGGGATTGAAGAATAAGACTATCCTGAGGTTTAATTAAACCAAGCTTTTTCGGTTGATGCAATTGACAAAATCCCCTTCTGGATTGCTACCTTGTCTTGGTGAAGGGGCTTGTGTACCTGAATGAAGCTGTGAGATATACCATGTACTGTCATCCAAGATGGGCAGGTTGTAGCAGAGAGGTCAAACAAATCATGGTCCACTGGAGAAGGATCTGGCATCCCACTCCAGCATAACAGCCAAAAAACCTTATGGATAAGCACATCCAGAGACATAACAATTGTGCCTGGCAAGCACCGGTCCAAAGGGTCACAGAGAGTCGGACACAACAGGACGGCTGAATAATGACAACTGGCAAAACATATTTTTCTACTTATCTGCCATAAAACCTAGTTTCTAGTTTCAACAGAAATGCTTGCTTATAGAAAGTGGCATTGACATAGCTGAACTCACAACCCAGTGACATTGTGATGGCGCATTCTGTA
Source organism: Discoglossus pictus (assembly GCA_027410445.1). Classification (NCBI taxonomy): domain Eukaryota; kingdom Metazoa; phylum Chordata; class Amphibia; order Anura; family Alytidae; genus Discoglossus; species Discoglossus pictus. The sequence continues at coordinate 67,463,159 of CM050168.1, forward strand.
GATAACTAGAAAGAGATATTGACAAACTCATATAAAGAATAGCAATGAAGAATCCTATTACAGAACTAAAAATTGTATTTTTAAGAGGGACTCATAGACACATGATGCAGTCTTTTAGTTGATTTTGATATGTATTTTTTTAGGGAGGAATAATATCAAGCTTAGCAACATTTGTGTAGGATATTTTCAGTGAGCAATGTGCTCCCAAAATAGAAATATCAAGAATACATATACATGTGAGTCTTGTGTTTCAGTGTTGTGTTTATATATGATTCATTCTTTGGATAAATAATATATACTCGCAAGCAATGACTCAGGAATAATCCGTAATGATCCACAACCCTCTTTGGGGTCTTAGATATAAGTCATACTCTCCACTAAGTGATTTTATCTGTCAATGTTCATTATTTTTTGTTGGTTTGCTGTTAATCTACGGAACTACAGGCTTCAACATGCAGAGGAATTATATGAGTTTGCATTCCCACATCCCCATGACTGCACCACATCAAAATACACAAAATACCTTAATATTTTGATACTAAAGAATAAATCATTTAGAAGACTGATTAATTAGGCTTATGATACACATAAAAGTATTCTGGAATAGCAAAAACTCACAAAAAATATGTCATTTTTACAACAGGAACAAATTAAGGTAAAGAGGTGCCTGGCAGATAAGATTTAGCCCAGTTGCAAAGCTTTATATTCCATAATCATATCATATAATAAGTGTTATTGTCATATATACATCAGATATATATATACCCTCCACTTCTGGATCGCAACCATGTCATGGTGAAGGGGCTTGTGTACTTCAATGAAACTGTGAGCTATATCATGTAGGGTCACACAAGATGGACAGGTCATAGCAGAGAGGTCAAACAAATCACAGTCCATTCATGAAGGAACTGACAACCCATTCCAGTATCTTTGCCATGAAAACCTTATGGATTGGCACAACTGGTTCCAAAATGTACCTGGCGTGCTGAGTCCATAGAGCCAGACTCGACTGAATGACTAAACAACAACAAATATATAGCCTACAGATACACGCAATACATGTCATGATGATGCCCATGGGGTACCCAATACAGACCCACATCATACAAAGATCTAATAAAAGTAAAATAGTATATTGGATATGTGTCTCCTATCCACCACCCTTTTTTCCATCTGGCATGCTCCAATTTTGTCTCCATTAGACGTCCTCTTATTTTCTCATCCCACATAAATTCATTATTCAATGATGGGCAAACATACTGCTAAGCTATAATAATAATAATAATAATAATAATAATAATAAAACAGGAGGTTGAATATTTAACAAAAACCTTAATTAAACCAAGTTTCTGTAATTATGCTATTGTGTTGTCTTTCACTTTGTTACTCGTTGGGTGGTTTTGTAATTACAATAAATAAATTAGACAGCACACTCATTAAGCATATGGAAAAATGTAAAACATACTGTTAAGCAAATAGTTAAACCATTTTAAGTATTATATTTGACTTAACAGCCATACTTCTTTACAAATAAACCCAAAATAAATAAATTATCAGGCAACATTTTTGATTCAAAATGCTAGATTGGTACTTTCTCCTGAAAACACACTATAAATGCAAAACTGTTGCCTGCACATCACTTTTCACAACTACTATACTTTGTAGGACTAAAGAGCTACAAATATTTCTGTCTTAGCTCAAATTTTCTGCGTGTATCCATGGAAACCAAACAGACCACCTACCATTCATTGCTTCACAGAGCTGTGAAGGATTGGAGCTGTGAAATACATTTACATCCAAGCCTTCAAATGTTTCATTTCACATTAAGATGTTTCTGCAAAGAAACACTCGGTTGTATTCCAAGAAGCAACACTAAACTGGTACTTCCAAAAGGATGGAAAATGATGAAACCAAAAAACACCATTTTAGGGAATTATACAAAAATACAGAAATAAAGAAATGTTCAAAGATGTCAAATCCCAAGTGTCAAACCTCAATAACTCATGGATTAGTATCTAGATCAGTGTTGGCTATCAACAGTCCAGGATTTCAATCTCTTTCTGCAAGAATATAGGTGCATCAATCAGAATAAATGCAACCGAGTAACTTAGATATTCTAAACCAGAAAGAAACTGAATAAACAAGCAGAGAAATCCAGAAATCCAGGCGGCCCTGTTAGGACTGAGTTATACACTACAGCTGTGTAGCATTTTTGATATGCATATAATCAGAGTAATTATTGAGCACTTGCCTGAATTTAAGAGAAGTATCCATGGGCCATATTCTATTAGAAACAGGTAATTTTGTCTGTGTGTGTTTTTTCTCTAAATGTCTAGATGTATTCTATTGACTCAAGCCGCAACCTAAGTCTTTCAGCCTCCACCCCGCCTTTTTAAGAAGGATTTCAGGGGGCTTGATCAACTGATCTTGCAATCCTGTAATTTACTTCTTAGATCACAACAGCCAATAGTAAATGAGTACATCATCATGACGTCAGTAAAACATGGAGGTTAGGCTTTAGCTACAATCAGAAGCTAAGAATTAATTAGTGCCAATCACATTTATAGTTCTCAGCAGCGGGGGCTTGGCAAAATCATATCGGTTGCGGCAGTCAATGAGCGCCAAAGGCGCAACTTGCGCTGGTAGAGATGAGCGCCATAGGCACTCATCCCTACAACCCCGTACGACTTAGGCAGGGAGTGCCAAAGGCGCGCACTGCGCTGGTGGTGATGAACGCCATAGGCGCTCCTCCCTATGACCCCGTAGGACTTAGGCAGGGAACACCAAAAACGCTCACTGCGCTGGTGGAGATGAGCACCATAGGCGCTCATCCCTACGACCCTGTAGGACTTAGGAAGGGAGCACCAAAGGCGCTCACTGCGCTGTTGGAGATGAGAACCATAGGCGCTCATCCCTACAAACCCACACATGACTTAAGCATCATACCTACGAACCACGTGACTACAGACAAACACAAGGCTCAATTACACAATTCACAGTGCGAGACCCGTAGCACTTTGTAAAAATTGCCGTAAAAAATTAAGACCCGTAACACTTTGCAAAGGAAAGCCGCACTTACAACAAAAAAATACAACCCGCGGCACTTTGAAAAAAATAATACAAAAAATATGAAGTTACTGGCCGAACCACGCACATCCAAAAAAACCAAAAACACAAATAATAAAAACAAAAACAGACAAAAAACATCACACACAGCACGGGGGGACAGCCACAACTTCTGGAAGTGAGGTTGCACGCGAATTTAAGAAGAATTTGAAGAGTTTCGCCACTCGAAAATCGCCTAAGCAAGAAAAGAAATGGCAGCTGAAAAAACGAAAACGAACCTACACGACCCCTAACCACACAAAACACCTCCAGGCACATACGACTTTTAACCAGGAACGTACGTGGTACAAAATACACTATTAGGAAGGACGGAAAATTATCCTGACCCGCGTAACACATAGACAATCACAGCCATTTTACAACACTAACTTCAAATTAAAATTCAAACTTCAAACTATTATAAAATGCTGCTTTACACAACTACACAAACGGTTTGGCCTCGTGCACGCAGCCTATTTACACTGCACACTTGCCACATTGCTGACACTTTCTCCTCAGCTCAGCAACAGTCCAACTGTACATTGTATGCTGCACCAACATCAAAAGGGATTGTTAGCTCTTCAGGATATTGATTGCTGGATATATTAATTACAAATAGGTAAAGTACATTAATTTATGAATTCATTATTTCATTAAATATTATTAAAAAAAATATATTTATAAAAAATACAAATAGCAGAGGAGAGCCTCGCAATGAGCACAGCCAAAGGCTCTCAGCGCGGGGCTCACAATGAACGCACAGGATGCTCAGAGAAACAAAAGTACGAGACGGGAGAGGCTTGCAATGAGCACCGAAGGAGCTCACAAGACCAAAAATACATACATCATGGAGAGAGGCTCGCAATGAGCGCCCAAGGTACTCAGAGTACCAAAAGCCTTACATTGTGTGGCAAACAGCATTCCCTGGCTTACAATTTTCTTGCCGTAATTTTTTGACGGGCAAGTCGCTAGTAAGTAATATCGTCCGGCTTGCAATCTAGCACTCTATAAAATGCATTCAATTAAATTACAGCTCTTAAAGGTTTACATTTCAAAATGTCCTGGGTTTTTTTTCTTGGACAGGGCCATTTATTAACTGTTTTTCATAGGCTAGCAAAATTGACCATTATTGCTTGAGCTTAGTTTTTTTTTTTTTAAACTACAAATTGTACTAACAATCATTATAAGTTGATATTCAGGATTTACTTCTGTCTGTTTCACCATATACTAATTAGTTCATAAGTACAGGGAACTACACAGAAAACATAACAGGAATAGATCATACTTGGTCAGTACATAATGTAATTAGCAATCTGTGACAGTAATTAACATCCTGTGCCACTAATTAAAATACTAAAATACTTCTGAGAAAAGGATGAATTTCTTAAATATTATTTATTTCAGAAAAAGATATTCCGTTTCTTTTCAGCATCTTGGCAGATGATCCACTTTCACAGTGTGTTTTGTTATTTTATTTAAATATGTTTACCCTATAATCTTTAAAAATTGAATTTTGATAATTTTGTAAACAATTTCTACGGTGACTTAGCAACACTGTGCCTTGTTGCACTCAGTGGAAAAGTGACATTTAACTACTAGAAATTTAAAGTATGATTATTTATCCAGTGCTCTGCCTGACTTTATGTCCATGCATCAAAAATCCAAACACTAATTTTGGAATCATGAATTATTTTGTTAGTGGTCAAGGTAAAGCACAGCAGAATAACACTGGTGTGGGGGGCAGTATTCATAATTATTAAATAAACAGCTTACAAATTACCATCTTGTTGCTGCATGAGCTGCTATAGTCTTTTTCTCTCATATAATTATGTGGATTACAATTAATTAAAGAGATTTAGTAGCAAGAAGTGAAAGAGAACCTTGGCATCTTATTATTATTGTGACTGTGTTTTCCAATTGAAATACCTATATTTTTGATAGCAGTTTGAGATCTTTTCCCTTTCAAATCCACTATGGGATTTGGAATTACCAATCCATGAGACTTGTACATTTCAGAAGAAAATTCAAATTGCTAATAATGAGCCTTAAAAAAATAAATAAAAGGAAATATTTGGTCCAACTAAAGAAAATGGAAAAGAAGGATCAGGACATAATGTGAAATGATCACCCAGGGTGGAGTTTGAACTCATAATTACATGTGTTCATGTCACTACATGTTACATTAATCTCGAGAACAAACAAAGTACACAGAGATAATAGTGGTCAGGTTTTATGTTAATTTATATTTCTTTTTGCTTTTAATATTCAACTTGGGAGAAGATAGTAAATAGAAGCTTAAGTAAATCGAATCCGTTAGTGACCAAGCTTAGACAGGAAACGTCCTGGTTACTGAGATATAATAGTTTGCGTGTGAGGAACCATAAACCCATCAGTGGAATGTTCCTATAGATGAAATTAGTGCCATGGGAAGAACCTCTTTGAAGATCATTTAGGTTTGGCTTTGAAGAGAGATCCTTTATTGAAAAGCAAATCCGCATGACATTGTGATGTATCCTGCGGTGAAGTCATCCAGTATTGAGCTACGGGGAGAGATGTTTGCTTAAGCATTCCCAGCTTTTGCAAAGCAACTGGATGGATGAATGCAAGATACAACAGAGGAGGGTGGGGATGGGAGATAGCTGCTCGACTGTACCAATACTGACTGTGCCTAGTGGAAGATTTGATTGATGAAGCCTTCACAAAAGAAGAATGAGAAAGACAGATGTGTCTCATTGTGTAGCAGGTGTGTTTGTTTTCCTGCGTACATCCCCAGTAGTAAATACACCTACTCTACGTCGTTAGCTTGTTTCTGACCACCAGACCATTTCACTTTTCTTCTAGTGAAATAATGACTCTATAATTAAACTACAGCATAGGCTGAATTGGTGTCCAACGCTAAACAAACATGTCTTCTATTGTCTTCCGCCCTACACAACTATTCTGAAAAGCACCGAACAAGCTTGACTGACACTTGTAAACAGATTATTTCGTAGTGTTGTCACGGAGACTCGGCAAACTCATTCTTTAGTTTATAAAGAACCGAGCACAAATACCTGATACACTCAAAAGACTATGTTTGTAATAAGAAAAATCATTTTGAAATGCCGGCTTAGAGACAGCAGCTGGTGAAAGGAATTGATTTTCAGAAGATGCAACTGTACCTTTTAATCAGATGTGCGCGGCTATTCACGTAGTTTGTATCGAATGTGTAGTTTTCAGTCTGGAAGAGAAGAGAAGCAAAAAAAAAAAGAGACAATTACTAGCTTGCATAGCAATTTACCAAGAGGTGAAGAATTACAATAGCAGGCACAAGAGAGAGATGTCGCCACAGAGTGTTCAGGTCATGTTTCTGAAATAAAATTAAAATGCAATAAAAAAAATGCTACAGGACTCGAGATAACATATAGACAGCACTTATATTGCCAGATGACTCCATTTTGACTGCGACAACGTGGATTCCCAAAATATACACAACCCAATAATGAAACCCACTCTCATGTTGGGGTTAAACAACCACAGCTTCTTTATTGACCACACAATGTTAAGTTATTAACAAATAACTTAATAAAGAGGTGCTTGCCCCACCCACCACTGTTATACAAGGGAACCCCGTGCCCCCTGATTGCACCCACCATCAGCAAGCACCCCCGCCCTAAACTAACCAGCTGTGACAAACTACTACCTGCCTAACCGCATTAAACCATACTAACCAATACCTATGGGCGGGTGGGACGGGCGAGAGTCTTAAAACCTACAGCCACACTGACCTAAGATGACTGAACCTATGTTTATATATTCCCTTACTGATGTCATAAACCCCATCTACCCTACACACTTCTGCATTAACCCCTTACCTCTTTTTTCCCATCCTATACCTAGCTCGGTCAAATCCAACTAATCTTAAATTTGTTCGGCCATGGGTTACTTATTTCTAAGAAAACAGTAGGCAGTTAGGGAAGTTTTACATAGCACATTGCATTTATTTATTCTCTATTTAAGTCTTTGGGTAAAGATAATTTTGTTGATATATTTAATTTGTGAAATATATATAAGTATATACAAATACTACTTATGCAAAACATTCACCAATGATCCCCAGGTTTTTTAAGTCTTATCCAATGGCAATTTATATATTTTTTTCAAATCGATAACAAAGCCTTATATTATAATTTAATATTTAACACATGCTAAAAGGGTAACTTCACTAAGCACAATTTGGGCCATAGCACAGAACACATCTTCTTGAAGCATGTTGAAATATTTTTTTACATTTTTGGATATGAGCATTTTTCACTGAGAATTCAATAAAGTAAAGTCTGTATTTACATGAGTCACTAACTGCCCTCTGCCAGACCCATAGTTACAGCTCCATGTAGTGAGCGAAAAAAAATAAAGTTAACCCTCAATAAATCAATCTGTGCAGAGCATGGAATCATTGAATCACCTAAACAGGTCAGTTGTGGATTAACTTAAAACTTTAAATTGCTATCAATCAGTGTCCTCACCTCACAGCTTGGCTGTCTGTTAATAATCATGAAACTGCCAGTAGGCAGGATAGGCTGTATTTGTAAACAGACTTAAATCTTTAGATTTTTTTGCTTTTATTAGTACAATCCTGTGCTCTTTCATACCATTAAGAGCACTTTCAGTTAGGTAAATTGCTCTTTTAACAGGTAGGAAATATGCAATGTTTTTTTTTCTTTTTTCTTATAGGCTATATATTTTAGTTTCAATAATGCTTACTGTCTTACACTATATATGTTATATTTCAATGTCAATTAATTAAAACAGTGTAACAAGAAAAATGTAGATATTGTTTTAGGACTACTCTAACCCTGTTATTAAAAATACTATTTAGAAAACAGGCATATATGAAATATGTAAAAACATAATTTAGCCTCTAATTTATTATATTTTATATATAAGTTTACTGCTGCGCAATATACCATGTTGCTTTCTTCTGATCAAACTCTTGCAGTAGAAGGAGATTTTGAATTCAAAGCAAGCTTCATCTGCACAATTAGAATGTGGCAGATAAAAAAACAGGACTAATGGAAAGCTCAACTGCTTTCAAGCGCATAGTATCATGAGAAAGTATTAGGCACAGTCATATCAGAAAAAAATGGAAACCAATAGTAGAAGTGAATAGTGTCCTGAGTGTTTTTTTTGTTTTGTTTAAAGTTCAAATATCCTAATATAGGAACAGCCATGTCAAATTATTCAATTCTTCGATGAAAGCTCTTGGAGTGTCCATCTGTGTACATTGTTAGAAACAATCAATGTTGTCTAAATACATTAAAATACCCCTGTAGTCATATTGACCTAAACCAACACACTTCCAAATAGTGAGATTTGATTAATCTGTCCCTTTTTGCATATGTCACAGACAGTTTACACAAATAGCTGGGACATGATTTGATTCTGTTTGTTTTTCATACGTGACAAAGCTTCAGATAACATACAGTCTTCTAAATAAAAACCTATAACACATCCGAACATACAGGATATTTGCATTTTTGTCAACAATATTTGGTTACAATGATCAGCTGGGATTAGATCCCTAGCCTGGTATAAAATAAATGAACTATGTATCTGTGGGCACTTTATATTGCACAGGACATAACTCATGTTGAAGTTGCTTTTATACACTTCCCTTTGTAATTGGATATATGTCTCCTAGGGACTTATATGACAAACACAAATACTAATATATATATATATATATATATATATATATATATATATATATATATATATATATATATATATATATATTCTATGGCCCCAATAGAATGGGTACAGGAAACAGTATGTCAGGAGCAGAACATCAAATACAATATAACTGGAAATTATATCATCAATATATTGTTCATTTTTAGTCTTTTTGTGTATTGCTGCCATTATTTAAGCTAGTGCTTGCAATGTCTAATAGCAACCAGTCAGTGGTAGCATTATGCAACATGCTACTTGAGAAAGGTCACTGACAGACTAATTTGAAACAGTGCACATCACAATCTGTGTATTCATGAGCTGCAGGAGCTACAGAGTGCAGACTCAAATAGGTACAAATTGAATGAGAAAAAATAGTTTTTATGAACTTTGTATGCAGATACATAGATATATTATATTCCTAGTGAAATCCAGAAACCGTCCATGTCCATTAACTCCATTATTAACTTCAAACAAAGCTATCTATTCTGGTTCTCCCCCACTCCTCCCTTGATGCTATGACATATATGTATCAATGATATCTCTACCTGTCCTATTACCTCCTAGATTGCAAATGCTCATCAGAGCAGGACCTTCTTCTCTGCTTGTACTAATGTATATGGACACATGTGCCCTCTTTTCTAACTTGTTTTGTCTTCACATATATATAAAATTATATTCATGCATGTATTGCACCGCTGGTACTACAGAATCAACTGGTGCTCTTGTTATAAAAGAGCTCATTTTTATGAGTGGTACGTTAAAATGATGAAAATGTGGTCTGATCTGATTTTTTAAAACAAGCATCTCAGTTATAAATAAACAAACATTTATTGTGAGACTTTCTCCACCCAGTATTTTTGCATGTAAATACTTTGGGGCTTGTACATGTCAACCAATGAATTATGAGTTTGGCTTCTCGGTGACCAATAATACAAGTGTATGATTCTGTTCCATTTTGCCAGTGAGTGGTGAGCTAAATTACTATTTAATGGATGCCAAGACCCAAAACTGTGCAGTTTTCACTTTTCCATGCAATATTTTTTTTAAACATTTAATTGCTGGGTAGTCAAAATGCATGAATTAATGAATGAGAGTCACCAATCCTTTAAACTTATGTCTCTACCATTGCAAAGCCCTATTTAAATGGTCAGTTTACCACACACAGAGGTCTTGAGATTAGTCTGCAATACAGCAATTTAGAAAACAAAAATAGAGACACTAAGTACTAAGTCCCCGGGTTACAGACGACCCGACTTACAGACAGCTTGTACTTAAGAACGCGCTCCCAAGGGTTTTTGTACGAGTATGTTTTTATGTCCTGTTTGTTTGAAGTAACAGAAAGAGCACAATAGTTTCTGTAACTTATTATTACAGTACAGGGGTATTATTATTATTATAGTATTACAATATATTAATATTACCACATAGGAACCATTATATTATTGTTATTATTCATCAGGGATCCGAGTTACATATAAATCTGACCTAAAGACATTCTCAGGAAACATATCTCGTCCCATATTTCGGAATAACAGAGCTGCTACTTAGGACCTAGATAGTATGACAGCTTAACATCGTAGGCACCAGTGATCTTTGAGCACCGTAAATTAAATGGTAAATGCTTCATTGGACTGCCAACGTGACCACAGTCTGCTTCAAAACTAATTGCATCAAATACCCCCATATAGCTAATTTTCAAGTGTCAATTTGACTGGGAATTCATACATATTTTTCTATTAGCATGTAATTAACATTCTAGGTTATTTATAACATATATACATTTATTTTCACAACTTTTCTTGCAATATCTTGGCATCTTTTTTTTATATTAATATATAATATAAAAACGATCGCTGAATTTGAGGCCACGACATAATTCTGCCTTAGTTGCTTTTTTTTTAATGAAACACAGATTTTACTTTTATAGAAGCTTTAAATCTCTTTTTTTATTTTTCTTTTGACTGTCCCTGAAATCGGACAAAACAGCAGCATATTCAGCAGAATTCTGCATTAAGGCCAATGAACGGATTTACAAATATTTAATCATCCTTGCAGCTATTAAATAGCATTATGTAAAGTCCCTAAATTTGCCTAAAGCAGAATTTCTATAAAAAAAAAACAGAAATTGTAAATACATAAATAGTAACTTGTTATTGTTTGGTACTTAAAAAACTTTTGCAAACCTTGGTTCTGATTTGGAGTTGATGGGAAATCAAAACCATTGCATGTGTATAAATTACTTTTTATTATAAAAATAATAGATATAGAAATGTATTTTGTTGGGATTTGACAAAAATATATGTCAAAAAGCAAAACCTCCTCTTAAATTGAATTATTAATATCAACGTATTATTATTTTGGACTTGCTTGGCCAGCCTTTCTCCAAACACTGAACTCACTCATCTGAAGAGAGTTAAAATATGAGCATGTGAAATAACATCTCTTCCATAAATCATGTCAAAGAGATGTCAATGGGTTGACTGGAAAGTAAATCAGAAAAAAATACCTTTGATAAGAGAGAAAATATATAAAAGTGACATGAAAGAAATACATTTTTTATTATGCATTTAAAAGATCCATTGAAAAAAACAAAATATGTTTTTCTAAAATGGTGAGCTTTTATTTGTTATCTACCAACCAATGCACTAAATAACTGTTGTGGGCCTCATTCTATTACGGCCGCAGCCGCTGCGGGGCCGTAAGGACCGGCCGCAAGCTATTCTATTCCCCTCCGGCCGGGGACTCCGGCAGGCTTGCGGCCGGCGCCTTGCTATCCCTTGCGGCCGATCGCGCCGGAGGAAATCCTTTGATCTAAAACGGCCGCAAGGAAATCAGCCGTAAGAAAAGCCTGGTTGCGATTCTATTGCTCCGGTAACCCTGTCTGCAAGGCTAAAAACCAGCCGCAGCTTACTTGCAGCAAAAAGGTCCCGCTAGTACCAATTAAGCACATAAAATAGCTCAAATAAAGCCATCCTGCACTTTGAGAAGACTATAAAGTGATATTCGGTGTTAGAAAAAATAGCACATAATTATCCTATACTCAAATCCGTAAAATATTTTATTTTTAATATCCGTAAAATATCCATGTAAAAAGTCCAGAGTGCTTGGAGCACCTCAGACCCGCCCACGCCGCAGCCGGAAAATAAACAGTTAATTTGAACTCGGGTTTGGGCAGATGTGCAAGCTTGAGAGGGGGTTCCTTTTAATCCTCATGTCCCCCAATATGATCCCTAGCATTTACAGAGCTGTACAGTGCAAGCTTGAATTTATTTTTGCGTTTTTATATTTCAGATCTTACGGCCGGTTTCAAAATATGCAGCCGGCCGTAAGAGGAGATCCTTGCGGGGCCGTATAATAGAATCGCGAGTTAACAGAACCCCCGCAAGGAATCGCAGCCTTACGGCCGGTTTACGGCCGGTAATAGAATGAGGCCCTATGTCTGGGTTGAGCAGACAAAATGATTGGGTGGTGCTATAGTAGAAGGAAGCTGGAACTGTAGATTGAATGCACTGACATTTATTTATTAGTAGTACAAACTTTAGAAGCCTAGATTTGATAGCAGATAAGAGCCAAAAGGCCCATCTGATCTACTTAAACATTTGGCTTAATTAAGACTCAGGATAGCATTATGCTTACCCTAGGCATGCTTAAATTCCTTAACTGTGTTTGGCTATTCATCTTCATCTAGAAGACTGTTCCATTTATCTACTACTCTTTCTTTAAAGTTGTACTTTCTCACATTATCCACTTTTCAACTTCAAATCATGACCTTTGTTTTTGTCCTTATCTAAATCAAAGTTATCTTAATGTTGTAAAGGTATATCATTACTGTACATATGTAAGGAGGGGGGACATAGCTTAGTAAATATAATTAGAAATAATATTAAAGAGTTCAGAAGAGGTAATTTATTTGCATAGATCAATTTGTGAAGGGTTAACTCTCTTTCTGCTTATGCTCTCTGCATGGAGCTTTTGCTGTGACTCTGTGTGGAGGCATTGCCAGAGACTCATGTAAACAGACACTTCATTTATGATTTTTTTTTCTGGGAAAAAGGCACCTGATTCAAAAATTCTAAAAGTTTCTAGGAGAATTTTATATTGGTATACTCCAAGTTGTGCTTAATTAAATTGCCTTTTAATCCATTCCGGATGGCAGGTTGAGTACCAAAAAGGTTGAGTATCAAAACTCCCATAAGGACTAATGTAAATTGGTTTTAGCAAACACAATGAGCACCAAGGTCTTGTGATGGAAAGGATTTTTGCTCATCCAGATATGTTGAGTATCGAAAATGTTGAGGAGGTTGAGAACCAAGGTACCACTGTAATTGGATGTATGGCACATATTATATGTGGAAGAAATAAACAATATCAGAACATTTAAAAATGTAGTCAGGGAAAGACATAAAATCCAATAGGAAGATTTATTTCAGTTTACAGCACTTTCTCGCTATTAATTATGGAGAGATATAATTTATTTGTCAAATTAATACTTTATTTGGAATAAATAAAAAGCACTTTTGCACCTGGAGTGTTTGTTAGAAACTAATTTTATGAATGCACTGAAAAAGGTAATGGATCAACAAGTGTGATGCTTCAGTAATCAGACACTGCGGGGTGCGGAGAGGTCTAGACAATTGCCCCGGTACGAGTAATTAATATAGAACCAAAGTGTGAAGCATTGCTGTTGTATCAGGATAATAATGCTGAGCCAAAGCTGGGAGAAGTGACCTTTACTGAAATACAATATCTAATTTAGCAAACAGCAGCCTCCCTGCGAGAAGCATGTTAGGCTGTTAAGGCTGAGGGAGTTCTTACAACACAGAGACAGCAGAGCAGTTATTACTTTCTCCCAGTAATTACTGGCAGAGTTGTGCAGGAGTTTCTCTGCAGAAATAAAGCTCGGCTACCGCAAATCATGCAAAGGGACTTTGATGGTGGAGACCCTGGATGTCTGGTACATGTACAAACCTAACATTAGAACATACAGTGCTGCACCTAACACAAGTGCAATGGGTACCTGCCAGTTTTGGAGCCTCATTTATTTATGATGCACAGTGTATTGAATCTGCCCAAATCAAAGGACGTGTTCAAGGTCACTAAAGAGCTGACAGAGGTTATTGTTCTGAATAAAAACGTCTGGAACGTAATGACAAGGAAATTGTGCTTCTACAAGATGGCATATTCAGACTAGACTCGTTCAGCACTGGAAGGGTTACATCCCTCCATTCCTTTGATGTATACAGCCCTTGGAATACAGAGGTATAAGGTGTAATTGTATGAGTGCTGGAGAGTAAACTGAGCTGGATTTCTTTTTATCTACAGAACAAAACTAATTAAGCCACCAGGCTGTAGATATATTATTTTCCATCTATCCAAAACGGATTACATTCTAGCCATCATAGGGAGTCTGACATATATAAATATTGGAGTTGTTGGTTCATGTATTTCTTAAAATGAAATTTTTAGGGCAGATTACTAAACTGTAATAAGGTAGAAAGGGTTGCATTGTGTGCAATTGCAGTGGTACAGCCAGTGAATGAAGAGTCACGGTGCATAATATATGGACCCTCTTGTAACATCTCTATACATGGTACATGGTAGGAGGTCAATAAATAAAGAAAAATAGATGTAGTTAGTTTGATCACACCTAAGGTGATCAGGTCACCTTTATATAAAATAATTATGTGCTTTTCATCCCTAATAAAGTAAGAAATCAACCTTTTCTATTATCCGTCTGCCAGCATTGGCGGCCAGCGGCCACTAAGTCGTGCAAGGACGGCTCGCCAAGACTTTCTTTCATTTGTTCATAGGGTTAGGGGTTAGGCTTAAGGTTTAAAGTTAGTGTTTAGGTTTGAGGCCTAGCGCTAAATCTAACACTTACACTAAGAAGAAATTGAAGACAATCTTGGTGAACAACCGTTACACCATCTAGTGGCCACTTGCTGCCACTACTGGTGGGCAGATAACAGTAAATATCCAAACCAACTTATACTAGGTGGCAGATAGCCACTACCCTGTTTTGGGCCCAGTGCTTTGCACCTCCTGTCCCAGTAGCTTTGTCACTGTGCATTTGTTTAATATAAATTAGGTGATTCCAGGTTATATACATCTTACCAAAGGACCACTGGAGTCAGATACTATTTTGAAGAACTTCACTTCAAAATAAGCAACATGTTTTTAGAATGTAAAAAAATAACGCTGCCTCTACTTTATGAACCTTGAATATGATCTTGCTGCAGGGAACACTGTTTTTTTTATTTCTGCTGATCAACTTTCTGAGATGGAAGTAAAATTGAAATACAGAGGCATAATGTATTAAATACTGTCTGAATATAACTATTTCCCTAATGAGGTATACATAATAATAAGTGAAATATGACAGTTTATAATAACAAGAATGGACAGGTCCTACAACATTTCACTATTTAATACATCTATTCAATATTTTGAGTTAAAGCCAACTATACGTTAATAAAAATATATAAAATGTCATTGTACAACTCATTGTTGTTTTCTGCATTCCAATGATTTTCCATAATTTATTAATTAATGTACCGGTAATTTACTTTTTTTTATTGCCTTTTTCAAGTCTCTCTGCATTGCAGATTTAGTGGAAAAGAATTCTGGCCAACGTGTATTTTTTCACATGGTGCTTAATGCCTGCCAGTTAATGAGTAATACCATGAATTAGTGGATATATGAGGACAATTATAGGACAAAAATGGTATATTGGGATCTATAAACCATTTTCACTGTAGGTTCTATAAAACGTACAGAATAAGAGTCCATAATATAGGCTTATATACAAAAACAGTACAACAGAGATTATAGTAATATTACAGTGGACCCTCGGGACTCAACTACCTCCAAACTCGTCAATTTCAGTATTCAACATGTCTGGATGAGCAAAAAAGCATAGCACTCGTCGTGCTTGCTAGAACCAATTTACATTACTCCATATGGGAGTTTGTTACTCGTCATTTCACCACTCCTTGTGCATTCTGGAACCAAATAATTATGAGTACCAAGGGTCCACTGTATTGTTATTACACTAAAGCCTCCCATACACATTGACATATTTATTAATGGTGTCTTTATTTCACCATATATTAGACTTACAAAAGTCGATGAAGACCAGAAACCAAAATTAGGACTTTCAGTAACTTTTTTGCATGCTGGTAAACCTATATCATACCACATCCTTCAGTAAATTATAAATTACATTGCATCATTTCTCTGAAGTCACTAACTATAAGATTTAATTTGTGTACTTATTCCATTAAAATATGTATGTGTGTAGTTGTTTAAATAAGAACTCTATAAATTAACCAAAACTCACTAAGCTTTGCTGGGTTTGATCAGTGGTTCTCTGAGGCTCCAATGGTAAGTTTACCACCATACAAAATTGACTTAATGGTTTTTATTCTCTCACACACATTACTTTTGAAATCTCAGAAAAAAGTGACATTATATTATTTACTCTATCAAAGCAGAAAATAATACATTATTTGTGATGAAATACACATTTTCTCCAGATTCCACATTAGCAATTTATCTTTTCATGATTTTTTTTTTAAAATAATAAATGTGTACTAAGGGATATAAAAATAGCTCAAAATTATAACATTTCTGAACAAAAGGTTGGATGTGACATATTTCTTAAATATGTCATCATAGCATTTCCAAGAATAAAATGTACAGGAGAACGTAAGATTTATTGAGAGAGCCAACTCAGTGTGAAATTAGCTGGTGGTCTCAGTCCACTTCTCACTGGAGAGATGGATACCATAGGAATGGCCCCTTGTTGGCTTTTGCAGCACAGAGAGTGGTGGACAGCATTCATATTGGAAAATGCTCCCTTTCACAACAATGGCTAATCATCAACTTGGGTGGCACTTGGAGAATAAACAAGACTGGCATGGTCACACAGCTTGAATTTAGGTCTCTTGAACAAATGGAGACAGTTATTCTCTTACTTAAACATTAAAGCTTTCCCAATCCAACTTTTCATGTTTTGTGTCTTATTTGCATCGTCTCTTAAATCTTGTGCAAATATCCAAATTCAGTACACCATGTTGTTGCTATTCATTGTGCATCAAATGGCTGTTTTCTAAACACACTTAATTTTAATATACACCCTATTCACATTTACAATAAAAACTACTCATACTTTATTTTGGGGTGTGGAAATTCCTTATACTCTACATTAGTGGACCCCAAATGTTTTTCCCAGGACCACTTGAAAATTACTGAGATCACTTATATTGTTATTTTTATGTCTGTAAGTAATGTATTGTGCCCTAATGATTATTATATTTTTAATAATCTGTCCTACTTGTTCATGCATCTTTATTAAATGTGATTAATTATATTTGATAATTATAATACCATTCGTTCTCTGGAGCATCTGAGCCAGGTTCATGGGCCACTAGTGGGTAGCTCTGATCTACAGCGTCTTTAAAATATTTTCAGAATTGGTAGGTTGTTCCTATATCCATATCTCTTTCTTCGAGACTTAGAACTGTCACTACTACAACTATCATTATTAGCACAATAACTTATACTTTGACAAGACCATAATGGACACTAGTAAATCACATATTAGATATTATTACTTATTACTAGAGTTAATAGTTCCTTTTTCTTAGTCTCCTGTAAACTGTCCGCTGTCGAAACTTCCACCATATTGTCCTGGTTCACCATCACAGCCCAATAACAAAATCAAAATTCATAATGTTTTTTAAAGCGCATAAAGGGACTAGGCAGCAATTTAGTGGTGAAAAAAAGATGAATGAATCTATAGAGTCTTAAATACCAGTAATAAACTGTAAAAATGTTCAGACGTATGTAAGGCTACAAATTACAACAAATAAAGACTTCTATCTGACTGGTCAGAAAAAGCAGACACTCCATCTGGGGCATTTATTAGGGTAAAACGAGGCCGTTCTGCTAGTCCCTAAATGAGTAAAGTGCAAACGGCAACATTCATTTATTTTCTTCAAAAGCAGATTGTATTGCCAATCAGTTATTAAATACACAAGATGAAGCCCCATTGGATAACCAATAGAGTGGCAATTTAATATGCTAATAAAACAAACAAACCAGATCGTAAACAATGGAACTCAGTAATTAAAGGGACATGGGAGGTTTCTGGATTTAACTAGGAATATAATATACCTGTGTATCTTTTGTATGTACTTGTATGTCCAGTTCCAGTTATGTATATTCATTGCTCCTAACTGGACTACACCAATGTGTATTTTCTTGATTATTTGGCATGATTTATATTTAACATATATATATACTCAAAAAAATCCTTTCCAGGAGTTAACTAAAGACTACGGCACAAATGTACGCTCTAGTTGAGAACATTTGATTCAGTGTATTAATGAAGCATCAGGGAGCCTGTACGTGTAATGAGCCAGATTCTCAGGTGTTAAAATTTCAGTTTGCAGCTTGGATTCCAGCACTAATTACACTGCACATGATGGAAGACTGAGATAAAAATGTAAAGGCTGTAAAATGCTCAGATAAACTGGGATCAGAATGATGAGGTTCAGTGATAGTCATCAGGAATTAAACTTACTAATAAATTCTGGTCTGCATATATTAAACAGGGCCTAGAAAGTGGGATTAAAGATGCAGCCAGGAGATACGTGTGTGATAAATTAAAGGAGCTTGGGGTGAGTATTCCTAGTGGATTAAATGTCAAGGTCAGCGCCAAAAATAATGTGAAATAAAAAAATGATATTTATGAAAAGGGATGAAAATAGAAATACTAACAGAGAGAGGTAGAAAATGCAATATATATGTAGTCATAGAAGATTTTTTCTAGGTATATATTTTAGGAGACTGGGAGAAATCAATGTGCCAGTGAGAGAAGGCAATACTAGACATGACTTATTTAAAGAAAAATATACATTTTTAATTTAAGTGTATAGAAGCTACCATTTTTTTTCAATGGAGTATGGCATAGACCCATTAGTAGCTTACATTTTTATTATTCAATTTCATATTTCCCAACATTTCAAATAGCCAAAAAGGACATTTATATGGTTAAAACATTAGGTCGCCTCCCAATAAATAGTGATTTGTATATATTACTGCATTAAAATCACTGTTTAATATGTTCAAACCAATATTTATTCATATATATGAACAGAAGATGTTACAGACGTTCTGTAGAACTGACATTCCTGACTTCTTTCTTTCTCATAGACTCAAAGAGAAAATAGCAAGAGGATATGGGACATAGTCTGGGTTGTTTTCCCCTTAAACAGGGGACTTTGCTACAAAAAGATAGATATTTCGGAGGCTGCCTGTCCAAAACAGGATTGTTGTGATGTATGTAATTTCTCAAAACTTTGGAAGCTTTCTTACAAGATTACCATAAAAAGTGAAATGATTAACTCAACCATTTACATCATCTTAAATGCTTCATATGACTTAATAACATCTGAACAACTTGTAGTGCTGTCTGTGTATTTTAGAAATACAGAATATTGTGTCTTATAATAATGGAATCCATAATTGTAGTTTTGAAATGAAATGTCAACAGCTCATAACTAAACTGAATTGTTACCAGATCATTGAAACATATAAGTATTAAGTAGTTAGTGGAGAACTGAGCTTCGAACATTGCTTTTTGTTTAGATGGTATGATTTTAAACTATATTTCATAATGTATTAAATACTGGCTGAATATAAGTATTTCCCTAGTTACGTTCCTTGCACTGTAAATTATTGTATAAAGTATAATACAATAATCTTATTCAAGGTTCAATTTATTTAAAAAAATGGGTCCAGATAGATAAATTGGCATTAAACATCATATTATGCTCCAGGCAATGACTTTGCCAAGGGTCAGCTAGAGACCTGCTTGTACTTGTTTGGATACTTTTTTAGGGTTGGGAGAAACATACTAAAACTGGCTTACAATTAATTCAGTACAAGTACTCAAGATCCAGGACACAATTCAAAGCAGTGGAAGAAGAGTACTGAGGATTTTTTTGTCTCACTGTACCAGCCATGAACAGGTGTAGCTGCCTCGGACTGGACACAACTAATTTCATCCTTAGCTCAATTTTTCACATCAACTGCTTGGGTCAGTGCTGTCACATTGTGAGCCTAATTGCTGGATGAAGCTTGTGCCAGTTGGGTTGTAACAAGGGCTATCATGCCAGTGGAGAATAACAGAACAAAAGACATCTTAAAAATTATGATTACCATACTGTCAGAGGAACGTATGCTGGCTGGGAGAACATTGCAGGATAATATAAATAGTTCAATTTAGGCAAATCTGTAAATTTTGAGGTTCTGCTACTCATTGTGTGCAAGCAATTATATCTATTAATAGATTGGCTGAGTACACTTTTAGATTTTATAAGTGAAATGATAAAAAGGATGAAGACATTAGAAGTACAGGTACTATGTTTTCTAAAGAACTCTGTTATTATGCTATTTGTTTATGCATAGGACTATATATATATATATATATATATATATATATATATATATATATATATATATATATATATATATGAAGAGTAAGGTAGCCGTGAATGTCCAGTGAATCAGAGTATTGCAGTATATAGTGATACCTTTTTTATTGGACAAACATATTCATAGGTTTCATGACAAGCTTTCGAGAGCGTTCCTCTCTTTGTCGAGTCAGAGTCAATACTGATTATAGATTCACAAATACAGCAAAAAATTCCAGGATTAACAAATAATGTTCTGATCAGCCAGCCGTGCACGTGTGTGGGGGTGCAGACCAGAGTAAGTAAATTGGGGCCGTAAATAGTTTTACATCTAAGGAACCATAGCCCTGTAACCAAACTCAGGATGAAGGCAACAAAAAATAATAAAATAAAAAAAATCAATAAACACACATATATATTTACAAGCATGAATGTTGGAGGTTATAGGAAATTTTGATAATGAGATAAGAATTCAATGTCTACATTAAGTCCTGACTTATTACTATTAAAGAACATAATCATTTTAATTTCAAATGTCTTTCTTTCAATTTCCCCAATTTAAAAAAACTCCCGGTAAACAGGTTCTATCCGGAATTCGAAACTACAAAAAACTATTTTTTTCTGGCCCTAAATGGCCCAGTTCAGGTGCTAATGCCTTTTTAAAGGCATTTTGATGGATTTTGGGTAGTTTAAGTGTCTTTTAGACCCTTAAATCCGGGGACTCCCGATTAATCGTCAACTACAGTTATCCGGCAATACGGAGTCCCCATGGGTGCCGGATAACAGGAATTTTACTGTAGCCTGAAACAACCTAATGTTGTGGCATTGGATTTTGCTAGGAATCCCTTACTCTTAATCTATCATGAACATTTTGTTACAAGAAACTCTTCAACCTCTTGCTCGTGGTTACTGCTCCATAATAATGAGAGGTGGAACTTAATTTTACATGATATATTAAAGGCTATAATTGATTAATAAGGTGTTTACAATTAAATAATGCTTTGCCACTCATGATAATGCAAGAATTCTTTGAAGTTCTACAGAACCCAGCAATACTATAGATGGTTAGTCTTCCATTACTTAATTCCGTTTATGGATCAAACCAGTTGTTACTAACAAGTGTTTTGCCTCCTGAAAGTAAAGCTATTAACAGACCTGCCTCCCTAAAATTAAAATAGCAGATTGCCTCATTGTTGGTATGAGACAGAAGGCTCCTGTATTAAGCACTTCTGAGTACTCTTCTATACCAAATCTTCCACGCTCTGACATTGCGTCTCTCTGCCTCACATACATTGTGGATGGGGTGTGGAAAAATTATCTTTGGTACCTCCCAAGAATGCATGAGCTCACAACAAAAATAACCCAAGTGTCCTGACAGCTAAATGTCTCTTAATAGCCGTAACTGGCTATTCCAACGGATGCATTTCTAGACTTCTCTTGGTTACTACAACAAAGGCAAATTATATGCCGATATTCAATAATGCTATGAGATTCCTCTTATCACTGTTTTTGTTTTTGACTTTATTTAGAAAAATATGCAGTAAAAACAAATAATATAAATAAATATAAAACAGACTTAATGTGCTATTTTACTCTTGGACTCCCATATAAATAAGCACCCCAATATTTGCACTGGCAAATATACCAAATATTCAATATATAACCAAACAGTTTGATATAGTAAAAGGTGAAACATTGGAGGACAGTTGGAAATGTCAAATCTTAGTATATACAATAGGTTAACAAGGGAACAGAGATGGTCCCCAAACGTTCTCCAACACTTTTTCCTTATTATGATATATCCTGCCCTGGTAACAAATGATAAATAATACATCATTTTGATGTATTCTATAATGGTTATTTATGAAAGTATGTTGAGTTTAGTGATTCAGTTGTTTGCTACTTGTACAAAACTGATTGTTCTTGTTTCAGATTACATATATGTCTCATAAGTCTTCATTTTGACTATTGAAGTCACTATATTATATATTTAAGAATATTCTGTTTATTATACCTGATAGTATCTCAACTGCATTATTTTTAGATATCGGCGTTGTCATTATTATGATTAATTAAAGGCTTTTTTTGTTGCTGTTTACATTGATATAGTGTGTTAAACACACCTAAGTACTTTTACTAATTTTTGGGCTACATACCATATATCAGCCTGATTAAATTGCAATTTGGCCAATTGAATAGGGCTCTATATAAGCACATAGAATATTTTTTTACAGAAGTTTTTAGTTAGTGAGGACCTTGCTTTTGGATAGAAGTTCACTAACTAAAAACTTCTGTAAAAAAAAGTATGCTCTGTGCTTATATAGAGCCCTATTCAATTGGCCGAATCGCAATTTAATAAGGCTGTATGTCTCCACTCACTTTTAATTAACTAAAAGTGTGTGGGGACAGCAAACTCTCTTACTGATTTATTTTAATGCATATGTTACACTCTCAACTTATATGTAATATATCCTAATATTTTATATTTTTCTGGCGTATCGCAATTTCTATAAAAGTCGTATTTGTACAATGTGAATGTGGATAGCTATAACATATTAAATGTGAACTGTTTGTTAAAAAGTTATTTAAATTCAAATATTGTTTATATGGAATGCAGGGCTGTATTTCTACAGAGCTCACCCTCCACAAAGGTTAGAAGAACAGGATAAGTGAAATATTGATTGCAAGGTGTCCCTTATTACAGGAGAGATGCCTCGGGTACCTCTGTCTGATTACTTTGTGAGAGATCTGTGCCATGCAATAAACTCCTGCTCCCTTCAGCAAGGATACATGTCCTCTTCCATGTCTGCAGAGAGTTGCCCTCTCTAGTATCGCAAAGGCTCCATCAATCTTACATGACTCTCCCCAGAGCACAATGATTATTTGGTGATAAAGAGAGAAAGAACCTCCCTACCCAGTGCTCATACAAATAACTATTTCCATGGGTGTGCACCAACACCACAATGGTCCAGAGTCAGTTAAAAGGCACAAGTGCTCACACCTGGCCAGGCTATTGAGATGTCTGCTTGGGCCAGTGTTTGGGAGCATTTATCCCCAGTTCCACGCCTGTCTCCTGTGGAGAACCGTTGCTAATGAAATCCACGCCCCCTAATATATGGTTTAAAACTTAAAATTGGCCCTACGCTCCTGCGGAACCAATCTGTGAATATCTATACAGCTGGGTTAGCATCTGGCAAGCTCTTATTTAAAGATGTTACTATATACAACGTTATCATTAATCATGGCCTCTTTGGACTAAAACATTAAATCACACCTAAACATCCCACATACCATTTCATATACATACATAAACTGACTAAATAACCCTGCTTTTGTATTCCCCAAAAAATATTTTTTCGATGATGACCATCTCTTGGTAATATCAAGCAGGCAATTCAGAACATGAACTCTTGTTCTGGACTTTCTTTATCAGAACCATATGTCCCTCCTGTATATTATGATGTTGATAATATGTGGGAAATCTTCCATGTCCCATCTTCTTTAAACTAGACATATAAGTTTAATCACTTAAAAATATTCCACCATAATTGCTCTCCACTTAAATAACTTGTTTACAATACTCTGAGACAGATCTTATATGGATCCTGACATTGGCATTACCAACTCTTACGTGAATAGGTACAAGACCATTTAAACAGTCTTCCCGGTCCATTAAGTAAATTTAAACTGCACGCCTATATAGTAGTAGAGTCAAATGGAGAAAGAGTTGGTGATGACTAACAGTGAATTGTGAGTCAAAATTTAAAGGGGTTAAGAAAAGACTTCTCTAAAGTAGTACAGTGAATTGTGAGTCAAAATTTAAAGGGGTTAAGAAAAAGTAAAATTAAGTGCATAGAGTGATTACTTAGTGTATAATAAAAACGTTCCATTTTCCTAGCCGTTATTTGTATTAGTATTTTTTATAAACCAGTATTATTGAGTCTGTGGCAGAGATTCACTAAACGTTGCAGGATATTCTGTGTGTTTTGCAGATGAGGAATATGACTATCATACATTCTACACGCCCCGCATACAGAATCTAGCTCTCTATGTCTAGGTGGAATAGCTTTATAGACACCCAACAAGAATTAGGGCAATATGGCCAGAATTCATCAAGCTTCACAAGGACTGCAAATTGGCTAATTGCATTTTCTGTTGAAGAATAAACCAACTGCAGCCTCTGTAAAGTATTATACCATTTGGCCATTGTTGAGCATCTTTTTGCAACTGTAGACTGCACTATAACTGTTATATATGAAAAACGTAAAATTATCTAAGAAAATAAGTACATAGCTGTTTGTCTGTTTTAAAGTAACAATTAATTCACTGTTCTATTATTATATTTTGGCGTTATTTGATTGCAGCTATAACATGGTTATAGCTCTTACTAGCATGTCCTGTAATCCAATGCAGTTGGACGAGGGTTGAAGCGTCTGCATTTTTTGAATGTGATAATGATAATGACTCCTCGTATAGGGACTAGGACAGGAGAGTCAGTTAGTCCTTTTGTTCCTGCCTTGAATTAATCCTGCCTCACGCTGCTGAAAGTTCACACCAGGACAGCATATAAATCAACTGCATTTAACCTCCTTCATTCAAAATGACTGACCTTTGTCAATAGCAATGAACAACATCTAAGGGTGCGACATTCAATTATTCCCATTGTTGGGTATAACATGAAAGAAGTGAGCTCACTTACTGAGGCGTTTTTTGTTTTTTTTATAATTCTGGAGCTCTCATCCATGGATAACCTGTTTCATGGATCTGAACTGATTACTGCCATTTTTTTAAATATAGGCTGTTGCTCTAAAGATGTAATTACGGGTAATTAGTACCACAATATCATGATAGTTTTATATGCAAAATGATTTTGGGGTATGAAAAAAAAAGGCAAAGAATAGCTGGCAAGCAAATGCAAAATCGTAGCAGCAGGCCAGGTGTCATGCAGAGGGGATGACTATATTTCTGGGGAAAAATAAATTTATATTGTATATAAATAAATAAATATATAATTGTATATATCAATGTATATATATATATATATATATATATATATATATATATATATATATAAAAATGTCAGAGGTGCTCATCAGAGAACGAACCAGCCTTAATAGGTTAGTTCTATGCCCCTGATAAACCCACTCTGAGAGCAGCCTCTTTTAGCTCACTTGTGCCCTTCACAGGGAGAAATATCCTGTAGTATATCAGTCTGATCCCACTCAAAAGAGTGTCCCAGCCCCAAAATATAAGGCAATTCTACCCTGAACAGGAGAAACAGCAAACCCCAGACGTGTTTCAGCCTTTATGGGCCTCGTCAGTGAGGTGCAGCTGTTCTCCCTAAGGCACAGTGAGCAAGGAGTCCACGTCTGGAGTCCCCTATTACCCTTAGGGAGACTAAACCCTAAGGGTAATATGCATAAACAAAAAAACTAAGTCAGAGGTATACATATATATATATATATATATATATATATATCTCAAAGTTCATTCTAGACATTGATGTGAACAGGAGGTGGCACAGCGCCAGCAGAAGGAAAGAGTGGATAAGATCCACATACAAACCATATTTTAATTTATTTGTAAATACGAACCACACTCAAGATTTTGAGTAGCTTTATTACCTATAAGGACAGGGACCCTTTATAGGCAAATAGAACTAAGAGCTCTTGTATTAGGCTAAGACCATTCCAGAGTGCAGACTGTTTTACAACCAGTCTTAGTATCCATATGATATCCAATACTCATAATATATATATATATATATATATATATATATATATATATATATATATATATATATATATATATATTAATAATTACTAAATCACTGGACATTCACAGCTGTCACTCTTAATATATATATATATATATATATATATATATATATATATATATATATATATATATATATATCCATTCGGTGTTTTATGCTTACTTACATATTAGATATTCACTTGCACACTTCTTACTGTACAGCCAGACTCTTTGCTAGAACAAATAGTGTAGACCTCAATATTTTCAAGGCTACTGCACTGTCTAAGTATCACATTCTGAATTATCCGTATCAAAGTAGCTTTTTTCCCCAGCACTCTGAAGTAGGCCAGCTAACCTAGCATATGTGGTTAAGATTAAGTAAACTTCATTTCAGTCCCAAGTGGGTCTCTAATGACATTTGCACAAAGCAGCTGTATGTTCAGATCTAAAAGGGTTTTAGACTTTTATTTAATATATCCCAGCCGATGTAAAGCTTTAGGATTGTGCATGGGAATCAGGCAGTACACAGTGATGCTTGTTAACTGGGTCAAACCGAACATAAAATTCTATTAGGCTGTATATCATATGGAGAAAAAAAAGGGTCAGGCTGTTACAGCAACACACTGTTTGAAATCAGAACAGGGGCTGCATGCAGCTGTTTTATAATTAGACCTAATAAAAGAGAAGTTTTCCAGTCTTTGATCAATCAGATTGTAGCTGTGTTTAACAAAGCAATGTCTCCAAACAGCAAAATGAAAGACGGATTGTCTGGGAAGATGCACATGCGACTTAATACAAACAGAATATTTATTTCAAGCAGTCATTTCATATTTCATGAATCACGGGGAACTTTCTTCACAAGTAGGCTCGATGACTGCTTAAAGGATCATTTTAGTGGTCATATAAAGGGCTCTCTAACGAATAGTTAAGTAGGACTTGCTAAGAATTTTTTTTTTATTTTTTTTTTATTTATATTTAAACAATGAATTATAACATTTTCACTATTGTGCCCCTTTCCTCCAGACAATCTGGTGGAGACCCCCACAGGGATCGGTATCTAAATTGGCATACCACAGTATTAAAGTACGTGGCAACTAGAAAATGTATTTGTGTACATGGCTAGCAGCTCAGGTTACACTGATACCTGCTATGAATGTGTGTTTTATATAGTTTTTAGTTTGGCTCTTCTCCCTGGGTGGCTCCACCCCACATCCAAAATCTCATTCAGATGGTGAAGAGAACAGGCTGAGGGAATCATCAAAAATATTAATTGTTTCAATTTGCAGTAAAGGTTTAATAAAGGTGCTTTTCATATCAAGTCTTACCTAACTATTCTGTGATGACACCGAAAAGGTTGCAGTTTTTATGGAAATGAGATGTACACATATAAATAAATAGAATTACAATTGGTTGTAATCAAATATGTTAAGCGGAAGTGCACTCAAATTGATATTATTAATATTTTTTTTATTATCATTGTTTTTTTGTGTAGCGCCAACATGTCCCGTAGCGCTATACATTAATTGGGTTCAAGGCAAAACAATATCAACACATTTCAAAAATGGAGGGGCACTGTCATTGTGCTTAAAATCCAGTGTCCAAAGTAGAATTTACAATTATTTTATGTATGAATTAACTATAAGAACCACCCTCTGAAGATATTCATTTATTAACAGCAATTAACTAAGATCAGCAGTGGGGTGAATTACAGAAGAAGAGAAAAATGGCAACAATTTAAAAAAGAAATGTAATTATTTCACTATTTAATGTCTGACACTGGAAATATTTTACTTCTTTATCACCCCCACAAATATTAATAAAGGATGCATGTTTCAGTTAATTTATATACAAAATAAGTCTAATTCTATAAGGTAATTCCATTTTGATTTTTGAGTTACAACCCAATTGCAATTATATTCACAAATATGTGTACTTTAATAAATGGGACCTATTCCGTGTCTCTTTAACATAAACCATACAGTAATTATAACATGGGGAATAATTCTGAGTAAGCAGGGAATGTTCAATTTAATGCTGAATCCATTCTCTAATGGAGAGAGAAATAAAGCTTCATAGAACAGCACTGGAAAAAAAAAATAGGAGCTTAAACCTCAGCATGGCTCAGTGAATAGAAACACAGACTAGATTAAGAGTCAGACTAATCTCCTTTAAATTGTGACTCTTTCTATCAAATTAATAATTTTCCTCATTTTCATATGGAAAATGCTTGCAGAACAGGCTAAAGTCATTTCATAAGAGTCCTGTATTTCTATATATCAAAGTGGATTAGCAGAAATAGAATATAATATTAGAACAAAAACAAGGCTGCTGTTTGATCCACAAATTCTCTATTAGTTAATATTATAAGGTATTATAAAAAGAGGACTGAGCAAATTCTGTAGAGCTGTACCAACGAGGGGGGGAGTGGTGGGATGTATCGTGATTGGGCTGCCATTTAAAATAAGGCTGGTTCTGTTTTAGACACTCAGATATATAAGATATGATGATATTGATTACAAATCAATGATAAACAACAATTTGAGGACATTGCACGTCTATATAGTAGTAGAGTCAAATGGAGAAAGAGTTGGTGTTGACTAACAGTGAATTGTGTGTCAAAATTTAACGGGGTTAAGAAAAGACTTCTCTAAAGTAAAATTAAGTGCATAGAGTGAATACTTAGGGCCTCATTCAATTGCGATTTGGCCAATTGAATAAGGCTCTATATAAGCACGTAGCATATTTTTTTTACAAAAGTTTTTAGTTAGTGCACTTCTATCCAAAAGCAAGTTCTCACTAAATACAAACTTCTGTAAAAAAAAATATGCTACATGCTTATATAGAGCCTTATTCAATTGGGCTAATTGCAATTGAATGAGGCCCTTAGTGTATAATATAAATGGAAACAAATGTCATTGTGTGTAGGAACAATACTAAAAAGTGTGAGGTAGCTCACAGGCAGAGCAAATATAAAAGTTTAGGGGATACTTTGCAATAAACTGGCTTTACAATATGCGCAAGGGCCTGGATGATACAATTAAATCTTGGATATATGGGATACCCATATAAGAAAGGATAGAGAGAAGCAGCAAGTCATTAATGGTAAATCTGAAGACTGGGAGTGGTATTTTTGATGGTTTACAACATGGCCAGTAAAGTGATAGGAAGGCTAATGAGGACAAGGGAGCTCTAGTGACTGAGTTTGGAAATGGGGGATTTGAACTGGTTTGGTGTCTGGTTATAACAAGCATCAGAAATGGTTGGATTCATGAACTGTCCCACTGGTAGAAGAAAATAGACTTTGTGAGTCCCTGAAAGATTACAATATATCCTTGAGGAATCAGGCTTGGGATGTTGTTAGTATGAAAGAAGGGGGATTAAGGAGTTTACAGTAGGATTTTAGTATTTGAGATTCAAGCATCAGGTTCCTGGAGGATATAATTGATAGACAGTAGCTGATTTTCCCACAGTTCTTATGATACATATAAGATTAACCCTTGTAAAACCAGAGTGTCGTGTAACACATGTAAACATCTACATTCTAAAAGTCTTAGTAAAATTCTGGAATATTTTTTACTTTTCTTACATTTATATATCTTGAAATTCTGCTCAAGCCCTTACATGCAATATTTCTGCATCAACTGTTAAACATGTTGACATGTTGTTCCTGGTGGGTATTTCACTCTAGGTGTTATATGCTACTGCAGTGCCACCATTGATTTCCCATCTGAATTGCTAATAAAAATGTTCTGGTGCAGCAATGTATATGTTCAAATCCTTTTGTATATATTGAAACTGCTCTAGTAATGAGAATACGACCATGGTGTTGAATTATGGTTCTTCCGATGACATATCACAGCTCAAAAATCAATACTGGCCAAGGTGCCATATATAATGTATTTATTTTCCCAAGATAAAAGAGATTAGCAAAGCTGAGAAAAATAAGCTTATTTGAAAAGAAGGTGTTTGATTAAAAAATCCTCTTAAAAGTAGTGCTATAGTTTGGGTTATAAAAACAGCTCAGAGAACGAGATATTAATAAAACATAATAATCCTGGGAAGCTGATGAATGTTTCTGATAAAATAGAATTTTTTATGTTTCAACCAAGTTAAAAAAAAATATTCAGGTACAAACAAAATGTATTGGATATTTTATTCTTTTGATTTAGGCGTATCGTTTCTGAAAATGATTTACTGGCAGTAGTTTAGGGTTTGGAAATCAATATTTTACCTTCTACTGCCTCTTTAAATGTGTCCCCTCATGCATGCCCAATGACTAATTTGCCTTGGCCCAAAATACAGCACTTGTTTTAGGAAGAAGAATTTCTTTCGATGAATGGTAGCTCTTTTATTTCTTCTGATGTTGCTACCCACCATAGTTGGAGTCATGAATACTGATAAACTCCAACATAATGAAGAGTCAAAATACAGAAAGATAAGCTCATGAAATGTAAGGACATTTTAGATGTGTACCACAGCCTTGTATTATTCAGTCTGGTTTCTCCAAATTAACTTCTTGCTCACTTAGTCATTTTGCTTGGGGTTACTACACTGAGGCCAATGAATCCCTCTTTTGTTGTATTAAAACAATAACATCTTTTTGCAACTGGAGTAATGGGGAGAAAAAAACGTCCTAAAGTAGTTAGCATCAGATAGTCAATCCTGGATGCGCCTTCTCTATAGATAAAAGGACCTGGCGTACAGAGACGTTTTTCATTTCTGAGATCTTTTTATATAATAAGTATCAGTTTCACAGACTTCTGCTGTTTCTAGTGACAATACATTTCTCAGTAAGTATACACTTTGCAAATAGGCTTCAATAACCAAGCAGCTGTCTGCATGTACAATAAGCTTATTAAAAAATGTTAGAACGCAATGCCATAAACAGAATATGCCAATTTGCCCATTTACTGTGCTAGAAAACAGGTACATTGTGTACAAAATCATAATGATACTATCTCAGACCCTAGCCACTTTTGGTCTTTATTGCCCAAAAAAAGATATTTCTGCCTGCCTCTCGGTTAATGCAGTGTGGCAAGCAATGAATTGCTTGTTTCAAAGATCTAAAAATAAAAAAAATCTTTCAGAGCCTGTAATTGCCCTGTCTTTTTGGACTTTTAAGGATCTAAAGTACCATTTTGCAAGCCATTAGCCTGAACGTTGCAGGAGAAAAGCATGAACTATTTCTTTATTAAAACTCTTTCCAAATGCAGGAACTACATAGCTCCTTCAGATGTTTCTGTAACCCTTTATGTGCTTGATCACTATATGGCAGGGACAGGCTTGTAGTGCGGGACACGACCCTGGATTTCTGATTTTCACAGGTGAGTTAGTCAGAGGCTTGGATATTCTGACTGTCTCAATTGTACTCAGCAGGGAAATACTGAGATCCAGGACCATGTTTAGCACTACCGGACCGAGGTTCCTTACCCGTGCTATACAGTGTTATTATCCTTTATTTATAACGCGCCAACATATTCCGCAGCGCAAAGTGTTCATTTGATTTATTGGATAACAACATGTGTTAAGGTTGGCGTTTTGAGGTATCGAGACAATTACATCCTCCTAAGTTCAAAAGTGTACAAGATGTCCATGTATTTGCAAAATTGCTATACTGACCTTAATTAGTGGAGGGAACTGGAACCCCAACTGAGCAGATACCTGTGACATATTGATCAAAGGGAATAATGATGCGATAATAACAAAACCTGGGTTGCTCATACTTCGAATAATGGGGGGAGTGCTTCAATTAGTTCTTAAGATTCCTAATGGAAATGAACCAATGGATATCCCAAAGATTTTCTGATAAAATCAGGTCATGGAGTGTTAGGTTAAAGTGTGACCACTCCAATGAGTCTCTAAAATGTTCAATTTATTTTTTGTGTGTTTTCTGACAGATTTTACACTATTGTTTTTAAATTGGCGTGCTCTCAATTACATCATCAATTAAAAAATGAAGAGTCCAGAATAACACCTTTCTTGATAGGCAAGAATACACCCAACACTTATAGAACTCATAATACAACACATGACCTCAAATCTCTTTACAAGAAAATATCATGGATATCACACAGAAAAACGTCTTGAAGTCATTTTCAGGTGGAATCCCTGCCCACACCAAAGTGATCCACACTGATTCCACGGTTTGGGAATGATTATTCTAGAATTGTGGCAGGACACAGAAGGTTCATCTGTGAGTAAGGGGTGAAGGAGTTCAGACAAAATATCCAGAAATGGAGAGAGTTGAGCCATTCATTATATTGTTGATAAAAACATTATAAAACATAAATTGATGGGCGGTTATGAAGAGGAAGATTATTTAGAAAACTTTTACAGCTCTAGATTTTAACATGTTGTTATAGGTATTTGTATAATGATCACATGCAGTGACACTTACTTTTACTTTTCAGGAAAAAAAAATCCAAAATCACAAACATTGCAAAGATATATATATTTTTCCAAAAGATTCTAGATAGAAGTGAATTACATTACTTTGCTCTTTCTTGCAAGTGGACTTCAGATAAAAAGATGGAGAGCTTTTGTTAATGTACCTTATT
The DNA here is from genome assembly GCA_027410445.1 of Discoglossus pictus. Taxonomy (NCBI): domain Eukaryota; kingdom Metazoa; phylum Chordata; class Amphibia; order Anura; family Alytidae; genus Discoglossus; species Discoglossus pictus. Next base: position 67,495,770 of record CM050168.1, read on the forward strand.
AAATAAAATCATATCCTTAGGATTGACTACCTTTTTACAATTACTATACATACCTCAGCATGTATAACACTGACTTGTTTGCTGTGCTCAATGGTTTTGCAAGGTGTTCTGTACTGTATATAATTAAAATAATGCAATGTATACAGGGCACTTATTCTCCAATTTCAAGCCAGCTGCATGAAACAACAAAGATCAGGTATTTAACAAGTCAGACGGTGTGCATTACTTGGGTAGATCTAATAAATCTTTTCAAGCAGTTGCGTAGAGCACTACTAAGCAAGGTAATTTTATAATTACATTAGCAGAATGGCTGAATTCACAGGATAGATAAATTATTTGACGGGAGAGGAGGACTTGGCAGGAACTATTGTGTCTCTGCCATAGTATTTTTTTACCGATTGTCTTTTTGAAGCTCTGCCCAAAACATGCCTAAGTAGGTCCATTTGACAAAAGTAGCAGGAACAATTGCTAATTACTCTAAACAACTCAATTCATAAGGCAAGTTTGCCTGGCTGTCACTGACTCTGCTTTGAATGAGCTGCCAGCAGAGGACTGTCTGTCTAACCAGAGGCAACCAGTGTTTGGAAATTACTGTGTTGTTATTTGTGGAAAACAAACAATCTAAACAACTTGATCAAAGCTGTTTGTAATTAGCGATGATTACTAATATATAAAATGACGGATGTGGCCATGAATAAAATCAAACAATGACTTTGATATTCAATGGAAATTGTATTTAATCACTTCCATAATGCAAGGCCTGAGTCGAATTAATCACTTTATAAATGATTATTTTTTTGTGTACAATAAAATCTAGTGGGGGTTTAATTCTGATCAAGGACATAGGCCATGGACAGCTTATGGCACATGATGTTGTATAACAAACAGATTACCAGATTCTGTCCGATTCTCTTAATAATACTCATCTTTTAACAATAAGCCCTCACCCCTTTTATTTCTGGTCCGACCCATCATTTTTTTGTATCTCCTCCAATTAACTCGCCCATTTCTTGTGTGCACAGCTTTTTTAATACATGATGTGTCTGGATCACAAGGGATTCTTAAGATAAGACTTGGTCAAATTCAACAAGTGATTGGCGGAGAAAAATCAGTATCTAGTTATTGCTTCCCTGCTGGACAGTTTCCCACTAAATGCAAAATATTTTATAAAAACCTCTGCTGATTTACATACTAATGTTAAATGAATATTAAAAATAGACTTATATTTTTATATTTAATATGTAAGGAAATTATCAAGAAAAACTGTCTCCTTATGAGTTTAAATGTTTTACTTGTGATGCAAAGCAAATTTCAATACCTGGTTAACACAAATATCCCCCCCCCAAAAAAAAACAGTGTTGGTATTTCTTAATACAAAGTGGTCGTTTGATGATGTGTACAAAAATAATATTACTTGAAAATTAAATTATACCAATATACAATATTTATGATTAAATTCTACTCATCTATAATGATACAATAACCTTTAACAACATTAGCATACCACCTCTGTTTCATTGTTTGCATTTTCTCTATATGTAATGGGTATGGTGATAAGGTTTTCTACAAATGAAAGAACAAATAATATTATAATAACTATGCATAATTGTTTTTCGCCACAAATTAAATCATGTGAATTGCCTTAAACAGAAGGATATAGCACAAGTTAGTTGCAGGAACTATATCCCATATGACAATAGCTTAAGGCATGCATGTGTTGTATACACAAGCACAGAATACTATTATGTAGCAGCAGCTGCTCCTACTACCACTACTACTACAATGCTAGTCCTATTAACAATATTCTGTTAATAGATATAAGAGATTAGTATTTTAAGCATCACAATGATCTTTAGGTAAGCAGTCTTGTCTTCAAATTCTTCCTAAGTTTTGGTAACAATGTGGCTTCAAAGATGAATCTGCTATTGTATAAAGTTGATAAGACAATGGCTCAGCAATGTTGAGTGACCCATATGAGCTCAACTAGAATTGTTGCTGTACAGTTCTTCAGTCGTATCCTACTCCCAATGACCATATGGACCCAGTACGCCAGGCCCATCTGTCTGTGTTTCTGGTTGTGCTTAGCCATACAATTTTCATGGCAAAGGTTCCTTACCCGTGCTATTCAGTGCTCATTTGATTTATAGGTTTACAACACGTGTTAAGGTTTTTGTTTTCAGTTATTGAGACATTTACATCCTCCTAAATTCAAATGTATACAAGATGTCCGTGTATTTGCATGGACCTTCTCCAATGACCCCTCTGCTATGACCTGCCCATCTTGGATGACCCTACATGGTATAGCTCACAGCTTCTCCGAGGTACACATGCCCCTTCACCACAACAAGATAGCGATCCAGAAGGCGTAACTAGGATTATACAGACAGAAGTTGTCCTATCTAATCTAAAGGAGTAACCACTAAAGAAATCCAATCACAGAGCAATGCACATTAGAATCTAAGTACAAACATCCATCATTATCACTACATGCATTTACTATTGATATGGAAGCCCATTACATGATCCGGCTCATATCCTATTCAATATTAAAAGAAAATACCACTGCCTTTCCTAATGTAATCATTATTAATACAAAGCACCGGCTCCATTTAAACTGAGTCTGTTACCTGAAATTCGATGTTGTTTACTTGATTAAAGATTTTGAAATAAAAAAAATAATGTGACTCTCTTAATAATGATTCCACTGCGCTATTTAAAACTTGATGTGCCATGGGATTTATTGTAATGTGAAAAAATGGTGTGCAAGTTGGTGTTTGTGATATGAATATTAGAGGCAACACCACATAATCACATAATGCACTGATAACACAACCAATGTTTGATCATAAACTCTGGCGCTTTTCTTTATAATAACTTGGTATATTCACCAAGGTAGGTACTCCTGGAGAGCTTTTGGAGAACCACAAGTCCCTCTGTTGTTCACTAGATTTTCTAAGATGGCAGGGGTTGGGTAGTTTTTGCATAGACCTTAAAGACATCTTTAAAAATATGCTTCAAAAAGTAAAAAAACTTTTGGGAGAAAATGTACCAGAGCAGACATTCCCAAATGGTGGTCCACATATCTCCAGAGGACAATGAGATGCATCCATGGTACAACAGGGAATAAAATAATGTGAAAAGAAAGAAAATGCTTAAAAAAGCAGCACACGGTGATCTTATATATATATCATTTGTGGGCATGTTTGCATGTCCCTGCTCAGCTTCCCAGAATGCAGTGTAATAACTGTATTTCTCAGAATTCTGAACAGCAAACAAGTCTTTTAACTTGTTTTAGACATTCAAATGTGAACACAAATGTACTATTTATTTACACATGTATATATATATATATATATATATATATATATATATATATACAGTGGAATCCCGGTTATCCGGCACCCAACTAATCAGGATTCTCAAGCAACCGGCACCGGCATCAATTCCCCATTTGCAAAAAACTCCTGCTAAACTGGCATAACCAGCACTATTCGGCAGTTCAAGACTGCAAAAAAAAAATACTAACTTTTCTAATTGTTTTTTCTGGGCCTAAATGGCCCAGTTAAGGTGCTAATGCCTTTTTAAAGGCATTTTAAGGTTTTTTGGGGGGTTTAAGAGTCGTTTATACCCTTAAATTCGGGGACTACCAATTAACCGGCAACTACACTTATCCTGCAATAGGGATTCCCTGTGGGTGCTGGGTAACAGAAGTTTTACTATGTATATATATATATATATATATATATATATATATATATATATATATATAACATGGGGAAGTCAAAACCAGCAAAGATAAAACACAACAATAAAAATAAAATACTTTTTCAGAATCCTCATGCAGCCTCCGCCCACCTGTCTCCGTCACTCCCTTCCTCCCAGCACTGACTCACTGCTGTAAACTTGACATCTGCAATGCAGTGTTCATAAGACACACATTTCATGTGGAAAATAAGTACAACTGTCATCAATATATTAATTGCAAAACTGACCATTTAAAATTGATTTAATTAACATAGCAATTTACCAGCATAGGCCTTTACAAAGCTACATCACTTCCTGCTTTACATTTTTCTTTTAGATGTAAATTACGTCAATAGGCGGTGAAAAAGAATTTATGAAAGTATTATCAACATAGGCTAAACTATTAAAAAAATACTACACATGGCAAAACAGCAGTTATTAATTATACCAATTAACCCACTCTATAAAATAGATTTGTGATGCTGTCATAGCAACTCAATGAGTAACACGCCAAGATATTCTTTAACTGGTCATTCACATAAATCCTTTGTAATTACTGGTGCTGGATTCCAGATTTATATGATAACAATAATTAGTGATACTGATAAGAAGGTCACATTAAAGAGTCTATGAATGGACTTTTTATGTATTTTTTTTTCTCATGGTGATAAATGCAAAATGACCGAAGGGAAACTTTATATCTGATGGACAAGGACAAGATCTAAGATTTGTGAAGACTTCTTTGTGATCCATGTGTCTTGAACGAGCACCAGAGAGAGGATGAGAGATGAATCCCATGAAATGAGTTTCACAATGGTCCAATTAAAATCAGGGAGCGTGACAACTGCTCAGAAAATTTCAAAGAACCACAGCTCAGAGAGGGGGAGGGAACTGAGTATAGAAAGAGGCCTTGTCAAGTATTTATGAAACGACTCAAACAAAATGAAGAAAATGAAGCCAAGGTAAAGAAAGAAAAAAGGGAAAAATATGTCTTTGATGATCAGTTATGACTTCAGAAAAAAAAAAGAATTGGAGACTTCAATTAATATTTTATTCTCAAAGTGAAAAAAAATAAAAAATCTACCACAGGAGCCTTAGGATTCAAAAATGGTGCTGAAGTTAGATAGTAATTTTGTTCTTAGTCTTTCATGCTGGCAAATTGCTGTTTCTTTCAGCTAAATTGAGATGTACAGTGGACATTACTAAGTTTAGTTCACGCATAGTCTACAACTTTATAGTTTAGAAAATATTACTAAAATTCTGTTTTTACTTGTCATGAACAATTCAAGGCCTTTAAAATGATACAGCAAATAACCCACTGAATTTGATTTTGCAGTGAGACAGCAAATTTTTCCTTAGTCTGTGAAAAATAAATTTAGTGTATACAATCCACACCCAGTTTTTCATGATAATTACTTTTCTTGCACTTGACACTGTTTTGCAGCGAGTTATTTAATGCTTGTTTTTGTCCTCAAGAGTTACATTTGTCAAATATTGTTACTCTCTTCACTGGAAATTTAAAAAGTCCATTACAGAGGCCATTTTATGGGTAGTATGCAAATGCACTGCTTTGTAAAAAGTAGTCGATAGATTGCCCCTGGAGACAGAATAGGGGGAGGGGGCATTTGACTGGGCTTTGGGCAAGGTAGGGGATTGGTTAATGTTGAGGGCTGGGGTGGAGTTAGTGATAAGAGTAGGGAGGTAACTACTGCCTCTGGTCAATATACGCCAGGGAAAGACAAGAGAGAAGATTTCCCACCCACCCTCCTTTTTGTTTTTGGTAATTTCTTGTTGGTTGTCACAGCTGTTGGCGGCGGTGCTGCATCAACATAGGTTGGAGCTCAATTACCGTAAGGTATCTGGTATGGTTGGTTCCAGAGGTCTCATTCATGGGCACGGGTTCCAATGGGCCTCTGGAAGGGGGTTGAGCTCCTTAATCCAGGGGATGCAGCTACCTCTGGTCGTTTATATTGTTTTTTTTTACAAATAAAAGCTGTGGCCTGTTTATACCCAAGTTGGAGTTCTTGAGTCGTTATTTATTGAGGGGTGTCTTTACCGGACTGAGTCAAGAATGCATAGGTCAAATTGAGACCGCTTTTCAGAATAATTTGTGGTGATAAAAACAGTGCCTGGTATACTCATACGGCTACTAGAAGGTTACATGCCCGCAAACCAAATTTACCTAAAACGAAATGGCCATAGACTTCAAGGGGTGCTCTTTTACAGTTAAGAGACAGAAGCATTTATTAAGGGCAATGTGATCTTGCCAGCTCATCGACTATAAATTGTAGCACTGACCATTTTTTTTAATTATGTTTAACTAATATTACTATTAATAACCATTATTTATAAAGCACCAACTTTTTGTGCAGAGAGCTATATACTACAATAGGAAATCCTTATACAAAAGAGAGGTGCTGCTCATTCATAAGGTGGTTGTTAGACAAGTGATGCAAAAGGCATGTGGGAGATAAGTAACCAGTTGGTTGAAGAAGGTGGCTGTATGACATAATGAATAATAAACAGGGCAGTAGGTGTGGTGGGCTTCCTTGAAGCAGTAGGCTTTCAAAGACTTCTTAAAGTGCTGTGTGTGTGTGGGGGGGGGGGGGAGAGGGGTACGGAATTCCAAAGGGCTGAAATAGCACAGGGGAAGTCCTGTAGGCAGGAGTGGGAGTAGTCGATCAAAGGGGGCAGTTCTGGGTATACTCGGAAATGAGATCAGATGTAGGTTGTTTGGATGCAATGAATGTTTTGTACTTGAGAGTCAGGATTTTGATTGTATCCAGTATGGTATATGTAGCCAATACAAGTAGAGAAAGAGAGGTACTGTTGGAGAGGAGTGAGTGAGGCTGATGTGTCTTTGGGAGGCCAGTTGTTAATTCTCTAATTTGATGTACCCTTTGTAATTTGCTGTAACCATATTATATAGCTCTTCACAAACGTTTTGCACTTTACACATATGGAGTAATAATAATACTGAAAGCTACAGCTCATTGAATAAGCCAAAAATGTCACCAAAGCTTGTGCACGCAAGACATAACCAAATCCCGGTATATGGAAGAATGGGGCAATTCAGAAACAAAACTGGTTCTTTATATTTAACAATTTGATTTAGTTAAGAACACAGCTATTCATGTAACTTAAAACTTAATGTATTAGGCAATGAACCCACCTGTTTTACAACCAAAAAAAAGAAAAGAACCCAACAGAGGAACGTGTTACAGAATAATTGTGATGGTAACTCAATCTGATGTGGTTATGTTACATGCATATTTAGTTTGGTTGTGTAAGGAAACTTGATATTAAGAAAGTATAAGAGGAAAAGTTAACCTACAAATCAATAATAATGTTATCATTCTAAAGACAAATGATAGCTAAATTAATTTTGTATTGAATAGACATGAATCATATTTCGGTGCTTTTTGTATTACAACCAAAGGGGGCAGTTCTGGGTATACTTGGAGATGAGATCATAAATGTAGGTTTTGCGGATGCACTGAATGCTTTGTATTTAAAAGTGAGGATTTTGAATTGTATTAGTGAGATCCATTAAATTGAAAGAAAAGAAGTTGGTTAATCTAGTATATATATATATATATATATATATATATATATATATATATATATATATATATATATATATATATATATATATAATAATAGGAAAAAACGATAATTTTGATGATATAGGGCCTCATTCAATTGTGAATTGGCCAATTGAATAGGGCTCTATAAAAGCACATAGCATATATTTTTTTACCAAAGTTTTTAGTTAGTGGAGACCTTGCTTTTGGATAGAAGTTCACTAAATAAAAACTTCTGTAAAAAAATATGCTCTGTGCTTATATAGAGCCCTATTCAATTGGCCAAATTGCAATTGGATGAGGCCCATAGAAGGCTATCTCCAAATACACACCTAGCTACAAAATCCAATGATTAATATGGCCAGATATTTTTCTATATGGTATTTTAAATAGCAAAACATAACAGTATAATACATGTAAAATGCTATTATAAAGCAAAATAAATGACTTAGTTAGCACAGGCTTTAAGTATTTCATGTTTATGTGTTTTTATTCTTTTCTACAGAGTTATATTTCCTTTCTTTAGAATATTCTTTCTGCATGTGCTTCAGAAGGGTGTGTCAAAGTAAACCTAATGAGATTTCCATTAGGTTTAATGAAAGCACTGGCAGCTGTAAGGGCAACTTTTCCATCATGCAGACAGAAGCTTCCACTCTGCATGTAAAGTCTTCCCCAATCTATTTAGAATTCCATAACTATGCTAATTTTTACATCAAATGATTCAATGAAAGAGGGATTTAGTCACATGCTCTTCCTCTGGTCCCTCCAACTTTGATGTTGCTATGTAAAATAAAAATGTCTATAACTTATACCAAATAATTGAACATCCAAAGTGATGAATAGATGCTCCATGAGAAACACAAATGATGTATTTCACACAGGAAATCATCCGTTCATCACACGCTGCTTGATGAAATGACTTTTTATTCACTAAAAACGTTGGGGTTGTTTCTCATGGGATCTGTGGGTTTAAGATTTTGATTAATTTGTGTAGATGATAAAACCGTTTTAATTTTAGATTAAAGGCTGGTGGTTAATATTTCTCATTTTAGAATATTTGATGGGCCTCAGTTTGTATTTTTTGTGTGGTTAATTAAATAATGTGGATCCCTTAATGTGGTCAACAATAAAAGATGGAATCCTAGCAATTCAACTCTAGATTTTGGTTCATCTTTGTGTTTATCTGTGTCTTACTTTATATTTCACAGATGCTACTTAACGGGGGTTATTTTTTAATGAAATCTTTGAGTAGCATCAAGATATTTCTTGAGTGCTAATGGAATTTTTTAGACATTCCTTTTTTATTTTGTCATGTGGGTGAGAGTACTTGTTGGCACTCAGAAGATCTTCAAACACCGTATGGACTAGACTTTTTCTATGGACAATACATTAGTGTATTTATTTTTCACTGCAAAAGATCACTCGATGCATAGCTGCAAATATTTCCTCCTCCACCTTACTGGAGGGAATGTACTAAGCATCTTAATGTGCATCACTGTATGTACTATGCACTATTTCATATGGGGAAAAACTTAGCTGAGACTATATTGAGAAGGGCTGTGACCTACTTGAGAAGTTTGGTAAATTCCATTTTGTGATGGTTTCATTATATATAATTAGATATGTTGACATCATAGATTCAGTGTTCATACTTACTTTAAGCACAACATAAACACTGGCTGGTGCAGTCTGTGATTGGCTGTAACCACCATAACAAATATAAATAAATCATAATTAATAGGTGTTTATATGCAGTGATTTTTTTCTGCCTCGGCCTACAAGGCCTGGGCCTAGGGCAGTATAGTACATTGGAATATGCTGGTATAGTCAGAGACATGTCTATATGCAGTTGTTTTTCTGCCTATAGGTATACTTCCCACTTTCTCACATACCATACATATACAGGAGGTCCCCACGTTACAGACAACTCATACCCATACTTAAAAATGGGCTCCCAATGCTTTTTGGTTTGTCCTGTTTGTTTGCATTGAAAAATAGAGCACAATAGTTTCTGTAACTTAATATTACAGTACATGTTTTTTTTGTTATTATTACTACAGCATCACACTGTATTATTATTACTAGCACATATGAGCCATTATTATTATTGAGTTACATACAAATCTGACCTAAAGACGTTCTCAAGAACTTATCCAGTCTATAACCAGAGGGACTGCCTTTATATATAAACACTACAGGCATAAATCTTACAGTGGAAATAATCAAAATCATTTTTAATAACTCTAAGGATGCTTTACTAAAATGTTACATTATCTGTAAAAATATAGAGATCTGAACATGATGGCCCTGTTTCTATAACCACAAATTACTTGTTAAAATAAGAAGCACTATGATTGAATCTCTGTCTCGTCTATAACAACCCCCAGGTTTTACCAAGATATAATAACTATAATCGACTGGAATAAACTTTAATCTCCTAAGATTAACGTGTAAATAAACAATCAATAAAGTACAATTTTATTATACTGAAAAGTAATCAGTGTTGTTATATTGAGAACATTCACAGTAATAATTCCAACTCAACACGAGTTTGACAGTGTCACATGGATGATGTTAGGCTATAAAAAAAAAAAAGCCCAAAATCTGTCTCTGTACAATGCACTTTGCTTTTTTAATCAATCCTGTTTGACCCAGTTTAATCTGTAAAGCTATTTCAGAGGAAAATGTCCATTCTGTTACATTATAGGTCAACAGCAAAAATAGATGAATGTTATTTTTTTTTTTAAAACCTTCATCCTACTAATAGATGGGAAAGTCACCGTATCAGCACAGCCTGCAGATGTCTAACCACACTGAAAAATGCCAGAGGGTTTTATCTTTAATAGTATTGTACATACCTGACTTAGGGCTGGGTTAATGCAATCTTCTAACAAGAGGATTTCCAAACGTGCCCTGTGGCATACACCTGCCACTACAATAGATGGTATAATCCGACAGCCTATGTACGCCGTGACTTTTCTGAAAGGGATTCTTACAAAATCTGTACAGTCCACAATTCCGCAAACAAAAAGTCTTATTCAACCGAACAAAAAAATAAGAGTATTTTGCCTTTTAAAACTTTACAGACTAATGGCTTTGACGGGGGGATCCCAGCCAATGTAGGTCAAATGGCATTTATTCAGAAACTATTTTCTGTACCATTAGGCAACTCTTAAATGAATTGTCTATATTTTTGTAGGGAAAATAAAATATTGCAGGATGCAGTCCAAATGGAGTCATGTTTTATTCAACTAAATTCTGTAGTACTGAAAACTGACACATTGCATTAACGGAGTTTGGCACTGAATTAAGCTGTAAATGTCACAAAGGAAGACTGCTATAATATGAGGTGCTTTCTGAAGCTCAGGAGAAATGTGAGAGAGATGTTGGGGCATTGAGGCAAGGATTACAGGCGGAGGTGAATGCAGCAGGAGATGAGTGATATGGTTAGAGATAAGACTCAAGTGGAAAAAACAGGTGCAAAATGGACTTTATCAATACTACCCTATGTCCCCCTTTTTTATGGCTACCTTGAAGTGAGGAAGGGGCTTGTGTACTTCAATGAAGCAGTCACCCATGGTGGGCAGGTAATAACAAAGAGGTCAGAAAAATCACAATCCACTGGAGAAGAAACCGACAACCCACTTCAGTATCTTTGCCAAGATAACCTTGCATGCTACCGTCCATAGGATCACAAAGGGCCAGACACAACTGAATGAATGAACAACAACTCATCAATCTAAGCACTAAAAACCAAAAACATTTTTTTAATTGATGCAGATTTTCCTAAATTATAAGAATTCGGTAAAACACAATTAACCATCAAAAGGTCCTCCCTATTGGCTGTGGAGCTTCCTAAACATGCATGTTTTAATTGGATCTAAAATCACAAGTACACTCAAACAACAATACACTATGTTTGGGACAACTATAAAAGGACAGCTTATTCCCGAAAGCAAATGGTGAGCTGAAAAGAGAACATTTAAACATATGGAATAAGCTTGTAATTGATGGACCCTTCAGTATCTAAGTTCACATAAGCTCAATAAATCCTGTGGTGCAATTTAATGCCAGATGACTTCAGGTAAATAAAAGGTTCGAGTGATATAAAAGCTGACATTGAACCATGTAAAAATAATTATAAAACATAGAAAATAACTTGGTTTTTAGAATCTCTTTACATTTATCAAGGAATAAGATTAATTTGCATGCTTTTTTCTGTTGTTTTTTTTAAAGACTTAAATAAGATGAAATCATCAATAAAATCTTCATGCACAGGGATGTGTTATAACACTGTAAGTGCTCTTAATGGTGTGAAATAGCACTAGATCATATGTTAAAATTATCTATGTTTTTAAATACACTATTAACAGCTAAAAAATCTAAATTTTTAAGTCTGTTTACATACACAGTGTATCCTGCCTACTGACTGTTGCATGATAGCTGAGCACTGATTGATAGCAGTTTTTCCCTGAACCCAGGACTGCACTGACCAGTAAACCCATAACTGACCTATTTAGGTGACTCCAGCAATCCATGCCTGCACAGATAGATTTGTTAAGTGTTAACTCTTTTTTTCCCCCTTTTGCTCACAACATGCAGCGACTGTGGGCAGTCAGTACGGGACAGTGGGCAGTCAGTGACACATGCAAACATAGATTTTACCTTATTGGATTTGTCAGTGAACAATACACACATTTAAAAAAAATCAAAAAGTATTACAACATGCTTTTAGGAGATCTTTACTGTGTTGTGGTCTAAATTGTGCTTAATTTAGTGGCCCTTTAACCGCCCTGGCTGTCTGGCCATGTCAAAGCCCCTGAGAGGTACACTCAGGGTTGCTGACGCAGCCAGACCGCCTTGTTAACGCAGGGAAGGGAACCCGGAAGACGGATGCGTGTGATCCCAGGTGTGGCTCGGGGTTGCCGCTTTAGGTACTCACAATTAACCCAGAGCCACACCCGGTATTACCGCTAAGGCGGTTAAGGTCTAGGTCAATTTAGTCCAAGCCTAGGAAAGCAAATGTTGCAAATTACTGAACATTTAGTGGTGATATTTTAACCTTACTTAAGTGCACCTTTTACCTTGTTTGACAAATATATCTACGCAAGTCATCTTTATGATAGATTACTGTAACATAATTAAATATAAAACAGATAATGTAAAATGTGCAGCCTTAGCAATTTCAACAATATGTTTGTATGCATGACAACAGAAATTCTATAACGTAGTTAGAAAATGTATGATAAACAAATAAAAACAAGGTTATTTCATGCATACGCTTGTATAAATTGACATAAAAGCATCTCAAAAACATTTCATTCAAAGACCAAATTTATATAGATGTTCTGACTTTTGTCTTATGGTATGAATGGCAATAAAACAGATACAATGCAGAGCAGACATTATTGCTAGTTTTATACAGAATGTTGGCTTTATCGGCTGTTCCAGAAATCAGTTACATTACAGCTGTTTTGTGATTTTCTCAGTTTACAGGATTTGTTGGGGTCTCTTAGTTCACAGCTGTCATTTTTATTCGTCACTCAGTTTAAGGGTGTGGGTAGAGATTGGTTAGTGACTGTGAAGACATAGGGCTGCAATCCACATATAAAACCAATGGAAATCTTGGAGAAGGAGGAGAGTGAAGAAATAAGGAAGTAAAGGGGGTTGGAGAGTTTACATTTTGCAGGAGAATTATAAACCTTTTTTAGGAAATATAGGGCCACTAAATTCTTAATTCAAATTGGACCACATCACAGTAAAAATCTCCTAAAAGCATGTTGAAATACTTTTAGAATTTTTGAAATACATGCATTTTTCACTAAGTAATCAAATAAATCAAATCTATGTTTACGTGAGTCACTGACTGCCCCTAGCTATACCCACAGTTACAGTTCCATGTAGTGAGCAAAAGAAAAAGAGGTTAACCCTTCACCACATCTATCTGTGCATGGGTGTATGGGATCCTGGGATCATGTAAACTGGACAGTTATAGGTTAGCTAGTCAGTGGAATCTTGAGTTCAGGCAAAACTGCTATCAATCACTGTCCTCACCACGTGGCTACGCATCTGTTATTAATCATGAAACTGCCAGTAGGCAGGATACACTTTGTTATGTAAACAGACATAAAACTTTTGATTTTTTAGTGTAACTAATAACATAGATCATTTTAACATACAATATTGTGCTCTTTCACACCATGAAGAACACTTACAGTGAGGGCCCTTTAATGAGTGCACAGTCATAGGAGCTCCAAACAAAAATATTACTCCCTATTGGGTTGGAGAGGTTGTATGGACTGTACGGGGGATAATATTTGGGTTACTGAATAATTATATGGTACGGTATGCATAGTGGTAGATGTGGATATAATGATAAGGTGATGGAAGTTAGTACAAGAGGTGGAGCTTTGGTAGTTATAAAGTGAAAATGGTAGGTGCTGGGATGGGATTTAGGTAAGAGTTGAGTTTAAATAACAAGGAAAATAATTAAGAGGAGATATTATAATGCGAAGAATAAAACACTTTGTCAGATGAATAATGATGAGCAATTAACCAATTATGAAGACAAACATGAAATATAGAGGGTAAAATGTCTCTTCAGTCTCCTTGCAATTCCATTGGCTGGAACCATAAGCCAAGCAAGTGTCAACCACTGGCGTTTCATTACTATCTACATATCATGAAAATTAATAACGCTAAAGCCACCCACACTAATAAATATGTGCGGGAAATAGTTTGGCTTCAGCAATCCTTTATAAAAAATAATAAATATATCATACAACAATACAATCCACATTTTAATATGCTTTTATTGTTAGAGGATGACTAAAATATTCTCTTGTGAAGAACTACACTTGATAACTGGTAAAAAAATAAATTATATTTTATGTGCAATAACTCTGCAGTGGAATCAACCATTTTGATTTCTGCAGATCAATTTGATGTAGACAATGCAGAGGAAGCATCTATCTTCACAATGGGAATATGGCAGCTAAAAATGCCAGTGCTCACATTAAGATTAATTGAAAGTGTATTTGTTTACAAGGACACAAACCAGAAAAAGTCAGTGGAACCACTAATAAATATATATTCACTATCAGTCTGGCAACAAAAATGTTATATATATATATATATATTATATATATTATATATATATATATATATATATATATATATATATATATATATATATATATATATATATATATATATATATATTCAGCTATATTATAGACTCTTATTGGCAGCATTATGTATGCACGGCTAGATCAGAGTCCGTCCGCTATTTGTATAAAGAGGATTTCGTTTTTTTATCCTGATTACTAAATCCCTACCAAACGACCTTAAAAGCTACAATTTAACATTTCTTGAAAAATGGGATGCTATAACTTGTTTACTTAAAAATGCTGAATATTTGTTCCATTCACCGCAATTGCATGTTAATGAGCAGTCATGGCAAATTTGCTTTGGTTCCATCAAATGCTCTGATGAGGAGCACAGAAATATATGGCAGATAATGAGGAAGGACTAAAAAAATGTATATCTGCTCAAACAGCATTTGATCAAAATTAAAACATAAGGCTCGGAGCAAATATGTTGGGAGGTTTCTAATTACAATGGCCCTCATTCAATTGCAATTTTGCCAATTGAATAGGGGTCTAAATAAGCACATAGCATATTTTTTTTAAATAATTTTTCAGTTAGTGAAAATCTTGCTTTTGGATAGATATTTACTAACTAAAAACTTCTTAAAAAAAATATGTTATGTGCTTATTTAGACCCCTATTCAATTGGCCAAGTTGCAATTGAATGAGGGCCAATATGTTGACCTTCAAATAGAATAAAAGGCTGCCTATTATCATAATGTTGTCCTTAAATAGTACAAAGGTGGCATGGTGAATCTTGCTCAAGATTAGCTTTGTGAAAGGGTCACTATAATTCAAGAAAAAAAGGCACTTCTTTGTCAAGTATGCACCAAACTAACATTAACAGATGTGTAAGAATAATAGCATTTTTTAGGAAAATCTGAGGACTCTTTATGAGTATAGGAATCCATTTTGTGTTTGTTACGTCACTTTATTAGAGTTGGATTATGAGGGTATATGTTTTGGCTGCCAGTGAAGAGAGGGTGGGGAAGAGGAGAACAAAGATCCATTGTCGGTTGACAACAGCATCCAGGCACAATCAGTATGTCTCTGGTTTTGCTTATCCATAAGGTTTTTATGCTGAACTGTATTGTCAGGTTCCTTCTACAGTGGACCGTGATTTGTCTGACCTCCCTGCTATGACCTGCTCATACTGGGCAACCCTACATGATATAGCTCACAGCTTCATTGAAGTACACAAGTCCCTCCACCACAACAAGGTAGCAATCCAGAAGGGGATACATTTTATTTATATATATATATATATATATATATATATATATATATATATATATATATATATATATATATATATATATAAATATATATATATATATATATATATAAATAAATAAATATATATATATATATATATAAATATATATATATATATATATATAATATATATATAAATATATATATAAATAAATATATATTATGGGAAATAATTTTGCCATTGGTTATTGATTTTGGCTAAGAATTTATTAGCATATAGAATTAAACAGAAAGAAAGTATTAAAGAAGATAATATGCTTGAAAAAATATAGTAAAGGAATTCAATAATGGTTTGGGGATCAGTATAAGCCTATCCTGAAATTAATTAAACCTGAGCTTCAGGCAGATAAGAGACTGGGCACAGCTTGTCTTATCTGTTATCAGCTCTATGTAACCAATACACTATTATCTAGCACACATATAAATAGCTTTCATTTTATTCCCAATGCTAATAGTTGACTATATTTGAAACCTGACTTCTGTCTTTTTTGTTGCACAACATTATATGTCATATCATACATCAACTGCTTCTTTTCATGACAGTATATTTTCTCTTGCAGTAAGCTCTGTCCTATCTGGAGGCACCTAATATACTGGAAGGTTTGGTCATGAAGCTGAAGCTCAAATATTTTGGCCATATCATGAGAAGACAGGATTCCTTAAAGAAGACTCTGATGTTGAAGGCACAAGAAGAAGTGGGAGACAGAGGCGGAGATGGATAGATCAGGACATTGAAGCAATGAACATGAACGTGATGGAGCTCAGAGGGGCAGTGGCTGTCAGATGTACCTGACGTGCTGTGGTCCATAAGGTCATGGAAAGTTGAACTGAATGACTAAACAATATAGTAAATAATAAAGTTTACAAGCACGAGAGGAAATCATGAACGGGTCTAAAAAATAAAAGCAACCACTAAATATACATGATCTATAAACTATGAAGTTGCAATGTCTGTGCTGTAATAGGTATAGTTTCACCTGATTGTATACGTACTATATCAGTGTCACAAGCAACACCAGCCCACTGGTGGATTAATAGATTAGTGTAATGTGAGGGCCAGAGAATGATGAGAAGCAATATAACAAAGGTTACTCAGGTACAGTTAGTGGATAAAATAACAATATAATATCAGGAAAAGGAGGATGGATTTATAATAGTTAGTAGAGGTAAAACACTTACTTCAATATGTTGTTGAACTATTTTTTTTTCAACTTTTATCTTAATTACAGTGTCTTTAAATATATAATATTATATCAAAATCATCATCATAAAATCTAGACAGACTTGAACATGAAGTATCTTGATAACTGAAAGTACCTAGCATTTGGAGGATAGAGGGCATCTGTGTCTGGTTCCAATGAGGGTGGGGTCTACTAAGCATCTCAACTAACCCCATAGGAAATATGATATAATAAATATAGGGATGCACATGTCAGCCACTTCAGATGCATAGTAAATTCCCCCCAAGAACTGTAATATACAATCTAATAGGCTGCTGTCCCTGTATTTACTATTCACAAATGTTGTGTTTTAATGCATGATAAAGGTTTGTGCCCTCTTCTAGATTGCTACATTGTTGTGGTGAAGCGGCTTGTGTACCTCAAAGAAGCTGTGAGCTATGCCATGTGGGTTCACCCAAAATGGGAGGTCATAGCAGAAGGGTCAGACAAATTACAGTCCACTGGGGAAGTAACTGTCAACCCACTCCAGTATATTTGCCATGAAAAGCTTATGGATTAGCAAAACCAGACACAAGGTGTGCCTTGCGTGCTGCAGTCCATAGGGTCACGGAGAGTCAGACACGACTGAATGACTAAACAACAACAAAGGTTTATGAACTATGTTTGGACATCTCTCTCTCTGTTTGTCATAATGGATATCTTCCAACTTCAGAATGAAAACAACTGCTTTTAAGCTATAGGTTCATTTTCAATATTTCCAATGCAATATCACAGTACAAGTACCTTAGTACACATGGCTCTATTTAGTATCCTGAGAAATAACTTGAAAACAGTCATATAATCCTAGATCTGATTCACACAGAACAAACCAACAAGCCCCAAATAAAGAAATAGTTTCCACTTGTTGCTGTGCAGAGCTGGGGGCTTTGATGAGACACCAATGTGACACCAGCAGTGTGAGAAATAAATAGAGTACGATACAAAATGTGTTTCTGCAAATGCTGGTACCTGACAATGACCCAGAAAATCCTTACCAATGGTTTATGATTTTTTTTACAGCAATAGTGTCTAAGAAGCTTTAGGATTCCAGGGTTTCATTGAAATACAATTGTATCTATCGCTTTGTGCAAAGTCTATAGAATTACAATATATAGGGGTCTTCAGTGTGTGGTCATATCATGAATGGGCCTTACTAGCTCACCCTAATTTACATGCTAATGCTCCCTTGGCTTGGCTCCTTTCAAACCTTAGCTTAGATGTTGACTCAGCTGGCCCCATGAGTTGTGGCCATATGAATAGCCATTACTCTACTGTCTGTTTAAAAGCAGGTGGTTAAAGAAATATAAAGAGAGTTTCAAATAGTTTCTCAAGATTGGTCTTAAAATTGCTGCAGTAAAATCTGCTATAAAAATTATACACAAGATGATTTGTACCATATTTTTGTCTATAAATGTACTATAAATAGATTTTGACTGGATATAAGAACTAAAAGCCCTATCTAATCTGCTAATTCCTTCTATAAATATTGTCTGTGTTCCATTATTTTCTATGTTGCCTACTGAATAACTAAACTTTGTAATGGGAATACTGATATTAGAAAATAAAAAATAAATAAATAAAATGCAACTTTTGCATTATCAACTTTTGGACCTATCCTGTTATGTGCACGCACGGGAAGTGCGTTGCCGACATCCCGATGTAGCTGACTCTAGGTGGCCGGTAAGTGGTTAGGGGTTTTCGGGTTAGGTTTAGAAGCTTAGGGTTAGGGCCGCTAAGTGGTGTAGGGGGTTAGGTTTAGGGCCAGCAAGGGGTATAGGGGGTTAGGGGCTTGTGGTTAGGATTAGGGGGTTAGGGATGGTAACTGGTGTAGGGGGTTAGGGCTGGCAAGGGGTGTAGGGGGTTAGGGTTAGGGCTTAGTGAGTATATCCGGACAGGAGCGCGCCCGAAACCAGGAGGCTTCCTGTGGCGTGCGTGCACATAACAGGATAGATCCCAACTTTTTTATTCAAATATTATTTTACTGTGTGGCTCTTTTGTCTTTCCATTCTGTCTGCAACTTTCTCAGGAGGATGTGCCCCTGTGTTACTATAACTTAATTATAATGTACCCTTATGGATCACTACCATGTCGTGGTAAAGGGGCTTGTGTACCTCAATGAAGCTGTGAGCTATACCACGTAGGGTCACCCAAGATGGGGAGGTCATAGTAGAGAGTTGTGCTCCTCTGGAGACGGAATAGGCAACCCACTCCAGCATCTTTGCCAAGAAAACCATATGGATAAGCACAACCTGAAACACAGACAGATGTGTCCGGTTGCTGTGGTCCATAAGGTTACCGAGAATCAGACATGATTGAAGGACTGAACAACAACAACAATATAATGTAAGATGTTTGTTTAGTCACTCAGTCATGTCTGACTCTCCATGACCCTATGGACTGCAGCACACCGGGCACATCTGTCCGCGTTTCACTTTGTGCTTATCCATATGGTTTTCGTGGCAAAGATACTGTATTGGGTTGCCAGTTCCTTCTCCAGCTTCATTGAGGAGCACAAGCCCTTCACCACGACTAGGCAGCGACCCAGAAGGGGAATGTAACTTATACAGTACTAATGTTTTTCAGACATCATCACTTATTTTGTATGCATGAAAAAAAACATTTTTTTTTCAAATCTCTTTTTTTATTCATTACTGGAATTTTTGGACTTGGTGTTTCTTTAACCTTTTTCTTTAAGCAGGGCTTTTATTTTTATAACTAATACTGGTTCATTCTCATTTGTTTGTGAGAAGGGGCACAGCCAGTTCTACCATATGCAAAAGGCTTGAACAGCATGCAAATACAAGGAGGGATTTACTAAGCACTATCTCACCTGAACGGCTGGATTTCCCCATAGCAAATAATGCATAGTAAATCAACAGAGCATGTGAGATGTACTTGAGATGCTTAGTAAATTCCCCCTATTGTACTAATGCATGCAAAATAGACTGGCTTTAGACGCTTAACCTACTGATAATTTGGTAGATTGTATTTGCATCAAACATGTGTTTGACTCATTCTATAAATATGCAGTGAGATATAAATGGAAATCTTTAAACAGTACAACCTTCAGAGTCACTGAATGTGATTTAAATCTGAGACTGGCTGTGCTAGAGCAGTGACTGCAAAACTCACACCTGATTTAGTCATTCTTGTGCGCAATATATAATTAAACCATTTTTATCAGACAAGTTGAAAGTTAATTTTGTTACAAATTTTCCTTATTCTTTTGGTGATTAGCTAGTTTGAAAGTAAAACAAAGATGAATTAATCAGAAGTAGTTATGAATTCAATGACGTTTATGTTTTTAGTATATTGTTAATATTATACATTTTTGAGAAACATCAAAAAGATTTTCTTGTTACTATTTTTTACTACTATTCCGTCAAAGCAATGGCAGGTTAAAGGGCCACTTAATTCAGCACAATTTAGACCACATCACAGTAAAAATCTCCTAAAAGCCTGTTGAAATACTTTTTTTGAATTTTTGAAATATGTGCATTTTTTTTGAGAAATAAAATAACATCTGTGTTTACATGTGTTACTGACTGTCCACTGCCAGATCAGCGATTACTGTTTTGTGTAGTAACCAAAACAATAAAAAAAAAGTTAACCCTTAACAAATCTATCTGTGCAGATCATAGCTGGAATCACATAAACAGGTCAGTTTTGGGTTAACTGGTCAGTGCAGTCCTGAGTCCAAGGAAAAACTGCTATCAATCACTGCCTTCACAACAGTCCTTGGCAATCTGTTATTACTCATGCAACAGCCAATAGGCAGGATAGACTTTGTATGTAAACAGACTTAAGCTGTTATTTAGTGTAAATAAAAAAAGATAATTTTAACATGCAATCTTTTGCTCTTTCACACCATGAAGAGCACTTACAGTGAGATAAATGGGCCTTTAAGCATTTGTATCTAATTATATTAACAGGGTATTATCATCAATAAATGTATTTCCATTGTGACATAGTCAATGAGGTTGAAAATAGACTATCGGTCCATTAAGTTCAACCTTTTTAAATCCCCTTTGATCATTTTATTATATGAATTGTTAATTGAGCCAAAGCAATGCAAACAAAAAAAAATCATTAAAACTGCCAATTATCATAATATGGGGTAAAAAAAATTACTTCTTGGTTCCAAATACTGGCAAGTGGATTTTTCCTTGGATCAATTCCTCTCCTGTTCTAGGTATACAACATCATATAATTTATTCACTAGAATCAATTAAAAGCAAATTTCAATAAATAATCATACTATAAAATTGCCATTTTGTTCATAGATTTCCACTAACAGTAGATTGGAACTACTTAGTCCAGTTATCAATGTTTATTTCAGGATTTTTTCATGCAAATAAGTGTTTTCATACACTACTGATTCTCCTCTATCAGATGCATTCAATAATCCAAGAAACTTAGTTCATGCTACAATCCCCTTACCACCAGTATATATATATTGCTTAAACCCCTTGGCAGATACACTTTACATTGAGAATGCCAGATTGGCTTCCAAACCAATCAGAGGTCATATCCTAGGATGTCTTTTCATATGATTAGCCAAGAAGCCAGTCATTCCTAATCAGCCCAAAAATATATCTCTATATCCATGACCACATTTAAAATATGAAAAAGGTCCTGAACATTAAAGTCAGATAAGCAAACAACTATCGACAAATGCTTACTATTTCATAATATTGCCTTATTAAATTTAGATTAAATTTAGAAAACACTATCCATGTATCTCCATGAATAAGAAACCTAGTGATGCACTTTAGCTTTCAAGAAAGTCTTTCTGCATACACAACATGAAGACACCACACAGGGGTGAAAGCCCCAATCATTACAAGTTCCACAGCAGCTTTTGTTTTCTTCTGATCTCTCGCAATCTAAAGGCAACATAGATTGGAAAACCATCCAGATACGGAATGAAGATAAATAAACACTGGAAATAGGATGTATCCAAATTCTGTCTTCTCTGTAGTATTATCTAGTTTAAGTAAATCGTACATCCCCTGAAGACAAAATCAATGTCAAGCAATAAGGCTGCTGTATAAGATGTATCATTTTGAGATGTGAACAATCTCCACTTCCTGGGAAGATCTTCCTACTTAATACTGGATTCTGAGCACGTAGGTCGGAGACCAGCTAAGGGAAGATATTTTTTTTCCAGATGTGAACTTTGCACATTTGGAACAAATACAAATAGAATAGATGAGAGTAAGCTTCTTGTGAAAAAAACAAGCAATATAAATATTTGACGCCAATATTAATATTAAAAAATGTAGCATTTATGTTTAAAATAGGAATATTTAAAAATTCAATTACAAGAAGGCGGGGCTTGTGGCTTTAAGCCCCACCCTCTAACTATGGATGAAATGGGAGGGATCAAACAAAGACATTAGCTGCCATGGCTCGCATATAGAAACAGCCAGGCTTCTAGTTGCTTTAAATTGTTGTTAAATATGACATTTGTATAGCTATTATTGCTAAAGAAAATATAAAATATTCAAGTATTAATATTAATTTGTTTAGAAAAAAATAATTTACTAAGCATTTTTTTACTTAAGGTGAGGTGAGATAGTGCATAGTAAATCAAGTGGTGATGACGTGACGTGAAGTTGAGTTGCTTTGTAAATCACCCCAGATTTTGATGTTAAACATGATGCAATGAAGCAATACCAAGTAATATTTACTAACCTATCACAATAGTTGTGATGGGGTGCAAAGGGCTGTGATGTTAAGTTTTTTTCCATATAAATTAGAGCATATTTAAGCACTACAAAGCACAGCACAGCCTTTGTGGTGCTTAGCTAAATCTCCCCACAGTGGAGTATGTAATTGTACAATATTAGTATTTTTAATATTTAAATTATCGCAATTTCTGCTGTGGGATGACATGTCCCTTTGGAGGAAATATGTATTTTGTCCTTAAATATTTATTACACTTTTACAGAGCATTTAAACAATAAATAACATTTATTTAATCATGACACAGGCAGTATGAGCTTCATATCACTACACCTCCTGAATGATGTATTGTCTTTGTAGTGGGAGCTGCCCATAGGGGATTGCTTCACAAACAGTCATACTGTACTTGCAGTATGATAGTGAGAGGTGACTAGAACGTGTATTTGTGTACATTGCTAGCAGCTCATGTTACACTACTGCCTGCTACCAATGTGCATTTTACAGGGTGTTCTCAAAATGTTTTCAATATGGTACTTCCCCCTGGATGGCTCCCATTCCAGAGACAATACATCATTTAGAGGTAGAGAAATCAGCATGGGGCATGATTTAAAAAAATAATTATTTAAATGCAAAATAATAGTTTAATTAAGGTATTTTCTTATCAAGCCTTGCCTGCTTTAGAAGACCACTAAAGTTGTCCTTTAAGAGCACTTCTGCATCATAGCATTCATGTAAAATTCAGTGTTTGAAACCTAATGTGTATATATAGTTACAATATCACCCCTGCCAACCTATCAGTTTGTGATAAATTATGATTACTGATATGATTTGCTAATATATTTTTTTTGTTTATTTACACCAAGATTGTCATGGCAAAATTAAAATAATTATTCAGTATGAAATGTGTCATCCAAAATGCATAAATCTGCATTAAATATAAAAAAAAACACCAATTTAATTATGTTGTGAAATGTAAAGAAAATGAATGGAAATAGGTTTAGTCACAGGTTTAATACTAAATTAAAAGACATTAATTCCAACTGAGTGAAAAATAAGTAATCTATATAATGTTAAGCTTGTTTTATATCAGTAACATTGTATGCCATCTCTTTATCATTTCAGTAGAAGTCTGTTCTACTTATCTACTACACTATCTGATGTTTTTTTTTTTTATTCATATTTCATTTTTATTTTCATCTTTCCAACTACCAATCGTGACTTCTTGTTCTTATATTACAATTGTTTCTGAAAGATCTAGTTTACTACAGAAATGTGCAAATGGCCACTGTAGCCTAATAATTAAATTTGCGGTTTGAAAAAATAGTCTTGATAATCTTAAAAAAAAATGAACAAATAAATAAATTAATATATAAATAAATAAATGAAATACCTTACCCCTTCTGGATCGCTACTTTGTTGTAGTGAAGGGGCTTGTGTACTTCAATGAAGCTGTGAGCTGTACCATGTAGGGTCACCCAAGATGGGCAGGTCATAGTAGAGATGGAAGACAAATTGCAGTCCACTCCAGTATCTTTGCCATGAGAACCTTATGGATAAGTACACTAGACACAAGATGTGCTACTGCGGTCCATAAGGTAACGGAAAGTCGGACACGACTGAATGACTAATCAACCACACTATTACATGCAATTATTCTGCAAATGAGCCTCCACATTTGATTCTGTTGGCCAGCTTTAAAGATAAGAAAATGCCTTGAATGCAAAGAAACAAAGATTTCAGTAAAACCAATGAAAATCCCATTAGTTTAGAAAACATGTCAGGAAAGGCATTGACTATACACAGTAAAGGATAATTATATTAAATAAATAATATTTATGGTTAGTTTCCAAAATATATTTTTTACCATGATCCCATATTACATACACTATTGATGATGATAACATTTATTCCCCAAGACTCCCTGCTACTTCTGTTTTTGCACAATAGGAATAAAGAGTTCAGGTTGGCTTTGTAAATAAGATAGCAACACGGAACAGAAAAAAAAGACAGTCTCCCGAAGAACATCTCTTCAGGCGATCTACTTCTCCCCAGGGAGCACTTTTTCAAGATTCACAACTGTTAAACTAAAAGCTTCTCTCATTAAAGACCAGATACATATCAAAACAAGGCTGGCGTTGCTTGATAGACAGGTGGTCATTTTGGAGAGGGTGACTTACAGCATTGTGCTGGGAAACAGACTGTGCACACTCCAGTGGTAAGCAGATGCCTTTACATTATGTGCCGCGCGCTGCATTACTCTGTAGCTAAAAATAATGAGCCCAATACGGCAGGACAAGGAGCAGAATAGATGAGGACTGGGAAGATGGTTTGGAATTATATTTACCAATCCCAGGTTTAGATATAAACCAAATGAGGAATTTGAGCTTAAAATACCATTTTGTGTTTGGATCTTAATATGCAGAGCACAGAACTACAATGTCATCTATTATAATGGAAACATAACTCATTTTAGCAACTCAATGTTGATATTTGCCATTGATAAGGTGCTATAAAAATACTAAATAATAAATTAAAGGGTCATTTAACTCACTGTAAGTGCTCTTCATGGTGTGAAAGAGCACAAGATTGTATGTTAAAATGATCTGTTTTTTAAATTACACTAATAACAGCTAAAACATCTAAAGTTTTAAGTCTGTTTACATATAAAGTCTATGCTGCCTACTGCATGAGTAATAACAGATAAATGAGGCCTGTGGTGAAGACAGTGTTTGATAGCAGTTTCTCCCTGAACTCAGGACTGCACTAACCAGTTATCGCATAACTGACCGGTTTAGGTGATTCCAGTATTCCATTCTCTGATAGATTTGTTAAGAGTTAACTATATTTTTCTTTTGCTCACTGAATGGAGCTGTAGCTGCAGATCTGGCAGTGGGCAAGCAGAGACACATGTAAACACAGATTTTATTATGTTGCATTTCTCCGTGAAAATGCACAATTTCAAAACGTATTTCAACATGCCTTTAGGAGATCTTTACTGTGATGTGGTCCAAATAAGTGGCCATTTAATAAGAGAGAATTTGATGAGAAATAATAATAATAGTCATATGTCTATTTTAAATAAACCTTATTTTCTCTTCTTATATTTACCACCACAACCACCATGCCATGTATTCACTGCCTTTATATACTTCTACACCATTTGATAAAGATGTAAGTTAGCTAACCTGAACCGTGAGTCAAAATTTGTTTTTGTCAGATAAAAATATGTTTTAAATATTACAAATCACTTTTTTTTTTAATTTAAACATACTCTAATTTGACTATTAATTCACTTTAGTATTGGTTTTAGAGGTGGCTAAAATTTTAATAGCAGACATTGATTTATAATTTTTTTATAAATAAAATAGGGGGAGCTGAAAGAAATATTAACACCCTTGTTTTGGCTAAGGCTACTTAAATGTGGTGCAGAATGTCAATTATTCTGGTAACAAAACCCTTTCAACAGTAAAGCACTGGACTCAAATACTAAGCAGGGCAATGATCACTGTGCAGAGCAGGAAACAAGTATCAATCTACTATCATGATAATATATCTAATTTAATATAAAATCTGGATTACAGATAAAATAAGCATATGATATATCATAGAAATGAAAGGTCTCAATTATTGTAGGACACATATAAAGAAATATAATTAAAAGTAGTTGTTATTAAAATCTTGGAGTTGGATATTTAGATAACAGCTTAAAATTTGGGTATTTTTAGAGTAAGTTAAATTAAAAAGTCCACCCTCTCTCCTAATCAGTTGCGATTATTAATCTCTCACAGAGGGGAATGATAAACCACAAGAGCATGCTCAGTTACATAAATTATAATAGTTACAGAGACGTTTAAGCATTAAAGCCTTTTCGTTAATCTAGCTTATGTAATTTAAATGTAAAAAACACTCAACTTTCATGCTGTATTGACTAAAATTTCCACTTAAGATATTTAATAACAATACATTGTAATTATATATATATATATATATATATATATATATATATATATATATATATATATTTGCAATAACAAATAAAGCCAATGAAGAAGACCAAGTACAATTTTATGAGAAGGGGAACAAATCAGATTCTTGCTAAAAAATTAATGGAAATTACCTAAGATTTAAGGTTATGTTTATCATTATTTCAAATGTACATTATGACCAAGTATCACGTAACATTAAATTCCCAGACATTTATAAATCTAAATAATCTAGATACTCCACCAAATTATGACTACCATATAAAGATATTCAGATGCCAGGAGTCTCTGATGGCCACAGAGAAAGAAAGATGATTAAATTTAGAAAGAAGTTTGCCACGATTACACAGGAACACAAGCATTTAAATAGCTATTCTCTCAGCTTATGCCGCCATATTGATTTCCCCAATATTACTGTCAATGTATGAATGATGTTTAAGAAACAATAGAAATTGGCTGCAGCTAGTAGGAGCTTGAAGCCAATATGATCCAAGGATTAGTTAGAGCCCAAGGCTTTAAACCAGATAGGAATAAACCATTTAATGAAAGTAGGATTCAACAGAGGAAGGTGTTTATGTCATACCACAAATAGTGTACAGGGACAGCCATGTCTATAACAAGGTTCTAGTTATTAGACATTGCCATCTGTAGGCTTGTTATCACGTTCATGATTTTGCAATAAGGATGTTTCTGTGTCGTGTCTATGTGCTCTTTCAGGCAGTGAAGACATCTTTGCTAACCCTTTGGAACCATTGTATCTACACCAAATCTGCACACACCTCTGAATAAAATAATTTTCAATATTGCTTCAAATGCTTTTATCAGTGAGAACACATAAAACAGTATAAAATAATATTTTTGCATAGAAAAGTATTAAATGGGTAGAAATTATGATGTAGCTTGAATATGATCCTCAATCAAGATGATGAGAGGCAGATATTGTACACTTAGAACATTACTACTTGCAAAATCATTAATGTTTTATATTATCATATGGAAAAAAATACTAAACATTGTTCTTAGGGCTCTACGTATGGGATTTACTCATAAAAATTAAATTAAGTACAATTTACATTAACATATACATCCCTCTGATTTTAGCATTTCACTGAGACCACCAGACAATTTACCCACAGGCCATTCATTCACACGAATTAGACTGACTTCTCTATTCTTTCTCATTTATTTATTTCCTTGTAATAAGCTAATAATGAAACATGAACTATAAAATAATTCCCAATGTGACTAATTTAGTAAAATAAGAAAACAAACACTTCTACAATCTGCATTGCTAATTATTCAAAGATATTACTATATTATATCCAATCAACATATTCACAAACACAGTAAAAGCAAATAATTTACTCCTAAACAATCATTACTTTATGTGGAGAATTAAACATATAATTCATATATATGTTAAGTAATTTTAATGATCTTATAAATAAGATAATTATATCTTCATCATGAACGATAATTAGGATCACAAATGTATAGCTTGGGGATGATGTCACTGTCCTTAGATGATCTCATCCTTTAAATTAATGATAATTCAATTATTCATATTGAAATCACTGATTCTAAATATTCTTCCGTTTTTACTGTAGCAGCTGAAAAAGTCTCTGCATTTCAGATCTTTTGTAGAAGCATTGCATCAGAAACAAAATGGTGGCTCCCAGTGCAGAATAATGCATTGAACTGTTAATAAATTAAGTGTTTTAATTATTTTAATTTTCTAAAAGTTCTTTAAAAAGTGTATATTGTAAAAATAGGAATACAATAATGCTTACATTTATATTTTATCTTATCGCCAAAGTTTTTACACTCAATGAACTGACCACTATTTTATTATGCCGATAAAACAGCAGAGGTAAAAACTGTACTTTAGACGAGCGTGACGGATTGATTAGTGAACGTCAGTGCTCGTTTCTTGCTCCCTGCTTTTTTCCATTTCTTTATAGCGTCTTTGCAGTGCGCAATGAATCTTTGTAACCCAGCAAAGAATCAAATACGTGTGAAATGCAGTATTGGCTTCCACCGCCTACGTGAGGCTTCAAGTTCACAGCCAAAGAGTTAGTTCCAAAAATATAAGTTTCCATGTGAGAATCTATCAATGAGTAACTGTGAACATTAGTCGTCGTATGGTAACTCAGATCTCATATAAATTCAGTGTTAAAGCTATATATTAAAAATAGATTTCACAACACAATATCATAGGCTGGGTTACGCTATTTTTTACTATGATAGTTTTGTGAATACTAATTGTATAATGTGTGATTGTTTGAATTTCACATGTTTGTTTTGCATTTATATTACTTAACATGTGTCTGGAATTATTGGATTATCTCTTGAAAAATCATAAAAAGTGGTTGTTCACATTAGAACAATTAAAAAAAATGTTAGATGTTTTGTTCCTATTGAATAGTTTAAACAATCTGTTTACTTTAGCTTCACATTAAAAAAGACCTGTTAGCAAACATATTCATTAGCTTATAGCTAAAGGCAACTGACCAGGAAATAGGATTAAATGGGCTGTTACTACAGTAGCATCAAGCACATAGCTAGAGTTCCCTGAATTACATAAATTGTTCAGTAAAAAGTGTCCTTATTGTTAAAATCCATCTGATCCAATGTCTTTAAATTTAATAATCAAACACCAAATCTTTATACAATGATAAAACAATGAAAACAACCTTTCATCTATTACCTCATGTATGTAGTACAGTTCAACTGATCACATCATCACTAGCTCAATATGAATGTATGGATGGTGCATGCTGGGAGCAACATCACAGTTTATGATGCTTGGTTAATATTTTGGAAAAAAAACACTTTGATAAACTACAGTAAATTGAAGTAACCTAATCTGTGAAAAATGGTATTGAGTTAAAGGTTGTCTTTGTTTGTTTAACATTTTAACCAGTTGGTCTTTCATTAACAGCCAGCATTGTTTATTTATGTTATTATTTAATGTCCATTTTCTTTATCTTGCACCTGCCACTGAATTCCATGGTGACTATGACATGTTTAACCTGTTGTCACTCTTGGTTTTCCCTTCTGCCCATTCAAGCACCAACTTTAACCTGGCTTTCTCATCATGATGAAGTGAGTTATGTGTAAAATATGGTGGCCCAAAAAGTGCCCATCCAGAGTTGTCACCAAAAAAACAAAAATACTGTAAATTCATAACTTTTACAACAAGGAATTGAAAGGTTGTGAGTTGGGAAAGCTCTAAGACTGAAACCACTTGGGGCACTGAATGGTACCATTTTCTTTATATACACAAGAGTACTGTATCTCATAGTATTGTCACTAATCTGAAAATACAATGCACAACACATAGCCAGAACTGAGCTACAGGTCTCCAAAAAGTTAATCAATATATATTCTGCTATACCCTAAGAACAATCAGCTCTAATCAGCCTGTACCTGTAAAAACATAATTTACCTATATATATATATATATATATATATATATATTTCTTATTATTTATAGTATCAAGCAATACACTATTTAATATAAATGTCTTAATGCTTTTTAAGCATTGTTAATTAAACTGAAATTAAAACATTTTTTAATTTATATTAATTAATTCAAGTAATCTAATTAAATGATATTCCTGTTTTATTCAATACATTAAAAAGTGTAATATTTGGAATATAGCTGATGTGTACATTCTGTCGAATAACATAGCACACAGTCCTATTTAGCATATAAGATATTTGACCAGAGAAATAGTTTTAAAACGTGAAGAGCTTTAGAACAGAATAGCTAAAATTGAATTTCTGATGTCTTTGTATTGATAATATATATATAATCTAGAAATGTTAATGCTAAATTTAGATAACAAGGATTTGTTTTCAACAAATAACTCCCTTACCACTCCTCTTTGGATTGTGTTTCCCTTATGCACAGGAAGGAGTAGTGTATCCTGTATTAAGATGTTGTTGTGTACACTAAAAAAGGATTAAGCCTTTAAATACATTCCAGATATTGAGTGATAACATGATACCTCCTATTAAATAGGAAAATACAACCTAGAAAGAGGGCTGAAAACAGTGCTTCACCCAAAAACCATCCAAAACACATATATTTTATCTAACATGTGCATACATTTTTTCAACAATATACCATTTGAGAAATGTTATATGATCAAATTCTTTATGACATTCTCTACGGGTCATGGCATATTGGTATGTATGCATGTATCTACAACATGTAATGTGGCCTCAGGCAATGAAAAGTCCATCCAGTAAACAACCCAACGCTACCCAGTTGATTCACCATAACAAGTCTGATAAACTGAGAAGATCAAGTAGCCTATGTGGTCTAAGTTGTTGGAAAATGAATACAGAGCTATAATATTACAGATCTTTAAACATGGAGAAATACTTAATGGGCTTTCTTTTAAATCCATGTCAGAAAGTGTGCCCAGAATAATCAACTCCATTGTTACAGGTATTTAATTAAACATAAAATATGGTGATTGTCTCTTGTTATTCACATTAGTGAAAGCTGCATGGAGTAAAAAAACTGAATGTATCCAACTATAAAATTCACAAGAACTATTAAAATATGATCATTTACCAAATCAAGAACTTAAACCACCAAAGCACTATCAACACTTTAGTTGCAGTATCAACACTTTTTGCTTAGGGAAACTGTCTGTGGTATTTCAGCCTATTTAAAATAGATGGAAGTCTATTTAAAGTATATTTGTATATAGTTTGCATCTCAGTGATGACAAACAACTTCTACTCTGCATCGCTAATGATTAAGGAACATGGATTAAAAGCTGTATTACAAGAATAAGGCCCCATGTACCATGTACCTGACTTTATGTCCAGATTGTTCAAATATTACTTAATCTATAAATTCCTTCTGTGTTTTATATTTGGGGTATTATATACTACAGAATAATACAGTCAACTGCAGTATAATAGAGTGACATGGGGTTTGGTTGGATTCTTCCAATATTGTATTGCTTTTTTAGCCTATGAGATCATTCTTTGGCTCCATTATCTAATTTTACTTCAGAATGAAATGTCTTCATCATAGGTTTTATATTTAGCAGTGGTCTTTTTAAGCCCACCAGTGTGCAGAGGAACTCATTACTATATATTATAAAAAAAACAGCAATGATAAACATGGTGTCATATGTGTTTCACGCTTACACAGATAATATGTCATGTAAAACTATGGCCACAGTATGGTCTGCATTGGAGAATGGATCCAATATCTACTCACCTCTGGAAGAGGCATCCCGTTGATGATGAGATCAGGCTGTGGTGGGCTCTGGTTTGTAAAGGTGTGGTGGTAGACGTGGTTGGACCCTGTGTTCCTTGTGTTCTGGTTCTCAACATTTAGAAAGGTGCTGTCTGAACGCCTGCAACCAAGCGGAAGTGTCTGCTGATGGTAGTCAAAGTAGTTTAGAGATGAAGTAAGGGAGGAGCAGCTCACCACATTCATTTTATCTGTTTCTTCCACATCGCGTGGCACCAGACGGATATCATTCTTGCTGATTTTTTTCTTCTTGTTGGATTTCTTTTGGTGTCCATATGAGTATTCAGCAATTCTGTAAGACAACATTAATAGAAATGCAAAAGCATGCAGAATTTATATTGACTTGATAATCTTAAAAATCTTAATCTTTAATACAAGATACTAAACATAGTACAATATGAGAAACAAAACCAGCAGAACAAAACACTGCATTCCAGAAGAATTGGAAATTCTCAATACTGTATTTAGGATCATTCCTGTTTGAATGGTATAAACACTGACTGCTGTGTGGTCTCTAAGAAAAACTATTGATCATGGCTTTTCGTAGGCCAACAAGAATCCTTCATCAATGACGTATAGCATTTTTGGATTTCTGAGTCTGGAGAAACCTTAGATCTTCTGAAAGCTCTATACATTATATAATTAGAACAACTTTGTTCTAGGAGAAAATTATCACTATTTACAACCAACATCCAATGGAATGTACAAAAAACATCATATATTTGGTACATTATATAGTTCTTCATATAGTTGTTGTCTAACTGAGGGCTTTAATTTTTCATAATTACATAGTTGTTGGTATGAAAATCTTAATTAATTCTTCCAATTCTTCATATTATTATTGAATTTATCATAGAAATAGGGCAAAATATTGTTTTAATTCTATTCATTGGCTTTTCCAATGTTATATATAATATATCTCTGGTTATCAGAACAGCAGGGGGGGTACACAACTCTATAGGCTCAAGTATGTGGAAAGTGCGTCATTGCAGTCACTATATATTATATGAGTGACTGTATTTGCTTAATCTTTTGAGTACTTGGTATTCTCAACCCATGTTGTGTAAGGATAATTAGCAAGAGTTTTGCGCATTTATACATTATAATTATATTTACTAAAGACTATAATATATTTTGCAGCAAACAAATATATAGGCTCTTGAAGGATGAAAACGGGAGAAAGATGCACAATTAAGCCTACTTAATTTTGAAACAAACAATTGATATGTGTGTTGCAGAAATCTGAATCTGAATTGGACAGTTATAGGCTGATTTTCTTTTAAACATTTTATGGCGTATTGAAAAATAAAAATCTTTCATTACCAAACAATGACAATATATTTCAGGGAATATAGGAAAATCAAAACAGAAATGGCTATATAATGAGGGCACTCAAGTCTGTGTGTCGTGTTTACTCCAACAGCTGATATGAAAATGTACTCCTCCAGCCTCTCTCGTCTTCAGCTGCTGCATTCTAGCGGGGATGCATTGTGTCTCAATGTATTCATCAAACTGCAACCTGCTTTTATTGCAAGCTTTCAATAGCACATTGGCCCATTTACATTACCCAGGAGGAAGCTGTGTTTTTCTTTCTTTAGTCCGAACGCAAGTAGGTCTCCTGGAGAGAGGTGATAGATATCTTGTGACTACTCCATGTTATAGATGGACACAAGAAAAAAATGCCAATTCTCTGAATTTAAAAAAAAAAGCTGAAATATTTATGCATTTTCATAACAATTATTTATTGACCCTTTGGGCTTATGACATTTTTTACTGGCACATGAAAAATTCTGGCTTGAAAAATTAAAGGGTTAAATCATAAACTGTTGATCCTTCATACATTCCAGTAATGGTATTCTTTTGCAATATAACTAAGCTTTCTCCTGCTGATGAAGAGTTAAAATTATCTCTGATGAAAATGGTGACCTAGTGGATCATAATACATGGAGATCATGATCTGTAATTGGAGATGTCACATAAAGCTAAAACAATATGACACTGATAATGACATTTTCATCAAACCTCAGAATTAAAAAAAGCTGAAGCAGATTTAAAGCCATCCAGGAAAATGCATATCAGTTTTCTCGAGCTTGAAATGCATTTTAATTTACTCTATCACCTGCTCTTTCATAAATATCACACCATTGTATGGTGTTCTGCTTTCACGGTGAGACTCTGATGTTGGAGATAATGTATGAAAAACGAGATTGCATGCCTGACTTATAAGACTTAAATGCATAAAAATACATATTGTATGCCCCATGTGATCCGCACCTAGCTAAGGCGTAAATACAACACTTGTGGGCTCTTTGTCACAATGTACATATATATATTACTGATAATACATAGTGACAGTATGTGAGCTGCAGCTCTGCAGTGAAGACTATGACAGAGGTGAATTTAATTTTTCAGTCCATACCATCTGCAGTTGTTATCTACTGGCAGATTATTGACTGTTCTGTATTTATATTTCCAGCTATTCAATGAAATTGCATTTTAATATACCAAGGAATCATTTGGAGATAAAAAATGCACTGCTATGAATACAATTAACTACTTCAATTCCATGTGATTCAAAATTGCATACGTTATTTGACTTGCTTACAATATTAAAAAAATAAACAAGGAAAAATCAAAAAATACCTATACAAATATGCAGTGAACAAGGCTTTTTTCCACACTTTATCCAAAGCCTCTTAGTATTTTCTATTCTAGCAGCAAATCTGCATTCTCAGCAGGTGATAATGAATTAGAGATTAAACCCAGCAGAGGCTTTTTATCAAAAAAATGCCACTAGATGCAGAGTTTCAAGCAAGTTTGGTATTCCTTATTTTGGGAATGGTTTGATGATGAAGATAAGAGAAGGCATGGTGTATTGTGCTGGTAATAGGATTAAGCCATTTATGAGGCATTGCAGCTGCTCTATCAAGATACCTGATTGATATTCATGCCTGGTGAGCATTTGTCTACTGGAACTTTTTGTAACATTGTTGCTTGTGAATAGGAAGCAATAATTGTATGGCTGTTACATATGCATGGCACGCCCTATCCGCTACAAGCATATCTTCCACTGATGTACAGTATGAGGCCATATATAAGTGGTTTTATTTCCATAGCCTCCGTGCATTATGTTAATAAAGGCTTGAAAATCTCACCTAACCTAATAATAACCAAACCAATAATTAATTCAGTTTTAAACTCTTTTTCAGTGAGATATGTAAAAAAAAAGTCATAAACATTTTTCTAGTTATCTATTGACAAAGGACGATGCAAAGGCCAAGGGCCTTTCAAATGGAAACTGTCATGTCCAAAGGCATGTATTGAAATGTAAAAAATTATTATGTTTTCATTTAATTGTATTCTTTCAAATTCCAGCTCTGGTTCAAGCACAGCCTGCGCTGCTCCTGTAAATGTGCATTTTAGTGCACACAGTGACATCCTCTGGTGAGAAGTGGAGGTGAAGAAATTGTAATCTGCCTGGAATAAAACCTCTGCTGTAGATACTGACTGCTCAATGCCATGAATTGTCCAGTTGGACCGCAGACACCTGCAGGATTTCATACCATAGTCCAACCCTGGCTAATCAGTATAGACCAACCAACAATTATATATATATATATATATATATATATATATATATATATATATACATATATATATATATATATATATATATATATTTATATATACAAAACACTTATAATCTAGTACCAATTACCTATTTATAAAGGCGGAATGCTACTATTGTTTCTCAAAACACAAAATAATTGTAGTATTTATCCATAACATTTATCCATACAATATATGTGACCACATCATATTCTCAAATTAGCCTCTGAAAAAAGCAACTACATATTTTTTTTTAATATACATCTATTTTATAAAATACACAATTACGTCAACTTTGCGACATACGCCATTACGTCAGCTTTCGGGTCAAGTTTGGAAATTGGTAATCATGACGCAAATTTGTCTTTTTTTTTTTTGGTACAAACACTGCGTAAAAGTGTAATACAAGTTTCCTTTCAAAAAATAACTTACTAAACTGCGACAAGTTTCATCTGTCACCGCCAACCAACCCCCCAAAAAAACATGAAAATGACAATCTTATGTTATACAATAATGATTAATGCTACATGATGAAATTTTTGAATTTGTAGTATTTTTGGCACTTGCATTGTTTTCACAGGTTTCCTCCATTATATATTAATAATTATGCACAAAGGCAAAAGTGGAGCAATTCTGGTGCCAAAAATGTGAAATTACAATGGCAAACAGGAAAAAAAAAATCTATTGGTTTCAATGGGACTTGTTGTTTGTTGCATGTGGTCTATAATATATATTGTTGTTGTTTTGCACCATAATTGGTACACATATAAATATTGGCCAACTACTCATCTCTACTTTGAGTTCTCAAGTGAAAACTTCAATGCTTCATATCTTATAAATAACAATTAGATGTTATCTGCAAGAATGTTTATGAATTGTGGTCTGTAAGCAACTGAAGCAACGAAGAACCTGTAGACTATTCCTAGCAAAGGGCATATTGCTACCTTTGATGCTAGCACAACTGATTAAAGGATGCTATATATTTTTACCTTACAGTAAAGGCTGATACATAGTGTATAACGTAACCTCGGAAACACCCTGCATATATCAACATCTTAAACATTATTGGCAATGAGAGATATTCTGTGATAAATATGCATTTTACATTGGGTGCAGTCAAGGTGATGGAGCTCAAATATTGCACATATTTAATAATATTGATATACATTTTTTTTACCTGCAGTTGTAGGTTCGTATTTCTTTATTGTCCCTTTTGCATTTTACTGCCACAAAAATCATGGTAACAAACAGAATGGCTGCAATAGATCCCAGTGCAATGATAAAAATCAGAGACAAATTTACAGATCCTATGGACTCTTGGGCATCCAGAGCTGGGGACAGGTAGATTAAAATCAGGGCAGATGCAGATAGTGATGTCTTGCCATGGTCATGCGCCACCACAATCAGTTCATAAGTGGTCTTAGAGTTCTCCCCAAATGTCCTGGTGGTCCTTATCTCCCCACTGATTTGGTCAATTTCAAAAAAGCCTCTGTCCCCTTCTGAGATCTCATAGGACAGTCTACCATTTTCTCCCTCATCATAATCATCCGCTTTGACCATAGTGACCAGGTAGCCCACTCCAGCATTCCTGGGGATGTAGACCTCTGAGGTACCATTAACTAGAGGTGGGGCAGTTATCACTGGGGTATTGTCATTCACATCCACAACAATTACTCGGACAGTGACATTGCTCTGGAGAGAGGGGTTACCTCCATCTTTTGCTAAAATTTTAAATTCAAAGGCTTTTGTCTGTTCGTGGTTGAAAGACCTGAGTGCATAAATGTCTCCAGATGTTGGGTTGATAGATACATAGGTAAACACTGGCATGTCTCTAACCTGTGATGGGACAAGCTGGTAGGAAACACTTCCATTGATCCCCAAATCTGGGTCTCTTGCTGACACAGACAATAAGTAGGCCCCTGGGGTGTTGTTCTCTGGGACTATAACTTGGTAGAAGGTTTTGGAGAAGTGTGGGTGGTTATCATTCTCATCTGCAATTTTTACAGTGAATGACTTGGTAGACTGCAGAGAGGGGTTACCACTGTCCTTAGCTTGGATGGTTAAGTTATACTGATCCCTCTGCTCTCTGTCTAATCTGCCATCTACTAAAATGGTGGAGAAGCTCTCATATTCCTGCAGCCTGAAGGGGACACTGCCCAGAAGCTTGCACAAGACCCTTCCATTGATCCCTGAGTCCCTGTCAGATACTCTGACCAGAGCTATGACATACCCAGGAGGGGCACTCTCACTCACTTCTACCACCTCGCTATTGACTGAGAGCAGGTTGATGACAGGCACATTATCATTAACGTCCAAGACATTCACAGTCACTTTGCAGTGGGCAGGAATTGAGTTGGGTCCCAAGTCCTTGGCTTGCACATCAATCTCATACACATGTCCTTCCTCATAGTCTATGGCCCCACTGACTATTATCACTCCAGATTTGGGGTCTATCTTGAAGAGCTCTCTGGTTTTGTCAGACACATAGCTGTTAAAGGAGTAGACTATCTCCCCATTGGTGCCCTCATCTGGATCTGTAGCATTGAGGTTTATGACCAGGGTGTTTAGAGGGGAGTTCTCAGGAACATTGACAGTGTATGCAGCCTCCTCAAATACTGGGTTATTGTCATTGGAATCTATCACTTTAATATTTAGTTCCACTGTTCCAAAGTTTGAGGGGTCCCCACCATCCAGTGCTGTTATTATATAGTTGTAGTGAGATTGGGTCTCCCTGTCCAGAGCTTTCTCCACCACCAGTTCTGCAAACCTGGACCCATCCCCCCTAGTCTTAATTTCTAAACCGAACAAGTCATTGGGTGTAATCTCATAGGTCTGGACCCCATAGTTACCAGAGTCTGGATCATATGCACTCTCCAGTGGGATCCTAGTGC
The DNA here is from genome assembly GCA_027410445.1 of Discoglossus pictus. Classification (NCBI taxonomy): domain Eukaryota; kingdom Metazoa; phylum Chordata; class Amphibia; order Anura; family Alytidae; genus Discoglossus; species Discoglossus pictus. The sequence goes on from CM050168.1 coordinate 67,534,196, forward strand.
CAGGACTAGCAGTCTCTGAGATCTCCAAGTCAATCTGGTCAGTAGGGAAGCTGGGGGCATTGTCATTGAGGTCCTTGATCTCCACTTTAATGACACAAATCTCCATAGAATTGGACATAACCTCCAAGGAAATGACACATTTGGAGATCTGTCTGCACAACATATCCCTGTCTATCTTCTGTTTGGTCACCAATAAGCCTGCAGCATTGATGTCCACCAAGTGGGGAGCAGAGTTGGAGACCACTCTGAAGGCTGGCTGTCTGGGGTCCAACACAAAGCCAGCATCTTTAGCATCCTTGGCTATGTTGGCAATAACAGTCCCAGCTCTCTGCTCCTCCTCTACTGTGTATTTCAGATTGATCAGGGCTCGGGTTCGAGTCCAGGACACAGCGAGCAGGAGCAGGAGGTGCAATAAATCCATCTCTTTGCTTATCCACAGCCACATAGTCCTCTCCTGCTGGGGCTGGACTTGGGAGACTGTGGGTGATTTATAAGAAAAGGGGGCAACCAATAGCACAAAGGAGCCAAAACCATAAATACACTCACTGTGCCAGGTGATGGGGGCTCAGATCCTAAAGTTGATCAGTTCTTGGGGTACCACAATGAAGCAGAGATGAGTCCTGGGGGTCTGGGTACATGCTCTGCATGCGCAATATCTCAATGGGCTGCACACACTATTGCGGAGAGGACTTTAACCGCTTCCTCATGGCTTGTAGTTCTGTCATTCCTCAATGAGCTGGGAGGGATGGAGCAGAAGACTGCAGAGACCTCTCATGTCAGGCAGAGATGGGTGATGTGCCATAACCAGCCTGTGAAAGCATCCTCAGTATATCAGTACCATGCACAGAGCCCACCACAGCCTGCAATTGTTAATGTGCCCCAAAAAAAAATCAAAAAAAAAAAATCCCACCTTGCTTGGGAACAGGTGCTGAGGGTCCTCTCTATTGGCAGATGAGAAATCCGTTACCTCATCTCATTGATGCAGTAGGAGAGACAATGAGGTCCAAGCAGGTAATGTCCATACAAAGGGTTAATTTAATCCAGCAATATCTGCTGCCAGCACACGACCACCTTTTTTTTTCAACCAGTTTATAGCAATTTGCAGCAAATCTGCTATGAAGAAGTAGTTCCAGATCCCAAGATGCTGTGTTTAATATCCTGGGTGTCAGCCCTGGGAGGGCAGGGGCTGCCTCTTGTGGGTGCACAGCCTGCTGCTCATATTCCTCTATAGATGGATAGGATTCCTCTCTATTGCTCTTTGACTGTATCTCTGTGCAAGCACCTAGCTGCCTCCTGCTTTAGCTGCTGCAAACTACTGGCTGTGCAGTCAGTACATAGAGAGGAGAGGGAGGGAGGAGAGGAGTTCTGAGCCACTCCATACTGCAGCCTATCACAGGACATCATGGGGAAGGGGCGTGGGATGGATTGGGGCTGGGGAGCTTCAAATTTCTAACAGGGGAGAGAAACTTCCTCAGTCAGCAGCAGTGGAGCTGCAGGAGGATATGTCCATGGTGCTGGGGTACCCTCTGCATTGAATGCTGGCTGATGTCTTTGATATTTTTTCTATCTCTCCCCCCCATCCCTTAGAATATACTGCACACAATCAATATGATGCCTGCTTTATTAGAATTGCATGTTTTTATGAATGATGCTGGGATTTAAATACAACATGCCTTTCTCCAAACGTCCTTGAAAATAATGATTTTTTTTTCTTAGCATTATTTCTTGCAAACCCTGGATAAGCAGCAGTGCTGTGTGCTGCAAATATCCTCACATTTAGTTCTGAAAGCAGCATCCTCACAAGGAGTCTCTGTCCATGCAAGTCACTGATAAATGATAACACACTTTATTTGCAAAGTGTTCAACTATCCATCCTAAGCAATGATGGGGAAGCAGCCCTGGGGAAGCCCCCCCCCCCCCTGCAGAAAGTGTGCTCTGCACCTGTTTGTGGGACCAGCAAGATAGGGTTACAGTGAGAAGCTCCAGTTACACAGCCATTCATGGGAACCTGCTATACCAGATACCACACTGCATACAACAAAAGGGAAAGAACATATTGCAGATCTGGAACAGTCAGTATAAAAACTGTCTAGGCTAATCTGATTAACAAATAGGGTAATACGGTATATCTGAGAATTCAGATCTTTATCCCCCCTCCCAATCCCTTCATATATATATAGGATACCTTAACCCAGCCACATTGACATTATCCCTTCCTTTAGCAATGAACTTGTGTGACTATATCATTTTTATCTACTTAAATTGCCTTATTTATAAAATATATATATATAAACAATACATTGTATTTGTTTTAGAATAATTACTGAGTGTGATAATTGACTATACATTCCTCAAATATTGGATCACTTTTACAAATCTGCATGCTGTCAGTAATAAATCAAAATATACATGGGGAAATGTCATTTGAATCACTTTATATGCTTTTAAAGTGATACCCCCAACTGCATCTTTTATTATCCAAATTAAATAACTTGCTGTCACATTATTTAAAGAAAAATCACCATTATAGGAAATCAATGTTACCGGTACATGGGAAGATGTGGGTTTAATGTTACATTGAAAGCTCTGGGCGTGCCAAGGCAGGGAGGGGGTGGCCACCACAGGAGAGGGGCAGAGATGCAAAGCTGGGTGCCTGGTACTGACAGCAATGAGTCCTACTGATCAGCCCTGTAATTAACTACACTCCCATTACCTTGTATTCACACAGATTAATGTCATAGCAGATAGCTGCAAAATCATCTGAGAGCCTGATCCTACAGAGGGAGTATGTGCAGGGGATGCATTATTTATCAAACAGTAAACAAATGTAGCAAACAAGTCTGTAAAATCAGCTCAGATAGGGGGTATCAGTTATGGTACAAAATGAATGCAAAGCAATCATGCCATATGTACAAAGGAGTGTTTGAATCAAGTGCCTATAAAAACCAGTACATCTATCCATCTATCTATCTATCTATCTATCTATCTATCTATCTGCATCAAACTATTTGTGTGTGTATATATATATATATATATATATATATATATATATATATATGTGTGTGTGTGTGTGTGTGTGTGAATAGAGCAATCTATCTATCTATCTATCTATCTATCTATCTATCTATCTATCTATCATATATCTACCTGCATCAAACTATTTGTATATATATATATATATATATATATATATATATATATGTGTGTGTGTGTGAATAGAGCAATCTATCTATCTATCTATCACATATCTATGTCTGTCTTTGTAGATTTAGCTATCTGTACAGAGAGATATCTGTATAGATCTAAATATATGTGCATAGAGCAGTCTAACTATCTATCTATCTATCTATCTATCTATCTATCTATCTATCTATATCAAATGGTCTGGATCTATCTATCTATCTATCTATCTATCTATCTATCTATCTATCTCAATCAAATGGTCTGGATCTATCTATCTATCTATCTATCTATCTATCTATCTATCTAGCCACCCATCCATCCATCCATCTATCTATCTATCTATCTATCTATCTATCTACTATCTATCTATCTATCTATCTTGAGCCAACAATCTATGTTTAGGTCTGTCTATGTAGATCTAGCTATCTGTGCATAGAGATATCTATATAGATCTAAATATATGTACCTAGAGCAATCTATCTATCTATCTATCTATCTATCTATCTATCTATCTATCTATCTATCTATCTATCCATCTGTCTATCTATATATCTATCTATCCATCCATAGCTGTAACTCTGTGCATAGATCTATTCATTGCACCTCCAGATTAGGGACCTGCTTCTTATACCTCTTGGCCATGCTGGATTATACAGTGCTTCAGCAGGTTGCTGAGATGCTGTGGTCTGAGAGGTCAGTGCAATGTGTCTTGGTGCAGGGTTTACCCCTTCCCTAGCCATACACACAGAGGCTTTTAGCAGCAGCTCAGTGTAAGGATGAGCAGTGCATGAGACTGCTGCTTTCTTGTGGCAAAGGCTGTCAGGAACCCACTGATCAATACAAGTGAACTGGCGCCTCTAAGATTTGATTGAGCTGGAGAGTAGAGTCTGAATGGGCTGCTCTACCATTAACAATCCCCCAGGTAACTAGAAATGGAAGAATTACTCAGGTAAAATTATTAACTTTGCAGTGGCATAAAAATAAGAACCATGCACACAACAAGATACAATAAGCAAAGCATCACTGCAGCTCCCAGGGGAAGCCTAATAGAAAGTCTATCTGCAGCTGTCTTTTAGAGCTAAAGAGGGGTATGGAACAATGCATGTACAATGTCATTATCTCTTATAATTACAATCACACTGAAAAAGCATGATCTGCATAGGAATGAAAGGAGGGGGTGAGCAGCCTCATGTGTCCTTAACCCTTCATGTGCATGAATGTCTGCAAATACATATCTGACAACTAACAGACCCATCCCCAGCTCTGATTACAGTGCAAGTGAGGAGGAGGATCCTTTCAGATCCCCAATCATTCTCTGGCTTCCTATAATCAGTATTTGTGAGCCCCTACACATCATCTAAGCCTATGACTAATGTCGGTGACTGCTCTGCAAATCATTATCCTGTAATTATTAAAATACCAGGAAGAAATCACAAAAATATACATGTTCATTAAATATTAATTAGTCCTATAACAAACACAACGTTATTCACAGGGCAGACAGCAGAATGGATTAAATTGCCTGTGATTTATACTTGTTACACAGCACATAATGAAACCAGGGAACAGTGTATCTTATATGGGCAAACAACAAGGAAGACTTGGTGCACAAAATATATCAGATACAAGTGTCATCATGGAAGGGTTATCTATGAGAGAGAGAAAGATAGATAGATAGATAGATAGATAGATAGATAGATAGATAGATAGATAGATACATATGTAGATAGATAGATAGATAGATAGATAGATAGATAGATAGACAGACAGATAGACAGATAGATAGACAGAGAGATAGATAGATAGAGAGAGAGATAGATAGATGGATAGATAGATAGATAGATGGGTAGATAGATAGATGGATAGATAGATAGATAGATAGATAGATAGATAGATAGATAGATAGACAGATAGATAGAGAGAGAGATAGATAGATAGATAGATAGATAGATAGATAGATAGATAGATAGATAGATAGATAGACAGACAGATAGACAGATAGATAGACAGAGAGATAGATAGATAGAGAGAGAGATAGATAGATGGATAGATAGATAGATAGATGGGTAGATAGATAGATAGACAGACAGACAGATAGATAGATAGATAGATAGATAGATAGATAGATAGATAGATAGATAGATAGATACATATGTAGATAGATAGATAGATAGATAGATAGATAGATAGATAGATAGATAGATAGACAGACAGATAGATAGATAGATAGATAGATAGATAGATATACAGATAGATAGATAGATAGATAGATAGATAGATAGATAGATAGATAGATAGATAGATAGACAGACAGACAGATAGATACATAGATAGATAGATAGATAGATAGATAGATAGATAGATACATATGTAGATAGATAGACAGACAGACAGACAGACAGACAGATAGACAGATAGATAGGCAGAGAGAGAGAGAGAGAGAGATAGATAGATAGATAGATAGATAGATAGATAGATAGATAGTTAGATAGATAGATAGATATAGAGAGAGAGAGATAGACACAGACAGATATATATAAATATAGATAGATAAATGTCTAGATAGATAGATAGATAGACAGACAGACAGACAGATAGATAGATAGATAGATAGATAGATAGATAGATAGATACAGAGATAGATAGACAGACATATAGATAGATAGATAGATAGATAGATAGATAGATAGATAGATAGATAGATAGACAGACAGACAGACAGACAGATAGATAGATAGATAGATAGATAGATAGATAGATAGATACATAGATAGATAGATAGATAGATAGATAGATAGATAGATAGATAGATAGATAGATACAGAGATAGATAGACAGACAGACAGACATATAGATAGATAGACAGACAGACAGACAGACAGACAGACAGATAGATAGATAGATAGATAGATAGATAGATAGATAGATAGATAGATAGATAGGTGAGATGACGTAAATACCAACAGCTTATTACTTCTATTAATATATATATATATTATTTACATATAGATAGATTAGATAGATAGATAGATAGATATAACATACTGGCTATTAAAAATATATTGACATACAGAAAGAGGAAGGGTGTACATCTCAAAAGATTGTCATTAATATACAAAGTAATAAAGATAGATAGAGAGATAAATAGATAAAATGAAGGAAGGTGGGTGTACAGTGACAGAGCTATTGAATGGAGGGCCCATGTGCAACATCATTTATGGGTCCCTTTCAAATTCTCTATACAAGGTAGATGCCTGTAGGGATCAATAAACATATGAGTAGGTGATCAAAATATACCTAGATCTCTCCTTTAATAAATTAACTTACTTCAGACTGCTGGTAGCAGGGGTCCCCTACCCAGTTGTGGGCTCTGGTGCTTTGCATATTCTGCACCGAAAGTAGCTCCACTACTAGGGGTGTGCATCTCGAAAGCTTGTCTATCAATATGGATAGATAGATAGATAGATAGATAGATAGATAGATAATCTAACATGCTATTTACGAAAACTACTATATGCATATATACAACCACATACACAATGCACATCTGTACATACAAATATATACACCCACAGACATGCACATAGCATATAAAAATATATATACTAGGAACTTGCCCGTCAAAAATGACGGGATTAAAATTGTAAGGCTGGCAATGCTGTTTGCCATACAATGTGAGGCTTTTGCTCCTCTGAGCACCTTCGCCGCTTACTGCGAGGCTCTCCCGTTGTGTACTTCAACTTTCCTGCTTTGCACTGATCACCTTCGGCGCTCATTGCTAACCTTTCCTCCCGCCTACTGTACAGGCCGCTTATTGCAGGTTTGGTTAACCTGGCAGTTTTGTGCTTGGGAATGCCACGTGTCTCTGCCCACCATCTCCCCCTGTCCCTTCCCTGTGTGTTTCTCCTCTGTGTCTGCTGAGTGTTTGCGTGTTACGCGCTGAAGGCCGTTGGTTTGATTTTCAAAGCGCTGCGTTCCTGGCGTTGTTGGTGTAAGTGTTACTATCTTTGCCGTGGTGTATTTTCTAAGTCCTGCGTGCCTGGCTTTGCTCAGCCTCATTTTCATGCAGTTTCAGATTTTTTTTCGTCCGCCATTTTTTTCCTCGCTTAGCCGATTTTGGACTGACGAAAGCCCCCAAATATGGCTCAAAATCGCTTGTAACTACACTCCCAGGCTTCCTGGCTCTCCCCCTGTCCTGTCTGTGAGCCTTGCAACTGCGTGACCAACATTGCAAACGTTACGAACAGCGCAAAGATCCACAACTATTCATGTGATATATATATATATATATATATATATATATATATATATATATATATATATATATATAAAGATGCACAGATTGTATATGTACATATGTAAATAATGTACATATGTGCACACATACATACTGATACTGGTACACAGACCGTACATAAACACACACTTAAGTATTTAAAGAGGATAAGAGCAGCATTACAGGGTTATACTACAGATTGGCGGTTGGTTTATTCTGCCTGGGCTGTGTTATTCTCCTGTATAACACATTCATGGCAGAGAGATGCAGCTGACAGAATGCAGGATCTCCCCAGCCTCCACTATCCTGACTTTCTTTTTTCATGAGTGCCAACCAAGATCAATAGCAACTCTCTTCTAAGGCACAAGATTGACATCTAGTGGCAAAATGGTGAATTACACAAGTATTATATCACAATGGGGGTTGGTGCAGTGCTGCCACAACATTGATACTGATGTGTGTGTATGACTGAGGAAAGGAAAGGGGCTTACCATACAAAAGGGTCAACAGCAAAACTTAAGGCGAGAGAACAAGAAAGGTAAGATAGAAGGAAAATGAAAGATGAAAATGATGTAAAAAAGAAAAAAGAAAACAAAGAGAAATGAAGGAATATATGAAAGAAAAGCAAAATAAGTAAGAAACTGAGTAAGATCATGATCTGCATTTCCATCAGTTGCTGAATTAAGGTATAGCACGCCTTTCCTCCCTTTCTGCATTGCTACCATGTCATGGTGAAGGGGCTTGTGTACTTCAATAAAGCTGTAGGGTCACCCAAGATGGACAAGTCATAGCAGAGAAGTCAGACAAATCACGGGCCACTAGAGTAGATGCTGGCAACCCACTCCAGTATCTTTGCCATGAAAACCTCATGGATAATCACAACCAGAGACTGTAACAGGCGTGCTGTGTTCCATATGGTCACTAAGAGTCGGACACAACTGAAGGACTGAACAACAACAAGACCCTTCCTGGCACTTATAAAAACTGGAATTCTTCCTACATGTTTCACCAGCAAACTAGCTTCATCTGTTGTATAGGGAATGTCTATATTTTTCATACACTGCAATGGCAGAAGTATTTAAAGGGCCCCTTTGTTGCCCCTATACTCTAAAACAGGGATAGTTAATAGTGGGCCTGAATCAGGAACGCCAGGTTTCTCCTTTTTAGTTCCTAATGCATTATTACATTGGTCATATATCCTATCTGTATCTTCCAAATCATTAAAACCACTTTTTAGGGAATGTTTGATTATTTTATATAAATGTTTGACTAGGTGACTTATTATTATTTTTTTCTGTATAAGTGCCGTAAAAGATTTACACTTCACTCCTTCTAAGAAGCCCCCAGAGTAATAAGTTCCCCCTTTCTTCCTATTCTCATGTAGGTATCATGTTTCACAGCTGTGACCTAAGGCCACACCCACCGGGGGTTTACATGCACAGATACATGCTCAGCACTATGAGACACTGGTAGTTCTTGGCCGCTATCATGAGTAAGAAGAAAGGGGTGACTCCAATAATGAGAATTTGCTACTTTGGGGGCTTCTTAGAAGGAAGTGAATTATACATTATATACAAGAAATAATTTGAGAAGGTAAAATTAATTAAGTCATTGAGATAGAAAAAATATCTAAAACTAAAAGATTGTCTAAAGAGTCCTTTTATATAATCCACCAGTTACATTTCTTTCTGTTTTTAAATATTACTACCCTAGGTTTCCCCTTCTGGATCACTACCTTGTCGCAGTGAAGGGGCTTGTTTACCTCAATGAAGCTGTGAGCTATATCATGTAGGTTCACCCAAGATTGGCAGGTCATAGCAGAGAGATACGATACATCTCTGTCCACTGGAGAAGGAACTGGCAACCCACTCCCGTATCTTTTCCAAGAAAAAGACAAGCACAAGCAGAGACATAAGGATTGTGCCTGGCCGTGCTGCCATCCATGGGGTCATGAGGAGTCAGACACGACTGAACAACAACAACCCCAGTTCTGTAGTCAGCATACAAGCAAGGTAAAGACAGAACTTCTCTGTCTACAAAAAAAAACCATCACTGTAAAAGTAGTTTTTACAATTATAATCAATTATAAAATTAGCTATAATTATGAGAATAGATGTGGAGCAGAAAAATGCTTAATTAAAACTGTGGTGATGATCATTCCCAGTATTTATATACAACACACCCTTAACATGTTCATATATCTCCACTATTGGAATGGGCCGCAGTAGCTCACATTGGGGGCTGGTTACTAGGAAACAGAGCTTAGTGAATACTGTGAGGATCTGTAATGCCTGTTGACAATGCATGGCAGCCCATCATGACCTATCGCTTTGGCTTAGTGAACTAATCCATAGAGTGTCTGTTTGTGTTGCTCAGTTGTGTCTGACTCTTGGTGACCTTATGGAACGCAGCACACCATGCTGATCCGCTTACATTTCATGGCATAGATACTGGAGTGAGTTGCCAGTTGCTTCTCCAGTGGGCTACAGTATACAACTCCTGGTATTCCGAGGTGGTCTCCCATCCAAGTACTAAACAGTCCCAACCCTGCTTGGCTTCTGTAACCTCTTGGCTGGAATTGAACCCAGGTTGCTGCAGTGAAAACACTGAATCCTAACCACTGGACCACTCCCCATAGAGTAGTGGTGGACAACTCCATCTTAGAAGGGCTTTCAGTATTTCTGTGCATGGGCCCAGTTGGGTCAATCTGAATGAATGCACCAAGTAACGTAGATACATAGACAGAGAGATCCGGAAATCCTGGACTTTTGGCAGCCCACATAGAACCAAGTTACCTACCACTGCCAAAGAATATGTCTCTGTCACTAATTGTTATCAAAGAAATGGCATTATTCTTTAGTACTGAATATACATCATTAATACAAATCTCTAGGACATAAGAAACATACATTAAAGTATGGCATCATATGACAAATGTACAAAGCTATCTTGAGCTAGGTAGCTCGGATAATCAGGCTAGATGGGGCAATTTGTTCTAAGCTATCACTAGCACCTGTATCTATAAGTGTCCGGATTTATGGGTATCTGGAGCAGGCAGGAACACTAGTGGGGTCATAGCCCCATTGGATTAAAAGATCAAATAATACAAATTAAAGTGAGAGAGAAGATGTTCGAAATATGGTATATGTTTAAACTATAGGTCATAACAGGTACTTTATCAACTGAATATCATCTTAAAAATGGTCATTATCCTACAGTAAATTAAAATTGAAGTTTGCCATTTTAAGCCTTTCTGATCCGCCCCACAAAAATTACAATGTTTGGTTAATGAGAAATTTTGGGGATTAATTACTGATAACCCCTGAGTCATTGCTCCCATTGTCTTCTGTGAAGTTGCCTGAATAGAAAGACACCTGGCATGTACAATGAAGAAGTGAGTAAATGATCAGTGCTATTTTACAATGCAGAGATCTCTAAAACATCCTTGTAAGTGTAACACTTTGTGTATTGGGAGATGAACTTACAATTCAGACAATTAGATACTTTTCTAATATATAACATATGTTGTTCAGTTGTGGCTGACTCTCTGTGACCACCAGACACATCTATCATTACATCTATGAGTATGATCTTCCAAAGAGTTCTTTTTTTTGGGGGGGGGGGGGGGGGAGTGGGCTGCCAGTCCTTCTCCAGTGGACCACAAATTGTCTGACCTCTCTGCTATGACCTGCCCATCTTGGGTGACCTTACATGGTATAGCTCACAGCTTCAATGAGGTACACAAGCCCCTTCACCAAGACAAGGTAGCAATCCAGAAGGGGGTAACATATATATATATAGTAAATAAATAATATATTGGTGTTCAAATCTGAATGTCTAAAACCAGTTAAAAAAACTTGTTTCATGCCCAGAATTCAGAGAAATACACTGCATTCTGGGAACTCTGCCGGGGACATGCAAAGGCTTTGCTCTTGCAATCCATAACCATATCAAACATGGCTTCCTTTAAGTATATGCCGCTGTATCAAACAGCTTTGAGCAAAGCCAGGGTTATACACAAGTCAAGAATCCCATCCATGTACAGCTGTGGGATTTTATATGTTATGTATGTTTGGGACTATATATGTTTGTATATAACACAGTGTCGTGCTAATTCTCTTCTGTTGCTTAGTCTCTTTCCTGTTGAGCAGACGTTATTACATGATACATAGTTACACCCATCCATCTGGGACAATGTTTCTTTCCCTGAACTAAATTCCTCTGTAATGTTGTATTTTCCCAAACTATAACATGCTCTCTGTTACTAGAAAGATGCAACATGTTAGCTAAACTAATTAATTATCTCCAATAGACAACAACATTATATGTTTTAACAATATTTTAACTTAATATGACATGGAGGGTTTCTGAATTTATAAAAGTAAATGGGATAAGAAGTTGTTACTTACCCATTAGCACAAAGAAGAATAAAGCTGGGCACATTTCCCTGATTTGAACTTTTTCTAATCTAACACCTGCTGCTTATATCAGACACACACATTACATGGAGTCATTCTATACACATACAGATTTATTTTATTTAAAAAAAAATGTTTTCCACACCCCAAGAGCTGCTTATTTAGGCATCTGGTACCTACCAATAGAAACACTGCATTCAGATAAATTTTTTAACTCTACAAGTCAACAGCACCACAATGTAGAAATCCACATAGCAATGTCAGAGATCCTCCTTGCTTCCTTGTGAGGGTGTAAAAGACTACACATCCCATGATGCATTGCTGCACAGACTGACTTCCCAGATATTGAAACAATGTTTTAGCTGCTTGTGATGGGCCAAAATGAATTATTAAAGGCATACTTAAACTTGCTGGATTATGAATGCATCTGATAGAGGAGAATTAATACCGTATGAAAAAAAAGATGGCATGAAAAAATACCAAAATAAACATTTAAACACTTACCTTGAAGTTAGCAAAATGTCTTGTAATCTCTTACAGTTGAAATTTGGGTTAACACCCTCCAAAGCTAGGCTAAATTAGCACCAAATTTAAAATAATTTGTTAGCTGAATCTTTTGAATTAACTCTGGGGTTTCTGTTTGTGCTGCAAAGCAGCCTGGAATGTGTAGTGTATCACTGACGTGCTTTGTATTGTTACCGACATAAAGACAGGAAGCTGTAAGGAGATTGGCTGACGAAGCAAAAGCATGTACATAGTGGGTTTACCTTGATCCCCTGATGCTGCATGCTGATTGGTAGGAGGGAGGGGGGATCAGATGCCTGTGTAGACACCCCGCAGAGGTTTCAACATACTCAAAGGGGTTTTTAGATATTAATAAAAATAAAATGTTTTATGAGATGTGCTGCATACATATAAACTGCAGAAATGTATTAATCCATGAAACTTTTATATCCATTTAATGTTAGGCTAATTTAGCTAAGGTTTTCAAGGGGCATTCCTTATCAAAATGAAGTCTAAGAAAACTGAAAAAAATGTGCAAATGTCTGGGTGTTTTTAATGCAGATTTTTTTTCATGCAAATAATGTTTTCATACACTACTGATTCTGCTATATCAGGTGCATTCATAATCCAATAAATTTAAATATACCTTTAGGCTATTATATATATAGACTTTTTTTGGTAGCTAGATACCATTTTTTTCCCTTATCTTACTTAAGATCTATGATTCTCTGCTTCATCTGTACATATGCAGGGAAGTCCTGGCCTGTGTCCATCACTACAGTATCAACACTGCCTACCACTGTTATGGATCTTCTTTCAGATTTAATTTCACGTTCAAATAAACCCCACCTCCACACACATTTCTCGCCCTTTATGATCTCACGATTTAGCTATTCTTGTGTTACTGACACATATAATTCCAGTTTAGCTTCAACAAGCAAAGCGAGAGGCGCATTCCCCTTTTAATCCCAGGAGGAACAAAACTTGTCAATGATCAGTCAGCCAAGCAACTGCTGGGATCTTGTCCTGTGAGATCACACACATGGATTTACTAAGTGAGAAGTGGAATAAATATAGGAAAATAATATGCTGATGTTAAATATATTATAAGCCAATAGTGCATGAGATAAACTCCAGAAAGTTAGATCATAAGTGAGCCCTTGCCTGAAATATGCTGTTAAAGGTAAATAGAAGTTTCCTGGATTATGAATGATTTAGGAGAATCCGTAGTATATGAAAACATTTTTTTTGCATGAAAAAATCCCTGAACAAGCATTAGTAAACTTACCCTAACGTGCAATTTTCTTCAGTTTTCTGGCAAATTGATTTTGAGAAGAAATTATTTAAGGGCCAATATAATGCCCTGACAGTGACCAGTACACTTTAATTGTAAAATTAATAACTTTAAGCTTGTAGTTGATTAGAAGAAAAGGAGAACACACATCGGAAAACAAATATTCTGTTTAATCAATATCCCTTTTTATAACATACTAGGAAATTGCCCATCAAAAATGGCGTGAATAAAATTGTAAACCTGGCAATGCTGTTTGCCACACAATGTGAGGATTTTGCCCCTCTGAGCACATTCTGCGCTTATTGTGAGCCCCGCGCTGAGAGCCTTTGGTGCTTATTGCGAGCCTCTCCTCCTGTGTACTTCAACTTTCCAGCTTTGCAATGATCACCTTCGGCTCTCATCTCGAGCCTCAGGATGAGCGCCTTCAGTCCTCATCGCGTGGCTCACAATGAGCGATTTCGACTGTCATTGCAAGCCTCTCCCCCTGTGTACGGTATAGGTCTCTAGCTTCAGCACCTTTGGCATTCATCGCAAGCCCCACTCTGTCCGCCTTTGGCGCTCATCTTTTGCTTCTTTGACGCTTATTGCAAGCCTCTCCCCACTGTGTACTTTAGGGGCCTCATGATTAGTGTTACTGCCTTGGTGCCTTGGTGTAAGTGTTTCTGCCTTGGTGTAAGTGTTTCTGCCTTGGTGTAAGTGTAAGTGTTACTGCCTTGGTGTGAGTGTTTCTGCCTTGGTGTAAGTGTTACTGCCTTGGTGCCTTGGTATAAGTGTTACTGCCTTGGTGTGAGTGTTTCTGCCTTGGTGTAAGTGTTACTGCCTTGGTGCCTTGGTATAAGTGTTACTGCCTTGCTGTAAGTATTGCTTCCTTGGTGTAAAAGTTACTGCCTTGGTGTAAAAGTTACTGCCTGCGAGGCTCGAAAGTAAGGCTTCACGAGGTTCGCAAAGTGTGATAAACATCGTAAGTGTAAGTTACTGCCTTGGTGTAAGTGTTTCTGCCTTGATGTAAGTGTTACTGCCTTGGTATAAATGTGTTACTGCCTTTGTGTTTTACTGCCTTCGTTTAAGTGTTACTGCCTTGGTGTAAGTGTTTCTGTCTTGGTGTAAGTGTTATAGTCTTGGGGCCTCATTCTATTAACGGCCGTAAAACATTCTCAAGCTTGCACATCTCCAAATTATAATCTTTGATTTTAGGTTTTAAAATCTGTCCAAGTCTCACGGGCTTCAATGACCAAGCCCGTAGCTCGTTATTCAAGCCCGTGCCGGCTTGGAGGCTGATTGTCTTCCAAGCCTGTAGCTTGTTATTCAAACCCGTGCGGGCTTGCATGATAGATAGAACACGAAGATTGAACATTAAATTATATTTCTTTATTTGCAGATTTGAGAGTAGGGGATGTTGAGCTATTAATTCTAAGACCAAACATCACTTTCACTTTTAATAAAAGTACAGGATGGCTTTTCTATTTGCTTAATTAGTGCCACGATTTGTAAGTAAGCCCTTTGCGACCTATGGGTCTATTTTACCTATTAACAGACTTGATGGAGGCTAATCCTGCAGCCTTTGCAGGTCTGATGTGCTCCAAGCCCGTGGGACTCGGACACGGAAATTGAACATGAATTACAATAAAAATGATTTTCAGAGTTGAGTGTAGGGGAATGCTGTGCTATGAATTCTAACACCTCCAATCACTTTCCCATCTCATCAAAGTACAGGATGGCTTTTTTATGTGCCTAAGGTGCTCCGATTTGTAAGTAAGAGCCTTGCGGGACCTTTTTGGTGTAAGTAAGCTGCGGCTCGGTTTTAGCTAATTACAGCCTTGACGGAAGGGTTTACGTAGCATTTGAATAGCGACCTTTGCTTTCTTGCGGCCGAAACTCTTGCTGCCGCATAAGATCAAAGGCTTTCCCTGCGGTGTGGGCGGCTAACAGGGCGCCGGCCGCAAGCCGGCTCGAGCCCTCGGCCGCAAGGGAATAAAATACGGAAGTCGCTTGCGGACGGTCCTTGCGGCCTACGGACGTTAATAGAATGAGGCCCTTGGTGTAAAAGTTACTGCCTTGGTGTAAAAGTTACTGCCTTCACGAGGCTTGCAAGTAAGGCTTCGCGAAACTCGCAAAGTGTGACAAACATTGTAAGTGTAAGTGTTACTGCCTTGGTGTAAGTGTTTCTATCTTGGTGTAGGTTTAAGTGTTACTTCCTTGGTGTAAGTGTTACTTCCTTGGTGTAAGTGTTTCTACCTTGGTGTAAGTGTAAGTGTTATTGCCTTGGTGTAAGTGTAAGTGTTATTGCCTTGGTGTAAGTGTTACTGCCTTGGTGTAAATCTTTCTGCCTTGGTGTAAGTGTTACTGCCTTGGTGTAAAAGTTACTGACTTGCTGTAAAAGTTACTGCCTTTGCGAGGCTCGCAAGTAAGGCTTTGCGAGGCTCACAAATCGTCACCAACATCGTAAGCGTCCCCAACACTGACAACTATAATAGTAATTTGCTTATACTATCACATCATTCCCCTTCTGGATCACTACCTTGTCATGGTGAATGGGCTGGTATACTTCAATAAAGCTGTGACCATGTAGGGTCACCCAAGATGGGCAGGTAACACTTAACCCAAGCCACTAACCTTAACCCAAGACAGTAACACTCAAGCGCAAGGGCCTATAAGCTACACAGGGGAAGAGGCTTGCAATGAGCGCCGAAGGTACAGTATTCTCAGCCTTAACATTTTATTCCCTACATTTTTGACGGGCAAGTAGCTAGTACTTCATATAGTTTTCAGTTTTTCATATATATCTTTGAAATAAACTCTGATAAGGGATTGTGAAGTTTTTCAGACGAGTTAAAGGCATATCTAAGTTTCCTGGATTATGAATGCATCTCATAGCGGAGAATCAGTAGTCTATGAAAAAAAAAATGCATGTACAAATATCAAAAATAAACATTTAAAACTCACCCTGATGTTTGCTAAATCCATTCACTTTGCAAGCTGCAGCTTTTGTTAGTTGACACCCCTGAAAATCCCTGCTAAGATTAGCATAAAATTCATAATTTGTTTTGGCCAATTAGGAGAAAGCAGAGGTTAGATAAAACATTTGTATCAAACTCTGGGATTCCTGTGTTGCAAAGCAGCCTGGGATATGCAGTCTCTCTCTCTCTTACTCTCCTTGTGCTATGATTAAGCTGTGAGCTCAGACCCCGCCCAACCATGTGATTCCACCCTGCAACAAGTACTTCCTTTGGTTTTTACCAGCAAGGTCAGACTCTGTACCTGGCTGCCTTTCCTCAGGGTACTTGGTTATGTAAGCTTCCTGTGTGGTGTGCAAGGCTGGATTTTACTCTCCTGCCTATAACTTTGTACGTACACTGAACTTTTCCATATAACATTTATTTTTCCGATAATCACTGCCTGTTTCTTACCATACATTTGAAAACCAGTAAACTTATGTATACCTTTAAAGACTCACTATGGCCCTGCATTGACAATGTACTCTATTCAAGAACTATACTTAAAATAGGTAGGTGAAAAATAAACCTCTCATTTATTATCTTTTATATATGAAGTGATACTGCTGTGGAATCAAACATTTAGATTTCTGCTGATCTGCTTCCTAAGGTGGAAGGAGGCTTATGGCTACACAATGGAAATGTTGCAGATGAAACCACCAGACACTTTCAACTGGACTAATGGAAAGAACATTAGTTTATAGTGACACACCTTCCTTGTGGAAGTTGGAGACAGATGAACCTACAGTGAAATATAATTGCATATAAAAATATAAACACTGTTTTTGTTTTTCTTAATTAACACATCAAGTTATTGGAGGGGAACTGAGAGAGGGAGAGAGAGTGGGAGTGGGATAAAGGGAGACTGCAGAGGGAGAGAGGGGGGGGGGGAACGAGAGAGAAGGGGAGGGAGAGAGATTGGAAGTGATAGAGAGAGGGGGAAGGGAGAGAGACAGAGAGCACACAGCGCACAGAGAGGACACAGAGAGTGACAGAGGGCACAGAGAGAGAGCACACACACACACAGAGTGTGCACTGAGATAGAGAGGGCGCACAGAGAGAGAGAAAGCTTGTATGGAGAGAGACAACAAATAGATAGACAGAGGGCTCACATAGGGCCTCATTCTATTAGCGGCCGTAAATCGTCCGTAAGGCTGCGATTCCTTGCGGGGGTTCAGTTAACTCGCGATTCTATTATACGGCCCCGCAAGGATCTCCTTTTACGGCCGGCCGCATATCTTGGAACCGGCCGTAAGCTGTGAAATATAAAAACTCAAAAATAAATTCAAGCCTGCACTGTACAGCTCTGTAAATGCTAGGGATCATATTGGGGGACATGAGGATTAAAAGGAACCCACTCTCAAGCTTGCACATCAGCCCAAACCCAAGTTCAAATTAACTGTTTATTTTCCGGCTGCGGCGTGGGCGGGTCTGAGGTGCTCCAAGCACTCTGGACTTTTTACATGGATATTTTACGGATATTAAAAATAAAATATTTTACGGATTTGAGTATAGGATAGTTATGTGCTATTTTTTCTAACACCTAAAATCCCTTTATAGTCTTCTCAAAGTGCAGGATGGCTTTATTTGAGCTATTTTATGTGCTTAATTGGTGCTAGCGGAACCTCTTTCCTGCAAGTAAGCTGCGGCTCGCTTTTAGCCTTGCAGACAGGGTTCCCGGAGCAATTGAATTGCAAATAGGAATTTCTTACGGCCGAAACTCTTGCGGCCGTTTTAGATCAAAGGATTTCCTCTGGCGCGAGCGGCCGCAAGAGATAGCAAGGCACCGGCCGCAAGCCTGCCGGAGCCTCCGGCCGTAAGGGAATAGAATAGCCGAATAGCTTGCGGCCGGTCCTTGCGGCCCCGCAACGGCTGCGGCCGCTAATAGAATGAGGCCCCAAGAGGGCACATAGAGAGAGAAGAGGGCGTACAGAGACAGCACATGTGATTAAACATAACATATGACACCATCATTTATGACGGGCAAGTTACTAGTTTGAAATATTGGAATGTTTTCATTAGGGTTTTGTAATTAATGCCCAAATATACAATCTATAGATCTGTACCCTTTTATCTGTCTGTTCAAGAGTGTTTAAAATCTGGGGAGCCATCAGAGCGAGAAGAAATCAACATTTTATCAAGAACTTTTCATGTGTATAGAGGAGAAAATAATTGTGGGTAACAAGCCTCCCTGGAATGTCCTCCTGATTGGAGAAGTTAGTGATGACATTTCTGACATCATCAGTGTACTCAGGAAAGCTAACAGCCAGGGGGAGGAGCCACCGTTTTGCCCATGTTTCCTGTATGGACAGTTTAGGATAAAGTACAGAAATGTTATATAAACTTTTAAAATATCTCTTACTCAGATTTGTAATTACTGTTATATATTGTAACAGGTGAAACATAAAATAAAAATGGCTACAGATTCCCTTTAAAGAGCCACAACAAATCCAGCTGCAATTGGTTGAAATTGTTGATTGGAAATGTTAAGTATATGACCTTGAATTTTAAAGAGATGTTAGAAATGTGTTATATATTAAACAACATATGAAAATCATTTTAGTATCTATGACCATACTGTCTTTAATGCACTTGATAATGTTTGATTTTGGAAGCTAAGCAAGGTTAGGCCTGGACAACACCAGGTTTGGAAACCTAATGGAAGTATCAGGTGCTGTAGGTTTTGTTTTTTATTCATTGGTAAGAGATGTTGTGACAATCTGGGGGTAGGGACTATTACTGCCCAGGGCCAGCTGCTATAAACTACAGGTTAAATACCCACAAGGACCATTTGGGTTCTTTGAAATCTCGGCACCAGCACTATATCTGGCATCTGTATCAGTCAGAGTCTCTCCATCAGGAATCAGCACTTCCAGGAGTCTCAGTAACCTTCCTGTGGTAGTGACCAGGACAGGTTACTTGCAGGGTGGAGATAGGTTCAGTATTGCAGCCACCAGGAGCAAAATAAGAGACATACAATTTCTATATGTCTCCAGAAGTGAACTGCTTTATTTTTGGAAACTCAAACAATATTTATAGGGGATAGACACAGAGGGGGTGTACACAATGTAACAATGACAGGGAGTGGCAGACAAACACAAGAGATAAACTCCACATGGGGTCTAGCAGTACCTTGAAAGCTGGCACCTGAGAACAATAGGGCTACTTTCTAATACACATCCTGCCGTCTCTGTGTCTGAGTGGTCCAGACCTTAGATAGAGTACATGGCAGATGTCATTAACTTAATTCGCTAACAATGGGCCAGAACAGATAATAGTACAAGAGAGGTGTCTGATCACTGCAAACTCAGCACACCCTTTTCTAACCCCATCATGATCACTCAGTCACATTGGGAATTACATACAGTATACAAGATAAGACAGGGGTATATGCCATAAGACCACATGAAGCATTGTGGTACCCTATGTCTTAGTGCTATTCACCCCACCACCCACCTGCCAATGTAATTCCTCAACCTATTTTCCAATGGGCCGTCTGTCCTCTATGGTGGCTCAATGGACCAGGATTCAGGCGCTGGAAATGGGTCCGGGACAGATGTCATGAAGGTGTTAGAAGTACATCATTTTTCATTTGCGTTGTTCAGTTGTTTCCGACTCTCTGTGACCTCATGGACCATAACACACCAGGCACATCTTCCTGTCCATGGTCATGCAGATCCACTTGGTTTTCATGGTAGAGATACTGGAGTGGGTTGCCAGTTCCTTCTCCAGTGAGTCACATCACACAGCTCCTGGTATTCCTAGGTGATCTATCCAAGTACTGACCAGGCTCAACGCTGCCCGGCTTCATGGTGGTGTGACCTTTTGATTCCATGACTGGAATCAAACCCCAGGTTGCAGCAGTGAAAGCACTGCATACTAACCATTGGACCACCAGGGAAGCCAAGTGACATAATAGAGGTCCTTTAAATAAATATGACCATACTGGATTAATTACATTAGGGTGATATGCAGGAAGAAAATACACAGCTTGTATAAGCAGATATAATGACAGATACTTTAACATTTGTAAGCCTCTATGATTGTGCTGGTTCATATGGCTTTAGACTAAAAACAATGCAGTCATAAGGGAGTAATTAGAAATTATTACCAATAATCACCACAAGACAGATAAAAGAAATGATGCTTGGTGGGTGGATCAGTAAGTTACATTGTCAGACACTAATTACAAACTTTAATGTACTACTTTCTCAGAGCTCGATCATAAGGGGTGTGTTTTTAATCTGCCAGTGGAGGGAGGGTGGGGGAGGAGGGAAGAAGGAGATGTGAGGAGTATTTGTTACACAGTTGGATCTGATTAAAAACGACACCACAGTCCTTCCTCTTCACTGACCCAGAAGTAGGCAGCTTGCTGCAATAGATGCAAGCACTGCTCTTTATAAAGGTAAACTCTTGTAACACAAACAACTTCCACCAAAGTATCATGGATGCCTACAGGCATCCATGATAATAAACATCCAAAATAAACAACCATTTCCCTGCCTAATTATGCTGTTAATCAGCATTTTCAGACATTTTTCATTGCACAGTGGATTTTTGCAGACATTTATAAGAAAAAAGTGGTGTATGGCAGCACTCCAATTTGCCGGAACATTTTCCTTAATGTAAATAATATAACCCACTCCCTATCAGCTGGACAGTTGGTATAATCATGCGTTTTGCAGCACAGGAACCTGATACAGAAAAGTCGTGCTCGATCCATTATTGCAGTAAATGCTTCTCTTGCACGCAAACAATCTGGTGATGGATAGCCCGATGAGGCTGTGCATCGCCCCGTACATTAGCGCTCCCGATATGTCACAGGACACAGATGCCAAACTATAGGAATCATTTCTCCAGCTGTAACATCTGGCTCCCGTGCAGCCACCTCGGGCAGTAGTGTTGGCATCTGTGCCGGTGCCGCAGGGCCTGTCACGGGGTTACCTTGCTAAGTGCTCGCTCACTTCTCTTATATGCCTGCTTGTCATTTACAACTCTCACCTATAACTCTATATAACATTTGCAGAGAAAGACATTATGCTGAAAGCTGCAATCTCCAGATAATGCACCTGAAGCAGCCTGAGCGGTGCCTGGAAGGAGTAGTATGACTGTGTATTTAAATAGGACTTTATTCTTTATATATGAAACTGTACATTATAGGTGGTCCTCGGGTTAAGGACGAGATCCGTTCCTAAGAACATTCTTGAGTCGGATTGTTATGTCAGATCCCTGATGAATAATGATAATAATAATAATAATAATAATAATAATAATAATAATAAAATGCCTAAAATGTGGTGATAATAATACAGATTATTATTATTAATAATAATAATAATAACAATAATAATAATAACAATAATACCCCTGTACCCTAATAATAAATTACAGAAACTATTGTTCTCTTTCTTTTAAGTCAAACAAACAACAAGCTCATACAAAAAGCCATGGGAGCCCATTTTTAAGTAGGGGTCATTTATAACTTAGGGACCGCCTGTATAAAGTTACTCATTGACCTTCCGATACCCTAAAGAGAAACTGAATGGCAAATCCCAGGACTGCAATTCACTGTTTTGTGTTAAATTTGTATATTGCTGTCCAATAACTACTGTGTATTTGTGTCGTTCAGTTGTGTCCGACTCTCCGTGACCTCATGAACAGCAACACACCATGCTGATCCACTTGGTATTTATGGCAGAGATACTGCAGTGGGTTGACAGTTCCTTCTTCAGTGGGTCACAGCATACAGCTCCTGGTATTCTTAGGTGGTCTCCCATCCAAGTACTGACCAGGGTGGTGCGTCGTCTTGGTTCCCTAACTGGTATCGCACCTAGGTTGCAACTGTGAAAGCACCTAATCGTAACCACTGGACCACCCAGGAACCCAATAACTACTGTACTGCTCAAAAAATAAGAGTTTGTTTGATTGCTTTATAAAATAACTAGTACTATAAAAATACAAAATTCAAAGTAGCTTTTAAAACTTACATTTGAAGCTTACAGTTTGAGGCTTCAGCTGTTTGTTTCTCTTTACTCCATATCAGGTTCCCAGGGAGTGGGAGAGGATCTGCCCAGGAGAGTTTACTTCACTGCAGATTAAAGGTATATGGAAGTTTCCCTGTTTTTAATATTAAAATAAACTACCCAAGTATTTGTTTGCAGATCTAAACATCATTTTATTAAGTGCTTAAAAGCTCTGTTTTCACCTATTCAAACCTTCCAAACAATCCCTGCAAAGGTCTGACATCACAGCTCATGCATACAATGTTTCTATTGGTAAGAGATGTACTAGCTACTTACAGACTTTATATTTGTATTTATAACAGTATATTTTAATATTAAAACAGGGAAACATTCATATATCCTTAAACCGGCTATCAGGACAGCCTCCTGGGCAGGTAAAGTGGTAAATGCATGACAAAATGTGAAGGTCTTCCCCAGCCCGTGAACATTAATTTGGGATGGAGAGAAGCAATTTTAAATATTACATTGATGTTTTCATAAACATAAAATACTAAAATCCTATTGTTTGGCCATTATAGTGCTCCATTAAATTACCACTGTACGATGCAAAATGCATATTTCTGAAACATTTGCGTCCAGATAAGAGCATACCTAGGTAGGGGAAATTATATTTTGGTGAATGTTGATTGTGTGAGAGGGGTTTTACATTTCAGAGGGGCTTGATGTGCAATGATCCTTGTGAGTGTTCTGCATCTGGGCATGTAGTGGGGAAGCGGTAAGAGTCAAATTCTTAAAGCTCCAGTTTCTCAACAAATTCCAGACAACTCTACATCTTTCCTCCACCAATAATACCTAAGATTAATATGTCCTATTCAACTACAGTATCCATTTAGATTGGTTCAGGGAAGGTTTCTAAATCGTGAAGGATAGACAGAGATATAAAGCCAGCTAATGGTTTATGTAAGGATACGAATAGCTCAGAATGACTCAGTTATGACTGGTCAACACTGCGCTGCTGTGTATCACTGAGCTGCCAACACCCCCCCCCCCATTTGTGACACATTGTAACTGTATTTTCAGCCTCTTCAAGAGTGCCCACAATGTGAAATCATACAACTTTACATCTGGTGTACATTTAAAGTACAATATTAATAACATATTTATAAATAGTTTGTCACCTTCATAAAATGATTACTGTATTTTAAGAATAATCATATCTATCCTGTTATGTGCACGCATGGCACGGCAAGCCTCCTGGTGCTGGGCGCGCTCATGTCCTGATGTACTCCCTAAGCACCTAACCCTAAACCCCTACACCCCTTGCCGGCCCTAACCCTAACCCTTTACACCAGTTACCGGTCCTAACCCTAAACCTAACCCCCTAACTTTAACCCTAAGCCCATAATCCTAAGCCCCTAACCCCCTACACCCCTTGCAAGCCCTAACCCTCACAAAAAGTAACTCCCTAACCCTAACCCCCCACACCACTTACAGGCCCTAACCCTAACCCCCTAACCCTCTAAACCTATCCCAAAAAACCCTAACCACTTACCTGCCACTTAGAGACAGCTACATCGGGACGTCGGCGGCGCGCTTCCTGTGCGTGCACATAACAAGATAGGTCTGAATAATCTCACATGCTTGTGAAGTATGCAAATACTTTTCAAAAATATTGATGTATGTATGTTTGTATATAGAGTTTGCTAATACTGTAAATCCTGTGGGTATGTACTAGTACAGAGGAGGAAAGGGAGACTGAGGAGCTAGGAGGGAGAGGAAAGGGGGATTTGTTAAATCATTGAAGCAAATTTGGCATGTGCCCATTCACCTTGACATGCTTAGAAGCAGGCAGCTGTCAAAAAATAACTGCAATCACTAAAGTATCATTGTTAAAGAGTTACATATTTATACCACATCAGTGAATAAGAAATACAAGAATTCTATCAATAGATGTTTGGTAGAGGCAGTAAGAGAGAAAATGATGCCAAAGAAAGGGATGGGGAGTACAACTTCAGTGTCTTCAAAATCTTACACTAAGGATCAGCTTTTATCTTCCATTGGGGATGCTGAATACTTGATCATACCATCCTATTTCCAGAGCCTGGTAACTATACCTGATTCCTAGGACTGTGTTTTATCCCTATTTCAATAATATTCAGTTCTACTAAATATACTTATATATCATTTAGACATTTTAATCAATATACTTTGTAATAATACATCATAAACATATTCATTTATTAAGTTCTGTATGAAAGTGGTCCCCAGGTTACGGATGAGATACGTTCCTGGGAACATCTTTAAACAGGATTTGTATGTAACTCGGATCCCTGAATATTAATAATAATAATAATGATGATAATAATATAATAGTGTATATGTGGTAAAAAAAGTTTCCTCTGTGACCAAATTTCACTTTTATATAACTTTTATTTTTTGGCGCAACAGAAGGCGCCCATAGATTGTTATATCTTAAATTGCCACGGTTGGGGCATCATTATAATATAGATTGTGGGGTGTAGGTGACTCTAAATGGGCTTGTAGGTGACTAATAGCTCAGATAAGCAGTTTTGTGGTTAACCCTTTCACCCACACATCTACCTTAGGTCTTTGTTTACACGCTAATATTTATTTAGGCTTCCTATACAGAATAATAGTCATACTGTGTTGTTTAATATTTTCTTGCTCTAGTTTTATTATCCCAGTAGACTCTTGACTAGCGTTTTTTTACGTCAATCCCTTTAAGCCAAAATATATTAAATTGCCTTCCTAATGGAAGTGCATAGGTATCCAGTGAAGTGAATGCAGTTAATGCAAACTTAACAGATACAGCTTCCGCGCGACTCAAGAGCGGTAGCGTTTTATTGGGACTCTTAATCCTGGATAAAACCCGATTCCTTGCAGGCTGCATTGGAGATGCATTAAAAATATTTATAGGTTTTGTTTTAAATTAGTTTTCATGGCCACACACACACACAAATAACATCTGGGAAAGGTTTTTATTTAGTCGTAAAAATCTATCACATCATGCATAGGAGAGAAGGTCGATTGTATGACATTTATTTTAATATGTAAGAAGCCAGGTAGAGGCAAGCCTTGGATAAACATGAGTGTCAATATGACTTGAATACTATAAATGGATTCACATTTTATACTCAACGCAAATAGGGCACTTCATATAACAGTCTCCATGCATTTAGCTGGATACTTGTCAAGAGCCTTTATAGAGGTTTATGACATTTATACCATACAATGACTCCCCTGCTTATACTGTTAAAAGACAGTAGTTAAAGAAAAACTGCCCTTGCTTTTAAAGTATATATTTTTTTTAAATAGCATTTTTATAGATAATTAGAATTTCTCAAGTTCAGTTTATGAAGATTTATCCACTCTATCGGTGGAGAAAAGGGGAGAGAAGGGTGGAAGGAAGACTGGTGAGGAGTATTTGTTATTTAATTGGATCTCATTGAATTTCACACCTGTCCCCATCCTCCACACATGACCAAAACAGACAGCTTGCATCAATATATGCAAGCCCTGATCACCAGAAATTTCTCTGTAGTGGCCGCAGCAGGTAAAACTTCACCGAAAAAGCAGTAGAGTGAAGCAAATCTGCAATGTTAAGTTGAAAAGTTTGAATATAAGGTATAAAATCTACACTGAATTTATTTAATTCAAACATTGATTTTATTGGTAATCAGTTTCTAAATAATTAAACCTTATGGTTTCACAGTAGACCTTTAATCCATGCTCTTTTCTTTTAACTTAGCTCCCCTCTTTTTCTTCTATGACACCTACTACCCAGTTTCTATATATTTTCGCTTCATAATTTCATTCTTTTATCTACTGTTCTCCATTTTGACCACAAACAGAACGCTTTAATTATCCCCCTGCCCATGTAGTCCCTAAGGGCTTTCTCACACTATCAGTCGGCAATAGATTTGTCTCCTGTGATCTCATTTCTTTTTCTTTATGTGGTGGGTTTCAGGTCCACTCTCAAAAATATTGGGTCCCAGCACAAATGTAATAACCATGGACCCCAACCTGATGCACAACCATATTTCCCATCTCCCATCATGCCAGCCTTTGGCATATTTCAGAGACTTGGAAATTAATGTTAATTATATACAATCATAATAATACCTGCCAACATGGAGCACCCATTCCAGGATTAGCACCCACAAACATATCCCCTCTTAATCTGTCAACAGCCTTGGAGTCTTATAGGACTCATTCTGATACTACATCTGAGGGCTACAATCTTTTTCCCATTTATTTGTCTAAAGCAAGCAGTTGGGTGAGATTAGGTGTAGACTCTCCAGTTCCTATGAAGTTCCACGCTGATATTAGTAGTTGAGTTCTTGAGTGGCCACATAACGTATCACACATTGTTGTTGTGTATTCTTTCAGTTGTGTCTGACTCTCTGTGACCCTATTAACTGCAGCACACCAGGCACATCTTGTATACGGTTGTGCTAATCCATAAGGCTTTCATGGCAAAGATACTGGAGTGTTTTGTCATTTCCTTCTCCAGTGGACCACGTTTTATCTGACCACTCTGCTATGACCAGTCCATCTTGGGTAACCCTACATGGTATAGCTCACAGCTTCATTGATGTACACAAGCCATGACAAGGTAGCAATCCACAAGAGGTATAGAGACTCTTAAAAAAAACAACAATGAAACAAAAGCATAGGTGTATTAACATAGCATTTTTCATTAAAAGGGAATGTAATTCATTAATACTGCCCTGTATCACCAAACAGAACATTGGCAAACCAAGTAAAAAAATTAAACTTAATGCCTTTTATTTTACTATTTTATAAGAATTTATAACCCATGTGGCGCTTCCTAACCTCTGCAGGTTCTGTAACAACCAATAAACACCATGCAAATGGCAATATCCTCTCATTTCTGCAAACCAATAAATGTTATCTTATCCCCTTGGGGTCTTTAGACATTCTACTCTCATAGAGACAAATTGGGAACATTGCTATTGCAGTGAAGACAGTACATAGATATTTAGAGGGAGCTTGTAATTTATGGTTCCTTCAGGACCTTAGAACATGTCCCCATAATCTCAATAAATCCTGTGGTGCAGCCACCTCCTGCTAAGACTGAGGTAAATAAATAACTTGATTGCTGATTTAGTACATTTGGCCCTGTGTGTTTGGATATTTAATTTTATTTCGTTTTTGCGTTGAAACATTTCTATGAATCCATAGTTACATAACAAACTAATCATAAACAAGTTTACATCAGGAAACTGTTTCAATTAAAGCTTCATACGCCCACTTACACATTAATCCTCGCTCTGTATTAAGGGAGGGTGGGATGGTGTTACCACCTGTTCAAATCTAGGAGCACTAATGTATTGTGTAACTTTTTCTAGTCTCAATCCCCATAAGAGCTCCCCTCCTTCACACTTTTCTAACTTAACCCTATGTCTTCTATGCCCAGGCAAGGTTATCTTTTTTTGTATTACACTCATACATAAATATTTTTTTAATCAATTGCTGTTCATGCAAATGCTTCGTCATACACCCATGTTCTAATGGATAGCAATTTACAACCTACTGACTAAGGGCTGCAGGGAGGGCTGCTTGCTCCACCCCTTATATAAACTGAGACTGTGTGATAAGTTATAGAGCCCATGGTTGTACACTGTAACTGCATGCAAGCTACAGTCTAAGCAGTGGCAGAGCTAGTGAATGGAGGGCCCCAGTGCAAAAAAAATCTTGGGCTTGCTTTCTGTTGGGTTCCCTCCAGTTCCAATATATATAGGGCCCTAAACAATGTTTGATATGACATTGCATCACAAAATAATAAGTTCATCTTACCTCCTGCCTGTTCTCTGCACATTCCATTTTGGGGGGGGGGGAGAGGGGTGTAGCAAAGTGGAACAGAGGGGGGCCTGCATGAGTGCTGCCAGCACTAGGGGGCTACAGTTCATTGATAGAACCATGAATGCCAACATGTACTGGGACATACTGAAGCACAGCGTGATCCTTTCACTTCGCAGACTGGGCCGCAGGGCAGTATGCCAACATGATAACGCCCCCAAACACACCTCCAAGATGACTACTGCCTTGCTAAAGAAGCTGAAGGTAAAGGTGATGGACTGGCCAAGCATGTCTCCAGACCTAAAGCCTATTGAGCATCTGTGGGGTATCAAACGGGAAGTGGGGGAGTGCAAGGTCTTTAACATCCACCAGCTCCATGATGTCACTATGGAGGAGTGGAAGAGGACTCCAGTGGCAACCTGTGAAGCTCTGGTGAACTCCATGCCATGAGGGTTAATGCAGAGCTGTAAAATAAAAGTGGCCAAACAAAATATTGACACTTTGGGCCCAATTTGGACATTTTCACTTAGGGGTGTACTAACTTTTGTTGCCAATGGTTTAGACATTCATGGCTGTGTGTTGAGTTATTTTGAGGGGACAGCAAATTTACACTGTTATACAGGCTGTACACTTACTACTTTACATTGTAGCAGAGTGTCATTTCTTCAGTGTTGTCACATGAAAAGATATAATAGAATATTTACAAAAATGTGAGGGGTGTACTTACTTTTGTGAGATATTGTATAAATGTATATAGCACTGGGGCCCCAGCCAGAGCAGGGCCCCATTGCATTGCACCACTTCCATGGGTGGTAGCTCCGCCCCTGAGTCTAAGGATTGGAGGGAGGGATGGCCTCTTTATCCCTTTTACAGACTTTATGACACATTACAATCTAAGGATTACAGGGAGAGACACTTGCTGCACCCCATCAACCTACTGTGACTATGTGACAAGTTGTAGACTAAAAACTGTAGTGGTTGTGGTTCTTTCCACCCCTCAAACAAATTAGCTTTGTGATAAGTTATAAACTAAGATCTTAGGCAGTGGCACTCACTCCACCCCATCTACACAGTATAATTGTATGATTTTTTTCCGACCAAGGATTTCAGGGAAAGCCATACCTTACACCCCTCCTACACACGTCCCTCCTACACACTGTGACTATGTGGCAAATTGCAAACTAAGGATGTCCTTCACATGATGATGGTGATTCATCAGCTTCTAAAAAAGAAACCAGCAGAAATAGGAAACTACTCATCACTCTGTGTTCATTTAGGGACATTTAACTCACTGTAAGTGCTCTTTGTGGTGTGAAAGAGCACATGATTGTACGTTAAAATTATCTATTTTTTAATTACACTAATAAGTCTGTTTACATACAAAGTGTATCCTGCCTACTGACTGTTGCATGAGTATTAACAGATAGCCGAGCTGCAAGGTGATGGTGATTGTCTATAGGAAAGACAGTGATTGATAGCAGTTTTTCCTAGACTCAGGACTGCATTGACCAGTTAATTCATAACTGACCTCTTTAGGTGATTCCAGAATTTCATGCTCTGTACAGATAGTTTTGTAAAGGATTTTTTTTTTCTTTTGCACACTACACGGAGCTGACAGGAGCACAGCAATAACTCCTCTGAGCTGGTCTACA
This sequence comes from Discoglossus pictus, assembly GCA_027410445.1. Taxonomy (NCBI): domain Eukaryota; kingdom Metazoa; phylum Chordata; class Amphibia; order Anura; family Alytidae; genus Discoglossus; species Discoglossus pictus. Next base: position 67,564,323 of record CM050168.1, read on the forward strand.
TTGCACACATTCCAGAAAGGCAAGATAGCAGAAACCTGATTTTTCTGCAGTAAGTAAAAAAGTGTATAACTTTCATCGTTAAAAGTATATGAAAGTGAGCTGGGTTATTAATGCATCTGATAGAGGATAATTTATAGTGTCTGAAAAAAATTGTTTGCAAGAAAAATTCCAAAGTAAACAGGTAAACCGTTAGCCTGAAGTTTGCTTAATTCCCAGGGATAATTAACATTGCTTATACAATGTTTCTGTTTGGTCTGGGGATTTTGCAGACATGCTCAGTTAGCACGTGTAGTGGGAAGTCACATGATTTCAGACACTTTCCTTTCCTTTAGTCAACCAGCATGCGCATGTGCTGCGTATTGGATATCTCATTAAAAATGAGATATCCAATATGCAAATCTCAGTTGCTGGGGGTGTCTACATGACCCCAGCACATTTTTTTTTCTACAAAAAATGTTTGCATTTTTTTCATGCAAACATTACAGGATGCATTCATAACCCACCTCACTTGCATATTACTTCAAAATATAAGCAGTCTTACCATTGACTTGAATGGCACCCCTGCAGCCTGATTGACTGTTGTAATGCAAAAACAAGTGGGCAGCCTGTTACACATGTAAACACAGATTTTATTAGATTTCTCAATGAAAACTGCACATATTAAAAAAATTCAAAAACATGCTTTTAGGATATTTTTACTGTGGACCCCAATTTGTGCTGAATTAAGTGGACCTTTAAAGATGAAATATGGAAATGTGGAAAGAAATCCACAGCTTGTTTCCCATCTACTTCATACAGTTACACATTGTGAGGCATAAAAGGAATGAGATATACAAACTTTTCAATCCGTAACGTAATACTATATAGCTTTATATAATTTGGCCTTTTATTATGCTCCATACAATCTACACTTTTACATGGCCATGGCTTGTTTTAAGCTACAATGAAACATGAGAAAATGAAGTAAAAAAATGATTTTAAGCTACAATGAAAAAATATGTATGCAGTTCACCTATTATGCAAAAAAAAATCTAGTCCTTTAATATCATTATAATAACTCTTAACTACTGAAATAGGCCAGTACTGAATATTCTTCAAGGTCTCGTATCCATTAGCACTGCTCCAAAAATGTAATTTATATGTTCTCATGGGGAGAAGAACCAAATAATCAACATATCTGTGTGTGCTCTTTTACAGCTGAACATTTAAAGGTCTGTACAGATATAGTAACAAATATTAAAATATTCATCATATTAATTTGCATGTGGTGGGACAGAACGATTCCTCCGCAGCTTGAGATTCTGCATTTAAAGACATTACAAGTTAAATTTCATAAACATAACAGTCTTCTCCACGGGATTACATTCGCAAGGTTTTGCAATCAAAGTGGCAATGCTTTTCTTGGTTTATATTTTTGTTCCATTTTTTCACCAAAGCTGAGATTTGAATAAATCTTTGTTTAATGCTTCTTTCTGAGGCCAGGCTTGGGAGACATTTCAACCTGGAGGTGTGATCACAGATTACATATCAGTGAATGCATAATGGAAATAATTCCTGGAGCCTTCACAGAAGCCGAAAAGCGCCTCTGTCCTTCAATCTGCATATGGAAAAAACAGAACTATATCAGAATATATATATATATATATATATATATATATATATATATACTGCTTTTTTTTTTTTTTTTGCTATTTAAAGCATAACAGTGATCTTACATCTAAATAAGTAAATATACTAATTATACTTAAACATAGCCACCATAAAAAAATGCAGGTTCAAATTTATGATCTTTTATATGCAATTATGCTGCAGTGGAAGCTGCCACTTTGGTTTCTGATGATCGGCTTCTTGAGTTTGGAATCAATGTTGAATGGAGAGAGAGTTTCTATCTGTGCAATCGGAATGTGGCAGTTAAAACAGCCTGCTATATTAAAAAACGAATGGAACATTCATTAGTTTACAAAGATACACCCAAGTGAGCAAGTAGCATGCAAAATCAATTCATAAAAGCTAACAGAACCCTTTAATAACGAAAAGTGGATTGTAAATGTGACAATTCTAAATTATATTAAATGGTCCATCACATATATAGTTGTGAGCAAGCTGGTTGTTGCTAACACTGCGGACTTTAGGCCCGCAAATGCGGTCCCTTGCGAAATACGGAGTTAGCATCCACAAATACGAGCCGCCAGACTTTACGACCTTAGCGCCCGAACCCAGCGCACATGAAAACATTAAAAACACAATAAATACATACAATAAACACATAAAAAGCTTACCCACAGCAGGGGGGGGGGTGGGCACCCTGGACCTCTGCAAGTGAAGTTACATCTCAATTAAAGTCCAAATTAAAGAGTTTAGACACACGAAAATCCCCTAAGCGATAGAAAAAATGGCTGCCGAAAAAAACGAAAAAGAGGCTACAGGACCCTAAACACGCAAAACACCAAGAAACACATACAGATTTTCCCGAAAAAGACGTACAAGGTCCAAAATACACTATGAACAAGGACGCAAAAATACGACCTTAACGCCCGACCCGCGCACACATGAAAACAATAGAAACACAATAAATACACACACCAAATACATAAAAACCTTACCCACACCAAGGGGGCTCACACAGGACATCTGCATCTGAAGTTATACCTCAATTTAAGTCCAAATTCAAGAATTTAGATACACAAAAATCCCCTAAGCGTGAGAAAAAATGGCTGCCGAAAAAAACGAAAATGAGGCTACAGGACCCTAAGCACGCAAAACACCACCAAGCACATACAGATTTTCCGAAAAAGCCCTACTAAGTCCAAGATACACTATTACCAAGGACGCTAAATCATCCACAGACGCGTACCACATACACATTAGCCGACATTTTACAACACTAAATTACACAATGCGGAAGTAGCTCAGCGCGAGGCTCGCAATGAGCTTCGAAGGATATCGGAACACGAACAAAATTAATATCTCAACCAAACACCATTACCTGCCTTACAATCTTATTGACGTAATTTTTTGACGGGCAAGTCGCTAGTAGAATATAATGCCCTGTATATACAATTATTTAGGACGTTACCACCTCCCTTACATTTACTTGCCATTTAAAATATTAAATGTTATACCATTCATACAGTATTATCTTGTGGCCCTATTAAAGGACCGCTTTAGTCACCAGTACCATCTTTATGCAGATCAAATCTACCCCTATCATCAGAGCCCCTCTTTCCTACACATGTTGCCAGCTGCCTCTCAAGTATATCCTCCTGGATGTTCAGCCATCAACTCTACATGTCAAAGACTTAGCTCATAATCTTCCCATCCTCTACCACAGCTTCCACTCCTCAGATATCTCTCTGTTGACAATGCCATTGTCACTCCGACCTCCCAGGCCCGTTGTCTTGGGGTTATTGGGTCCTGCCTTCGCTTTTTCATTAATCATATACAGTCAGTCACAATCTATTGTCTTACACAAGACATAACTAGAATTCTAACCCATGGAGATTCAAGACTCTTGATAAAAAAGAGCAAAAAAACTGTGGCTCCTCAATAATGTGACCATTATCTTGCTTTGATTTGCCTTATTCCACTATTGATTGCATTTATCAAATCTTATCACATTTTAAGTCATGATAAATTGAATACAAATTGGGAGCTGAATTTATTAAGATGATCAAGGTAACAGAAGAGCTCAACATCAAACTTCCTCTATGTATGGCCAAGACAAAAAACTAATATTAATTATCAAATCATCTGTTCCAGTTGGGTGAGTCTAAAATAACAACTGACAATCCAAAAGATCTCTAACTATATATGTTTCATTAGATTTTATAGTAAATAAATAGTACATTTGTGCTCACATTTGAATGTGTAAAAATAAGTTAAAAAACATGTTTCCTGCTCAGAATTCACATTTTTCCTGTCTAATAAATACCACTTTACTGTATATCTGGCTCCTTTTAGGCATATGCTCACTGTATTACACAGCTTTAAAGCATAGCATAGGATGGTGCGATGATCTGGGGGGAGGGGCTATTACTGCCCAGGACCACCTGCTATAGACTACATGTTAACTACCCCCAAGGACCGTTGGGTTCTTGAAAATCTCGGTACCAGCACCCTGATATCTGACTTCTGTATCAGTCAGGGTCTCCCCATCAGGAATCAGCACTTCCAGGAGTCTCAGTAGCCTTCCTATGGTAGTGACCAGGACAAGTTACTTGCAGGGTGGAGACCAGGTCAGTTTTACAGCCACCAGGAGCAAATAAGAGAACATACCATTTCTATATGTCTCAGAAGTGAACTGATTTATTTTTGGAAAGTCAAAAAATATTTATATGGTTAGAAACAGGAAAGTGTATACAACACGAAAATGCCAGGGAATGGCAGACAAACACAGGAGATTGACTCCACATGGCGTTTAACATTAGCAACCTGTCTGGCACCTGTGAACAATAGGCCAACCTCCAATACACACAAGTTGTCTCTAGCTGTCTAGCCCATCAGAAATGTAATTCGCTTATCTGGGGAACAATGGGACAAAACAGATTACAATACAACCACTGGTTCCTGTCTGTCTACAATGTGTCATTGTCGACCCATTTTGTTTAACTGTTTCATGACTATTTAGTTACAGTTTAAACATAACACAGAACACAATAATATAACATGGGGAATTAGATATAGTATACAGAATAAGGATGAGACATATGCCATAAGGCCATATGAAGCATGGTGGTACACTATGGCCCTATGTTTTGGGGCTATTCACCCCACCACCCACCTGCCCACATTTCCCATGTGGCAATATAATTCTCCTAAAGTTATGTAGGGATAGAAGAACACTTATAGTCCCTATATATAAGGACCACTAATAAACAATTAAACTTTATTTAAATGGTACAACAACGGCGTGATATAATTGTTAAAACTTAAATTAAGAAGTGGTCTGAAAAAAAAGAACATAGACCACTATCATCCTCCTACAGGGGAATGGATTGATGCAAGGAATATTTATTTAAATATGCTGGTTATAGCGTGTTGGCGTGTGACATCAATATGGCTTGATGCCGACTAAAATGATGGCCCTACGCAGCGTTTCGCACTCCTGCTTCTACGGGAGCCAACCACGCTGCGTAGGGCCGTCATTTTAGTGGGCATCAAGCCATAGTGACGTCACGCGCCATCCGGACCTTCAGGGGAACAACGAGACAGGGTGAGAGGAGGATAGATCAGATATACTAATGCCTTGTTTATGGCATATACTCCCTGGGCAACATACAGACCAGTGTTTAGATTATGTTTACTGCTCGTGATCTCACCAGAGGTGGGGGAAATAGAGCATTTTCCTAGCTTAAATCCTCTCACAGTCTCACTTAGTTATATACAGCAGGTTAATGAAGGAATAAGATGAGGCCAAATTGGAGCCTATATATATCTAGACTGGTGTGTTTTGTTTCCCAGTATAATAGAGGCTTATGAACAAGCACTATAATGAAGATATAGATATAAATGTAAGGGGATTTATCCCTACTTATATGAGTTCAGTATATACTTTCATTGTGTACAAGGCATTTATAGTGGAATAGCCTAAAATACAATGGGACTATTATCATAACCAGCATATTTAAATAAATATTCCTTGCATCAATACATTCACCTGTAGGTGGTTGATAGTGGTCTATGTTCTCTTTTTTCAGACCACTTCTTAATTTCAATTTTAACAATTATATCACGCCGTTGTTGTACCATTTAAATAAAGTTTAATTGTTTATTAGTGGTCCTTATATATCTAGGGACTATAAGTGTTCTTCTATCTCTACATAACTTTAGATATTCAGTGTTTAAGACACTTATATGGTCCCTGAAATATAGGTGTCATATGCTGTGATTAAATTGTATGCCAAATTACATAATATAATTCCCCTACCCATTCTCCAATGGGTGGTATGTCCTCTATGGTGGCTCAATGCACCAAGATCCAGGCCCTGGAATGGGGTTTGTGATAGATGGATTATGCACAAGCCATTAGACCTATTCACAGACAGTCACTGTTTTGATTTTAAATGGATCTCATCAGTGTGGGACTGATTCCTAACTTGTACGTACACATTCAAATGTGAACACAAATATACTATTTATTTACTGTACTCTGTATGGCTGAGGGCTTCTATTACTCATTTGTCTTCCACATGCTAAATGATGATGTGGTTAATAGCCATCCCACAAATCTATAGCAGGAATTAGGTACCAGAGCCACACTGGTGTGAACCATTTAAGATTGAAACAGTGCTATCTGTGGGTAGGTATCCTGGTTTGTACATAATTCTGTGCTATGCTTCAAAGCTGTGTATCACAGAAGATATATGCCTGGAGCCATGTATAAAATGCTAGTGGATTAAAGAGTGAAAATGCATTATGGGCTCATTTGCATGTTCCTGCCCATTTTTCCAAAGTGTAGTGCAATAACCGTATATCAGAGAAGTCTGAGCAAGAAATACATTTTTTTACTTATTTTTACAAATTTAAATGTGGTGTTGTGGTAAATACAGTATATTTTATATAGATACAGTTTGTAATTGCAGTTACAAAACTCCAGTTAATGCTTGATTGACAGAGACCTGATTAAATATAGCAATATAGATATAACTGTTTATTTAAATTTGATGAAGAAACCATTAGAAAGCAAATATAATTTACCAATTTAGTTTATGTGAGGAAAATATATAGGTTGCTAAAGCTGGGGACTAGAACAGCTGATGATGTAACACTGTATGGCGAGCTGACTGACAGTTGGAACTGACATTTCACAAGCCAGCTAAAAGACTACAATTCATTAAAATTACAAAATGTTTATTTAGAAACATCCAAACATATATTTCTCACTAGATTACCAGGTTCTTGATCAAAATCCCTAACCTATCTGCGCAGAAAAGGCTGCTCGCAGCGGCAGCAGCTTTTTTTACACAGATAATGTAGGTATCAAATTCCCAGTCACACCAAACCCCAACGTAAGGTGGGCATCCACGCATCAGGGCTCCTTGAACTCAGCACCCGATGCTAATATGGATACCACTTAGAATGTTGTGGAGAAATACAAATATCCATATATTATTTAGTGTATATATATATATATATATATATATATATATATATATATATAACATTTATCACTTTTGTATCACTTGTGATATTTGGCTAGATGTAATCTCTAAACCAGTTTTTTCCATCGCAGGCCATGAGGTACGAAGTTAATTATGCCTTTACTTAATTCATTGTTTTTTATTCATTCTCATAATAAAAAAAATGTTCTGGAGACTAGTCAAGATCGAACAGCATACTTGACCTATACATACAATTGCAGGTTGGTAGTTTTTGCGCATATAGTGTGATGTATCAGGCATGGTTGACACGTGCTAGCTGCATGCATCTTATTTTATTGGTCTAATAATATAAATAACTGTATATTGGTCTAGAGATGGGTGTTATTGAACTGTGTCATTTTTTTCTAGAGGGTGGTAATGGGGTGTACCATTCTCTGTTTGTAATTACTATAAAAAGTGGTGTTTATGTATTTGTCAGTCAGAAGTAGACATTTTTTATTGTTTTCCTGTTGCTGACCCACGCGTGTCGAAATAAAATCTGATAATAAGAAAATAATAAGAGGCCTCTGTGTTACGATTATCATGACTGGGTTTCAGAGTAAAATGGGGTTTGTGGTTATGTTTTTCTACAACAAGCACTCCTGAGAAGACTATGGTGCTATCATTTCCCCTCCCTAATCTATTTACAAAAGCCCCCTTCCGTGGCAAGGAAGGGATTAAATCCATAAGTGATCGGCAGGGGGTTAAAAGCTCCACTGCTGATCACCGCTACAGGCACTGGGAACCCCGGGGATTCTGTGTTTCTACATGGGAGTCTATTGAGATCCTAATAGAACCTATATATTAACCCCTGTGCCATGGAGGTCCGTAAATGTTAACCCCTACCACAGGGGTCTCTAACATACCCCTAAGGCACACATATACAAGCCCTATGCCATGGAGATTCTACAAAGGACCCCCATGGTATGTCTAATTAATCCTATACCATGTTCGGTCTATATAGCCACTTATATACACCCATTGTAAACTAAAGTTAACTTCAAACGGGCTATGGGGGTCCTCAAGGCACACTATGGATAAAACAGTACAGTAACATTATTAAAAATAAAAAAACATACATTACAAAAAATGTCAAATAACACTTTTTACAAAAAAATATAAAATTAAACGTATATGAAATATTTAATTATACTTTCCTACACTAATGTTCCTTCTCACCGTTGCCCTAGTCCTCACTGTTCTGTCCTGGTCCTTCCATACATGTGTTTTTCTAGCCAAATAGTTCAAAGACCTCCATTGCATGGGGTTTATTGTCAGTGCCATAGAGGTTCTTGTAGGAACTCCTAGGCTAGGTTTATTGATAGATGTCACGGGGGTCCTTACAGGAGCTCCATGGCAATGGGGATAATTTTGAGTGTCCTAGATGCATGAAAAGGGTTAATTTTTCAGTGCAACAAAAGTCCTTTAAGACCTGAGTAGGAGGCAGCAAATGAAAAAAAGTTTTTTTCATAGCTATGTGAAGGATTGGAATGGGGCCCTTAGTTTTCAAGTTCATACCATGTTGAGAAATCAGCTCAAAGAAGACAATAAAAGTCCACAGACCAGTTTTTAATAAATTAAGTGGTGCATTCTATCTATCTATCTATCTATCTATCTATCTATCTATCTATCTATCTATCTATCTATCTATGAACTGTAAAATATTCTGGTTTTATTTTTTTCCAGTATTTTTCAGTATTTCTCTGTCTTTTATTTCAGCTTTTTTTGCCCTATGGTTATTTAATTGTTCTAAAATAAATATGTACATTTTTCAAAGAAGAAGGCAGAAAATAAAATGTTTTAATAATGACAATCTATTTTTGTGCCAAACAACAGATGTACAGGGAGTGCAGAATTATTAGGCAAGTTGTATTTTTGAGGATTAATTTTATTATTGAACAACAACCATGTTCTCAATGAACCCAAAAAACTCATTAATATCAAAGCTGAATATTTTTGGAAGTAGTTTTTAGTTTGTTTTTAGTTTTAGCTATTTTAGGGGGATATCTGTGTGTGCAGGTGACTATTACTGTGCATAATTATTAGGCAACTTAACAAAAAACAAATATATACCCATTTCAATTATTTATTTTTACCAGTGAAACCAATATAACATCTCAACATTCACAAATATACATTTCTGACATTCAAAAACAAAACAAAAACAAATCAGTGACCAATATAGCCACCTTTCTTTGCAAGGACACTCAAATCCTGCCATCCATGGATTCTGTCAGTGTTTTGATCTGTTCACCATCAACATTGCGTGCAGCAGCAACCACAGCCTCCCAGACACTGTTCAGAGAGGTGTACTGTTTTCCCTCCTTGTAAATCTCACATTTGATGATGGACCAAAGGTTCTCAATGGGGTTCAGATCAGGTGAACAAGGAGGCCATGTCATTAGATTTTCTTCTTTTATACCCTTTCTTGCCAGCCACGCTGTGGAGTACTTGGACGCGTGTGATGGAGCATTGTCCTGCATGAAAATCATGTTTTTCTTGAAGGATGCAGACTTCTTCCTGTACCACTGTTTGAAGAAGGTGTCTTCCAGGAACTGGCAGTAGGACTGGGAGTTGAGCTTGACTCCATCCTCAACCCGAAAAGGCCCCACAAGCTCATCTTTGATGATACCAGCCCAAACCAGTACTCCACCTCTACCTTGCTGGCATCTGAGTCGGACTGGAGCTCTCTGCCCTTTACCAATCCAGCCACGGGCCCATCCATCTGGCCCATCAAGACTCACTCTCATTTCATCAGTCCATAAAACCTTAGAAAAATCAGTCTTGAGATATTTCTTGGCCCAGTCTTGACGTTTCAGCTTGTGTGTCTTGTTCAGTGGTGGTCGTCTTTCAGCCTTTCTTACCTTGGCCATGTCTCTGAGTATTGCACACCTTGTGCTTTTGGGCACTCCAGTGATGTTGCAGCTCTGAAATATGGCCAAACTGGTGGCAAGTGGCATTGTGGCAGCTGCACGCTTGACTTTTCTCAGTTCATAGGCAGTTATTTTGCGCCTTGGTTTTTCCACACGCTTCTTGCGACCCTGTTGACTATTTTGAATAAAACGCTTGATTGTTCGATGATCACGCTTCAGAAGCATTGCAATTTTAAGAGTGCTGCATCCCTCTGCAAGATATCTCACTATTTTTGACTTTTCTGAGCCTGTCAAGTCCTTCTTTTGACCCATTTTGCCAAAGGAAAGGAAGTTGCCTAATAATTATGCACACCTGATATAGGGTGTTGATGTCATTAGACCACACCCCTTCTCATTACAGAGATGCACATCACCTAATATGCTTAATTGGTAGTAGGCTTTCGAGCCTATACAGCTTGGAGTAAGACAACATGCATAAAGAGGATGATGTGGTCAAAATACTCATTTGCCTAATAATTCTGCACTCCCTGTATTTATATCTTCAAAAAATCATATTGTAAAATATGAAACAATTTAGAGATTGTTACACTGTTGGGTTACAATCTTCACAACTGCAAAGTTAGAATTTCGGCTTACATTTCTAACATCTGCTCTGTAGCATGGTGCCACTAAATAACTGAATATTTTGTCAGTGTTGCTATCTCACCTGTTAAGCTTTTCTGAGCCAAACAAGGTATTAAAGAAAGCAAATAGATTAACTACATATGTGTGATCTTATACCTTCTCTGTATTACCTGAACATATAATACCTTGATACGCACACATTGCTGTAACAAAGCACAATCCTTAATCAATCTGACACAATGTATTTCTGCTGTCTCGCTTGAAATAGATTTTTTTTTCAGGAATTTGCCGTTTTTTTTTATATTGCACATCAGAGCAATGTGTATTATAACACTCAAACGTGAGACTACTCTATACCAACTGATAACTCTTGTTAGTTGTGGAATTGTTGAAATACCTTGAAACTGTGGGTGCAGATGATTTACTATGTACCATGAGATACCCAGGCACTGGGTTACTGTGCTCTGAGTCAGGTACCACCCTCACTCTGTCTCTGGTCATTTTTCTCACATCTGGTTTCTTTTTGCCATCCTATTTTAATTGAAATCTGTAGACATTAATAACCCTCCCTAAACATCTACATTCCACACATGTTCATCATCTATATATCACATACTCAGCAGTACACTAACTACAGTCTGTACATAATATAAATGTGAATTGTATAAGGGTGCATTTTATTGTTCTCAATTTCTACAATTATTAATATTTTTTTATAAAAGCAACAGAATTAATAATATTTTTATAAAAGCAACAGATATTGCACCATACCTCTATTTAATAAACAAATACCATTTAAAAATCAAATTTAAATTAATATCAGTATTTCAGCATCAGCATTGATTTTTTTTATACAGAGCACCCACATATGACCCTCTTTTGGATCGCTACCTAGTTGTGGTGAAAGGGCTTGTTTACTTCAATAAAGCTGTGAGCTATACAATGTAAGGTCTCCCAAGATGGTCAGGTCATAGCAGAGAGGTCAGACAAATTGCGGTCCACTGGAATAGGAAATGGCAACCCACTCCAGTATATTTGCCATAAAAAATGTATGATTAACACAACCAGACACAAGATGTGACTGGCGTGCTGTGGTCCATAGGGTCAAGGAGAGTTGGACACGATTGAACGACTGAACAAACAAAATATATTACAGTACACGGCTATATGGAATGTAATTCTATATAGTACATACATTTACGGGGTTCCCTCGTGGTCCAGTGTTTAAAGGTATATGAAAGTGAGGTGGGTTATGAATGCATCCTGTAGAATGCATCATAACCCACCTATAAAAAAATGTTTGCATGAAAAAATGCAAAAAAAAATTGCAGAAAATAAAAATATGTGCTGGGGGTATTGTAGACACCCCCAGCAACTGAGATTTGCATATTGGATATCTCATTTTTAATGAGATATCCAATATGCAGCACATGTGCATGCTGATTGGCTAAAGGCAAGGAAAGTGTCTGACATCATGTGACTTCCCACAGTAGGGCAGACTACAGGTGCTAACTGAGCATGTCTGCACAATCCCCAGGCCAAAAAGAAACATTGTATAAGTTATGCTAATTATCCCTGGGAAATTCAGGGGGTGTCAACATTGAGAGAAAACAGTTTGCAAAAGCAAGAAATTCAGCAAACTTCAGGCTAACGGTTTAACTGTTTACTTTGGAATTTTTTCATGCAAACAATTTTTTTCAGACCCTATTAATTCTCCTCTATCAGATGCATTAACCCAGCTCACTTATATATACCTTTAAGAATGAAGTGGATCAGCATGATGACCATGGACATTAAGATGTGCCGGGTGTGTTTAGGTCCATGAGGTCAGGGAGAGGCTATTTTAATCAGTTTACTTGTTTTATAATCTTTTGTCAGAACCTAGACAACCCTACTTTATACTAATCATCTATCTATCCCTCCCAAAATATATCTACAGTATTTAGCTAATAAAATGCATATATATTATATATATACTAGCGAATTGCCCGTCAAAAAATGACGGCAATGAAATTGTAAGTGAGCTAATGCTGTTTGGTGTATAATAATACATTAATAAATGAATATACTTGACCTATTTTGAAGCATTCTGTTGAAGAGCTGGCAATCTGTTTTGATGTTGCTGCAGCATTAGTGGTGTGGAGCTGCTGTGTAAGCTTGATCAATGTGTGCAGTGTAATAGTGAGCGTGCGCGAGACCAAACCGTTAGCGTAGCTGTGTACTTCCGCATTGTATAAGTTATTGTTCTAAAATGGCGGCTAATGTGTGGTATGCGTCTGTAGCGGAATATCCGTAGGTGTTTTGTGGTGTTTTGCGTGTTTCTTGTGGTGTTTTGCGTGTTTAGAGTGCAGTAGCCTCGTTTTCGTTTTGTTCGGCGCCCATTTTTTCTCTCGCTTAGAGAATTTTTTAGTGTTTAAACGCTTTTATTTTTATTTAAATTAAGGTGTTACTTCATTTTTTGAGGTCCTGGATGCTCCCTCTTGCTGTAGGTAAGCTTTTAATGTATGTGTTGTGTGTATTTATTGTGTTTTAAATTTTTTCATGTCCGCGAGTTGCGGACAATTTTTGCGATGTCGTAATGTGGTGTGCTAACGTGTCTCCTATGTTGTTTGCGTTACGACGTAAAGTTTGCAAGGGTCGCAGTTGCTGGCAAGGAGCACCTTTGCGAGGGCGTTAGCAACAACTCGTATGCTCACAACTATATATGTGATCTACTAGCGACTTGCCCATCAAAAATGACGGGGCAATAAATTTGAAGCCATGGGAATGCGGTTTGACACACAATGTAAACGTTTTTGTAGTGTGAGGGCCTTCGGTGCTCATGCCGAGTCTCTTGTCTCTTCTATTTTTGCTCCTCTGAGCACCGTTGGCACGACTTGCCCGTCAAAAATGACGGGACAATAAAATGTTAAGGCATGGGAATGCTGTTTGACACACAATGTGAACCGTTTTGTACTCTGAGGACCTTCAGCTCTCATTGCGAGCCTTGCGCTGACCGCCTTTTGGTTCTCTGAGCACCTTAATCAGTCATGATAAAGAGAGAGATATATTTCTATGTATATGTAGTTAAGTAATAATGAATTATTTATTGAATAAATTAATATACTTTAAGTATTTATAATTAATATATGCAGCCAGAAGTCGTAATGTTGTTAATGTGTTACGCGGCTCGTGAGCATTTTCCGGCTTTTGTAATAGTATATTTTGAAGGTCGTAGTGTGATGTGTAAAGTGCTACGTCTTTGGCAGTGTTTTGCATGGTCCAGGGTCGTGTAGCCTCAGTTTAATTTTTTTTGTCGCCCATTCTTTTCCTTGCTTAGGCGATTTTCAAGTGGCGAAAATCATCTAAATCTGCTTAAATTCGCATTCCACCTCACTCTCAGACGTCCTGGCTCTTGCCCCGTGCTGTCTGTGATGTTTTTGTAATTTTTTTTTGTTGTATTTAGTGTCTTTTCTTTTTTTTTCTAAGTCTCGCGTCTCGTATTTTTTTTTTTCTAAGTCCCGCATCTACCGCATCTAGTCAAATACTTTCAGCCGAAGGCGAAGCCACATTTTGTAGTGTTGGTAGGCTAAGTCCTGCGTGTTTCATTCCCTCCACTGCTCACCTCGAAGGCAATGAGCGCCTTTGGCGCTCATCGCCGAAGTGCTTTGAGTTTAACGGCTCACCTCGCTATGCGAGGCTCCCCGGCGATGAGCACCTACGGCACTCATCGCCTAAGTGCTCTGAGTTTAACAGCTCGCTATGCGAGGCTTGCCGTCAATAAGCGCCCGCGGCGCTCATCGCTAAGTCGTACACACCACGCAAAGCTTGACGACGTCTCGTAGTTAGACAATTATAATATGTTATCCGGAGAGGGAAATAAAAGCACAGCAGACACAGAGAGATATATAGATAGACAGACAGACAGACAGACAGACGGATAGATAGATAGATAGATAGATAGATAGATAGATAGATAGATAGATAGATAGATAGATAGATAGACAGATGGATAGATACGTAGATAGATAAATAGATAGACAGACAGATGGATAGATACGTAGATAGATAGATAGATAGATAGATAGATAGATAGATAGATAGATAGATAGATAGATAGATAGATAGATAGACAGACAGACAGACAGATAGATAGATAGATAGATAGATAGATAGATAGATAGATAGATAGATAGATAGATAGATAGATAGATAGATAGATACTGACTCACACTGCTGCACTGCTGGCTCTCTGCTCAGAGCCAAACACATTGCATTCCTGCAACTGCTCACAAATCACAATTTAATTTGTTTAGATATAATCTAAACATTTCCTTGGAATGAAATCAGCTGCATGAGGGGTGAAGAGAGGGTCACTGAGAGAACTTTGTAGGCAGCCAGCCCAGTGCAACCAGAACACAAATTTAGTCTTTTAACTGCAGCGTAGAAAGTAATTGCACAAGGTCCTGGCAAATTAGAGTGTTTCACAGTTTTTATCGTGTTACTTTGTGTAAGTTACATTGATATTATTAGTAAGCATCTGTTCCGTATGTGTGCTGCTACAGTATATCTCTCAATTCAACTAGATATTTAGCCTCCATATAGAATTAAATCCAGGGTGTCTCTCACTTTATTTTTTCTCAATAGCTATCTATCTGTCTATCTATCTGTCTATCTATCTATCTATCTATCTATCTGTCGATCTGTCTATCTCTGTCTATCTCTCTGTCTGTCTATCTATCTATCTATCTATCTATCTATCTATCTATCTATCTTTCTTTCTATCTATCTATGTTGTGCTTCTCTTTCTCTCTATATATATCTTGTATATATGTGGATCAGTGCAAAGTGTTAGCCAGGACTCCTAAAATGTACTTCTGTAGCACCTAGACTGGGGAACTCATAGGGAAGCGCCCCAAGGCAGCTGCCTAATTGCCCTAATGGTTATTCCGGCCATGATAACAATAATATTAAGTAACTGAAAGTATTTTTATTTATTTATATTAAAGTCAGTTATAAAGTGAAAACCACACTGGCATTTTTCTAGTTAATCTAAGCTTAGCAGGTGGGCGATATCATACAATGGATGATTAATCCTTTTCAGATCTGTGATGTACATCTCATTGTATACAATGACTTTGATATATAGGGCACTAGATTCTAATGCACAAAATTGCCATGTTTTTATGATGTTTTTATGATGTTGATGTACAAACACAATGTCGGTAATCACACAAGCCCTTCATGACTCCCTTTGATGTGACATGAGTGTATCTCATATCAGCAGTGCAGTGACCTGTCTTGGGGTGGGTTTGTTGCATAAGGGGGGTCTGGGAGATAATGATCCAGACTCAGTTCAAAGGGTTTAAAAGCCTTAAAGGGCCACTGTAGACCAAAAAAATATATATTGCAATTAATAGCTCATATTTCAAACATTACAAAAAAATATTTTTATATGTAAAAGAATTGGTCTATAGATAGATTACACTAATTGACATACAATGGGATTGTCCTGATGGCAACTGATTGAGACTGTATTCAGATTCAATTGAATGTGATCAAATAATAAAACTCAATTAACAGTCTCTCAGTGAGGCTTTATTACACTTCCACTCAGTTCAGTAGTAAGAAAAAGGGTGTCTCAGACACATTGTTTTTTCATCTGTTTATGTGATCCATTATTGTCAATTTTCTGAAATAATTTTTTTACATGCAAAACAAAAACTTGGTAATGAATAAACCATGTTCCTTTAAATACATCACATAAAAGTTTTGGACTACATTTTATTTCTAAGTACTCAGCATGTAGTGTGTCTAGTAACCAATCAGTGGTAACATTCTGCAACATGCTATTTGAGAGAGGTCACTGACAGGTTAATTTGAAACACTGCACTTTACAGTCTGTGTATTCATGAGTGGCAGAGGGCAGACATAAACAGGTCCAAACTGTATGATTTTAGACAGAAAACAGATCTTAACAAAATGAAGTACATAAAAGTAAATAAATACATAGGTATAAACAAAAAACAGAAATAAAGGTGCTCAATCAGAGAAGGAACTAACCTTTATAGGTTAGTTCTGTGGACATGATAACCTACTCCGAGAGCAACCTTTTTTAGCTCACGTGTGCCCTTCACAGTGAGAGATATCCTGTAGTATATCAGTCTGGTCCCACTCACTTGAGTGGTCCAGCCCCGAAATACCAGGCAATTCTACCCTGAATAGAAGAAACAGCAAACCCCAGATGTACATTTCGACCTTAATTGGGCCTCGTCGGGGAGGTGTAGCTGAACTCCCGAAGGCAAAGTGAGCAAGGGATATATTATATTACTAGTGAAATCCAGAAACCTTCCATTCTCTTTAACTAAGTATGCAGTTGTGGTTCCCAATAACAAGTTAGGATCATTACAGAACAGGCACAAAAGTCTACAGACAAAAACAGAAATGTAAACTGTGATGCCCAGGGGGGCATTGGACTTTTTGGACCTTAGCCCATGTGATTGCAAACTCCAGGGTCTTTACCAGGACTATAATATGGTGGGCAGTAAGTGATAATGTGTCCTTAACAAGCAGGAATTATTATATTGTCTTTCATTATTTCCTGGACATTGGGACGTTGTGGCTCTAACAATTTCATGAACTTTCAATGATTATTATTATTAATATTCACCTATACTTGAAGAGACTTATTGGTAAGAGGCATTACCCTCTGCCCATAGCGGTTGCATCAAAGAGATAACCCAAGTCCCTCCAAGTTTAGATGGCCATTTGGCCGTGCATGCTCGCTGTCTGACCATGCTGTGACTAATTGACCCCTAACGAGTTCATAGAGAATGAAATTCTGGATATGGGGCTGGGACTGACCCCTCCCTATGATTTGAAGTGTTCACCCACCCAGTTATTTTAATGTCACTGTGCCTATACAAATGTTTTGTTTTACCTATAAAGGATTCCAGCTTGAACTTGCTTAATTCATGTTATATGAATAAGTGTCCTCCTGTGGGAAAAGGTAATCCTTGGATTGTTGTTGCTGAACCTGTCCAGAGCTAGTTTCCTGTGGTTTCTTAGTTAACCAGAATTCAAGCCACCAGAACTCTCCAGCAACCAGAAAAAAATGAATACTGTAGTTTGAGTAAAAATGTAATTGTATAGGGCTCAACAAATGCCAGGAGCCAGTTGTCCCGCCACAAACTGCTTACAAGCACCTAGATTGCATCTACTGTATGTCTCTGCAATTCAGTTCTACGTGGAAGCAGATAGCCATGAGTAACTGAGCCAGAGCAGTGTTGGCTTTTCATTCCCCGGATTCAGCACTGCACCCTTCAGCCGAACGTACCTCTGTGTAAGTGAGGAGTGAAAGCTGCTGCTGCTAGAACAGCCCTCACTGACAAATATATTTAGCAGAGCATCCTATGTGCAGCTAATCTAGGCCTCTTTTAATAGTGACTCTCAAGCAACCAGAAACTACATTTATCCGGCATTTACCAATCCCCATGGGTGCCGGATAACTAATAGTCTACTGTAATTACCGTATATACTCGAGTATAAGCCGTCCCGAGTATAAGCTGAGGCACCTATTTTACCACAAAATACTGGGTAAAATGAGTGACTCGAGTATAAGGCGAGGGTGGGAAATGTGCTGCCCCTTGTGTCCCTCTAGTGCCCTCGGTGTCCCCCTCTTGTGTCCCCCTCTCTCTCCCGTGTCTCTTCTCCCCTCTCCCTTCCCTGTGTCTCTTCCCCCCTCTCCCTTCCCTGTGTCTCTTCCCTCCCTCCTCATTCTCAACCTCCCTCCTCAACCCCACTCCTCATCCTCAACCTCCCTCCTCATCATCCCTCCTCATCCTCAACCTCCCTCCTCAACCCCCTCATCCTCAACCCCCTCCTCCTCAACCCCCTCCTCAACCTCCCTCCTCAACCCCCCCATCCTCATTCTCAACCCCCCATCCTCAACCCCCTCCTCAACCTCAACCCCCCTCCTCATCCTCAAACCCCTCCTCAACCTCCCTCCTCAACCTCCCTCCTCATCCTCAACCTCCCTCCTCATCCTCAGCCTCCCTCCTCATCCTCAACCCCCTCCTCATCCTCAACTCCCCCCTCAACCTCCCTCCTCAACCTCAACCCCCCATCCTCAACCCCCTCCTCATCCTCCCTCCTCATCCTCAACCTCCCTCCTCATCCTCAACCTCCTTCCTCAACCTCCCTCCTCAACCTCAACCTCCCTCCTCAACCTCTCTCCTAAACCCCCTCCTCATCCTCAACTCCCTCCTCAACCTCCCTCCTCAACCTCAACCCCCCATCCTCAACCCCCTCCTCATCCTCCCTCCTCATCCTCAACCTCCCTCCTCAACCTCCTTCCTCAACCTCCCTCCTCAACCTCCCTCCTCAACCTCTCTCCTCAACCTCCCTCCTCAACCTCTCTCCTCAACCCCCCTCCTCAACCTCAACCCCCAATCCTCAACCCTCTCCTCAACCTCCCTCCTCATCCTCAACCCCCTCCTCAACCTCAACCCCCCATCCTCAACCCCCCTCCTCATCCTCCCTCCTCATCCTCAACCTCCCTCCTCAACCTCCCTCCTCATCCTCAACCTCCCTCCTCAACCTCCCTCCTCAACCCCCCTCCTCAACCTCAACACCCCTCCTCAACCCCCTCCTCAACCTCCCTCCTCAACCTCAACCCCCCATCCTCAACCTCCCTCATCATCCTCAACCCCCTCCTCAACCTCAATCCCCCCATCCTCAACCCCCCTCCTTATCCTCCCTCCTCATCCTCAACCTCCCTCCTCCTCAACCTCCCTCCTCCTCAACCTCCCTCCTCAACCCCCCTCTTCAACCCCCCTCCTCAACCTCAACCCCCCCATCCTTAACCCTCCTCAACCTCAACCCCCCCATACTCAACCCCCTCCTCAACCTCCCTCCTCAACCTCAACCCCCCTCCTCAACCTCCCCCCCACCTCATTCTAACCCCCCCTCATTCTACTCCTCTACATCCTCAACCTCCCTCCTCATCCTCAACCTCCTTCCTCAACCTCCCTCCTCAACCTCAACCTCCCTCCTCAACCTCTCTCCTAAACCCCCTCCTCATCCTCAACTCCCTCCTCAACCTCCCTCCTCAACCTCAACCCCCCATCCTCAACCCCCTCCTCATCCTCCCTCCTCATCCTCAACCTCCCTCCTCAACCTCCTTCCTCAACCTCCCTCCTCAACCTCCCTCCTCAACCTCTCTCCTCAACCCCCCATCTCAACCTCAACCCCCAATCCTCAACCCTCTCCTCAACCTCCCTCCTCATCCTCAACCCCCTCCTCAACCTCAACCCCCCATCCTCAACCCCCCTCCTCATCCTCCCTCCTCATCCTCAACCTCCCTCCTCAACCTCCCTCCTCATCCTCAACCTCCCTCCTCAACCTCCCTCCTCACCCCCCCTCCTCAACCTCAACCCCCCTCCTCAACCCCCTCCTCAACCTCCCTCCTCAACCTCAACCCCCCATCCTCAACCCCCTCCTCAACCTCCCTCATCATCCTCAACCCCCTCCTCAACCTCAATCCCCCCATCCTCAACCCCCCTCCTTATCCTCCCTCCTCATCCTCAACCTCCCTCCTCCTCAACCTCCCTCCTCCTCAACCTCCCTCCTCAACCCCCCTCTTCAACCCCCCTCCTCAACCTCAACCCCCCCATCCTTAACCCCCCCATCCTCAACCCCCCCATACTCAACCCCCTCCTCAACCTCCCTCCTCAACCTCAACCCCCCTCCTCAACCTCCCCCCCACCTCATTCTAACCCCCCCTCATTCTACTCCTCTAAATATCCCCCCTCTCCCTTTTCTCCTGCTCCGGCCTCCGCTCCTTCAGGGATGTGGCGCACATGTGACGTCACGGCATTAGCATATACCGGGTGCCGGCCCCCGGTATATGCTATTGTCGTGACGTCACATGCGGGCCACGTCCCGGAAGGAGCGGAGGCCAGAGCAGGAGCTTCAGATGCAGGTAAGTGAGGGGAAAGGGAGAGGGGGGTAGTTTAAGGGGTAGAATGAGGGGGGGTTAGAATGAGGGGAGGCGGGTTTAGAATGAGGAGGGGGGTTTGAGGATGAGGAGGGGGGAGGGAAAGAGACACGGGGGGGTTAGAGAGACAGGAAGGGTAGAGAGACATGGGGGGGGGGGGGTTAGAGAGACACAGGGGGGTTAGAGAGACACGGGGGGGTTAGAGAGACACTCGGGGAGAGTGACTCGAGTATAAGCCGAGGGGGCCCTTTTTAGCCTTAAAAAAAGGGCTAAAAAACTCAGCTTATACTCGAGTATATACAGTACTTTATAATCATACAATCAGGCTTCATATTTTGTTTCAGAATAAATGACGCTTTAATATGCAGTTATTTTCCTATAGCTTTTCTATTAATTCAACTTTAAATGGTTGAAAACTGTGAGTCTGACTAAAAACTGTGTTTTATTTAGAAAAATAAATGTTTTGGTACCTCTATTGCTACTTCAAGGAGGCATCCATGATGCTTTGATAAAAGTTGCATGTGTTAGAGATGAGCATTTCAATATGCAAGAGCAGGGCTTGTAGTTATTGTGGGCTACTTGCTTAAGGGCATGTGCAAGGGAAGGAGTTATGTGCCAAATACCAAAAATTCCAGTGGTCTAAAAAAATCCCCCACACATTTCCCTCCATTATTCAGTAGATAAGAACTTGCCCTCAGGCTCCATGCTATCAGGAAGTGCTCACGTTAGGCATGTTAAGAACCAGTTATATAAAGACAGAATCTTCAAAAGTTATGGTATTATCTAAAAAAATGTTTTTGGTTATTCAGCTGCAAATATTGATAGTTTATTACAAAATTCCCAAACACATGAGGATATTCCTAAAACACAGTGGTTCTTCAATAGTTTGATGTTTAGCCAAATCTGCTCTATTTTTTGCTCCTAAGTTTTTCTTTGCATAATCTTTTTCTTCATTTATGTTTAGTTTTGTTTTTCAGCTTTTGTATTTCTGACATTAACATTATCCAACCCCCAAAAACATATCTGGAGAACAATTTTAAGTTTTATTACATTCATCACAATCCTTTGTTCGGATCTCTCACCCTGTGTGGGAGTGTTGGCTTTTTATTTTTCATCTGCTGTGTAACCTAAAAGTGGTCATCTAAATCTCTAAATTTTCCTTTTTTTCTTTGAAGCAATGCAGGATATAAAAGGACTCATAACTAGGAGTTATTCTTAAGCCATAAAAATATTACAGCCTCTTCGTATCAAAATGCTAAGGACTGTCCAGCCTAGGCACTGGACCGAAGGACATTGAAGGCCTTTTGGATCACAACTTTTTATTTATCCTGTAATTTTGGGGGGCTTGGATGGAGGCCTCAGATAACTTGACGTTTAGTGGCTAATAACAATTCAAGTGTGTAACTACTTTTCCTTACGATCCCTGTCAGTGCCTTTATATGTTTGTCTGTGTGCAATAAAGATAATAAAATACTTTGTTATACAATATCATTATGCCTTGAACAAATCTAATCTAACAGTAAAACCTGGGACTCGAATTATAAACAGATAAAGCTGATTAGGGAAAGGTCAATGCCATGGCCTTACTGACGAGATAGCATGATGAGTGTCTACGGTGTTACTGCCTATATAATGGCCACCATAGAGGTCAAACAAGAGGTTTAATTTGTTTATTTAATAACTAATTCACAACAAAATCATAATCAAAAAATAAATTCAATTTAACTTTTTGAAATATATATTTTAACTTCCAGTAGAGCTACTTCTCTTCCCCCCTGTTAGGTTTCCAAGTGGTGAAAAATGATCTGTCCAAAAGGCTGTCCTAATTTATTTTCTGGCCAATGTACTGTACTTTTCCCTACAATAGTCACTGAAGGGATACAGACAGATAAAGACAACAGAAAAAGACTCATAGAAGGACAGTGTCCCTGGACAGATCTTCTATAATCCCATGGGTACTTAATAGGGATGGGGAGAAGAAAATCTGCTGGGGACTAAACATCACATTTGAGTTTTAAAATGTTCCATCAAATGCTAATTTATTACTAACAAGTTATTAAATAAATCAATGAAACCCTATTGCAGAAGCACTACTGCAGTCGGACCTTGCGTGTTAGTCCAGCGCCAGCCAGTGCTACCACCAATGTTACAAAGAATCATCACAGCTATGTGCTGACCTTCTAAAGACAGGGAGTGGAAGAGTGTGGATGCAGGAGAGGGGCCAGTGGCAGGGGAGAAGGGTCCAATGCCAATGTGAGAGGGGCCAGTGGCAGGGAAAGAGGGTCCAATGCCAGGGGGAGAGGGGCCAGTGTCAGGTGGAGAGGGGCCAGTGGCAGGGGAGAAGGGGCCAATGCCAAGGGGAGAGGGGCCAGTGGCAGGGGAAGAGGGGCCAATGCCAGGGGGAGAGGGGCCAGTGTCAGGTGGAGAGGGGCCAGTGGCAGGGGAGAAGGGGCCAATGCCAAGGGGAGAGGGGCCAGTGGCAGGGGAAGAGGGGCCAATGCCAGGGGGAGAGGGGCCAGTGTCAGGTGGAGAGGGGCCAGTGGCAGGGGAGAAGGGGCCAATGCCAAGGGGAGAGGGGCCAGTGGCAGGGGAAGAGGGGCCAATGCCAGGGGGAGAGGGACCAGTGTCAGGTGGATAGGGACCAGTGGCAGGGGAGAAGGGGCCAATGCCAAGGGGAGAGGGGCCAGTGGCAGGGGAAGAGCGGCCAGTGCCAGTATGGACTAACACGCAAGGTCCCACACTTTTATATACAATTTATTACATTTATACACAGATTTGTTTACTAGATTTGAAAGATTGCATATATAGTACTGTATCCTGGCACTGGCCCCTCTCCCCCTGGCACTGTTCCCTCCTCCCCTTGCACTGGCTCCTCTCCTGCATCCACACTTACACTAACTGCGATGATTCTGGAGGTAGAACGGTGACAGCGCCATCTAGCGGCCACTAGTAATTTTGTTGATAGCGCTGGCTGGTGCTGGACTAACATGCAAGGTCCATGCAGTCTTTTAAAGAAAGACAATTAAACAACTTTCCTATATAATGTATACCTTTCCTTTAACGTCTCTTTCTCCCCCTTTCCTCTGTATTTCTCTCCCGTCTCTCCGTTCTCTCAAATATCTATATCCCTGCTTTCTGTTCTATCTATCTCCATCTATTTTCCCTCTATATCTCCTTTCTCTCTCTGCTCTCTCTCCTCCCTCTTTCTTCTCTCTCTTCCGCCCTTCTAGCTCTGCCCTCTCCCTACCCTTTTATTTCCTATCTCCCTTTCCCTCTCCTTCCTCTGTCTCTACTCTCGATATCCCTCCTCTCCTCTCTCTATCTTCTTCTCTCTTCTCTCTATATCCCCGTCTCACTCTCCTCATATATCTCCCCTCTCTTTTCTCACTCTCCAGTTTTCTTTCCCTCTTTGCCTTGTGTGTGCTTCTGGATATCAGATGTGGAGCCATCTTTATCCTTCCACATGTATTGGCCATGAATAGGGCCCTCCCACTTTAAAATACTGAATACTTTACTTTATAGAATCGCAGCACATGTTGACCAAGAACAAACTAAAAAATATAATATTTTTTTCACAAATTGCCAGATGATTCCAATGTAATGATATTCATTTTTAAAGGAAATAAAGGGAATATTTATTGTATTAATCAGAGTAGTACATAGTTTTACACATTTACCTGTCACTGGTACTTTAATTTTACA
Organism: Discoglossus pictus; assembly: GCA_027410445.1. Taxonomy (NCBI): domain Eukaryota; kingdom Metazoa; phylum Chordata; class Amphibia; order Anura; family Alytidae; genus Discoglossus; species Discoglossus pictus. Next base: position 67,588,637 of record CM050168.1, read on the forward strand.
TTTTGATAGTCAAGTGATCCATACTAGTTCTACAGCCCTGGCCACTCTACTATGAATATCAATATCCTGACTTCATTTCCAAACTGGAAGATGACAAAGTTATTGTCTTAGATCACTACATTAGAAATAAGCAAACTGCACTTATGATAGAAACATATAACTTCTGCACAACCTGAAAACCTTCCAAATTTAATTATAGGTCAGGATCTTGTTAACATTTTGGAAAACATACATGATTATAGATTGATATAAAACATGGATAAAGTTGTTGGCAAAAAAAAGTTAATTATCCTCACTTTGACCATCTTCAAAACTGTTCTGGGTGAAAGGAACTAGCGTTGTCTCCACATTAATCATTGGTGATAATTCGTATGTTGTACACAAAATAAATCCAAGGGCTTAAATAACCTTTTTTATTGTAATCAATTGGATTTGAAATATGATATATAAATCCATGATTTGTTTGTATGTTTATTGTTTGAGGTTTGACATTTATTTTGTGAAAGTCTATGAAATTTGGCATTAGTTTGTTATTTCACAAAGCATAAAATAAGACAGATCGCCATTTCATATAATACAAGCTATATATCCAATACACTATTATTCATAAGTAATGGTAGCCAAATGGAGGCAACAATGAAAGTTGCTAATATGACCAAATTAAATAGAGAAAAAGGGCAACTCATCTAATTCAAAGTTAACTCAAGTAAATTTACATAATTGGGGAATAAATCCAGGATCTTTATTTACAAATCAATATATATATATTCATATAACACAACAGCAAAGAGTGAACCTTAAACCATACAACACAATAGGACTTTGCTCCATATTAAAATTCTATTTTATTTATATACAGTAATTAAAAAACAAAAAGCATTGATTAAAAATGATAGAATGTTAGACATAATGTTAAGAACAAAGTCAGCTCATTATAGGGAAATGGAATATAACTATGATTGTATAAGTCTCTTCAAGAGAAATGGACAAAATGTAGAATTATATCAAGAGTACAAATGCCGTAACGTGACTCATTATATGCCACTTCTCGATACAGATGAAAATATTTATATCCGGATAGACATATCAGGACAATTAATCCTTGCTCAGACAATGATTATCATAATTTTGCTGTAACATCATGTACTTTGTGAGGTTATCTTATGGGGAAATATATTTCTGCCCCAAATCTCTTAGGTGCGCTTTGCCCCATTTTTATCTCAGTGGTGAATGTGACTCTGGCACTTATCAAAGCTTCTTCCTAATATCACTATAGTTATAATTCTGGTTTCCCTAAATAGTGAATATGACCTGACAAATACTTGTCAATTGATAACACTACAAACCTTCATGGTCTATTTTATGGTCCGATCAGCATAAATATAAGAATATATGAAAAGGCATTGTATAAAATACTAGAAAACAAAATACTGTCCCATAAAGGTGTCAATAAAATGTATGTCCCAAAGTCATTTGTTACACAATTAGAGCTCCATTCAAATAATATTATGCATCAAATGAGTCTAAATATAGTCAATCTTTGCATAGCATACGGACTGGCTAATGGTTTAAATAAATTCGATTTAGGAATTTACAGCCTTATAAAATTGTGATTCGGCCAATTGAATAGGGCTCTATATAAGCACAGAGCATATTTTCTTTACAGAAGTTTTTATTAGTGAAGACCTGGGGCCTCATTCAATTGTGATTTGGCCAATTGAATAAGGCTCTAAATAAGCACATAGCATTTTTTTTTAAAAGAAGTTTTTAGCTAGTGAAAACGTTGTGGATAGATGTCTACTAAGTAAAAACTTCTTAAAAAAATATGCTATGTGCTTATTTAGAGCCCTATTCAATTTACAAAATTGCAATTGAATGAGGCCCCTGGCTTTTAGATAGAAGATCACTAACTAAAGACTTCTGTAAAAAAATATGTTCTGTGCTCATATAAAGCCGTATTCAATTGGCCGATTCACAATTTAATAAGGCTGTTAATGCATAGCATACATTCAAATCTTCAAAGCTAAACTATTTAAATAGTACTGTTAATCATCATAAAGTGCCAAAAATAATGATATATATAAATGCAAACATAAATGAACAATCTTGTGCAATTAAATCAATAAAGTACCAAACACTGTGATGTATATAAGAAAACCTTGTAATTAATATGAAAGGGATGTAACACCATCATTCATCATAAGGTGTCATATTATGTGCAAAGACTAATATCAAATTGTCACTATTAAATTAATCAAAGTATAATGTATTCAAATAATTGAAGTGACTAATTATTAACAATACAAATAAGAATATGCTAATTCATACAGATACATTCATATAGCAATTGTATAACAAAAAATAACAACAGATCATCGTGTTTATGTACATATAGTAAAATTAATGCAAAACTAACAAAAAGCGAACAGTACTTTAATCAGTAATACATGAACGTGTGTGTGCGCATTGTTCAGTTTTGTCCGACTCTCCGTGACATCATGGACCATAGCACACAATCCTGATCCACTTGGTATTCATGGCAGAGATATTGGAGTGGGTTGCCAGTTCCTTCTCCAGTGTCAACAGCATATAGCTCCTAGTATTCCTAGGAGGTCTCCCATTCAAGTACTGACCAGACCCACCCTGCTTGCTTCAGGGTGTTGTCACTTCTTGGTTCTCTTAGGTTGCAGTAGTGAAAGCACCAAATCCTAACCAATGGACCACTAGGGAACCCAGTACATGATTAGCCAGCATCAAATACAATACTTAAGCCCTACACGTACAACATACTGTTGTGTCAATACCGGAACCCACTGCTAGCTCCCTAATAATTGGACAAAAATGCCTATACTCAACACTAGAATAACCCTAGCACACGCAAGGGTGGTTCTATCCCTGTCTACTCCCAAATGCAGGGATACTGGGGATCCACCACTTACCCCCCTTACTATGCAATGTAAATGAATGCTATGATACTCTCCCCTCCTATGCTAAGGCAACAAAGGCATCTGTGTAAGTATACTTAGTATAGGAACACATGAAATCAAACTCAGCTCAGTGCCGGTACTTCCTCAGTGAGTAGCTTGATGACATCATCTTCATGGGACAGATCAAAGACCGCCCAATGTACATTTCAGGTATCCCTTCTACAGAGGCAAAAAAAAGTTTGTTGTTTTTTAGCGGTTTGTTTAAATGTACATTGAAGTCTCATATTTATAACCTCTAGCTTCTTCAAAAGAATATTGTAATGGGAAAACTAATTATGAGAAGATAACATTAACCCATAAAAAGACCATTGTGGTCAAAATTGTTCCTGTATTATTTGTGAATAATTAAACAAAGTAATGTCTTTTTACAAATAACTAAATAAACAAATAAACACAATCTTTACATTTTGCAATTTCTATTTTTTACTTGTGGCTCTATTTTGCTTTCTTCCCTACTGCTTCCTTTTACTATCTCAGGTGGGTGTGCTCTTATAAACTAATGAACTTATGTTTAGTTCTGCTGAGAGCACTGCAAACTGTAACTGACACATTCATATTGTGCAAACAGACACTTTCTGTGTATTCAAAGTCGCTACACATCCCATGATTCTTTCCTGTACAAACTGCCATCACTGATTGTTGCAATGTATTAAAATGTATTAGCTGACTGTGATTGGCCAAAACAAATTATTAATTTTATGCTAATTTTAGCAGGAATCTGCAGGGGCGTTAACTCACAAAAGCAACTGCTTGCAAAATCAAGAGATTTACAAACATCAGGGTGAGTTTGCAAGGATTTTTTTCATGTACAAAATGTTTTTATACACTACTGATTCTTTTCTATCAAATGCACATAATCCAGGAAACGTAAATATGCCTTTGAATAAGCTTGCCATCTTTCTATAAAGAAAATCGAAAACTTTAATACAAGGTACCTTCCCCTTGACCAAACAGGTTAACAAACAGTAATAGCATCATCTGGCACTTCACTAAATGATATATAATAGTTAAACATTAATGGCTATTTTTATTGTATTTTATATAACTAAAAAAAGTTTTGCCCTGTTTCAATTCTAGCTCTTCAAAAGGACATAATATAAATATGGTACTTTAGCCAGCTATATAGCCAAGAGCTTTGCTAGGTTCCAAAGACATATGAGGCTTGGGCCTAGGGCAGATATCAAACATGAGTCAAGTGATTATTTTATTTGCACACACACACGCACAAGACAATGGAGTACTCATGAAGTAGAAACAATCTAACCTATTTCTTCCATAATCTTTCCTCTACCGCTCCATCGTTTTATTAAAAAAACTAAAAAAAAAAGAAATAAGGAAAGGAGAGAGGTGAAGAAGGGACTTGATATAAGGGAGAAGTGAAATGGCACAAGTCAGACAGTCAGAGAGAGCGAGAGAGACAAAACCAGTTTAACACAGTTTGAGGCCCTGAAGCATTTCTAAAAACCTGCTATATATATCACAATCTTATTCTCCTGCTTCAAATTGGTCCAATATCCAACAATATACACACTCACATGAGCGAGCATGACTCATGCTAAAGGTTTAAATGTGTTATCAAAGAAGGAGAAGGACCTGCAGCGTTGTATTAAAGAACCTGGGGCAGCACACTTTAAGTCTTAAATACACCACTCTGGGCTATGGTTATCCAAGCTTTTCATGAGGGGCTGCAATAAATGTTTTTCTCACATGATGGGCCTGTGGACAAATTTCAGAGATAGTTATAAGGAAAACATATAAACTTCAAAGTGCAAAACATTTTTTTTTTCCACAAAAAGCCTAATAGAGCATATTTGTTGCACTCTAAACATATCTATGACTCTAATATGATGCTAGGGTAATCATCATGCAACATTTAATTAGATTACAGTGATATGGCTGCAGTATTGTATCGATGAAGACTGATAGCCAGAGCTGATATACTTTCCTGATAAATTTCCAGTCTCTATTTGAAGAATTGGAGTAGGCTCCAGACGTAGGGTGCAGATTAGAAAAGTTTCTAGGAAGGTGATTGCCACAGTTTATAATCTAATATTTTATGTTTTAACATTGATACTACATTATTGTTGCTCAATTTGGGTCTGGTTAAGTAATTTATAATATTTAAAAAAAAACACTGAAAATTAGGAAAGGCCTAAAACAAATGGAGAATGGTCTAAAAGACAAAACTTATAAAGAAAGACTTCATTTTGACTCTTATTTTATTTATTTAATTAAATTATTTCAAGATTACCCCAGATTATACGTTATCTCCAAATGCTTGGAGAAGAGAATGGAGAGGTAGTATATGACAGTAACTTTCAAATCAAAGATATAATAAAGTTCAGGAGGGAGGTACCTTCCACAAAAATAGGAATGCAAGAACAAATGTCATGACTTGAAGTTGGAAGGTGGAAGATTGACAGCCCTATTAAATTCCCTCAACGTGTAGAACCATAGCCTGTAACATAGCCCGCAAGTCTTACGGCTATTAAATTGGACCCGTAAAGCAACCCGATAATGATCTGCGGGTTACAGGTGGAAAAACCCTACAGGACATTGAAATGTGAACTCCACGGCACTAAATCCTTTGATCTGTTAAACCTGTAACTGTTACTTTCGAAAATCGCTATACAATTGCTACGATTCCATTGGGGTTCAAACCAGTAACCCAGAAATGGAGCCAAAAAGCCAACGGGTACTAGAGAGGACCCGCAAGGGGGTTAAAGTCCTATCCATAGCACTGTAAATGCAAATATCAACACACTACTGTATTTTAAATTAAAGGGGAAGTGATGTAAGGGATTAAAATTAATAGCACAATATTCCCAAATTTGCAAATCTGCAATATAAAATAATTGTATTTCTGTTTAAATTCCGTGTTATATCGATCTCGGCAATCAATGTGTTAGTACATATAATGGACTAGAATATCATATTTACTGATTTATTACTTTTGCATTATTTCTGGAATGCGGGTCCGATTGAAGCTCGTAATTGAAACCCGTAAGGCTTTGAAATCAAACCTCCATTTTTCTGTGAGGTTATGATGACGATCTAATTTGCCATTGGCTCAGTCTAAACCCGTAACTATGGGTTTGACTAACTGATCATGTTCACGGCCGCGCATCCAACATGGCAAGAATGGTTTACGGGTTTGCATCTACTGCCCGTAACTCGCGGCCTGGTTCATTTTAATAGCTATATAACACAGCTGAATTTCAAGCCCGCAGCATCTGCGGGTGTGCCAATGCCACTACAGGCTTCAAGTTTAATGGGTCTCTGAATGTTCCATTTTACACAAAAGGTATAAAAAAAATACAAATGGGTTGTAGAGAACAATATTAACAACATATATAATAGATAAGTATTAAATAAAACAAGCAGGGTAGGTGCTAATAGAAGTACATTTTATATATAATTTTATTTTTAATATGATTTATATATGTCATAAATTGTGTTTACATTTTTTTGCAATACATATTCTGGTAACCAAACTAATTTGTTCAGATAAAACAGAAAAGTTTTTTGAGAAGAAAGTTCCTAATAATAATAATAATAATAATAATAATAATAATAATAATAATTAATATACTGACCTATTTGTATTTGCTTAGTCTCACATGATCTCGACATGTTAAGAAAATTAAATGTTAAATGTCATTCTCTTTAAGAAAAATTCTGAGTTAAAAGAGATATTTCTGTTTGTGTGTTTTTCCCATTTGATCATAGTTGATGATATGGAATTATTTACAATCATATACTACAATATATATATTTTTGATATCAACCTTTTAATTCAATATTCAGCATTACAATATTGTCAAATAATGCAACATTCAATCCATTATTATTAGTTAAAAACGATTACCAAACAATTTTAGTTTATTTATGTTATCTTCTGAAAAAATATATTTAATTTTAAGTGCCTTAAAATTTTAAATTGTAAGATCATTCCACAAATCTCCTAGGGCCTCATTAAAATCCTACTTTTGTGGCATAAGCAGCCGCAAGGGGAGGCCGCAAGCTACTTAGCTATTTAATTTGTGGCCTCCAATCGGGTTACGAGTAGAGATGTCGCGAACAGTTCGCCCGCGGACTATTTGGGCAATTTTGGCATGTTCACGTTCGCAGCGGACCGCGAACACATGCGCTTTTGTGTTCGCCCCCTATTCTTTATCATTGAGGAAACTTTGACCCTGCACCTCACAGTCAGCAAACACATTCCAGCCAATCAGCAGCATACACTCCCTTCCAGGGCCTTCCATCTGAAGGACAGCATACATTTTAGAATCATTCTGAAGCTGCATTCGTTGTGAGAGGACAGATAGTGTAGCTGCTGGAGATTTAATAGGGAAATAGATAGCCAGACTGTGGGCCTCATTCTATTATCGGCCGTAAATCGGCCGTAAGGCTGCGATTCCTTGCGGGGGTTCAGTTAACTCGCGATTCTATTATACGGCGCCGCAAGGATCTCCTTTTACGGCCGGCCGCATATCTTGGAACCGGCCGTAAACTGTGAAATATAAAAACTCAAAAATAAATTCAAGCCTGCACTGTACAGCTCTGTAAATGCTAGGGATCATATTGGGGGACATGAGGAATAAAAGGAACCCACTCTCAAGCTTGCACATCTGCCCAAACCCGAGTTCAAATTAACTGTTTATTTTCCGGCTGCGGCGTGGGTGTGTCTGAGGTGCTCCAAGCACTCTGGACTTTTTACATGTATATTTTACGGATATTAAAAATGAAATATTTTACGGATTTGAGTACAGGATAATTATGTGCTATTTTTTCTAACACCTAAAATCCCTTTATAGTCTTCTCAAAGTGCAGGATGGCTTTATTTGAGCTATTTTATGTGCTTAATTGGTGCTAGCGAGACCTTTTTCCTGCAAGTAACTGCGGCTCGTTTTTAGCCTTGCAGAGAGGTTTCCCGGAGCAATTGAATTGCAAATCTCTTGCGGCCGTTTTAGATCAAAGGCTTTCCTCCGGCGCGAGCGGCCGCAAGAGATAGCAAGGCACCGGCCGCAAGCCTGCCGGAGCCTACGGCCGTAAGGGAATAGAATAGCAGAATAGCTTGCGGCCGGTCCTTGCGGCCCCGCAGCGGCTGCGGCCGATAATAGAATGAGGCCCTGTGTATTTAGCTTCCACTACAGACCTGAATGACTCATCTGATATCTGTTGCAAGGACAGCAACCCTAAAAGCCCTTTTTAGGGCTAGAACATCATTTATTTTATTTTATAATTTTTTTCTGTGTCATCTAATTGCATAAGCCTGCCTGCCAGCGTGTGTGTGTGACAGGCTAGCACCTAACAGCTTATATTGTGCTCAGTGAACTAAAACAACACTTTTTTGACTGTAATAGATTGAATAGCAATTGCCTGCCTACAGGCGTGTGTGCGAAGCCTATTGCATCTACTCTGCCAACTTTTGCTAGTGCACAGTGATACGTCATATCTGGTGCAACCGTAGTGTACAGTGACATAAAACAACACTTTTTTGACTGTAATCGATTGAATATCAGTTGCCTGCCTACAGGCGTGTGTGTGAAGCCTATTGCATCTACTCTGCCAACTTTTGCCAGTGCACAGTGACACTCATATCTGGTGCAACCGTAGTGTACAGTGACATAATACAACACTTTTTTGACTGTAATAGATTGAATAGCAATTGCCTGCCTCCAGGCGTGTGTGCGAAGCCTATTGCATCTACTCTGCCAACTTTTGCTAGTGCACAGTGATACGTCATATCTGGTGCAACCGTAGTGTACAGTGACATAAAACAACACTTTTTTGACTGTAATCGATTGAATATCAGTTGCCTGCCTACAGGCATGTGTGTGAAGCCTATTGCATCTACTCTGCCAACTTTTGCCAGTGCACAGTGACACTCATATCTGGTGCAACCGTAGTGTGCAGTGACATAATACAACACTTTTTTGACTGTAATCGATTGAATATCAGTTGCCTACCTACAGGCGTGTGTGTGAAGCCTATTGCATCTACTCTGCCAACTTTTGCCAGTGCACAGTGACACTCATATCTGGTGCAACCGTAGTGTACAGTGACATAAAACAACACTTTTTTGACTGTAATCGATTGAATATCAGTTGCCTGCCTACAGGCGTGTGTGTGAAGCCTATTGCATCTACTCTGCCAACTTTTGCCAGTACACAGTGACACTCATATCTGGTGCAACCGTAGTGTACAGTAACATAAAACAACACTTTTTTGACTGTAATCGATTGAATATCAGTTGCCTGCGTACAGGCGTGTGTGTGAGGCCTACAGCGCCTACTCTGCCAACTTTTGCCAGTGCACAGTGACACTCATATCTGGTGCAACCGTAGTGTACAGTGAAATAAAAGAACCCTTTTTTTTCTGTAATCGATTGAATATCAGTTGCCTGCCTACAGGCGTGTGTGTGAGGCCTACAGCGCCTACTCTGCCAACTTTTGCCATTGCACAGTGACACTCATATCTGGTGCAACCTAGTGTACAGTGAAATAAAAGAACCCTTTTTTTCTGTAATCGATTGAATATCAGTTGCCTGCCTACAGGCGTGTGTGTGAGGCCTACAGCGCCTACTCTGCCAACTTTTGCCAGTGCTCAGTGACAATCATATCTGGTGCAACCTAGTGTACAGTGACATAAAATAACCCTTTTTTTTACTGTAATCGATTGAATATCAGTTGCCTGCCTACAGGCGTGTGTGTGAGGCCACCAGCGCCTACTCTGCCAACTTTTGCCAGTGCACAGTGACACTCATATCTGGTGTCACAGTAGCTTGCACGCATAGTACCACTAATCAAAAAAAAAATGACAGGCAGAGGCATGCCACCCCGCAGGGGCAGTCGTGGTCGTGGTGCTGTGATTCCCTTTGGCCCTAGAATAATGCCCAGTTTTCAGAGGCAACGTACCCTGAACTTGAAAAGTTCTGAGGACATGGTTGACTGGCTAACACAGGACACCCAATCTTCTACAGCTTCCGCTCGGAACCTAGACGCACCATCCTTCTCCAGCTTAGCTTCGGGCACCTCTCCAGTTACCTCTCGCCCGCCTGCCGCCACCACCAACACTAGCACCACAGCCGCTTCACTTGATCCGTCAGCAGAGTTATTTACACATCCGTTGGAAGAAATGAGTGATGCACAAACATTAGTGCCAGAGGATGTAGATAACAGGGATATGTCCCAGTCAGGCAGCATTACACACATGGACGTACGGTCTGATGATGATGATGTTGTACCCGGTGCTGCTTCCTTTGTTGAGTTGTCAGATACAAGTGAAGCGGTTGATGATGACGATGCGTCCGTGGATGTCACGTGGGTGCCCGCTATAAGAGAAGAAGAACAGGAGGAAAGTTCAGATGGGGAGACAGAGAGGTGGAGGAGGCGAGTTGGAAGCAGGGGGAGGTCGTCGCAAGTAGCTAGTGGCACTGTCAGACAGCATGCATCGGCACCCGGGGTCAGCCAGACAGCACGCCAGTCAACGCATGCTGTTGCCACCACCAGAATGCTGTCATTGCAGAGCTCAGCAGTGTGGCAATTTTTTTGTGTGTCTGCCTGTGACAACAGCGATGCCAACCTGTTGCAACCTGTGTGAAAAGAAACTGAGTCGTGGGAAGTCCAACACCCACCTAGGTACAACTTCTTTGCGAAGGCACATGATGTCACATCACAAACGCCTATGGGATCAACACATGAGTACAAGCAGCACACAAAGTCAAAGCCGCCATCCTCCTCCTGGTCCAGCATCTTCAGCCACGTCAACCACTGCTGCCCTGCTTGCCCCCTCTCAACCATCCCCCATTCCGTGTCTCGCCCTGAGCAGTCCCTGCTCATCTGCCCACAGTCAGGTGTCTGTCAAGGACATGTTTGAGTGTAAGAAGCCAATGTCACAAAGTCACCCCTTGCCCGGCAACTGACAGCTGGCTTGTCTGAACTCTTTGCCCGCCAGCTTTTACCATACAAGCTGGTGGAGTCTGAAGCGTTAAAAAAATTTGTAGCTATTGGGACACCGCAGTGGAAGGTACCCGGCCGAAATTTCTATGCACAAAAGGCAATCCCCAACCTGTACTCGATTGTGCAAAAGGAAGTAATGGCACCTCTGGCGCACAGTGTTGGGGCAAGGGTCCATCTGACCACTGATACCTGGTCTGCAAAGCATGGTCAGGGCAGGTATATCACCTACAGTGCGCATTGGGTAAACCTGGTGACGGCTGCCAAGCATGGAATACGTGGCTCAAATTTGAAGTGGGAGGACCGACCAAGCATCTTTTTCCATCTCCCGCTTCCAAAAATCCATGCCATATACACGTCCCCTGATAGTGGACGTAACAGGGATTAAACCGATAGAAATAGTACTACTTAACAGTACACACCTTATAATAACGCAGACAGAGGCAACGTGTATAATCTTCCATGCTGTGCAGTGGAAGCCCCCAGACTCTGACCTGTGTATAATCTTCCATGCTGGGCAGTGGAAGCCCCCAGACTCTGACCTGTGTATAATCTTCCATGCTGTGCAGTGGAAGCACCCAGACTCTGACCTGTTTATAATCTTCCATGCTGGGCAGTGGAAGCCCCCAGACTCTGGTGGTCTGAAGAAAAGGAGTCAGAGGAGGAAGATGGCTTTAAGGAGGAGGAAGACCAAACACAGCAGGCATCCCAGGGGGCTTGTTGTCACCTTTCGTGGACCCTTGGTGGCTGGGTGGAGGAAGAGACCTTAAATGACATCAGTGAGGACAAGGAACGGGACATGGCTAGCTTGGTATCCAACCTTGTGCAAATGGGGAGTTTGCGGTTGTTCAAAGGGACTGTTTGCGGTTGTTTGCGGTGCATTAAACGGGGAGATTGGTCTGTTACTGTGAAGCGGGTGTAACCCTTACACTACCTGATCGATACAACATCATACCTGATGTTTTAAAGCATGTTATTCCAAACAATTTAGGAATATTAGGTGATTTATGCCCTTTATGGCTTAAAACCAGACTCTGCATTAACTATGTAATTTTCCGTGGGAGTTTTGCCATGGATCCCCATCCGGCATGCCACAGTCCAGGTGTTAGTCCCCTTGAAACAACTTTCCCATCACTATTGTGGCCGGAAAGAGTCCATGTGGGTTTTGAAATTCGCCTGCCCATTGAAGTCTATGGCGCTTCGCCGGGTTCGCCCGTTCGCGAACATTTGATAGAAGTTCGTGTCCGCTGTTCGCGAACCGAAAATTTGATGTTTGCGACATCACTAGTTACGAGCCTTGAGCTGAGATCCCTTGCGATTTGCTCAATCGGAGCTTACTTCCTTCAAAGCCTTTGATCTTGCGCGGCCGCAAGAGTTGTGACCGCAAGAAATCCCAATTCGCTATTTAAATGATACGATCATCCTTTTGTCAAGCCCGGAAATCGCTAAAATCGAACCGCAGCTTACTTACACCAAAGAGGTCCTGCAACGCTCTTACTTACAAAACGTAGCACTTATTAAGCAAATAAAAAAGCCATCCTGTACTTTTATTAGAAATGAAAGTGATGTTTGGTCTTATAATCAATAGCACAACATTCCCCTACTCTCAAATCGGCAAATAAAAGTAATGTATTTCATGTTAAATTTTCATTATAAAGTCCTACGTGCTTCAACCTCCAAGCCCGTAGGACTGTTGAATCCAACCTCCGGGCTTGGAGGTTGAAGCCTGTAGGACCCTATGACGGAAGTTTAACATCCAATAAAGTAGTTATTAATGACGATTTGAGAGATTGGGAATGCTGTACTGTTAAATCTGAGACCAAACATCACTTTCTGTTTTAATAAAAGCACCGGATGGCTTTTTTTATTTGCTTAATTAGTGCTACGTTTTGAAAGTAAGACCTTTGCAGTCCTACGTGCTTAAATGACCTCCAAGCCCATACCTCGTTATTTGCAGCCGCAAGCCCCTGACTCGAGATTCAAGCCCGAAAACTCGGAGCACTGTAAATGCAAATATAAATTTAAGACAGCACTGTAAAGCACTGTAAATGATGGGGTACAAAATGGGTGACATGAGGATTAAATGGACAACATTCTCAAGCTGGCACATCGCCACAATACAATACTTGATTTCACGTTTAATTTCCGTCCAAAGTCCGCCGGGCTTGAATAACCTCCAAGCCCGTAACTCGTTATTCAAGCCCGTAGGACTTTGGACATGAATGAAATGTGAAATCCGGTATTGTATTGTGGTAATGTGCCAGCTTAAGAATGATATGCCGTTAATCCTCATCTCACCCATTGTGTACCCCATCATATACAGTGCTTTACTGTATTTATATTTGCATTTACAGTGCTGCGAGTTTGCGGGCTTGAACCCCGAGTTATGGGCTTGTGGACGCGAATAACGAGTTATGGGCTTGGATGTCATTCAAGCGCGTAGGACCGCAAAGGTCTTAATTAGTAGCACTAATTAAGCAAATAATAAAGCATGGTTTGCGATCGGCCGTAAAGGGGACCTCCTTGCAGCGCCGCCTAATTGAATAGCAGCATAAACGTATCAATACGCGGAGCCGTTACCCGATCGCAAGGAATCACAGACTTGCGGCAGATATACGCCCCCGATTTAAATGAGGCCCCTATTCTATAGAGACATTTATCTTCCCAATTGTAATCTAATTAGATTTTTAATAATACATTTGTTGCTAATGAGTTTTACCAAAGCCAATTTTCCATAATGCTTTTTCTTTTTTTAAGTTTGTGTTCATTTAATTTTTCAAAACCTCGCTCAGCATTTTCTGTGTAATTCATTGCTATTTTCTTATCTTCGGTTGTGCTGGATAGGTTTTAGTGTGAGGTTTAATGTTACTTGTCAGGGGGTAACATTTCCTTTTGAACTGTCGTACCTACTTATAAATCAAATGAACCAAGCTGGGTTGCAGGAATGAGTTAAACCATGTGAATACCCTTATCTTATACTTACTCAATTAGTGTAAAAGGCAAGATCATGCTGTGTTTATTTTAAACAGAAAATGCATATCACAAAGCATAAGAAAGTATATTATTTTGACAGAAAATACTAAGGAACAAGTACTTCAAGTGTTTTATTTTTTACTGTGTACGAACATAGCATTTTCCTACTATTGGTATATTGTAAAATCATAAATGAAGCCTCCAAATTGTGGTGACTCCTTGGGAAAGATGATGATTGCTAAGTGGCTGTCAAATATATTTTGCATGGATTATATAGCAATTAATACAAGCAGTCTTGTATTTCTATTAGACGATAGAAGTCTAATTAATAAGGAAAGAAAATATTATTATACAGGAGAGGTGAGCAATTTGGTATGGGCTCCCTTCAAACTTTAACAGTAGCTTGGATGCCAACTTCCATTTACTTCCAAAACTAAATCTCTTGTTCCCTGTTTGTTTATTTATTTTCTCATTAAGGTCCCTATGTCCTCAAACTCTCTCCTCCACATTTTGATGGTAGATCAGGTTTTTACCAGTCCAGTCCTCCAGGGTTGGACTCATGTCAAATTTGGCCTTTATTGTCTCCAGATCAGGGCTACCTGACCTCTCCACCCAAAGGTCCTTCAGGGCCCAACCTCCTCCGGAGAGAAGCTTATCACTGGGGGCAACATAAAATCTAACCCGGGACTCTGAAGCTGGGACACTACTGGGAAAATTCCCCATGTATTTCTACATATAAGGTAGAACCTCTGGTGATTGGCCTATACATATAGCGACTAATCAAGAAGCCGCTACCTAGAAAGCCACTTAATTGGTCCAGGACATTCCAGAGGAAAATTTGAACTTGAGAATAGCAGATATATTATATGCCATTAATGCCTAGAATGTGTCTTAACATATTATATTTATGACTGCCCTGTTAAATATTGCTCTTTGTACATATAACTACTTATTTATGTATGTAGACTATACATTGGTTATACTGCTATTGTGTATTTCTCCAAAATGAGGGCCAGCAAGTATGACTGCCTTATTGTGCTACCGTCTTCTGATTGGCTGAAGACACAAGGAGCTCAGCCAATCAGAGCAAAGTCAATGTAAATATCCCCATAGGCCCGCCTTCTATGACGGGCAATTCAAAACACACCTTGCCTGCTTCCTTCTGATTAGCTGTTCTGGGACTCAAAAACTGCTTACGTAGGCCCTATTTCTACTGCTTGTCCCCATTCAGGCGTGGAATATGGAGTTGTGCAATCTTAAGTTAATGTTTGATGTTGTTTGAGTTTTTTTTTTAGCCCTAGAAATGTTCTAACCTTCCCTAATAAAATGACACTCCTTCAGTCAATGTATTCAAAGTTTTCTCACTTTTATTTAGAGGTTATAATCTCTGCTTGTTATTTTTAACCTCCTGATCCATGTTCTGCTTCTTGACGACTGCTGAATAGAAGCTGGGCACCAGGAATCCCCACTCCACTGTCCAAGGAAGGATTCTGTTCACCAAGGCAGGAGGATTCTGGAGCTCAGATGGATCTCCTCACATGGTTTGTGACAACCCTTAGCCCAGGTATAGATGGCAGACTCAAACTTAGATAAAGTGACGTTAAAGGTTTATTTGCCTATTTAAACACAATTTTATTAACAAGTATTTAACAGCTCCGGTTTTAGTAACGGAAACTTTCCAAATAGTCCCTACAAAGGTTTAGGCTCTGTAGCTCATGTGTACAATATTTCCATAGTATTAGATGTACCGGCCAATGACAAGCTGCACATCAGCAGTCTGTAGCTGAATTGTCGCTGAGACAAGTTCTTTCATTGGTTCATTTTATGCCATTTGTGGCTCAATTAAGCCAATCTTTTGGGTAGATATAATGGGAAGACTTGAATATATGCCATAACATTTATGTTTCTAGCGTACACCTGACATACAGAGAAGTTAGATACATGAAAACAGGCCCTATCAGATGTGGTACATTACTGCAATAAAATAATTAAAAATAAAATATTGCTAAAAATAAAACTGTTCATCAAAACCTTTATATCTATCTAAAGCACATTAAATAACCATACAACATTACAGGTACCAGGGTCACTTGTCAGTATTTAGATGTGCTCTGGAATACATTGCTGGTGCCTCTGGCAATCCAGGATCTGAGCTATAAAAAAGCTTGTAAATGATACAGCAAATATTAGCCATGGAGGTGTTATACGCTTGATTGCCTTCATGTAATTGCTAATCCATTAAATTCTGTTAATAGAGGCTGCACCTGGTTTGGACTCGGTGCCATCTCCCCACAAAGGTGCAAAAACTGTCCAGCTCTGTACACATCCCCCTTTACTGGGAATGCCATGTAAAATAGCAGAGATAACACTGGCTCTCTGGACTGTCTCCCACTGGACTGTTTTGTACATTTTTATAATGTAATTTCCTGTCTGCTGGGGCTTCTGTACTGTGGGAGGCTAATTACATTGCAGTCTTTTCTTGTTTCAGCCAGAAAATCTTTGAGTCTGTTATCATCCAAATTTATGTCTTTATGGAATGCTTCTAACTGAATGAAGCGACTGGCTGCCACAAGCTAAAAACATTATATTTTATAACCAGCAGACTATCAGCACAACTCTTACTTGTTCTTTTTTATTATTTGTATTATTATTATTATTATCCTTTATTTTTGTAACACGACAAAATATTCTGTAGTGGTATACAGAGGTTAAGTACACACAGTGATGGAGCAAGAGCATACAGGGCCCCGGTGCGAAAAAGATGGTTGGGGGGGTTGTAAAAAATGTTTGAGCTGGGCCCCCCAGGCACCAACTAACATATCCTCTCCCCTACAACCCTTCCCATAACATTCCCCCTTCCCATAACAGCATTCCTCCCCAAGACCCTTACCCATAGCTCCCCCACCGACCCCTTTCATAGCAGCTCCTCTTCCCTTATCTCCTGCCTGGGTGAAACACAAACATACATACATACATATCAGCAAATCCCTCTTAGCAGCCATCCTTCATAGGATCCATCCTCACACAGCACCAAAACCGTTTCAGCAACCAATAACTAATCTAAATTTACCTCCCACCCCCAGAAGGGCCCTGGTGCACTGCACCACCTGCACTGGTAGATTCACACCTGAGTACACAGCAAAATACAATATTAACACATTGCAAATGTTGGCAATGTCCATTCAGGAATGGCAATGCCAGATACAGCTGTTCCCTCTAACAACCGGGCGAACAGCTCTCCTGGAGAAGAGGGAGGGCAGAATAGGCAGAACAGACAGGTTTTGGTTGTAGGGGACTCTATTATTAGGAAGGTAGACAGGGTGATTTGTCACCCAGATCCCAGCAATCGAACAGTTTGCTGTCTCCCGGGTGCTCGGGTTCGTCATGTTGTGGATCGGGTAGACAAATTATTGGGAGGGTCTGGAAATGAACCGGCGGTCTTGGTACATATTGGTACCAATGACATAGTTAGTGGAAGATGGAGTGTCCTAAAGAATGATTTTAGAGAACTAGGTAATAAGCTGAAGGCAAGGACCTCCAAGATAGTATTTTCTGAGATACTACCAGTGCCACGTGCTAGCCCAGGGAGGCAGAAGGAGATTAGGGAGGTTAATGCATGGCTAAAGATGTGGTGCACTAAGGAGGGGTTTGGCTTTTTAGAGCACTGGGCTGACTTCTCACTTCGGTACAATCTCTACAGTAGGGATGGATTGCACCTTAATGTTGAGGGAGCTTTTGTACTAGGGGAAAGGATGGTAGAAAGGCTGGAGGAGTTTTTAAACTAGTAGGTGGGGGGGAGGGATGATATAAGTAATGGGGTAGAAAGTGTAGAGGGTATAAGGGATGAATTAACAACTCATAGGGGAGGAGATGGGGGGAGGGGTAGTATAGTCAATATGGAGGTAGTACTAAGTAATTCAAGTTCAGTGGCAGGCACTTCAGAACTACAGACTCATAACATAAGGTGTATGCTTGCTAATGCCAGAAGCTTGCCAGGAAAAATGGGAGAGTTAGAATTATTAGCAATTAATGAAAAATGGGATTTAATAGGCATTACCGAAACGTGGTGGGATGAATCTCATGACTGGACTGTTAATCTGGATGGTTATAACCTATTTAGGAAAGATAGAGGCAATGGTAAACGAGGAGGAGGGATTTGTATGTATGTTAAGCCTGAATTTAAGGCTATAGTCAGAGAAGATATTTATGGTGGACCTAGTGATAAAGTTGAATGTTTGTGGGTAGAGTTAAATAGCGGAGCAGCAAATTCCAAAAGAATATTAGTAGGAGTATGCTATAAACCCCCAAATATAGCTGAAAGTGAGGAAATACAATTATTGTTACAGATTGGAAATGCAGCTAAGCACGGGCAAGTTCTAATAATGGGAGATTTTAATTACCCTGAAATAAACTCGATAAATGAGACCAGCAGTTCAGCTAAGGGCAGCAGGTTCTTGAGTACACTCAGGGATCATTATCTGGCCCAGGTTATACAGGAGCCTACTAGAAATGAAGCTATCTTAGATTTACTCATTACAAATAATATTGATATTGTATCAATCGTTGAAATAGGGCAACCTTTGGGAAACAGTGATGACAACACAGTCTCATTTGAGATTGAATTAAAAAAACAACATTTTAAGGGGCCAACAAAAACTCTTAATTTTAAAAGGGCAGATTTTAACGGTCTAAGGGCAGCAATACAAAGTATAGACTGGGACAGAGAACTGATAGGTAAAAACACTGAACATAAATGGACAACATTTAAATCCTTACTAAATATACATACACATCGGCATATACCGTGTGGGAATAAAAGTAAAAGGAGTAAATCACAACCCATGTGGCTTAACAATGATTTAAAGATCAAGATACGGAGTAAAAAACAGGCATTTAAATTATACAAACAAGAGGGGACAGAGACTGCTTTACGGGAATACAAGGAAATCAACAAGGCTTGCAAAAGCGCGATTAGACTTGCTAAAATAGAAAATGAAAAATGAATTGCAAAAGAGAGTAAGACTAACCCTAAAATATTTTTTAAGTATATTAATGGGAAGAAGGCGAGGAAGGAAGCTATAGGAACATTACAACGTGAAACAGGCTGTCTGAAAATTAGTGACCAGGAAAAGGCAGATGAGCTAAATAGGTTATTTTCTTCGGTATACACAAGGGAGGTACCAGTGGTTGGGACACCTCAACATAATGGGGCTACACTACCTTTGCCAAATAATTGGTTAACACAGGAAGTAATCCAAAAGAGGTTGGAAAAAATAAATGTTAATAAAGCCCCGGGTCCTGATGGTATAAATCCAAGGGTACTAAGGGAACTGGGTTCTGTAATAGCCAAACCATTATATTTAATTTTTCAAGATTCACTCAACACAGGGTCTCTACCAGATGACTGGAGAAAAGCTGATGTGATACCTATATTTAAAAAGGGAGCAAGAGCAAATCCGGGGAATTGTAGACCAGTGAGCCTCACTTCTGTAGTGGGGAAGCTTTTAGAAGGGTTAATAAGGGATAATATACAAGAATATGTCTATTTGAACAGGATTATAAGTAGGAGTCAACATGGGTTTATGAGGGATAGGTCATGTCAAACAAATCTAATTAGTTTCTATGAGGAGGTTAGTAGGAACCTGGATCAAGGCAACTCAGTGGATGTAGTCTTTTTGGATTTAGCAAAGGTTTTTGATACAGTGCCATATGGGAGACTATTGGGCAAACTAAGGGATACAGGAATTGCAGTAAATATCTGCTCATGGATTGAGAGCTGGCTAAAAGACAGGAAGCAAAGGGTTGTTGTAAATGGAACATACTCCGATTGGACTAATGTGGTAAGTGGGGTTCCTCAGGGTTCAGTATTAGGTCCTCTCCTTTTTAACATATTTATTAATGACTTAGAGGTAGGATTGGAGTGTGGGGTCTCCATTTTCGCTGATGACACAAAGTTGTGCAAGGTAATTAAATCAGAAAATGATGTGCTTTCCCTCCAAGGGGATTTACATAAAATTGAGGAATGGGCATCTAAATGGCAGATGAGATGTAATACGAATAAATGTAAGGTTATGCATCTGGAAAGGAAAAATAGCCATGCAATTTATAATCTTAATGGAGCAAATCTAGGTGTATCAGATATTGAAAGGGATTTGGGAGTGCTTGTGGACAACCACCTAGGTAACAGTGCTCAAAGTCAAGCAGCAGCTGCAAAGGCAAATAAAATATTAGCATGTATTAAGAAAGGTATAGAAGCCAGGGAAGCAAATATAATTCTGCCACTATACAAATCTCTAGTACGCCCTCATTTGGAATATGGAGTACAATTTTGGGCACCACTTCATAAAAAGGACATTTTAGAGCTGGAAAAGGTACAGAGAAGGGCAACCAAACTAATAAGGGGAATGGAGGGGCTGTTATAAAGAAAGACTAACCAAATTAAACTTATTTTCTCTAGAAAAAAGGCGTCTAAGAGGAGATATGATTACCTTATATAAATACATCCAGGGTCAGTATAAAGATTTGTCGGGGGAGATTTTTGTGCCAAGAGGTTTTGAACTGACAAGAGGACATCCCTTGAGGTTAGAAGTAAAAAGATTCCACCTCAAAGAAAGAAAAGGGTTCTTCACAGTAAGGGTGGTTAATCTGTGGAATTCTCTACCAGAGGAGGTTGTGACAGCAGATTCGATAGATAACTTTAAAAGGGGACTAGATTTATTTCTAATTAAAAAGGGTATTCAGGATTATCATGGATAATTAGAGACAGTAATGATCCAAATTTTTAACATTTCCCCTTTAGACAATTGGCTCGCTTGTTTTTTTTGTTTTTTTTTCTATTTGCCTTCCTCTGGACTAATTAATAATAATAAAAAAAAAACAAAAAAAAAAACAAAAACATTAAATAATTGATTAATAATTAATTAACAACTAATGAATTAATAGTTAATCCGCATATTGCAGATCAAAGGAGATCTTAAAAGGTTGAACTTGATGGACTGAAAGTCTTTTTTCAACCTTAAATACTATGTAACTATGTAACTATGTAACTATGTAACAAAAGAATGGAAGGCCCTGTTTTCCTACTACTTACCTACTATTTATGATCACGGGATTTATCAATACTTCTCTACATCAAAGAAAGCACTGAAAATCAAGAGAAAATAATAATGTATCATTTTAAAACTGATACATATTTTCCATTATTTTTATAAGCGCTGTTTTGTCACCTAGTTATTTCAATTGCTTGCTTTAGTGGTGAATGTGTGAGTTCAGGCTCTGCAAGGACCAAACATTACAAGCATCCTGCAATACAACACTTATTGCTGCTACCACAAATGTAGGTTTATTCCTTTGTGTTTTTAAGACATCATAATTTCAAAGGGAAATTTTAGATTGTATTATTGCAGTGAAGACAGATATGAGCAGTTAAAGGTGCTTGCAATTTATAGTCGATGGAATGTGATGAAATGTGCCTATAAGTACAATGATCCAAGATCTCTTCAGGTGGTGACTGTAGCCATGGAATTAAAAGACATTTGCAAAAATGCCTCCAGGTCATACAAAGTGTTTGGCCGTCTTGCATGAACAGCACGTTTGAGTTCTTCCCATAGTGGCTCGATGATATTAAGTTTAGGAAACTGTGATGGCCACTCCACAACTTTCCCCTTTTTTCTGCTGTAACCACTGAAAGGTCATTGTCATGTTGGAAAGTCCAAGAGCGTCCCATGCGCAGCCTTCGTGCAGAAGAATTAAAATTGTCTGCCAGTATTTTTTGATAACATGCTGCATTCATCTTGCCATCAATTTTAACAAGATTTCCCATGCCCCAAAACATCAATGAGCCACGCTTCACAGTGGGGATGGTATTCTTTTTACTATAGGCCATGTTGACCCCTTTCCAAACATAGCATTTATGGTTGTGACCATAAAGCTCTATTTTGGTCTATTCACTCCAAATTACAGTGTGCAAGAAGCTGTGAGTCGTGTCAAGGTGTTGTGAGGCATATTGTAACTGGGCTTTTTTGTGGCTTTGGCACAGTACAGGCTTTTTTCTGGCAACTCGACCGTGCAGCTAATTTTTGTTCAAGTATCGTCGTATTGTGCTCCTTGAAACAACCACACCATCTTTTTCCAGAACAGCCTGTATTTCTCATGAGGTTACCTGTGGGTTATTCTTTGTATTCTGAACAATTCCTCTGGCAGTTGTGGTTGAAATCTTTCTTGGTCTACCTGATCTTGGCTTGGTATCAAGAGATCGCCCTAATTTTCCACTTCTTAATAATAAGTGATTGAACAGTACTGACTGGCATTTTCAAGGCTTTGGATATCTTTTTATATTTTTTTCCATCTTTATGAAGTTCCATTACCTTGTTATGCAGGTCTTTTGATTTATTTTCTGCTCCCCATGGCTCAGTATCTAGTCTGTTCAGTACATCCACATCAGAGCTAACAAACTAATTGACTTTTTATACACAGATACTAATTGCAATTTAAAAAGCCACAGGTGTGGAAAATTAACATTTATTTGCCATTTTAACATGTGTGTGTCACCTTGTGTTTCTGTGGCAAGGCCAAACATTCAAGGGTATGTAAACTTTAGATCAGGTCCATTTGGGTGATTTCTGTTATCATTATGATCTAAAAAGGAGCCAAACAACTATGTGATAAATGGCTTCATAGGACCACTATCCTTCAATAAAAGACATTTTTTTTGCATGATCAGTCATATTTTCAAAATACCGGTAAATGCACAAATCTCACAATTTCAGGGTTTGCAAACTTTTGAGCACAACTGTAACTGCTATAAAAGCAATCACTGCAGGATTTAATAAAATAGTCAAGATTCAGATAAATTGGTATACAGAGGTAACCCTGTATATGCAATTATGTTGTTGAAGAATCTACCCTTTTGGTTTCTTTTGATCATCTTCCTAAAGTGGGAGGTGGCCTTAATTTCACAGATACTTTCTGTCTGAAAAATGGCAATACAACATCTACATCTGCCAGTGTTGTACTTAGAGCTAATTAAAAACTAGTGTGTTTACAAGTACACACCCTCTCAAGAAAGTAACAGACACAATTAGCTGACAAAAAAAGTCTCTGTAGTAATAAATAATTTGGTATAAAAATGTAAAGGCTGTGTTTATTGGTTTTTACTTGTTTCAAATACTTCACTCCCTATCAAGTTTTAATATTAAAACAATCATATAGAAACTATTTGACCACAGTATTCCTTTAACACCGGGGTACATTACCAAATTTACACATTTTGGTACATTTCACAATTATCCTTTATTTTTCCTATTAAAGGACCATGGTATTCAAACAATTCAATATGATATTAAGCAAAAAATAGAGCAGATCTATCCTGTTATGGTGCTACTGCCACACCTATTATGGTGTCGGGACACGTCCTCCGCTGCAGTGCAGTCTCCAATGACTAGATGGCGCTGCCAATATTTTGCAGCGCTGCCAATATGTGAGAGAAGTTCTAAGCTTATAATGTTAGCCTAACCCTTGAACTAACCCCAACCATAACCATAACCCTCACCCTAAACCTCAACCTTACCTCAACCATAACCCTCACCCTAACCATAACAGTTTACCTAAGCCTTGACTCTATGATATGGCACCAGAATATCGGCAGCTCCATCTAGTGGATCCTCACTGCCATTGCTGCTGCCTTGTGCTGCGCTACCATAAGAGGATAGGTCCAACAGAGCACAACCTTTACATTTTTAAGTTACAATTTGTTTTTTACTGCAGGGTTCTATTTTCTTTTCTCAACAGGTCCTGATACTTTCTCAGTGGATCATGTCCTTGTAAACTAATGAGCTTTCCATTAGCTTTATTGAAAGTACTGGAAGTTTTAGATGCCACATTGCATTGTGCAAATTGAAGATTGCTGTATCTTCAAACCTCATGAAGTTGATCACCAACAATCTAGATGTTCTAACAGCATAATTACAGATAAAAGGTAAAAAAATATTTTTTTACATTCTAAAATCATATAAGTGCAGTTTTTCAAAAGAGTGTATTTTATATATAAGACTGCATCGGCCTGTGACGCATTGTATTCTGTTTATGTTTAATTCTCCTGCCTGTCTCCTATTTGCATTCATAGAGCCCATGAAGGGTTGTGCATGTCTGGAGTGTCAGGGCTAATCATATTTCACTGCAGACAGAATAAATACCTTATAAATCAGTTTTGTGACCAGAACTAATCAGGTTGTTTAATATTCCGCATCACGCTTGAAATTCCTAGAAAATATAGGGATTCCTAGTAGCCTACATCTCTTAGCAAAATATAAACAACACACGGCCCTTGTCAGATAAATTATAGTATAAGAATGCTGGACATTGCTAGATGAAGACCTCTCCAAGCGATAATATAGTGTCCTCATGCTAAGCCCATATTATAATAAGGTATGAATGTATTGTATATGTTTATACTGTATCTTACAGGGCTAAATAACCACTGTACAATGGAAAACAACATGTTTTTGAAAAATTTGACTAAAGCTATAATTAGTCAGGGAAAACTAATTTTTATAATGATGCCTTTGGAGTACTCCATGATACTTTGGTGAAAGTTGTGAGTGTGAGAGGACATTTACAGTTCTGGAGGAGCAGGGTTGAGGAGAATACCAAGTGCATCTCTATAATTTATCTCCTGATTTACTATGTATTACTTTCTAGGATATACAGCCCTTCTCATGTTATCTCAGCTATTCTCACATCATTGTCTCAGGGGAGAAAGTGTAGTAAATTCCCCCAGGATTTGCAGTTATTATTATGAGCTGCATGTTTCACTATTTGTGAAGTAGGTAGGTGTCAACTACTATATGCTCCAGTTATCAAATAAATTCTCCTCACCTCTCCCCACTCTATCATACTTCTATTAAAATTAAAAAAATCACAGCCAGACTCCAACTATAAGCATGGCTGAATTTCTCATTAGGCCAAATAGGCAGCCGCCTTGAGGCACTTCCTTGTGAAGAGAGTAACAAGAGGGAGGAACCTTGTGTGCCTAGGGCCCCAAATAACTAAATCCAGCCATGGCTATCAGGAATTGATGACATGAGATAAGAAGGAATATTTTATTCATAAATAGAACCTGCAAAAGATTTGACTTTCTCTACAACTGTTTTTTGTTTGCAGCTTACAAAGCTGCCAAGATTATTTTGTTATGGACGTCACAAATGTACAATTTTTCTTGAACTACCATGTTCCATTAAGTAAATAATTTCGTGCCTCTTTTCACTCCCAACTAGAGTTCCTCACATTACATGTCTTCGAAGTCGGAAATTGTTTATTAAACTAAGCATTAACAAACGACTGAAGTCAAGATTAAACTGGCAAAAGTGTTGGAGGAATCCTAGGCCTATTTTTGTAACTTAAATAATTATTCTTTTCAATACACCACTGACCAAGCAAACATAGTTTATTTATCAATTACTCACAATTTTGGTCAAAATTCACTAAGCTTCACGGGGGCTGCAAAATGGTTCAGAAAGCAAGAAATTCCAGTGATATATAAGCTAAAATAATTTGAAGCAAAAGCACATTCTAGTCCTATATTTAAATACATGAGAAGAACTACACCTGAAAATAATAAAATGTTTTAAGAATTTAAAAAAATAATATACATCTCTGATTTATTATCTTTTACATGCAATTATGCTGTTGTGCATTCTATCATTTTAGTTTTTGAGGATCAACTTCCTGAAGTGGGAGGAGACTTTTTAGTATCTACCTGCACAGTATAGATGTTATAGTAGCTATTACATCTTGATAATTACAGCTTGATAATTTACAAGGACCTGAGAAGGTAGCATACAGAGAAAACAAAACCGAGCCCCACAGTAACAACACATATAAAAGTTACAAATATAAAGGTTAATGCTGCATTTTAAATTTGACATTGCTTTAAGCATGAGATTATTGAAATGCTTTTCTGTGTCTTTAATGCACTGTATCATTTTCTTTCAAGTAACTCAGGCGCAACTACTAAAGAGCTATCAGTGAAATATGTCTTTCATTTGCACTGGATCTCGCGTCTTACATCGAGTTCAGAGAGTGCCCCTGGTGTCAGGACTTCAGACAATAATGAAGTCTCAATCATTTAGCTCCATTACATTGTCTCCATTATATTTTATTTGTCATTAACCCCCTCGACACAGCCATTTATTCAGTTAGTCCCTGGTGCATTTGATGGGGTGTCAGAAAAAGTGGCCTGCTGGATAATAAAAGGGGTACACACAGTTACTGGCTGTTGATAGCAAACAGTGGGCCCCTAGTATGTACTTTTCTGGTTGAAAATTGCTGGCTAGAAATGATCCAAATGATGTTGGGATCACTGCCGCTAACCATCACATATATAGTTGTGAGCCTACGGGCCGTTGCTCACGCTTGCGGGCTCGCGCAGCATAGCGAGGGCTGCGGGCAAGGGCCTCAGTTGCTGTGATGGAGTGTGATCCATCCCAGCAACTGAGGCCCTTGCCCGCAGCGTACGGCCCGTTGCTCCACGCTGAGACCCTGCAGCCACCTCCTCCCCACAATACCCCGCCGCTGGAGAGAAGGAGCAGAACTCCATGCCCCATTACACCCATCACACTACTTACATTCATTGGAGCATTTCAAAGCCTGGGGGGACATGGCATCATGGGCTGGAGGCCATAAACGTCGCAACGCAAATAACACGGCACACACATTACGACACTGGCAAACAACATACCACACACGTTCACACACATTACGGACTCGCAACACTCGGACGCAACTCGCGAACATTACAAAATTAAAAACACAATACATACACACAGCACATACATAAAAAATCCAGGACCTCAAAAAGGCAACTTACACCTTTGTTTCAATAAAAATAAAAGAGTTTGGACAATAAAAAATTTGATATGCGAGAGAAAAAATACCGCCGAACAAAACGAAAACGAGGCTACACACGCAAACACCATACGAGACACGTTACCAGACATTACGACCTCGCAAGCATTAGCTACCTTACGATTTGATTTCTGTCATTTTTTGACGGGCAATTTGCTAGTATACTATAGATCCAAGGTAGTGTCATATTTACAGCAAGCAATGGGTCTCAGATATCAACTTGCTTAGCTTCCCTGTATATAGGGGATGCTGGGGAGGGGGATAGAGTGATACATATTTTTGTTGTTCTGTTCAGTCATGTCCGACTCTTCATGACCCTATGGACCACAGCTTGCAACACACAATAGTTATGTCTTGGGTATTGCTTATCCATAAGGCTTTCTTGGCAAAGTTTCTAGTTTCTTCTCCAGTGGACCACAATTGATCTGACCTCTCTTCTATGACCTTCCCATCTTGGGTGACCCTACATGGTTTAGCACACGACAAGGTAGCGATCCAGAAGGGTGTGTATATATATATATATATTTATATATATATATATATATATATATATATATATTAATTAATAATTACTAAATCACTAGATTACTGGACAATAAATTTACTGAATGAAACCTCATATATATATCAGTGCGGGTTGTCCAAAGATGTTGCTAACGCTGCGGCCCTCGCGAAGCGCTCCATGCCAGCAACGGCGGAGTTTAGGGCTGCAAATGCGTACCCTCGCAAAGCGAGGGGCCGCATTTGCGGAGATGGAGGCTCCCACCGCGACCGCAAAATTTACGGTCTTAGCATCCACAAATACAAGCCGCGGGAGTTAGAAAAAAAATATTATGACCTCACAAAAATACGACATTTGCACCCGAAACCCGTGCACATAAAAACATTAAAAACACACAAAATACACACAACAAACACATAAAAAGCTTACCCACAGCAAGAGGGAGCATCCAGCACCTTTAAAAGTGAAGTTACACCTCAATTTAAATCGAAATTAAAGAGTTTAGACACCCGAAATTACCCTAAGCAAGAGAAAAAATGGCCGCCGAAAAAAACGAAAACGAGGGTACAGGACGCTGAACAGGCAAAACACCTCGAAACACATACAGATTTTTCCGAAAAGCCATACGAGGTCCAACAACAAGGACGCAAAATCAGCCACAGCCGCGTACCACATACATTAGGCGCCATTTTACAACACTAACTGACACAATGCGGAAGTACACAGCTACCCTAACGGATTTTACTTGTGCACGCAGACTATTTACACTACACACTGCACACATTGCTGACACTTACACAGCAGCTCCACAACACTCCAAACACACATTGTATGCTGCAGCACCATGAAAACAGATTGTCAGCTCTTCAACAGAATGCATCCTGCATATATTACTTCAAAATAGGTAAATTTATTAATGTATTATTTATTTCATTACCATAAACCAAACAGCATTAGCTCACTTACAATTTCATTGCCGTAATTTTTTGTCAGGCAATATTCTAGTATATATATATATATATATATATATATATATATATATATATATATCAATGAAAGGCTTCCTTCCAGGCTTATAAAAAAAGTCTATCTGTTTTCTATAAAATCTTCTTGGCTACTACGTGCTAGATATTTCTGTCCACGCGTCTGTATATAAGTAGTAATTGAGGTGTACACAAATCAGAATGGGCTTAGCAGCATAAAATCTGTATACTTCTAAATACTCTACTGATTAGATTTAATGAAGAAAACCACTCACGGCTTGCATTGAAAGGAAGGACCAGCCAGATGTGGGCTGCTTGGCGTCTAACAATTGCAGAAACACTTAATTATATTTTTTGACTCCCACCACTGTTTATCTTCTAACAATAATTAAACTCCCTATTTCTCCTTTGATTTAATCACACGTGATAATGTATGCCGTCCTCTTCTGATGGAACGTAATGTCAGATATATAGTTACTGACTCATTGTCTGAATCACCCAGCCTCGCTTAGAACTGCTTTATTTTCAGGTTTCTTGCTGTGAATTACAATGCTACCTGTTTGTGTCTCCTGGGGATTTCTTTTTTGCAATGCAATATCCTTATATTTATATTTTTTCAACTACTCTTTCAGAGGATTAAAGCAATTATAATAAAAAAAGAGATATACAAAAATTTACCGTAGCAGACGGTTTCCTTGGATACAGTTCAGTAAAATAATTGCACTTTCCTCACAATCTATTGGTTGAGAACCGAGCACATTAATCCCTTCTTTTCTGCCACTATACGCAAAGCTCTTTATGAGTTTCCCATACAACTATATTTAAAATGAACAAAAATATTAGTGCCGGGCATTGGTATTTTTTATGATGTAATCAATGTATTTTTTAGACGGTCAGGATGTATTTAAAGTGATATAGCAAATGATCGAATCTGCAGAAATGAATAGTACATGTATAAATATAATAGGTTATAATGCAAATATGCGTGGAAGTGTTAGATAACTGATTTTGAAAAGGTGATATTTAAAGTATAAATCCTTGGAAAAGGTGCTCCTTTTCGCTTTCTCCATCTAGGGTCATTAATGAAGTCTAATAAGGAAGACGAGCATGCAAAGTTGGTATAAAACAAAAAGCGACAATACTGAGTTTTCAATTTTTGTACGTTTGATATTAAGCTCTAAAACAGAACCCTCCATTCTTTTACAATGTGTTAATTTTGTTTTTGCCGTGTTCTTAGCCCCCCTGCATATTTGTAAATTGTACAGTTAAGTCTAGTGTCTTTCCATGCCTTCCATTGCTTTTAAAATACAGTATTGTGTGTTTAATTGCTGTTACAGCTCTAATAAGTGTATGAAAAAGCCCTTGCGAGTCCTATTTAGTGCTCGTAATATTTTTGACAGAAACGTGATACTTTTTTCAGTTGCGGGTTATACTTTATTTGCGAGCTAGAGCTACGAGTCTAATAAAATATTGATTTTGTGTAACTTTAATTATTTAGAGCTAATAATATTCGAGTTGTGCTAAAACCAATGGCGTTCTAAGGCTCATTGCAGCCTAAGACCCACAGGCCTCGCAAATTTTAATGGTAGGTGTATTTTAAAAGTAACAAAAAAAAAAAAAAAACAAGAAAATTGCAGGTCAAAAAAGTTATAAGTTGATTTGCAGGTCAATGAGTGAAATAAGTATTTGACCACTTCGACTTAGTACTTGGTGGCAAAACCCTTGTTGGCAATCACAGAGGTCAGACGTTTCTTGTAGTTGACCACCAGGTTTTGCCCCACTCTTCTTTGCTCATCATTAAGGTTTCGAGGCTGATGTTTGGCAATCAGCTCCCTCCACAGATTTTCTATGGGATTAAGGTCTGGAGACTGGCTAGGCCACTCCAGGACCTTAATGGGCTTCTTTTTGAGCCACAGCTTTGTTACCTTGGTTGTGTGTTTTGGGTCATTGTCATGCTGGAATACCCATCCACAACCCATTTTCAATGCCCTGGCTGAGGGAAGGCGGTTCTCACCCAAGATTTGACGGTACATGGCCCCATCCATCGTCCCTTTGATGCAGTGCAGTTGTCCTGTCTCCTTAGCAGAAAAACACCCCAAAACATAATGTTTCCACCTCCATGTTTTATGGTGGAGATGGTGTACTTGGGGTTATAGGCAGCATTCCTGCTCCTCCAAACACGGTGAGTTGAGTTGATGCCAAACAGCTCAATTTTGGTCTCATCTGACCACATCCAGTTCTCCTCTGAATCATTCAGAGGTTCACTGGCAAACTTCAGACGGGCCTGTACATGTGCTTTCTTGAGCAGGGGGACCTTGCAGGTGCTACAGGATTTCAGTCCTTCACAGCGTAGTGTGTTACCAATTGTTTTCTTGAAGACTATGGGCACAGCTGATCGTGAACAAGATCCTCCGGTGTAGTTCTGGACTGATTCCTCACCATTCTCATGATCATTGAAACTCCACAAGGTGAGATTGTGCATGGACCACCAGACTGACAGTTTTGTGTTTCTTTCATTTGCGAATAATCACATTAACTATTGTCACCTTCTCACAAAGCTGCTTGGTGATGGTCTTGTAGCCCATTACAACCTTGTGTAGGTCTACAAACTTGTCCCTGACATCCTTGGACAGCTCTTTGGTCTTGGTCATGGTGGAGAGTTCAGGTGTATGGGAGATCTTTAAGAGTGCTCCTAATCTCAGCTCGTTACCTGTATAAAAGACACCTGGGAGTCAGAAATCTTGCTGATTGTAGGGGATCAAATACTTATTTCACTCATTGACCTGCAAATCAATTTATAATTTTTTTGACATGCGTTTTACTTGCTTTTTATTTTGTTATTTTGGCTCTCACAATTAAAATACACCTACCATTAAAATTATAAACTGATCATTTCTTTGTCAGTGGACAAACGTTTAAAATTAGCAGGGGATCAAATACTTTTTCCCTCACTGTACGCAGCCTGGCATGGAGTGACTCAACAGAAACAATGTCTGCCATGCAAGGCCGGCTCCTGCCAATACAGCACCTTGAGTGTACCCTTAGATATTGCACCCCACATAAGATAGAAGTGCAACAAAATGAAACATCTGCTTGGATTGCTTGTCAATTCAGTGTGGTTAAAGCCAAGGTCAAGGTCAAGCTTCATTTTTACAAGACAAAACACAGAGATATTCCAGTCATAGGATAGAAGCACTATGCAACTCTGTATATCAGTAACATAACATTTCCCTGCTGTTAGTCTACAATATGCCAGCATACTTCCATACATGTTTCCCTTACATCAGCACAATTCCTTACTTCCAGTCTCTCTACAGTTCACTATTGTCAATTTCCAAATATACCAGTATGGTTCCCTCCTTTAGTCCAAAATGCACCAGCACAATTTCATATTGTCAGATCTCCCATACACCTGCACATATCCCTACTGGCAGACCTCTATACATCAGCACAATTCCATATGGCCATTTCCCAATACACCAGCCCAGCTAAATATTTTCAATCCCCAAAACACCAGCCCAGTACCTCAATACAATTATATCAGTGCCATGGGCATATTTAGGTTGTATGCACCTTTATATCCATTCATATGTGTGCCTTCAATACACCAGTTACTACTATGATTTCCCCTATAAAATTGCATGTTTATATATATAGTACATCAGAAAGTGACAGGTGTACCTACAAACAGAGATATTACATCATTTAGGCATTTATCTGTACATAAACACACAATATATTATTCCTACAATGGAAATTGTATATACTAGAAGAATGGATGGCTAAATGACAGATAAGATTAGAAATGAAAAATATGAATTGTAGAAATAAAACTAAGCAAGTGTATTTTAATCTGAATAGATACAAATCTAAAGACAGAAAAAGATTTAGGCGTTTTTGTGGACAACCACTTAAGTAACCAATCAATGCCAGATGGCAGCTGCAAAGGCAAGTAAAATATTAGCATGTGTTAAGAAGGGTATAGAAGCCAGGGAATCAAATATAATTCTGCCACTATATAAATAACTGGTTATGTCTCAGTTGGAATATAGAGTACAATTTGGGGCATCATTTCAAAAACAAGAAAATTGTAGAGCTAGAAAAGGTTCATAAAAGGGGAAGAAAAATATAAGAGCAATGAAGGTATTAAAAGACTACTTTGGTTTGGAAAAAAAAACACATGGTTGTGTAATATGTAACAAACTAACATATACACTAGCAACTATGCAAGAAAGAAATATAAAATATATTTTTAGAAAATCATGTATTTAGATAGTTCTGTTTTTTCAGAGGGATTGCATTTTAGACCGCTAGTCTTGCCTGTAGCTTGAAGGGGAGGATTAACCTACAACAGGTTGTTTTCAGTAGAGTTATATTGTCAAGTGTGCTATTTAGAGAGCACTTTTCAACAGAACCTATACATCTTATCTGTCTAAAAGATTAGAAACCTCCCACTCTTTTTAGCAACAAAGACAAACTGTCATCATTAAAATAAGATTGAATACAATGGTTAAAAAATCAAAGGCTGTATTTATTTATTTAAAAAAATACATTTTGTGTATTATGAACCCTTGTTCTTCCAATGAGAATACCATAAATATTACCCTTCATTGATCCTTTAAACTATGAAGAAAAGCCAACCAAAAGAGTATTATTATTTTTTTTCTAGAAAACCATGGTGTCGATGACACGATAGGATTGCCATATATAAATACATCCATGGTCAAGTGAACTTTTCTTTCCATGAAGTTTACAATTTCCAAGAGGGCATTCTTTGAGGATAATAGAAAAAAAGATTTCACCTGAAAGAAACAAACAAGGGGTCTTCACAGGAAGGGCAGTCAGTAGTGGAACCTGCTTTCAAAGGAGGTAAGCAGAAACAGTGGATAACTTTAAAAAGGTGTTGGATTTACATTTAAATAAATTGGGGCATGCAGGGTAGGTTACTAATTGCAGATTGACAGTTTTGAAGACTATAAAGGAATTAGTAAATTGCCTGTCAAAAATGAGTGGAATAACATTTTAAGAGTGGCAATGCTTTTTGCCAACCAATGTGAGCACATTCAGCACTCATCTGCATCCTCCCTTGTGTATCATTTCCCCTCTCTCCCTTTTGTCTAATTTCCCCCTCCTCACCCTCCCTTGTGCCTCCTTTTCCCTCATACTCTCTCTCCCTTGTGCCTCTTTCCCCCTCTCCCTCCATTGTGTCTCATTTCTTCCTACTCTGCCTCCCTTGTGTCTCCTTTCCCCCCTACTCTGCCTCCCTTATGTGTCCTTTTCCCCACCTCTCCTTCCCTTGTGTCTTCTTTTCCCCCTCCTCTCCCTCCCTTGTGCCTCATTTTCCCCATACTCTTCCTCCCTTGTGTCTCCTTTTTCCCCACCTCTCCCTCCCTTGTGTCTCCTTTTTCCCCACCTCTTCCTCCCTTGTGTCTCCTTTTCCCCTACCTCTCCATCCCTTGTGTGTCCTTTCCCCCTCCTCTCCCTTGTGTCTCATCCTTCTCTCCCTCCCTTTCCCCTCTTATCCTCCCTCCTTCTCCCCTCTCCAAAAACCTCCTTATCACCTCTTCCTCTCTTATTACCTTGATCCGGCGATCTCCTGCTGCTGCAGCGCGTCTTCTGCCTGTGTCCAGAACCGGCATATGCTAATGACGTGACGCGCTAAAGCAACAGGAGCTCAGCTGATGACGGTAAGAAGAGAAGAGCGAGGGGAAAGAGGATAGGGAGATTTTTGGAGAGGGGGGAAGGAGGGAGGATAAGGAGGTTAGGAGAGAGGAGGATTGCAGCCCTCATTGTCCCGCGGGCCAAGGGGGTTATGAGTGAGGAGTATTGTGACCCTCACTCCCACGGACCTGAGCGCCAAAGTCCTGTGGGCCAAGGGGGTTAGGAGGGAGGAGGAGGATTGCGGCCCTCACTGCAGGCTGTCCCACGGGCCGCACGGTCGACAGCTCACCTCGCTTTGCGAGACTCGAGAATCATGACAAACTCGCAAACGTGACCAATGTTCATTATAGTGATATGCCCCTCTCATGGGTGTAGGAATTAGGGGGATGAGGGAGACATTTTTCATTGTGTGTATGTATGTATAAAGAAGCTGTTAAGTTTTCTGTGTATCAAGTGAGCTGTATCCCCACCAGAATTATTTTGGTTCCTACACCCCTGCCTCCCCCGCAAAAAGAAGTGACAATTGAAAATGTTTCAGTAATTCAGTGTTTATTTTGACTTTTTTAGCCTTCTTTGGATCAATTCACTCAGTACAAAGATCAGAGAGGTTATAAAAAGATTGGATTTAATGGACTAAAGGTTTTTTTCAACTTCTATTTCTCTAGTAACTATTCAGTGGCAAAACACTGGCAAATAATGACACCCTCCCTGAATATGTGCTGCCCTAGGCATGTGCATTGTTGGTCTATACAAGAACACACCATAATGCTCCCCTTCAACACTTTTTCCAGTATTTTGGAGATACTCTGAAAATGTAACATAATTTTTCTTTGTCTAGAACATCAAGAAATAGTTTTCTGTTCCACATGCCTTCTGAATTTGCCAAACAACGTCAGTTGGTAAACAATCAGATCAGTCAGTTTAATATTTAATGTGCCATATTTATAGATAATACTGCAGATAGTAAATTGCAACTTTAGTACCATAATAGCATTTTTTGCTCATATAGTTATGGTAATGAGACGGCTAATTTGTTTAACAGAAATCAAATTTGAAACTGTCTTTCCCCCCTGACTTATGTCCCTTTTAAATCAAAATAAATTTTGAAAACCAGTTGGAGAATACATGAAATGTTTATATAGTGGGAAAAATGAGCCAAGAAGCGCAGAACAATATTCAGGTCTACAGATGGCTGACCTCTCCCTGCTGCATAAATATTATACAATTACTGAAATTACAGCAAAATAATGGAGAGGCGCCAGGATCAGGGAAAGAAATGAAAAATGCACAAATCTGACACACACTATCAAGCTTTTGTTATCTTTTACAGCAAGTCTGCAATTGAACTTTGATAATGTGTGTCCCGTGTGTTTGTAAAGAAAAACAGCTGTAACTGCAACTAAAGAAAGCAGTATTAGAACTTTATATCTAATATTGTAAGACACAACTAAATATTATTTTTTGTTTACGTAAGCTGTTGCGGTTATATTTATCTTTTGCTTTTTGTTTATTGAGAGAAAATGATAAACCACTTGCCGTAGGCCCATCCAGATTTGTGCACCTCCACAGCCCACTTACTACTCCTACTTTCCCCTTGCTATATCTCAAACATATAAAAAACAGCCACAATTTGGAAAACTATATGTGTGGTTATGTATATATACCCTAGGGCTGAAAGTGTAAGGTACACTTGGGTGCAGGAGCCAAAGAAGAACTTGGGTGGATACCGCATATAGTATACAATTACCACAATAACTGCTTCTCTACACAAACATATACATTGAAAAATCTTGGGGGGGAGATTTGTCCCCCTCGCCCGCCCAGTTCCTACACCCATGCTTAATGCATATAGATATTTTTGTGCACATACACGCATTATTCAACAGAAGTGCAACAATAACTTCAGGCAACCTACTGTTCCATGAACACTTGACATTTAAATGTTATCCTTATTTTTTCTTTTCTTTCAAAAACATTTTAACCATTATCCTGTTTAGTTATTCAAAAAAATATAGAAACGACTAGACCTTTAGATTGTAAGGTTGCAAGTTTTCAATCATGTGTCGTTGCTTTGGAAACAAGCACTATGTATATTTGATTTTAAGCTCAAAAACCGGGCCCTCCATTCTTTGTAAGGCGCAAATTATTTTTTTAACGTTTTTTTGCTATGTACTTAACCCCTGTATAGCACTACAGAGTATGTTGGCGCGTTACAATTAAAGATAATCATGATAATAATAGACCACAGTGGACTTTTAAGTTTGACTTACAAGCTATAAAACACCTCACCAGCAGAGGGCACTGCAAAGAATAGCCTACAAAAGTTTACAAATGTGATAATTATTTTAAGGAAACAAATATCACATGCGTTATCTAACGCCTTTAATTTTTATTAAACAGAATTTGTTAACATGAATATATAATAGCACATTTTAACTTCCACATTTCCTGTCAAATATTTGATAACAGATAAGAATCAAAATAGCCAATCTACTCTGCTCATTCTATGTACCTAAAAGTTTGTCTTAATTAAAGGGCACAGCTTGGAGCACACCACTGTAAAGTTCTCCTAAAATCACGTTGAAATACTTTTAGAATTTTTGAAAAAGGTACCATTTTCACAGAAAAAAAACATAAATGAAATGTCTGTTTACATGAGTCACTGGCAGTGCCAGCAGACAGACTCACAGCAACAGCTCTGTGCAGAGAGCAGAAGCAGAAAGAGAGTTAACCCTTACCAAATTCATCTGTGCAGATAATCAGCTAAAGATTACATTTGGGGGTTAACATATCCTTCTCCATTCCTGAAATTTAGTGAAAAACTATAAATCTTTGTTCTCAAGGAGCTTGGTGTTGGCAGATGTTGTTAATCATGGAACAGTCAGGAGTGTGTTCGTAAACAGAACTAGGCCTTAGATTTGTAGCACTTTTAGTGTAATTTAAAAAACAAAACAAACAATAGATAATTTTAACATAGAATTTTGTGCTTTTTCACACCATGAAGAGCACTTATAGTGAGGTAAATGGCCCTTTAAGCATCATCAATGCTTATCTTCTACATGGCATATTTTGGTCATGAAACATTTTCTTATATAAATGTTGTCTTTTAGACCATGCACCATTTTATTTATCCTACTTTGAATTTGGTTCCTAATTTTTTAATATCTGGACAGGAACTGGACAAGTGAGCAAGTAGGGCAGTAAGATCAGCCTGCAGCTCTGTAGAATCAGCAAGATCTTCACTCCATTCTTAGGACAGGACAGCAACAGGCTTGACCATCAGCAGAATATCTTTGGGAAGAACCACTGTACAAAATCTATATGGGAATACAACACTGAAAATGAATAGAGTTAAAATAGAACTAATAATACTTAAGGAGCAGGTCCAGAGAGCCACAGCGATGGCTGTCTGAATTTCTATTCACTTTAGAACTCTGTTTTGGCAACAACATCAACATTTATTAATAAACAAAATCACTAAAAATATCTACACAGTAATCATAAATTAGAAAAAAATCTGTGATGATAAAATAATGCTGCAAGATAGCCAAAGGGAAGCTCATTTAATAACACTAGTCGCATATAGTGTGACATAATGATATATAATCAGTAAACAGTATCGAAAGTTAACAATAGTTGTTAGAATGTATCCAGTTGAGAAGCTACAGATCCAACCTTATTGCCATATTCATATAGTGGTACCCTCTAATAGTAAAATTATCATAATATTAGCTTAGGTACTGACAAAATCCCATTACTGCCACTCATCGAAAATCTGTTTGGGTCACCCATCAGGGTTTGCACTGTAGCCAATGCCAAAAATGTCACACTAACCTGAGTATCATAGAATAGAGTAATAGTAATTAGCGTAATGACGTAATCGCGTAACAACGTCCTCAAAGTGATGTGCCTCGTGACGTCACCACGCCAATCGGAAACAGTGTGTTGAAACAGGAAGTAACATTGATGCTAGGTAGAAGTTAACTAAATTTATAATATATACAGAATAAGCGAGCTACATAAAACTAAATACACTCAAACAAAATAATATACAATATAACTAAAGCCATGACGAGAACTAATAATAAATAAAAGTACTGATATGGGGTGATATTTGTATGTTTGGTTACATTTTACCTACATAGTGGAGGCCACAGCGGCAAGAGATCAAGTAATTGACTGCTGTAGTGCGGCAATCGATAGTGTCTCTAATTGTGAAATCTTTTGTCCCAGATGAATCCAAGACTAGGCGCACGTCTAAATTTTACTGGCGGACCTTCGCCAAGTATTGTTTTCAGATCAGTATTTGACCTAAGTATGTGCCAATGTATATACAATATAACTAAATCCATAATGAGAACTAATAATAAATAATATACTGATATGGGGTGATATTTGTATGTTTGGTTACATGTACAGTTTAAAAAAAACTAATGAAAAAATACCTTAGGGCTAATAAGTACTATATTGATGAAGGGTGTATAATTATACATCCCTGATATGTAGAGGCTAATCTGTCCACGTATTGGTAAGTACAATGTCCCAAACACATAACCCTCAGATCACTAGTTAGTTAACAACAAAAATATTAATGAATATTGATCTAAAGTGAATATATGTTTATATATTATATAGAGACTCTGAGCTAGCTATAGAGTATCTTGGTGAGAACATCTAGATAGACTCTTTAGTCAAAGGGATTGGTTGAACCTAGTACCAATTCTACACTGAATATACTTACTATGCAAATGTGCAGTATCATTATTAAATATGTAATTAGAGATGATAAAAATGTTGAGTTGGAGAAAATGCAAGCAGACAGACTAGATTGGCCTATAGTTTACTAAAGAGGCCCTATGTGAATAAGATGGAGGCTGAGTTCACGAGACTAAGTAGAAAGGAACCAAATGGAGATTATATGAATGGGGCAAAAGCAAAGCCCTCATTAAGGCATTACAGATTTTTTTTTAAATTTTTGATTATTGTGTAGATATTTTTAGTGTCTTTGTTTATTAATACATTTTGATTTTGTTGCCACAACTTACATAAAGTTCTAAAGTGAACATATATTCAGACAGCCATCACTTTGGCTCTCTGGACCTGCTCCTTAAGTATTATTCAGAACCACTGTACATTGAAAAATATATATGTTTTAAAACGTTTAATCTAAAAACATAACTAAACAAAAAAAGTATATTTTTTCTTGAAATACAGTGGTCGTTTAATGTGATAGAAGTCTACCATTTCTCTTTTTGAGGCACCCTTTGCCAGGATGGAATTAGTATGTAAATAAAGACCAATACATTGCAAAATAGAGTTTTACAGCTGGCTGTCATCCCGCCCGACAGTGAATGCTTTACTCAGATGGGACCAGGGTTAGAGTTGAACATGGCAGACACAGATTTAGACACGAATATCGTGTTTCGCATCTGGAAAATTGTTTTCCCAAAATATTTTGCAGTTAATAAATAACTTTTTCATCTACAACTGCTGATATGATGAACATTGTATGTATGAATTGATTTTTGTTTCATTTTCTATTGTGGGTTTATCTGATTTAAAAATTTTAGTTATGATAATTCAAGTAGCTAAAAATATGTGATTTATTAGGGATTGTGTGTCTTTTTATATATTTGCTATAGGTAATCCTAATAATGCCTCTTCTGGTTTTCTAGCAATAGGGAATTCTGTAAGTGTTTGTAATATTGAATATGTTTGTTCCCATAATTGTGAGATTTTAGGACATTCCCATGTTTTAAAGTACTAGCTACATCACAGCCTCTGAAGTATTTATCATTTAATGATGGGTTTAATTTTTGTAATCTTACTGGTGTAAGATGTCATCTCATTTAATGTTTTATAGGCATTTTCTCTTAAATTTATATTAAGTGATGAATTATTTAAATTTCTAATGTTTTTATCCCATTGTTTTTCATTAATAGATATATTAAGTTCCCTTTCTCAAGATGTCTTATACAGTAATTTAGTAACTGTATTTTGGTCAATCAAATAATTATAAGTAACATGGATTTTTTTACCATTAGAATTATGTATACAACAGTTTTCAAATGGTGTTTTAATAGACATTTTTTTTTTCATAATGTAATCTATAGTTTTATCTATTGTATCTAAATTAAACCATTCTTTTTGTGGATATTTAAACTGTTCTTTGAATAGATCTGGAGCCATGTAGACATTTTTGTAAGGATGTCTGCTATTACAAACAAATTTTGTTGGATCCAACAAGAAACAATATTTTTTTAAACAAAGTATATTGCAAAGTTGTTTATCTTATCATAGGCAAAGGTATGCATATTAATATTTGCTAAATAAAGATTTTTTTTTGCCATAAAAAATATGATCCTCATTTATAGGGCCACTGTTGTGGTTATACAATATAGTTTAATCTGTTTATGTAGTATATTAGCGATAAAATCAGCATTTGAAGGAAATATTTAATGTAGCCATGGCCGAACTTGAGAATAGGTTAGGTACTAACTCGCCGATAGGTGCTTCATTTTGGGGCGCATCTATGAACAGCTAGTTGTGTTGTTTGTCTTTTTCTTTATATATACTGTATTTTATGAGCAGCTAGTCAGACCATATCACTTCAATTCACACTTTAATTGGACACTTATTTTAATGTTCATTTTCTTTTTCTGTAAAATGTGTTGCTCCTCCTCTAAAATGTGTTGCTCTCACTTCCTTAATGGAAAATATTTGTTTGAAAATATTAAATCTGACTCAAAGCAAAGATAAGCAGGAAAAAAAGTCATAAATCTAGCATAAATAGAAAAAAATACATATTGATGACTGTGCAGGACCCTGGAGAGATCCATGATACAACGGTGGAAGCTGTGTGTGTGATGTTTACATTTCTGGAGAGCTATTGTTGAAGTGAATAATGCAAGGGGACTGCTTCTGGGCCAGTGGGAGAAAAGGGTGTGGTGTCTATTACAAGGTTATCAAATTATCTTTACAAAAGTCCTCTTTTCCCTCATTTCAAACCCCTCTCTTTACTGATAGCCCAAACAAACACCCTCATGATTCAGCTTTGAGGAAGTAATGTAACACAATCAATATGGATTCAGATTTTCCTAAGAAAAAATGCTTAATGCCTATAGCATATAACAACTGCTAATATTGTTAGTTATATTGACAAAAAAAGAGTCTTTACTCTTGAACTGCAGTGGTCATTTAAATGTATTCAATCAATAAATAAATAATGGCCAAGTATAATAGGGAAGTGTATATGATGTGCTCACAAAGCCATTAAAGTCAGAGGAGTTCATTATATGTGCACAGAAAAGGCAACAAATGGTTCATGCTCATCTTGTCCATTGCACAGAGGCTCCTCCACTTCACTGCCTAGGGGCTCTAAAAAGTAAATCTGGTCCTAAATTGAGCTTTTAAACCTTCCATTTCAACATTGGGGTTTCAGGGTACAGCAGGTTTGTTTCTGTCCATTCCCTGTGAGGTGTGCAGTATTTGGGAGATGGTCTGCCCTTAACTTTTTTATGACCAGTCTAATTTTGTCAGTAATGGCCATTGCAGGAAAGGAGTCAGATAAAAATACCCCTATCAGGATTGCCTCTTGTGCTGACCATCCTATGAGAGACCTGACAGGGAATTTAGAGAAGCTGATCTGCTGAAAAGTGAAACAGCAGCCTTCAAAAGTTTATATTGTTACATTATTTAAAAATTTAAAAGTTTAATCAGTTATTAAATAATTGAATGAAACCCTACTGTGTGGGCAGAACAGTGCTCCGTCTGTTAATTTTATATTAAAGATCAATCTTATTGAAGATTAACTATTTATGTAAAAGTTACATAGCTTTCCTAGTTTGTCAGTTACTCCTCCAGGTTTGTGCAGAGCAGAAGCTGCCATTTTAAGTTGCATTTCTGTCTCTGACACATAGAATGCTGAGCTGATTAGGTCAAACATTAAAGATCCAATCAAAATGCTGTTGAGTTCTAAGCTGTGGCAATTCCATTAATTGTTATATGCTCTTCAGCAGTTCAAATCTCTTAAAATATAGAGAATAAATAGCACAAAAGCCAAGTGCTAAACTTTTAGACATATATTCAAATTTGTATAAGCGAACACTTTTATATAAGAAATTGATTCACTCCTAGTTAACCGTGTAACAAATTAGTTAAGGCATTCAATTCACCTACTAAATATTTAGCATTTGTTTCGGAACTTTTCCCTAGGATACACTCTATTTATTTATCATTCCTCTAACTAGATAAATGAGGCTCTGAGGAGTTTCACACAACTGACTTGTTTGGCACTCCGTGATGAGCCGCATGCGAAGAGACAAAAACGTATCAATTAATTCCCGATACATTTATGCAGATTGCGACAACCATCTGCCTCCATGTAACTTCCTTCTACTAATTCAGCCCAGTGAAAACTAACAGTGACATGAAAAAATATGTGTCATACTGTTTGTAAGATGTATTAAAAAGTCAACGCTATTTTTCATATGTAAAAAAAACGGAGGCATTTAGTTAAATTATGAAATATCAAGATTTAAAAGACCACTGTCATGCCCTAACAAGATGAATGTGTTGATTTAATGATGCATTGATTGATATAATTCAAAATTAATGATTTACAGAAGCAATATTTAATATTAAATTAGTGTATCATCCTCTAGCTGATCTGTCTATACCCTGATATAGTCATCATGGTGGAAATGGGAGGGTTTTGCTGCTAGACTCATCTAAAGGGTTTTAAAATTAATGATAAGATGAGCTCTTTTTAATTTGCTAACAAAATAAGCGGTTTAAAGCTCAAATGTTAAAATGTTTTGATAATTAAAATTGTTTTTGCATCATTCACTGTTTTTATTGTCTTTCAGCAAATTAAAAATTATAAAAATTTAATTTGCCACTTTGTAAAATATAATTCACTACTTAAATATATATCTAAGTTTCCCTGTTTTTACCTTATCTAATCTAACACGCACTGCTTATATCAGACACACATTACATTGATTCATTCTATACACCTATAGTATTATTTAATTTAAAAAAAGGATTTCTGCACCCCAGAGCTTCGCAAATGGGCACCTGGTACCTACCAATAGAAACACTGTATTTGGGTATGCTTTTTTAACCCCATACTAACCTTCACGCCAAAAGCAGCACGATGTAGAAATCCACACAGCAATGTCTGAGCTCCTGTTTGCTTCCTTGTGCAGGGGGAAAAAAAGACTACATATTCCATGATGCTTTACTGCACAAAATAATTTCTCAGACATTGAAACAATGCTATGGCTGCCTGTGATTGGCCCAAAACAAATTATTAATTTTATGCTAATTTAACTAAGGTTTTCCAGGGGGAAGCCTTCTCAAAATGAGTAGCAGGGCCCAGAAGAAATTTGCAAACATCTGGGTAAGTTTGTTAATGTTTATTTTGGCATTCTTTCATGCAAAAAATGTTTTCATACACTACTGATTCTCCTCTATCAGATGCATTCATAATCCAGGGCATTTAAATATGCCTTTAAAGGATTAACAACAATGTCATGAGAAAAGGGTTAAACAATCCTTCATAGACTGTCCCCACAGCAAAATCTCATTGTCAAGGGTAACCACTTTAACACAGACAATGAAGACTATTGTGTCAATGTAATTTTGTCCTTGGAAATGTAGCCAGTTGATCTTATAGTGGGTAAAGACCAGCAGCTGTTGAATCTGATCTTGGAAATTACATTTACCGTATTTTTCGCCGTATAAGACGCACTTTTTCTTCCCCAAAACTGTGGGAGGAAAGTTGGTGCGTCTTATACGGCGAATATACCTTTTCAAACTGCCTCTGTCCTCTTGATCTCACCCCAGCGCTTCCTACCAGCATCGCGTCGGCCGGTGCGTCCTAGTGACGTCACACACGCAACGCT
This sequence comes from Discoglossus pictus, assembly GCA_027410445.1. Classification (NCBI taxonomy): domain Eukaryota; kingdom Metazoa; phylum Chordata; class Amphibia; order Anura; family Alytidae; genus Discoglossus; species Discoglossus pictus. The sequence continues at coordinate 67,632,515 of CM050168.1, forward strand.
CCAGTACACGAGGAGTGCTGGTAGGAAGCACTGGGGTGAGATCAAGATGGCAGAGATCAGAAGAAAGGTGAGGATCAGGAGGGTCAGGGAGGGTCAAGGGCTCCCAAATGCTCCCAAATGCTGCAGTATATGTATGTGTATGTGTGTATGTATGTGCATGTATGTGTGTGTATGTATGTGTGTGTATGTATGTGTGCATGTATGTGCATGTATGTGTGCATGTATGTGCATGTATGTGTGTGTATGTGTATGTGTGTGTATGTGTGCATGTATGTGTGTGTATATATGTATGTATGTGTATGTATATTTATGTGTGTATGTATATGTATGTATGTGTATCTATATATATATATATATATATATATATATATATATATATATATTTGTGTGTAATGTAGGTGTGTATCTGTGTGTAAAGTGTATTTGTGTTTGATTCAGATTTTTTTTTCTTGTTTTCCTCCTCTAAAAACTAGGTGCGTCTTATCTGCCGGTGCGTCTTATAGGGCGAAAAATACGGTAATTCGGAATGTGGCTTTAATGCAATCATTGAAATTGTATTAATGTTCATTGCCTGCTTTAATATTCTAGTTCTAGCTCCTGTTTTTATGGCATTGCTCTATTTCTTTAAGTTACAACTGGAATTGTATTACTTATTTGCTTGTTACTCTTGACTGCTAGCAAACTGATTTGTTTGTGCACATGGGAAGTGATAATGCAGCAAACGCAGGGTTGAGCGACTAATATCTAAAGGCGATTGTGTCTGTCTTTTGAGGATCTGCTGAAAATTTGAATGCAACTGAGCAAACAGCCAGGCAGATAACAGAATATATGCTGAAAGCAGGTAACAGCTGCCAGTAGAGGTTTCATGAATAAAAAAACAGTATACAAATAATGTGTAATTAACTAATAAACTAATGTCATCACACTGTATATCAGGCTTGCTTAGGGCTCACAAAACAAAAGCAATCAGATATACCTAAGATTGTAAAATATGGAAAATGTTTAAAAAATTGAGCAACAAATAACAAAACTTATAAGGTAAGTCTGGATTACCTTAAATGACCCTTATAGTCAAATTACTTTCTATCACATATATAGTTGTGGTAATTACGAATAGGCCGTCACGCCATGTTAAAAGTTACGGGCTTGTGCATGCGCAATGAGCACCGAAGACCAACACGACTTTGCTGCAATAATCGCATTCAGCACTCATCGCAGGACTCGCTACTGTGACCTTTCAGGGTCCCTCTAAGGGTCATCTGGCCCATCAGAGTTGTTATTTGCCCAAGTATGCTCCACCGATGGAAAGGATGTAAACAGATTGAAGGTGCTCAGGGCGATGCCAGCGATCAGCGCCAAAGGCCATAAGACTTGGAAAAAAAATTATGACCTTAATGTCCGATGTTGTCCCAAGCACGTAACTCGAAAGCCGTTGGAAGACCGTCAAAAATCGCCAAATGTATAAAAATAAAAACAATACACATGGCTCAGGGGGATAGTCAGAGGGCCAGTGAGTGAGGTTGCAAGCTAATTTGATTCAGAAATCGAAAATCGGCTAAGCGAGTAAAAAAATGGCGGATGAAAAAACTTAAAAACAAGGATCAAACCTAGCCCGAAGCCCGTAACACTTAAGCGAACAATGCCAGGCACACAGTACTTTGAAAATACAAGCAACGGGGCTCACTGCATGGCACGTAAGACTAAAAAAGGATAGATAGGCGCTGAACAGGAGCCTCGCAAAACTTGAGCAGGGACAGAGAGGAGAAAGACACAGTGGTGGAAGAGGGGGGAGAGAGTGGAAAGAGACACTTGGGTGAAAGAGGGGGGGGGAGGGTCACAAGGGAGAGAAATAAGGAGGAAAAAAACAGAAGGCGCTCATTGCAAGGCTTGCGATGAGCACCGAAGGCACTCATTGCAAGGCCTGTAAAGTAGAGGAGAGGCTCGCGATGGGCACCGAAGGTGTTCATTGCGAGGCATGAAAGTGGCGGGTTGGCCGAGGCCTGCAATGAGCAGCAAAACAGGAGGCTCTCAGCACGAGACCTGTAAAGTAGATGTTGGGAGAGGCTTGCAATTTTAGAGGGGGTGGGGATCCTTGCATTGTGTGGCAAACAGCATTGCCAGCCTTCAAATTTTATTGCCGGCATTTTTGATGGGCATGTCACTAGTATGATATATGGAATTACTAAAGGAACACTATAGTGCCTTATGACATAAGGTAGATCTTTTAATTAGGCATTGATTATATAATAAAATTCAAATTCAGTAATTAAAAAAAGCAACATTAAACTTACTTTTAAAGTACCGACTGCACTATAAAGTCAGTTGGTGTGGTGGCTTTCTCTAGCAGACAGTTGCAAAATGTTTAGACACAAAGGCCCTCATTCAATTGCAATTTGCCCAATTGAATAGGGGTCTAAATAGGCACATAACATATTTTTTTAAAGAAGTTTTTAGTTGGTAAACATCTATCCAAAAGCAAGGTTTTCACTAACTAAAAACTTATTTAAAAAAATATATGTTATGTGCTTCTTTAGAGCACTATTCAATTGGCCAAATCGCAATTGAATAAGGGCCAAAGTGTACCAACACAACTGACCTCCATTGGCCGGACACTTATGTTCAAGAAGTTTCCCTTTGCTACCCGCTTTTGCTATTGGGGTAACCCGGTGAATCGTTGTTTATTCTCTTATCAAGTTTGTTCCTAAAACACTTTAGATCTGTCTCTCAGCCAGCCAACCAACCCACCTCCCCTTATTGAGCTTGCCAAGGATGGAGACAATTGCTCACCTGGGGGCTGATACTCTAATTTTTAAAAGTGTATTGTATTTATAAATCAAACATGTATTTTTTGGGAGTGATGTATAACTAAAATAAGCTTGATTATGAGCAAATTATAGATGCCCACTATATATATATATATATATATATATATATATATATATATATATATATATATATAAATGAGAGAGAGAGAGAGAGAGAGAGAGAGACAACTGGCCCTGCCTTATTTTGCATTGGAGTGCTCTTTTTTCTAGTTATAGTAATTAAAAAGTACAAAGAATACAGGGAGTGCAGTATAAAGCTTTAGGAAAAGGCATCTTGTGATGAATGGCGTCTCAGATTGGGCAAGGAATGCAGAATTGTGTGAATATACAAAGTTCTAAGAAAAGAAGAGGCAAACTAACTGAAATTGAGAAAACCATATATATTGATTATAGCGGCAAGATGATGCAGATTGTAAAAGCATGTGTGTGAGGAACAAAAGAAACCATCCAAGGAGAGATGGTTCCCAACATGGAGGGTTCCCTATTTTTAATATTAAAATAAATTACCTAAGAGTTAATGAAATGTTTTGAGATGCAAATACTGTAAACTCTTAGGTAGTTTATTTTATGTTTAGGGAGATTGGAAGCATGCAAGGCTATGATGTTATTGTCCCTACTCGATAATATCATACAGAGGTATTGAATGTAAAAGCTCCTTGCAGCTGGTCCATTCGCCCTGCCCAGTGACATCATGGGTCTGGGACCAGTGAATACATTATCATAGCCACACCCTCTTTACTGAACAAGCTCGATCTGAACCAGGCCTTAGACTGGTCAAACTTTTATTTTAGTCCAGATTAAATGGGTCTTTTGTCTCTTATTTTCCAGAAAATACATTCTATGTAAGTGGAGATAACATTGCCGGGTGCAGTGGTGAATAATACACAGGAAAGTGTGGGAGGAGAGAGGGTTTTCAGTTGGTATTGTATATAACTTCACTGTATTGTTATTATCATTGACCATTTAAGATGATATGACCTTGGGTTCCCCACTTGGGTTCAACTGATGCATGATCTGCTTCATTCATTTTTTCCCCATAACATACAACAAAAGTTGTAGATAGATATAAATACCTATACTCGGGCTTCTATATACTGTACATACGGATAGGGGAACAGAGAAGCGCATTTATACAATAAGAAGAAATACACTCATATTTTATGACCTCAAAGCATATTGAGGTAAATTCATAACATATGATATAGATGCTCTTATGAATATTCACCGGCGTTGCTGTTGTCACAAACGATGGCAGTAAAACCAATTTGGATGGTGGCATTGGGATATTGCAATCTCTATTCATCCAGCACACATAAAAATAAATCCCTGTTTCAAACACTTAGCACATAGAGAGCTGCAGGGACCCCTAATAGCGTCAGTGTCCAAAGATAGTGGGATTAAATATGGTGCTATGTTTTTTATCCAAATGGAGTATATCCTTAGTTATTTTCCAAAGCTTCCACTATTACTCAATGCAAGTATATTTCCCAGAAATGTAAAAAACATCAATATCAGTACAATAAAAAATTAATCAAGTAGGTGTTAGGATCAAACACGTTTCAACCAACTAAGGGCCTCATTCAATTGCGATTTGGCCAGTTGATTAGGGCTCTATATAAGCACAGAGCATATTTTTTACAGAAGTTTTTAGTTAGTGAAGACCTTGCTCCACTAACTAAAAACTTCTGTGAAAAAATATGCTGTGTGCTTATATAGAGCCCTATTCAATTGGCCAAATCACAATTGAATGAGGCCCTAAGTTGTGTTTCTCAATTATAGCTTGTAAAATAGACTGTACCTTGTATTTATGCAGCAAACGCCTAACAGACTCTCCCATTGCAGATTTTCGCACCCTTCTATATGTGTGGGGCGTGAATCGGCGTCAGGCGTTGCTAGGGGGCATGGGAGGTAATGAGGTGCTAGCTTCAATGTAGCAAGGCAACCAGACGCTTCCAAGCCAAGATACCATATACATAGTCTAATATATATTTAATCCCAAGACCTTAAACTTTATAGTGTGCCAGCATGTATCTTAAAAACTAGTTACATAAATCAATGGCACAAAAAAGTGCATGGTTAGAACAATGAAACAATACATAAATTAATAGATAAAAATGTGAAACAATAAAAGGTTCCTATCTTATTCTACACAGGATCGGTAGCTTGATGGAACTCAGTATAGGAGCCAAAATATAATTATATGCACATATAAAACATGCTTATCCTCATTTTCCAAACATTGTTTAAAAAATATATTTAAAAATATATTTTAAAAAGTGTATTACACTCCATCTACACAGAAGTGTTTATTGGCTTATGGATATTTAAATCTCCACACTAAATATACTATATTCTATGTGTGAAAATAAAAATTATATAAAATATATCAATAATATACATATGAATTTCAAATATACATATATATTCCCAGAATGCAGTGTAATAACTGTTTTTCTTGGAACTCTGGGCTGGAAGCAGGTTTTTTAACTTGCATTAGACGTTCAAATGTGAACACAGATGTAGTTTTTATTTACTATATATATATATATATATATATATATATATATATATATATATATTTATATGAGTGGATGATGTAATGGAGTGATTACATGAAAAAATATATGTGCAATAATAACTTAACTGATTCATACTATTAAAACCAGTTATCTCTATAATTTATACTTATTGGCAGTCTATATTGAAACTCTAGAAGGAAACTAGTATAACAAACTGTGAGGTGAAATATTATATAAAAAAATCCTTTTGTTTAATTCCCTTGATGCTTTGCTATAAAAAGTTAAAAATCTACCTGTATTTCTCTTCTTTATGTGACTTTTCTCTTGTAATTTATCCGGCTGATTAAGCAGACCTTTCTGACTGACTCTTTGAATTTTCTGGTAGGCCTCCTTTATAACACTTGATTTACATCCATCTATGAATTTCGTTTCTAATATATTACATTCCTTTTCGAAATCTTCATTTTGTGTACAATTCCTCCTAATTCGTTGGAATTGGCTAACAGGAATGTTATTTATCCAATTAGGATGGTGTCCACTTTAGGCGTTTAAAAAACATTAGAATACGTGGGTTTTGTGTATAATCGTGAGATAATGCCTGCTATCCCTCCTACTAATACCACATCCAAGAATGACATCTCGTGTTCATGTGTATTCATTGTGATTGTCAAATTAAATGTATTTTAATCTACATAAGTAAGGAAATGATTGAGATCTTCCTCACACATCCCATCCGAAATTACAATAATATAATCTATGAATCTCAACCACTTTGCTATCTTACTGCTAAATGGATTATTGTGCCAGATAAATATTTACTCCCAGAGATCCATATAGAGGTTTGCCAAACTGGGGGCATAATTTGTTTCTATGGCTGAAAAAATTAAAAATGAAAATAATTCCTCTTTAATATAAATCTAATTGCATCTGTAATAAATTCTCATTGTGTCAAAACCATATTGTCAAATTCACTTAGAAACCTTTGGACTGCTGCTATACCCAATTCCTGTGGAATGGACATGTACAATGCCGACACGTCCAACATAGTCCAGCTATAATTTTCTTTCCATTCATGACCAAGCATCATTTTCAAAAGGTGCGGGGTGTCCCTAATATATGATCTTAAAGAAGTAACCATAGGTTGTAACAGGTCATTGATATATTCACAAAGGAGTTCAGTGATACAACCAATCCCAGATACAATAGGTCTACCTGGGGGATTCTCTCAATCCTTAGGTATCTTTGGTAAATGATACAGAATTGCGTGTTCAATATATAAATATTCAAAAAAATAGGACCAATATGGTGAAAATAGGTAAAATAGCAGCAACAATAAAATAAATAATGAAATTATAATAAAAGATACAAATATCAAATTGGATCCTACCAGATGTGTTTCAGCCAAGTCTTGGCCTTTCTCAATGGTGATCTTGAAAAAGGCCAAGACTTGGCCGAAACGCGTCTGTTAGGATCCAATTTCTGTCCTATTTTTTCCTGATGTGAGAGGCTCCAAAGATTGGTCTCAATTAGATCCACCATTATAAGATTAGAGCAAACATTATATGAATTGTTATTTGTGCTGACCCTAAACTCACTGATATTGGAGTATTTTATGTGAGGCTTGCTAACCTCAACAATAGATGTCTCAGTCTGGGGAGTGAGGTCTGGATCTGTGCGTGGACACTGAAGCACTAAGACAGTTTCTATTATTTGTTTCCTATCTTTAATTGTAAAAGTATCCCTGTAACAATTGATATATTGGATATTGGACTATTGAGACACTAAACATCGGGCCGTCTGGATTAAAAACACCAAGCAACATAAGGACGACAGGACAATATCTGTGACATCTCATATAAAAAAGTGAATTGATATCATATTGAATGTGAGTGTAATGGTTTTAATTATTTGCTATAATAAACCTTGATGTACATATTTCACGATTGGTTTGGCTTTGCGCTTGTCCCTCCCACCCCTCTTCTTGTTTTCTATTTTATCATTACATAGAACATCTTTCTTGTCCTCTACATTCACACTTTTGTTCATTTTTGCATAGTGCCTCTGTAGTGTTAAATTTCGAATGCACTTGTGAATGTCTACGAATAATTCAAATGGGTCAGGTTCTCTGTCAGGTGCAAATGACAGTCCTTTTTTAAGGATGTTAATTTAATATGCAATCAATACTTTTTTAGAGATTTTTTTTAGAGATTTTAGAGATTGTTCACCCTCTACACCCTCTGATCTTTCTACTTCTATAGTCCTTTTTCTCCTCATTTGGAGGGCGGACTTTAACAAGCTCTTCCGTTCCTGGGCTATCTCCATTAAATGCAGTTCCCCCTCCTTGACTAAAAAACAATCTCCTGGTTTAGGGGAATCCTGTAATGTTTTTAATTCCTTTTTATTTGAATGAATAATCTTCCAATCTTTATACTGTATGCAATATTTTTGCTTTTCGGTTCAGTTTCTTCTCTCCAGTTTGTATCTATTCTCATTTTGTTGTGTACGAATAACCACTTTTTTTTATCTTCTTTTCCATGTATCATATTTGTATTTTGATAAATCTCCAAATTTCCCTGTTTCCAAGTTATTAGATCTTAAAGGATTTCTCGCTCCATTGTATCTAGAGGCTATTGTTACCAAAATGTTTGCCTCTTTTGGGTTTGCATGTTCTAATATAGTTAGCATGTTGTCCCTTTGCATTATATGTACTTGTGTAGGAATCTGTTCTATTCTATGCTCTTTATTGAGGTAATCTTGTTTAAAGATTTATTATTTTATTGAAATCTCATATTCTAGCTTGTTTAATCTTTCTTTGATGTCCATATCTAGCTGTGTATAATAGACATCCTTAGTCTGTGGTTGTAATTATTCTACAATATCTTTTATTTTCTCCTTTATCTTCTCTAAGATTTACCGCCTATAAGTAATAGGATGTTCAATAAGTTTTAAAGAGCAATCTTCTGAGATATTTTTCCACTTTTCGATAAAATCCTTATAATTTAAATCCAAAGCACATCTTTTTTGAATTCTCAGGCCCCTAACAACTATTTTATATTTAAGGTAATTGTCTAAGCTAGTTAAATCATACCAGTTCCTGACTTTCATTTTGCTACAATTTCTAGGTCCTTCAATAAAAATTTGGGATTGGCTGTTCTACGGGTTCTACACTTTCATTCCTTGGGTCTTATCACCCAGGAAGTCACAGTCTCTATTCTCTACATTAATATATGAACTATATTGGTATAGTTCCATAGTAACAATAAAAATATAAATAGAAAGAAAAAATGTATAATAGGAAAAAATTATATATAAAAAAACAAAAATATAAAAGATGTACAGAAACCAGAAAATAGTGAAAGCTGCTACACTGGAGTAATATCTGAAAAGCATGTGGTGAACACACCGTAGTGTTTTCATCCTGCAGGACACTGTGTACAAGACAGGTCAAAAGATCCCCAAAAAGAGGGGCGTATATGACAGATTATGGTGCGCTACACTCCCTCTGGTTTTAATGAGTATATACTGTATGGTAATAATAATAATAATAATAATAATAATGATAATAATAAGACACCAATCAGTGTTGTGGCACAGTCTATATACACTTATTTTGAGCCAATCCTCAAAAGTCAGTAACAGACTAGTACCTCACAATTTCCTGATGGTATTCCTTGTGCTGAATGTTAATGTCCGTTTTTCTCAAAAATGGGGAGGAATGACTAGTCCAATCTTCAATAAATGTCCTCCAAGTAGTATCTTCCAATATGTATCTCTCCCTCCAGGGATCCACGCAGCTCCTTCAAAACGGAGACTGTCTATAAGTGTCCTCTCGATATGAAAACAGAAATGGATAGGGGAACAGAGAAGCGCAAGCATATACCAATAGTGTAAATCAATTAATAAATGTATTAAATATACAATAAGAAGAAATACACTCACTTTTTATGACCTCAAAGCATATTGAGGTAAATTCATAACATATGATATAGAAGCTCTTATGAATATTGACCGGCATTGCTGTTGTCACAAACAATGGCAGTAAAACCATATTTGGATAGTGGCATATACCTACAAAATAATCTTGACATGAGGGCGTAGCGGTAAGAATGAGATGTACATTTGTTATAACGAGAGCAATTCTGCAAGGTGAAGGACAAAAATAGAAAAGAAGGGGATAGTAAAAAGGGGTAAATTGTTATCCACCAAGACCTCCAATTCTTTAGTTTGGCTATTGAAACAAGACAGTGTTTTGCCCCATGTTCTTGTTGCTTGGCCAGATTCAAAGGTCTATATTTCACTAAATATATAGGTGTTGAAGGCAGTTTAAATAAAGATTTTGAGAGGAGACACTTAGCTTTACATGATATCAAAGGAACTAAAGCCTTTTCTCAAGTGTATTCTCAAGTGCCCAACAGAGGGATAAACACGCAGTCACCATATTGCTTTATCACAGTTATAAAGGCTAAGTCTTTGGAGTAGGGCTTTTGCATTTATTTTGCCAAAATCATGTCACAGATGCATAGTGGCCAGTGATTCAAGAAGCATTGTGCCCAATGGTCACACAGGGATGCGGATCAATGCCATTACATGGGATCTCATCTCCACAATGATTCCTGGCCCTATATTTTTAGATTCTTCACATTTTTGAGATGCTTATTATTTGCTGATAAATTGCATTTATAATTTAAGCAAGTTCTGCACAGCTGATTTTAGAGCTTCATTGTCTTCAAAATATGTAAAAATGCTAAATTAAGCAAAACAATCTGTATGGTAAAATATTTATATATACTGTTCCAATCTGTCCTTCGTGTCCTTAGGCATATTAGAAGCAGATCTCAAAATTCCCTCTTCAGAGATACAAGACATAACAATTGATACTGATGTTTTCTGCAGCAAACAAATATGTTGTACAAGGTTTGTTTACCCTTTAGATCATTAACAAAACAGTAATCTACAGTCAATGAGGAGAATTTAAAACAAAAGTTGCAATTATGTTAATGCTCGATGCAAATGAAAATTTGCACACTTTAAGTTGTGAAAACTGGAACCAACCAACCAATTGTTTTTATTTTACACAGAGATAGGTTAAAACTTGCTATCTAAATGCGACAGACAATTCCATAAATATGAAAGGAAAGGATAAGTTATGGATGGCTAATTGGAACCAATCTGTATTTTAGTCAAATTAAGAGATCGCTTCACTACTAAAAGTTAAGTCAATTAAAAAGGGCAGTTTGAAATATTACAAAGGTGAAACTAGCCTTGATCTCTCAATGCTTAACTAGCAATCACCTTTATTGATATTGTGGGTATCTAACAGATTTCAAAAATATTTCACAAAAGCTGAACATCTTAGACTTAATCTTAATATAGTTTAAAAAAAAAAAGGTAATATTAATAACTATTTTAAACTATGTTTACCAAACATTACTGATCTATAAACTATTTATATTCTCTCCGATATTCAGTCTGAGCATGCCTCCTCCCAAAAATTCCAAATATCCTTCTATGAAACACTATATCCAGTCATCTTAACTTTTTTGTCTTGATTTCCTCAAGTACGAATCTACTTGCAGTCCAAAGGTCTCTAAGTAGTTTTCTCCAACACAACAATTCAAAGGAATCAATGCTACAGCGCTCAGACTTCTTTATGGTCCAGCTCTCACATTCGTATGTTACTACTTGGAATACCATAGTTTGAACTATGCAGTCCTTTTTTCAATATCTTAATATCTTTTACTAGCTTGTCCAAGGTTGCCATAGCTTTCTTCCCCAGAAGCAAACTCTCACATTTTCTATGTTACTACTGGGAATACGATATCATTGTGCTGCTTGTGAACATATCTGTTAGTTCTGTCTATGTGGCGGATCAGAACCTTAATACAATCAATCCCTAAGTATCTTCACATGCTTGTTTCGCCCATGAAATTGAAGCCTCTCTTCAGTACTGTTTACATATAACTTAGTCAACTATTTTTCAATTATTGCGTCGTTTTAATACGTTATAGCATATAAATGAACGTACATACAGAAACACATTTTGTAGAGGTTTATGATATTGCAGAGGTTTATGATATTTCAGTCATGAATGGACCAATTCCATTGGAAACAACTGAGGGAAAACAATATTTAAACACATTTCCTGATAATTATCCTTATATATAATTCAGTGAAGAACATATGTTGCAATTTTGACAATTTAAGAAGCTATCAAATAATTCTACTTATATGACTGGCTCAGTCTTGATTGGGTATATAGTGATCCTGTACCAATAAATAATCTGTAGAGCATGCTGATCCTAATGTAGAAATCAAGGGCCTCATTCTATTAACGGCCGTAGGAGATGTGTGGCCGCAAGGACCGGCCGCAGGCTATTTGCCTATTCTATTCCCTTGCGGCCGAGGGCTCCGGCAGGCTCCCTGCAAGAGTTTCGGGCGCAAGAAAGCCACGGTTGCTATTCAATTGCTATGTAAACCCTCTCGTCATGGCCATAATTATCTAAAACCGAGCCGCAGCTTACTTGCACCAAAAAGGTCCCGCTAGCACCAATTAAGCACATAATAAAGCCATCCTGCACTTTGATGAGACGTTAAAGTGATTGGAGGTGTTAGCATTCATAGCACAACATTCCCCTACACTCAAATCTAAAAATCATTTTTAGTTTAATTCATGTCAAATGTCCGTGGACAAAGTCCCAAGGGCTTGGAGCACCTCAGACCCGCAAAGGCTGCGGGATTAGCCTCCGTCAAGTCCGTAAATGGGTAAAATAGACCCACGGGTTGTAAAGGGCTTACTTACAAATCGTAGCATAGAAAAGCCATCCTGTACTTTTATTAAAAGTGAAAGTGATGTTTGGTTTTAGAATTAATAGCTCAACATTCCCCTACTCTCAAATCTGCAAATAAAGATATTTAACTTCATGTTCAATCTTCGTGTTTTATCTATCATGCAAGCCCGCACGGGTTTGAATAAGGAGCTACGGGCTTGAATAAATGAGCTACGGGCTTGATCATTGAAGTCCGTGGGACTTGGACGGATTTTAAAATCAAAGTACAATTTGGCGATGTGCAAGCTTGAGAATGTTTTGCTATTAATCCTCATGCCCCCCCACCATTATGTTCCCCATCATTTACAGTGCTTTGCAGTGCTGGATTGAATATATATTAGCTTCTACAATGCTTTGTTTGCGGCCCTCAACCTCCGAACCCGTACGGGTTTTAACAAGGACGAGCCCGCGGGACTACGGGACGGAAAATAAACCGTAAATGATATATCGGATTTGGGCGATGTGCAAGCTTGAGAGGGTGTTGCTATTAATCCTCATGTCCCCCATTATGATGCCTAGCATTTACAGAGCTTTACAGTGCCATCTTGAATTTATATTTGCATTTACAGTTTTCTGACTTTGCGGCCGGAAAACAAGATTTATGGGCGCAGGAAAAACGCTTGCGGCCGTTTGCATGAAGTGCGGCCGGCCGTAAGGGGTATATCCTTGCGGCGCCGTCCATTTAAATAGCAGGGTAGCAGTAGCTCTACACGGGGCCGGAAGATGGCCGCAAGGAATCGCAGCTTTGCGGCCATTTTACGGCCGTTAATAGAATGAGGCCCCAAGTATTTTGAAATTGGCATTGGATTAAGTAGATAGATCAGACGAGAGAGGATGAGCAGAGGAAGAGCCATACCCATGGAAAGGATAATTGCAAACTGGATAGAACTGTAGGAAGTGTATGTATTTGCCAAAACATACTAAAGTTCTTTTCTCTTATGTATTCTTATTTTAAAGGCAATAGTGGATGTCTGGATGTTTTAGTTTGGATGGGTTTGTCAGACAAAAATTACGGTTAGCCAAAACTTCTGATGGCTGCATCAGCCCAATATTAAATGGCTAGATATTTTAATGATCAATTGACCATTAATACAAATTAAATTAGAACGCAATAAAAAGGAAAATTCAATATTAAACTTACTTTCAAACAATAGCTTCTCAGTTCCCAGCCAAGCTTTTTGTTGCTATTGTAGGTATGTGGTTCTGACTGAGAGTCCATTCTAAACACTGAAGAATAAGATGCTAGTTCTGGAAACTAATTTTAATACTGAATTTTGTTTTTTTTAAGCATTGAAAAATAATTTTATAAATGATCAATGACCAAATTAAATGGATAGATTATAAAGTCTCAATTTTATTGCAACAAATTGTTTTTTTTTTAAATCTTTATAATTTGCTTATTGTACCCACTCTACTAATTGTTCCTTTGTAATGCTACAAAAATGCTTGTGCTTTATGAATAAAGAGTAGTAATAATAATTATTATACATTTAATTTTGCTGCATTGGCCCTCTTATTAGCTATTATAAGAGTAATAATAATAACAATAATAATAATAATTATTATTATTATTATGATACATCTCCTTTTGCTACATTGGCCCTCTGATTAGCTATTATAAGAAAAAATAATAATAATAATAATTTTTGTTATATATCTCCTTTTGATACATAGGCCCTCTTATTGGCTATTGATGAAAAAATAGATTACTTCGGTACTTATTTTCAGGTTACTTATTTTCACTTATAATTTTTTCATTGATATGTGTACACATGCTGGGGTCAAACTAGTACTCAGTATAATCTATTTGACAATGCATCAAAGCAGTTTTGTGACAGACCACCCTTAAAGTGGGATTTTTTAATCAGAGTTGCATCAAGTATGAAATTATAGTTATAATTATTATTTATTAATATTTGTATTTATTTATTATTAGTAGCAGCTCATAAAATGCATCATCAATTTGTAGTGTTTAAGATGAATGGAAGGGTGGAGAGAACATCTATAATTAGTAGATATCCTTTATATCTTATTGTAACAGACTGTATGTTAGCTGTAGTTTACAACAATAGAACATGCACTTAACTGCCTATATATATAAAGTCTCATTTTATCTTTTACATTGTCAAAGATCCAGCGTTGTCATATATTTCAAATATACGGTTTCTGGAGAACTAAACTTTAAAATAGACTAAATGTTTTTAGAATTAAAAAAAAACCCATATTACAGAGTCTATTTTTTTATCTTTTCTGCTGATCAACTTCTAACTGAAGTGGGAATAGATGTGGAATGCACTGAAAGCTTCTCTGTGCAATGGCAATGTGGCAATTAAAACTGCTTTCGTAAGTAATGGGTAAAAGGACATGCCCTTCAGAAAAAGTACCAGACAGAATTAGCTGTGATAAAAATAGAATCCTGTAGTAAAACAATAATAATTGTATAAAAGTTGAAAATTCAAAAAAGGCTGTTGCCACTTTTTCTCTATGAATCTTTGAATAGCTAAGCTGGATAATGTTTTTAGAAAGTACAAAAATAACCACCGCCCAAAGAATTTTCATTTTTCACTTTTATATGCAAATTACTTTTATGCATTGTTTATTTTTTTTTTACTTCTTTGCTTTTTGCAGCTTATGTCTCAACAGGGTGTGTCCTTGTAAACTAATGAGCTCTGCTTTAGTATACATGAGCATTTGTAGATGTTACATTTCCATTGTGTATACAGAAGCTTCAGGAAATGTAACAATATCTCTCTGGAAATGTAAACACCCTTTCAAACACACAGCTTCCACCTATGTATCATGGTTTCCACCAGTGCCCAGCAGAGGCTATATAACCTTATTCTGCTTAATTATGCTTTTAGTTTAATAACGTACTGTAGGAAACAAAAAAAATCTGGGCGGGTGATATCACTACATGAGGAGCAATAGCACTACTGTTCTACAGTAAACATGCAAAAATATAAATATGTATATATAAATATATATATAGCAATTATTTCACATATGGTAGGCTAAAAGTGATAGAAGCCTTCCACCGTACAAAGTAAAAATAAGGAATAGTACATTAGTGATTCTCTTTGAATGTCTAAAAAATAAGTTAATAAAAATTTCCTGCTCAAATTTCTCAGAAATACAGTATATGCACTGCACTCTGGGACATGCAAATGAGACCATATAATGCACCCTCACTCTGTCAGTACAAACCAATTTAAACATGGCTACTTTTAAGCATATGCTTACTGTATTTCACAAGTTTAGGCATAGCATGGATGTATTTTCAACAAACCAGGTCACTTAACCACATGTGAAATAAAATGAAATACTCTCTACAACAATCACTGCACAAACCAGGTACTCACACCACACTGATTATCGGCAGTAAGTGTGAAACAGTGCTGTATGTGGGTAAGTGACCTGGTTTTTGAAAAATCCATCCATTGCTATGCCTAAAACTGCGAAATAGAGTAAGCATTTGCTTAAAAGGGGGCATGTTTAAAATGGTTTGGATTGACAGAGTGAGGGTGCATTATGTGGTCTCATTTGCATGTCCTGCCCAGTTTTCCCAGAGTGCAGTGCATATACTGTATTTCTGGGAAATTTGGGCAGGAAATACATTTTTATTAACTTATATTTGAGACATTTAAATAGAATCACTAATGTACTATATATATATGGTTGTTTAACCATTCTGATCCCCAAACGATATATAATGCCTTTATCATAGATCTAATAAAGTGCTATACCTCTCATTGCCTCCATTTACACCCCTTTACTTCAGAACAGACACACTCGTACCCTTTGTCTGTACACTTTACTGTAAAATAAATGCATATTCACTATATGTACATGCACTGCAGCTTATTGTGTACTGGATGTAAAAAGTACATACACATGTGTTTATTTAAAGGGCTATTATGGTCATGAATTTAAAGGACCATTTTGCAATGTGAATAAGACATACATGTTTGGAAATTGTGAGTCTAGGTAAGACAGGGCAGAGGGACATGAGGTCAATGGAAGCACTAGAAAGTGCTGGGGATGGAGAGGATGAGATCTCTATCCTACTACTAGACACATGGGATAAGAAACCTATATCCCCTATAAAGTAGGGGAGGTAGGTGCTGTTTTAAATATCTAAATATATATTTAAAACAGCACCTCTTACTCCCCTGTGTTAGTTAGACTCACAATTTTCAAACAAGTACTTTTTCTTCTCATTGAGTAGTGGCCCTTTACATTTATGACCACAATAGCCTTATAAATAAACATATTTGTATGTACTTTTTACATCCAGGACACAAGAAGCTGCAGTGTATGTACATATAGTCATCCGGTGATACTTCGACACAGAACACTGTACAATAGTTTAGTTTACATCTGTATGTCTATGTGCCCAGTCAGAATAATTCAGTCTTCATTTCTTTATCAGCAGCTCTGGGTAAAGAGATAATAACACTGAAGCCTCAGAGTACAATCCAGCCCCGGAGAGCGTCTGCAGCAGTAAACTCTTATGTACAGTATAATACCACCTGCATCTCATAAAAGAAACTGGATTATATCCTAGAGCAAAAGAGGCTGTTGGGGAAACACAAACTACTCCATGAAAAATGCTAACAGGGGAGCAGCTATAACTATGTGCCTCTGCTGTGTCCTTGGATTGTTGAGGTTTATGAGAATACAATCTGTAAAATAAACTGAATATAGTTCAAATAACATATAGAGCACAGCATCGAATGAGCTGTCTACATCTCAACATTACAAAGTCCTTTGAGGATGCCCATCCGCACAACCTTTTTATTTTGTTCAGCTGCTTATACTGAGTGCTTGAAAAGAGATGACAAGAGTGAGAGCCCAGGAAGCACAGCTACCAGATGCCTTGTGCACATATGGGACTGAGCCAGAGGGGTACAAAAAAAACTTTGAGACCAAAGCAGTCTGTGCAATACAGGAGAATAAAATCAAATCATCTTATAGAGTCGAGGACACAAAGAGAATCTGGAATGATCAACGATGACGTTTTCTTGAAGGATCCTAAAGAGACTGGCCTGTAAGGGGCATTTTGGAGACTTGCAGCCTTATTAAATTGTGATTCGGCCAAGTGAATAGGGCTCTATATAAGCACAGAGCATATTTTTTTTACAGAAGTTTCTAGTTAGTGAAGACCTTGCTTTTAAATAGAAGTTCATTACTAAAAGCTTCTGTAAAAAATATGCTATGTGCTTATATAGAGCCCTATTCAATTGTCCGGATCTCAATGATCTCTGTACATCTCATCGGTTCAAGGAGTAGTGTAATGCCCTAACAAAAGGAGCTAGCTATTTTAACTATGCATTGACTATTAATAAAATCACTAGCAGATGATTTATAAAGTAATGTTAATTATTAAACTACTTTTAATACTTAGTACTTGTAACCTCTTCTGGATCGCTACCTTGTCGTGGTGTAGAGGCTTGTGTACTTCCATGAAGGTGTGAGCTATACCATGTAGGGTCACCCAAGATGGGCAGGTCATAGCAGAGAGGTCAGACAAATCACAGTCCATTGGAGAAGGAACTGGTAACCCACTCCAGTATCCCTGCCAAGAAGAAACCTTATGGATAAGCACAACCAAAGACATAACGATGTGCCTGGTGTGCTGCAGTCCATAGGGTCACAGACAGTTGGACATGATTGAATGGCTAAGCAACAAACAAATATTTTTAAAGGTTAGAGTATCAACCTCCAGTGATCAGCCTCCAGTGATGCAGTTGAAATCAGCTGTTGAAAAGGGGAGAATCCGGCGGGAAGACCGGCTTTAATCTGATTAGTTATGAGGTCATTCTGTAACTTATAGCCTGCCTACTAGCAACATCTTGTTACCAATGAAGTCCACTTTAACACAGTAGGTCCCTAGCCAATGAAAATAATTGTGCTTTTACAGCTTTGTATTTGACAATTTAGCACTGCCTGCCAGCCAGATAGTGAGTGGAGAATAGCAGCTGCTGAATATGACCTTTGAAATTATGTTTAATATTGAAAATTGCTTATGTAAATCATGGAATATGAAATGTATTAATAATTAATGCCTCATTAAAACACCCAGCTCCTGTTGTATGGCCATTAATGGGGTCCTTTAATTTGTATAGATGTCAGTTCCAATGACAATAAATACATTACCAGACTGAAGTTGTGCTTCGTATGTATTTTCATTGATGCTTCACTTGTTATATATTGAACATTAACTGCGATTTAGTTAGAATAAGTTCTTAAAGTATTAACCAGTAAATAAATAAGGACTTAAACTGCACTGCCATAATAATAGGACCTGGACATTCAAATTACCGTAGCTAATAATAATTAGATAAAAAAAATAATATCTAGTATTAAACTTACATTTAAACATTAGCTTCTCAGTTGTTTTAAGTTACTTGTCTCCACCCCTATAAAGAGGATGAGAGTGTATATAAGGCTGATAGATAGAAAGATATATAAGAAAGATATATAGATAGATAGATAGATAGATAGATAGATAGATAGATAGATAGATAGATAGATAGATAACTTACGCCTAGACAGGGGTAAGGTGTAAGCTTTCATGCTAAAAAAAACTTATCAGTATCCAACCTCCCACCTTCACTACCAGACTAGAAAAAAAATGTAATTTGCTGTAATGTTATTTTATTATTTATTGCTTAGAATTCAAAAGCTGCATTTATTTTATTTCTAAAATGTATGGCCACTATCAAGCCATGTGCATACAAAGTGAATTCATGTCCCTTTAAAGAATAGTCCAATTTTTTCCCTCTGCCGTCACAAAGTATAGATGCTACTATATCCATGTACAACAGTCAGAAGCTCCGCTTTCTGTAATGTGCATCATGACCCATGCATGATCCATTTAGGCTAGTTGATGGAATAACTGACACGACAACTTGAGTTGGGAGAAACAACGGGCCACAGCTTTATTTTGACACAATGTAAACAAACAACCGTAACTTATTTAGATGACTAATTTAGTCCTTTCCTTCCGGGGGAGGAGCCCGGCCACGAACAGTGACCTCACGCTTTGAGCCCTGCCCAAAGCCCCAATGCTTATCTTTAAGCACGCCCTGTGAGGTGGGGCCATCGCCCCCTTAGGCCAGTGGGCCGGGCAACTCACCTCCCGCCACGGAGCATGCGAGGGACGCCTCCCGAGGCTGCGATCCCCCCCTGCTAGACATTAAAGCCAAGTCCCGCAAAACACTCTCCCTAAACTCGAACATCATCAACTCATACCCTATTTCCGTAAGATGAACCTTATCCTTTGCGAAAAAATCATCTGCGCCGACCGGTTCGAAATCTTTATACCTGATGGCAGAGAAACCTTGTTTTCTCACAAAGCTCGCAATCTGCTGGTTTATCTTCTGTCTAGCCTTATCTAAGCATACTGGGTCGCGCGCGTTACGCCATGATCTTCTCTTAATCATCTCAGACCAGATAAGGAACGTGCCAGGGAACTTCTTCACCCATTTCTCGATGTCTCGTCTCATCACCTTTAGCATTCGTCTCATGGGAACTGTCCCCAAATCGTTCCCGCCGGCATGAAGAATTATAACACTGGGCTGACCGTAACGCTGCGCGTACATTTCCAAGAGACCGTCGAGCTGCGCCCATCGCAGACCCCGAATGCCACACCACCTTACGCGTAAGTCCGTAACAGGAAAGCCCAGTTGTGCCTTTTCTTCGGTAACTGCGGCTAACCTATGGGCCCAGTACACGTAGGAATGGCCCACAATCCATAGTTGCTTCTGTTCCCCTGAAAGTAGAAAGCAACACCATTAAACCACTGCATTTGGCACTACATAGGAACGAAAACGGTCTGAGTCCCACCTCCCGATGCATTTTACTGTCGCGTCGGGCAACCCCAACCTAGCCGCTTCAGTGGCAGCTCCAATCCGAAAGGAGTGTGTCCCAAAGTCGGACTGCTTGAAACCGAGCCGATGCAGTGCGCTTTTTAAAACTCTTTTAAACTGATACATAGACAGTGCCGTTCCATCGGCGTGGACCAGCAGCGAACACCGTCCCACCGGTCGCTGCTTAAGGTACTCCACTACACATGCATATGGGCAACACTCTGTGCCAACCTGATGCAGAACCACTTCTCTTCCTTTACCCACTTGGTCGGTCTTTGACCTCCGCAACCACAATACCACCGTACCTTCCCTGAGGCAGGTATCCACCAATTGCAGACCCCCCGAACCGTGTCTACTGTTCGCAACTAACTCCCCTATCCTAAACGCTCCGAAGAACGCCAGGGAAAAAGCCGTTCGGAAAAGTAGAGATTCAGAGGGGTCCCTGCAAACCACCACCAATTCCTGAGCCAATCTCAGCAACAGCGCAAATGTTATTGGCCGCCTACTATCTGGCCTTTGCGCACCGCTGAACATTCCGGTCACCACCTTGCGCACTAGAAACTCCTTAGTAAGGTCCCTCTGCCCAGCAAGCTTAAACATAAAAGCAAGCGCCGTGACCTGTCTCCCTACTACGGGATTTGATTCGCCTTGCTCGGCGCACCGCAGCAGGTACCAAAGCAGGATCCCTACGCTCTTGTCCTCCGTCGTGGCACCACCTGCCAGTGCCACTAGACTATCCCATTTTGCCCACACGCGTCTATAAGCGTTCCACGTCGCTGGGGCAACAGACTGTCTCACGAGTCTCGTTACCTGACAGCTCCAATCTCCCAGAGCTCCTCGGGGATGTGCTCCCCCAGGGCGTTCGCACGAGGAGCCAGCGCCCTGAAGCGATCCTCCTGAAACCGAGAGAGGGCGTAAGCAATTCCGTTATCCACATTTGTCACGTGTCTTGCTTGAAACCATATGTTCAAGCGAAGGCAACATAGCACAAGATGCCTGAGCAATCTAATCACTGGTACGGATGCCGCCGTGATGTTGTTCACGGCTTCAACCAACCCCTTATTACCCGAATGGAAAATGACTCGCCTGTCCCTGAAACAAGGACCCCATAAGTGCACTGCTACCACCATAGGAAACAGCTCCAGGAATGTAGGGTTCAGCAGTAAACCCGCCTCTTCCCATTCCTCCGGCCATGCCGCAGCGCACCATCTCCCTTGGAGATACGCCCCACAACCGATCGGTCCAGAACCATCGGTGTGAAGGTCTAGCTCTGCGCTGGTGGTGCCCTCCTTTTGAAGGACCACCCGCCCGTTAAAATCTGCAAGGAACATCGCCCATACCTCTGCATCGTCACGCATGGCCCTAGAGACTGGTAGGAAATGATGCGGCTTCGCAATCCCTACCGTAGCCAGCGACATCCGTCTACAGAATATCCGCCCCATGGGGATAATTCTGCATGCGAAATTCAACTTCCCCAATATTGATTGCAGCCGCCGCAGGGTCACCCTCCGTGCGCCCCGTAGCGCCGTAATCTCGGCTTGCATGTCCTCCACCTTCTCTAAGGGAAGACTGCACTCCATTTTGCAGGAGTCAATCCGAATCCCTAGAAAAGTCAATTGTTCCGTAGGGCCCTACGTCTTGTCATGGGCCAGTGGTACCCCGAATTCTGTACAGATTTCGGTGAACACCTCCAGCATGAAACGGCAAGCGTCGTTTCTCGCTGGGCCAACAAAAAGGAAGTCATCCAGGTAATGGGTAACACTCTTGTACCCCGCCTCGATGCTCACCACCCATTGTAAAAATTTGCTGAAGGCCTCGAAGTAAGCACAGGATATCGAGCATCCCATGGGTAAACATAAGTCGACGAAGTAACTTCCGTCTACGAAGCACCCCAGCAACCGATGGCTTGACGGGTGTACGGGGAGCAATCTGAATGCTGCCTCGATGTCCACTCTTGCCATAAGGGCCCCCTCCTCACCAGATCGACCGCCCGGTCAAATGACTCGTAAGACACAGTAGCCTGGTCTTTTGATATGCCATCGTTTACCGAACGACCTCTGGGGTAGGAGAGATGCTGGATCAATCTAAATTTACCCTTCTCCTTCTTGGGGACCACCCCAAGTGGAGACACAACTAAACCCTGGATGGGCGGGGCCGCAAATGGCCCAGCCATCCTCCCCAATTTTACCTCATTAAGCACCTTAGCTTTGGCTACCCCTGGGAAATCCCTAGCCGACTTCAGGTTTGGGACAAGAAAACCTTGAATGTCGACCCCACATGGAATCCGGAATCCTTCTCGGAACCCGTCCTCCAACAGGCGCGCCGCTTCGGCGGTGCCTGCCAATTTACGGTAGCGCTTTAGCCACGGCAGCATGGCGGGGAGGCGTATGGGCGTCCTGCCCCTTTGCAGGAGGTTCGCCCCTGCCTCCCTCTTTGGGTCTACCGCATCTAGACAAGGGGTGTTCACCTCCGCAGTTTGAGCATGCATGCTTAAACCTGCAGTTAGGTGCCCATCTGCAGACCCCCTCGTTGTACGAAAAACAGGTCTTAAGACCTGCTCCTGAGGCGTGGGTGGGGCCCTTAGCTCCACCGGCCCCGCTCTGAAAGGGCGTCGTGACTCTCATGGGTGTCATGATGTTTAGCCAATACGCCACCGCTTTGTCGCTCCACGCCATACTTGGCCTTGAGGCCAAGTATTGCTGGAATTCCTCATCGTACCGCCACCAGGCTGTACCCCCATAAACCTTGTGAGCATTCCGAATTTCGTCTATGTAAACGAACAATCACGAACTCTGTTCAGGGTGCCGCTCACACAGTACGCAAGCCCAAATAGAAAATGCTTGCAGCCAGGTATCAAACGTCCTGGGTAGCCTAGCAAAGGATTTCCCCTCCCTGGGGCCCCTCTCGGCCAGGTCTGTTTGCCTAGACATAGGGAGAAGGGAAAACAACTCCTCCAGATCTTTTCCTTTACATCCTGTGGAAGGTGTGCACCTAAATTATCCAACGAGCAGAGGACTATAGGCCTCATGGCTGCGTCGGTAACTCCCACAGTGTTATTTCCAACTGCTGCTATTGCGCTGCCTACCGGCTCGGGCGCGCGCAAGCTAGCTAGCGCCTCGCTCGCGCTCGCTGGCGCCACTACCGCTGCTGGCTGGGACCATGCACCCTTTGCTAGCCCCCCTATCCAAGCTCCCATTTCGCGCTCGCTAACCGCAATGTTATGCGCAGCTAATAGAGTCTTTAATGACCCAATAAAACCACCCTTGTCTGCTGCGCAGCTCAATTCTGAGCGCTCACCTGCTTCTGGAAGCTTTGGAGTAGATACAGCCAACGGAGTATCCCCGCGTCTCTCCTGACGCTCCGGGGACTCTGACCGTCTGGCCCTCCGCGGGATTCTCCTCTCAGATCCCGTGCAAGCACAGCTGCACCGACAAGATCTTCTGCTTCTAGACCTGGATCTCCTTCTGGATCTGTGGGTACAAGAAGAACAGTCACTAGCTCTCCGCGACCTGCATGCCCGCGCCCATACCGCCCTTTCCTCGTCTGAGGAAGGGTCCTGGTCAGCTAAGCTTGCGCGGCTGGAGTAGGCTAGCACTGCCTCCGCCGCCCCCTGTAGGGGTTCCCCTGAGACTTCCTCGGGCGTTGGAATATCCAGCTGTTGGTCAGTCTTAGACCCTTTGCGCTGTGGCCTAACCGTATCGCCCTCAGTCTCTACTCTGCTACGCCTTAGCGGTGTGTGCGTAAATAGCAGCGGACTGTACCTGCTCGTAGCCTTCTTAGCTCGAGTGGGGCGTCCTAGCCTCGCCACTGCCGCTGTCACAGGCATGTCATCAATCATGACCATGCTGTCTTGGCTATTCATCTCTCTGATGACCCCGTCTCTTCTCTCTCTCTCGTCGCCATGCTCCTCTCACTGCCAGCTGGGCGTCCCTGTAAAGTACCAGAAGCACTGTTAATGAGGGAAACCCCAGGGACCGTCTGCTTGGCACCGTGAGGGCCTGTAGGAGCCTTTTTAGGACTCCCAGCTTTTCTCTTACCCCCTGCACCCCCCTTACGGGGTGTTAGAGAGGTGTTTTGCGACCTTTGTCGCGGCCTAGGACCTTTAGGCAAGTTGGCAGGTGGTGGCCGGAGTGCTAGGCCCTCACCCCCACCGCCCGTGATCCTGGCGCTCGCCTGCCTGGGGGGTATGGGGTCCCGGCCGCCCTGACCTGTAACCCCCCCATCTCTGGTGTCTCTGCTACCCGATGGACGTGGGTCTGGCAGCCCTACAGTGGTGGGATGGGAAAAAGTTTCCCTGGAGGCATCAGAATTGGCTAGGACACCAGCCACCGCAGGCTGTTCCTGTACAATGTGCTGAGCTCCAAGCGCAGAAGGCATGGGAGGTCCCAGCCTGTCCTGCACCCACCTGACCCCTTGGCTTAAGGCACGGGTCCTAACCTCAGCCAGTAAGGCCTCTAAGCCTTCTGGATCCATAGTAAATGCTAACAGGGGAACAAACAGAGGGAACAACAAGCAGAAATACAGGCACACACAGACACAGGAACACACACAGACACAGCACACTCACAGGGAGACAAGGACACACACACACACAAAAACGGAGGAGGAAAAAAGACAAAAACGGACAAAGATAGCCTCAACAGTGATATCCCCTTATATGCTGGTAAGCTGGGGTGAAATCTCAGTAATTAAACCTTCCTACTTTAGTTTCAGCTGCAGGACCTCAGACCTCCGTCCATCCAGTCGGGAGACCGCGCTGCTGTGTTCAATGGCGCGAAACGGGCTTCCGACACGCCCCCCGACGCTCCTGATTGGCTAATAGCCTCACAGGCTCCGCTGGGTCACGTGACGCTACAGGCTGACCCAGGGAGCCTGTGCAGCCTCCGCGTCGTTCAATATCTTTATTAAAAATTGGCAGTGTTGCCAATGGGATAGTCAGAAGAAGAATTAGGATCAAAATAACAAACAAGGTGTTATACCCTTAAATAAAGGAGAAAACACTTTCCATATGTTCCCTAAATGAGCACACTTTGGGCCCTATTCTATTGGCCAATCCGTAAATTTATACATACTTAAAACTGCTCTTATAATGGCAACATATTCAATTAGCTACTCACAATCCGATTATGAGTTCCCCACCAACAATCACTACAGGCCAGTCAAACCTGCAAAACCGGACGTAGAACTTTATTGGCTTTAGCACAGCTCGAATATTATATATTATATTATATATATAGCTCTAAGTTAATTAGTTAATTAAGTTAATTAAAGTTACACAAAATAGATATTCTATTAGACCAGAAGCTCTAGATTGCAAATTAAGTCTGACTAATAAGGATTCGCAAGGGCTTTTTCAAACACTAATTAGAGCTGTAACAGCAATTAAACACACAATACTGTACTTTAAAAGCATGAGAAGGCATGGAGAGACATTAGAATTAGTTGCACAACAGTCTCAAACTCACAAATATGCAATTAAAAATATTATTTTTAAAAGTTATTAATGAATAATATCGATCTCAGGGCTCAAGGGGTTAATACATATCATGAAACCCACATGGACTAATACAGATGATCTAATGCATTTTATAGAGTGCTAGATTGATTGGTTGCAAGCCCGATCTGCAAAAATTACTTATTCACATTAATTAATTAGTAGCCTCCAATTGCAGATTACGTGTAACTTCCATGATTTACTGATGTCATGACGACGAACTCATTTACTATTGGCTGTGTCTAAGAAGTAAATGACGGTCTTGCTTAAATATTGTCAGATCATACAATCACGCTCCCTGAAATCCTACTTAAAAAGGCGGGGGTTATGAGTTCAGCTCTGCGGTCGGAATTTCAGAGCTGGAGTCAATAGAATACATCTAAACAATTTATTAAAAAAAACATCTGCAGCCAAAATTATTAGTTTGGGGGATTTGTGAGCAGCTAATAGAATAGGGCACTCTTTTTGGGAATTCATATATTTTGGCCATATCAAGAGACGGCAGGATTCCCTAGAAAAGACTCTGATGCTGTGAAAGATCGAGGGCACAAGAAAGAGGGGACGACAGAGGCGGAGATAGATAAATGAGGTCGCTAAAGCAATGAACATGAACATGAACTTGATTGAGCGGAGAGTGGCGGTGACTGAGAGATGCACCTGGCATGCTGCGGTACATAGAGTCACAGAGAGTCGGACGCAACTGAACAACTAAACAACAACAACAAATTGGGAATTTGCAGACTATATAAAGGGTGAAGAACATTGGGTACAAACAAACATCAACAAAACCAGGGCATAAGCATCTTCAAATTCCCTGCCTGGTTAGGGAACAGCCAATAGCAGTCAATAATGGTGTTTGGATTGCCTGTCCTAGAATGCAGACCTATGGGAGAAGGCCTACTTCAGCCAAAGACTTGAGGCACACAAATGGAAACCTAACCGTTGATATGTATTCAAAGGCAAACAACTGCTAGGAAAACATAGAAAAAGATGTGCGAGTTTAATATAAATGTTATATAGGATGTCAGCCTTTGGTGTAGGAACTGGGGGGGGGGGGACAAATATATAGTTGTGAGCATACGAGCCGTTGCTCACGCTTGCGGGCTCGCGTAGCTCCTTGCCAGCAACTGCGACCCTCGCAAACTTTACGTCATAACGCAAACTAAATACGAGACACCTTACGACACATTACGACCTCGCAAAAAACGCCGCAACACGCGGCCATGAAAACATCAAAAATCCAACAAATACACACAACAAATACATACAAAGCTTACCTACAGCAAGAGGGAGCATCCAGGACCTTGAAAACTAAAGTTACATCTCAATTTAAATTAAATTAAAGCAGTTTAGACACTAAAAAATTCTCTAAGCGAGAGAAAAAATGTCCGCCGAACAAAACGAAAACGAGGCTACAGGTCCCTAAACACGCAAAACACTACCATAAACACGCAAAACAGCTACGGATATTCCGAAAAACTCGCACAACATAGAAAACTAATATTACCTAAAACTCGCACGACATAGAAAATAGAAAACAAACGACGCTACATCAGCCACATTATATAAACCAAACACCCTGAGCTCACTTATAATATCATTGCCGTCATTTTTTGACGGGCAATATTCTAGTGTATATATAAGCTATTGTACAGTCTGTGCATACAATGAGCTGTATCCCCCCATAATTATTCTGGCTCCTACACCCCTGATATCAGCTGTATGCATAGACTCGGTAGCACTATTGTATATATACACATACACATGCTGGCACACTGTCACTAGTTTGACCACTCTATATTTCAATAGGAACATTTCTGCATCTCCACTAGTTTATAATATATATATATAATTAGATATATATATATATATATATATATATATATATATATATATAAAGATTTAAGTTTCTGTATTTTTAAATATATTTGAACAACTTTTCTTACTGAGTTTTCAAGTGAGTCAGCAACTGCTTATTAAACAACCTAATAAAGAATATTACCACTTCCCAGTGCCATTGCCATGGACTTTTTATATTGCTCTTTGTTGCATTGTTGTATTCTTAATGTGAGAGCAAATTTCCAGATTTATTTGGCGGTTTGTTACCAGTAAGCAGCGAATATCCGTGCAATTGTCGGACAATAGATCCCTGGGTCACTCCGAGAGTAATACAACTTTTTAAAGGTATACCTTTATCTGGCCAGTAAATCATATAAAATGAAGATTATTCTACAAGTAACTTCTTTTTAATATAAATCTAATGGTATTTCAGGGAGTGATTTCTTACATTTCCATTTCACAAAGTTATTCACTCAAGGTGAATAGCCATATAAAATAGCATTGCAAATGCAGAACAACAGGCAAATACATCACTGGGACTGCAAGGTGGATTTAACTATCAGAGACTAAACAAGAAGGACTGGGGAGGGGAAGGAGCAGACTGATGTCCGTCATAAGTCACACACAATCTCTGGCTGGAAGTTAAAATGGAAACAGAATGAAGGAATATAATGGGTTTCCAGATTTTGAATGATGGGGTCCCTTAAGAAGCTGTTGGCTGATAAATGCAATAAGTCAACTGGCTGAGATTATTGCTTTGGAGCCCAGCTGGACACAAATACCATAATCACCAAAAATATATTTTTATTCAATTTAAAGAGGCACTGAGGTTACAAATTACTATAATACATTTAAAAAGATTGGGTTTAAGCATTACAACATATTTTGTTTGCGTGAATGGGTTAACATATGCTTTCCTATAAAAAAAAAAGATTTTAGAAAAAAAGTCAGGACCACCTCCTAATTTTTTTAGTTGGGTCAATTTCAGTCACTAGAGGGAGTAGCTTGTTTTTATGTATATAACTCCATGACTCGGCTTGTGCAGTGCCCTGTCATAGCCTAAATAGGATATATATTAAATAAATGCTATTAACTATACAGTGGACCCTCAGACTCGACCACCTCCAAACTCGTCTATTTCGGTATTCGATGCGTGTGAATGAGAAAAAAACCTTGGTACTCATTGCGCTACCTTGATACTCATTGAGCTTGCTAAAACCAATTTACGTTACTCCTTATGGGAGTTTGGTACTTGTCATTATCACAACTCGTCATGCCTTCTGGAACAAATTAATTACAAGTACCAAGGGTCCACTGTATTTTAATATTTCTTGTGTATATTTTTTTTTTCCAGGACTGCTTTGCCATTCATGCTTTTTCCCACCCTAAGTAGTAACATACTGAATGAGGTTCCTAAAGGGTGCTTGTGTTTCTCAGTCATGTCCGACTCTCCGTGACCTCACCATGCTGATCCACTTGGAGGGTGCATGGATTAAAATAATGTTTTAACCCTTGCAGCACTCCATTCAAACAAAAGCTTTTTTTTCAGTCTTTAAAAATCAACTCTTTTAATGCACTTTGTATCAAAAAGAACATAGGGCACCAAAAAAAAATAATATATATATAAAAAACTTTTTGTAATCCTTAATTTCTGAGGTAAAGCCTCTGTGTTAGCCTAGAGCTAGTGTAATACATCAAGAAAGAAAAGCAATAAAAAGAAGTAGAGTTTCTAATTTGGTACTCCCTGACCTTAATATGCATAAATGATTAAAGATTTTTTTTATTTTATTTAAATAAAAAGAAATAGCAATTCTGGAAAGCATTTTTAGTCATGAAGGATTAAGTACTCATATTTTTGTCCGCACACTCTAATTATAGTGAATGGATAAAGCGAATATCTTGCATTACCAAAATATTTTCACTATATCATCAGACAATTAAAGCCAAAAATTCATATGCAAGGAATTTATGTCAGTAAATAAAGAGAAATACATTATTAAAATTGTATTTGTGAAATTTACAGTAACTCTTGGTAAAAATGATGTGGCAAAAATAATATGTCTAACCCCAGTTCCCCTAACACTTCATGTCTAACCTTCTGTGATCCTATGGACCACAACATGTCAGGCACATCTTGTGCCTGGTTGTAGTAATCCATAAGATTTTCTTGGCAAAAATACTGTGGGTTGTCAGTTCCTTCTCCAGTGGAAATGATTTGTCTAATTTCTCTGCTATGACCTGCCCATCTAGGTCGACCCTACATGGTATAGCTCACAGCTTCATTGAGGTACACAAGCCCCTTCACCATGACAAGGTAGTGATGCAGAAGGGGAACACTTCATATATTATAACTTAAATCACAGTGAGTTATTTTAAGAAATAAATTGTATCAAATGAATGGCTATTTTGTTAAAGGGCCTCTGTATAATGAGAAAAAACAGTATCTTTGGCCATAATTAAGTGGTAATTAAGATAGTTTTTAATTGGAAAACATGTTTTTGTTGCCTTTGCAGGACCCATGGAGAAACCCATAATACCTTGGTGGAAGCTGTGTATGAGAGGGTCATTTACATTTCTAGAGAGCTGCAGTTGCATCTATTGATGCAGCCTAAGTGATTCTGGGCTGGGCCTACAAGGTGTAAGGGGTGTAGCGTCAATTTCAGTCTAATCCAATTATCTAACAAAGCCTCTGTACTTTTCCAAGTTTGCTCCCCCCTTACTTATAACTATAAAACACATCCTCATGAGCCAGCTCTCAGAATGGATGGTAACAAAAACAAAATGTATACCTATACTCATATTCTTCAAAAATGTATATTTTCCCAGTAAATGTTTTCATTTCCATGGCCAATAAAGCTGCTAATATTGTTAGTTTCTTACATACTTGATAAACAATTGATTTTTTCTTCAATTACAGTGGTATTTAAGGTGAAACACTGCAGGCTGGAGCTGGTACTGTGACTAGGAGATAAGAGCAGGATCATTCCCAAAAGTACAGATCCATCACCCCTCTCTGAATCCGGGAGCAATGAGTGAGAGATCAGTACTAGACCTTAATCACACTCTACCGGTGGCACTTTCCCTGTAGAATGGTTGCTGCATAATGGGAAAATTATTCAGTTATATGTGCACTGTATAAATGATATTGTCACATGTTTTTATAAATTATCTGTAACACCAAGATATCACAAAAACTAGTATACTGGATATAATGTGCTTACACTTTAAAATGTAAACATCCTTTTTAAGAAGAATTTGTGGTGATGCATATATATAAATATATATATACACCAATATTTCAAATGTGCATATCCAGAGAGATAACAAACATGGGCACTCACATGATTTGTAAGGTGTATCAAATAATTTAATCTGGTTGAGTGTTATTAAAGGCACCTTACCCTTGTATCCTATTTTGATACACAGGATACGCCCCAATCTGCAGACAAAATAAAACAAAAAGTTAAGAACAATAACAAATCAATTTTTTTGTCCAAAAATCTCTTAAGAAATATAGCTTAGTCCTGATCCATCCCCACAGAGAGGCTAAATAGCACAAACACTTCCATTCACTCACGTGTGTAAACTAGTAAACGTATGTGGGTGGTACAAGGATGACAGCGCCAACTAGTCCAGCCGCTCCTATTAGATACATAGAGATATCACAACTTCAGTAAATCTCTTAGTATTAATGCTCAAAATTTAAACTATGTTTATCAGTGAACCTTTTTATGAATGATTCATTGCTTTTCTTGCCTTTAAGCAAATTGAAAATTGTGACTTTTTTAATCAACTTTTGAAATGTTAATTTGCATGTTAAAGGGTTAAATAGTAGTATATGTTACAAGGCCATATGAACAAATTATCACCATGCGAAATTAAAAGTCAAAAGGTGCTTAATAGGGGAAATCAGAGCCACATTGGAGAAAAATATTAAAGAAAACTATTACATTGATGCAGTTCTTTTTTTAAATTTCAAATATATTTACAAATCACATAAACAACGTCATACATTAAATAAAATAAGGAGAAAAAAATCAAATTTAAATTCTAAAGTGAATTTGTTTCATGTTCTTTCACCAATATTTCATAACTTCTGTATTTTTAACATGATTGCTATTCTTGAATTTAATAAATTGAAGGTTCCTGCATAGTCAAGTATTATTCCTAAATGTATAATATACTAACAGGTTATAATTTATCAGTACCATCAATATTATACCCAAACTTACTGTCAAGACCCAAGGGAGGGGGGTTTATTCTTAGTTCCAGCTACAGGAACTTGGAGTAGATGGGTGTCTCGATGGCCAGCAATCATATTGGAATCATCAGAAGAAGATTCAGATACACAGAATCAAAACCACAAACAGGAATTATAACCACTAAATAAATGAGAGAACACCTTCAATATGTTCCCTAAATGAGCACACTTTATTTTGAATTTGCAGGGTATATAAAGTGTGAGGAACAATTATTACTATTATTATTATTATTATTATCGTTAATTAGTAACGCTCTAAAATATTACGTAGCACTATACAGTTGTGCTCAAAAGTTTGCATGCCCTTGGCAAATTGGTAATATGTACAATTTTTAAAGTAAATATGAGTGAGCAGGCAAAACAAGGAAAATAAATGTTGTCACTGCCTCCACTTCTTCTCTGCCTATTTGACAGCTCATCCATGTATAATGCTATTTTAATCTGTCTGTTTCCCACGGATATTACTTCAAAAGTTTTTCTTACTTTAATTGGCCAAGAGTTCAATCGCTATTTCAAAAAGTACCCCTCTGCAATAAAAAAACTTTCTGACCTATTTCCATTAATCAATAGTAAGAAAGTTAATGTAGAATACATACTTTCATTATATGCCAAAAACTGCCGTCAATAACAATCTTAGTTAAGAGTCTAAAAGATGTCCAATTCTACCCGAACAAAAACCTTCTCTGCATCTGACTTAAAATCGGTCTGGAGCGGTCCTTAAGTTTGTCCTTAACTAGCAAAAGATGTAGAACATCTCTCTGTGTGCTACTGTAGATTATGCAAAAGTGTGTAAAAAGTAATGTAAAGTATATACCAAATATGGAGCCTCATTCAATTGCAAAACCGCAGTTGCCTTCATACCGGTTGTATGTCTGCGGGCTTGAAATTTGAAACAGTTACAGAGCAAATCAATTGATCAAGCCCGTAACCACCTGGGAGAAAGCTTAAACCGTAAACCATGCAATCGCAAGTAGCATTTCAGAGCATGATCATGATCAAGTAAAGGAGAACATCATCATGACGTCATTAAAACATGGAGGTTAGACGTCAATCAATTAGCATTTAGAAGTTCGATATGCGATGGGCTCGCAATCCAGCAATGTACAAAACAATAAAAATGAATGAAGGAAATGTTCTAGTCCATGTGGGTGGCCTGATATGTATTAACTCCTTGATTACAGAGATTGATATAACATAGAAATGAAACGTGATTTTTTTCAGATTTGCGAGCTTGACACTGTTGTGCAATTAATTCTTTGAAAGTGCAATATTGATTTTTTATTTGCATTTACAGTGCTACGAGCAGGTGTTTAAACCCCTTGCGAGTCCTATCTGGTCTTCTACATTTGCCATTAATGAGTATGAAAAAATTTGGGGGCTTCAGAAATTGTAGCAATTGAAAAGCGATTTGCAATTGTAACATTTAGCAGGGTTGAAGTTACTATTTTGACAACCGCAGGGATTTTCAGCCTGTAACCCGCAAATCGTTGGAGGGTAACTAAAAGACGCCAATTGAGTAGCAAATTAGTTTACGGGCTACATTACGGGCTCCAGTAACCAACAATTGCTTAATTAAATAAGGTCCCTGGTATATTTTTAAGTATAGGTAGTGACAAGCCCTTCATACAAATGCATTCAGTAAACTTGTCCTATAGCACCTTCCTCAGATGTAGTTTCACAAATAAAATTATAGACCATGGTGGAGCAGTAGATGTTACTTATCTATATTTAAAAAAAGCATTTGACACTGTCCCGCATAATAAACTAATTCTTAACTTCATAGCTTGGGACCAGATTCAGACATAGGTCAGTGGGTACAAAAGGCCAAAAATAAAATATTTACTTAATGGTAAACTGATAATGGTAACTGAAGCGGAAATTGACTTATTACATCACAATTTAAAAACAAGCAAAAATACCTTAGGTAACACAAGAGGAAAGCTTGTGTGTTTTGGTAAGGGAATTAGTAGTAGAAAAAGAGGTGCTAATGTCACTCTATTGATTCCTAATTAAACCTCACTTAGAATACTGTATACATTTTTTAAAACATATAGTAAAGAGGATGTTAATAAATAAACCACTCAAAGGCAACTAAAATGGTGCGTGGTATAAAAAATAAAACTTGTAAGGGAAGTCTTTGGGATCTTTAGATGTATAGCATAGAGGACAGAAGAGAGGCAGGTGATATGATAAAAAAAATGAAATATACCAAATGATGAGGTAAATAGAAGACTTTACACATTTTCTTTTATTTTTTGTTATATTTAAATTAGTTTCCTGCAAGAGTGCTATATATGCACCATTTCTTTAAACTGTCTTATGGTTGCTTTCCTCTTTTTTGGGGGAATTAATAACCCCTTCATTCCATGAGGCAATTTTACACATTACGCTATTTAATCAAGCATCTTCTGTTAAATTGGCTTACTTTTTTCCAACTCTTTCCCAATTTCATTTTCTCAGATTGACTGTAGAGAAACAAAACATAACACTGCAACATATTAAAAACAGGTTATTTAACACTTTTATACTTCAGTGATTTTTTAATAACTTATTTTTCCCTTCTTTCAGAAACGTGAACAGATCTTGCTTTTTTTTAAAGAATACAACCCCTCTCTGTTTCTAATGGAAATTTAGCAATTTTTTTGCTTTTTTTAAAAAGTTAATCACTACTGCAAACTTCCTCCCAACATTACATTTTTTTTACCCAGGCAAACTATACACTTGCATGACTGCCACAGAATCAGAGTCTCTTCAAACCTCTCATTTCCTTGTGTCACTCTCTTTCAGGCACATTTTAATCCCCAACTGCAATTCTTGTCCGGGTTTCTGCCTCTCCCGCTCCCTTTAGATTGCAAATTTGTGAGTTATAATCTTGGAAGGTGCTTTGTGATAAAGCACCAAAGGCCTCATTCAATTGCGATTTGGCTAATTGAATAAGGCTCTAAATAAGCACATAGCATATATTTTTTAAAGATGTTTTTAGTTAGTGAAAACCTTGCTTTTGGATAGATGCTTACTAA
Organism: Discoglossus pictus; assembly: GCA_027410445.1. Taxonomy (NCBI): domain Eukaryota; kingdom Metazoa; phylum Chordata; class Amphibia; order Anura; family Alytidae; genus Discoglossus; species Discoglossus pictus. The sequence continues at coordinate 67,667,171 of CM050168.1, forward strand.
ATAAAAATGTCTTTAAAAAAATATGTTAAGTGCTTATTTAGAGCCCTATTCAATTGGCCAAATTGCAATTAAATGAGGGCCCAAGTATTTAAGATTTTAAGCTCAATGCCAGAGTGCTTAATTTTTTGCCATGTGTTAATTTTGTTTTTCTTTGTACTCAAATATTGTTCAGAGCTACTGAATAAGTTAGTGCGTTACAAATAACAGATAATAATAATAATAATAATAACAGCATATGAAAAAATTCTTGCATTTGCAAGTTACTTCTGCTGAGTAGTCATTAAATAATCTGGTTAGACCCCTCAAAAGATAAACTTTTAATTTGACTAAACTCCTGTAGAATTTGTTGGTTTTCCTAAAAAAGTTAAACTCTAAACCCTACCATTCTAATACCAGCTAAACCACTGCTATTCTTTCAATTCCTATTGGATGAGCTCTTTCTATTGCCACTGGTGTCCTGTCAGTTTCATATCTTTGGAAAGTTTTAATTGTTATTTAATTTCTCTGTGTTCTCTTTGTTGTTTAGTCTCTCTATTTTCTTTTAGAAGAGCATTTTTTCTATTTGGATCCCTACTATTTTGTGATTACCTGGTGATTTTCTCATAAATTTATCTTTATATAGCTCCTTGAAAATATTTCACTTTTCCTAGAATTCAAATCAGAGGTGAAGCTACCGCCAGTGCAACTAGTGCAAGGCATCAGGGCCCTGATCTGGGGGGGGGGGGGGGGGGCGTGCTGTCCCTAGCTAAACCTGCCATAGCCTGTCGCAGCCCTTCCTGCAGCCCCCTGTGACCTTCCTGTGGCCCTCCCTGCGGCCTTCCCAGCAGCCTGTGTAAGCGCCAATGTACAGCCTGTGCCTGTAAGATCCAATGTGCATCCCGTATCTGTAAGAGTCCATGTGCAGCCTGTGTTTGTAAGAGCCAATGTGCAGCCTGTGCTTAGAAGAACCAAAGTTCCAAGCAAATAACCTCTCTCTTCCTTTTTCTGTATATCGCCACCATCTTATTGGGCCCTCAAGTCCTCTTAGTACAGTTAAAGTGAAGTTAAAGTCTCTTTTATTCAATGTAATTATTGTTTTTTTTATGTCTGTTTAGTTTTAAGATTTTACATCAAAAACAAGACCATCAGTTTGAACCCAAATGTCAAAAATCTTGGGCCTGGAATGGATTATTTCAATTTACATTGATCCGTGCAAGTTGATACTGATTCAAATATATACAATTTTTTTAATCTGGTAAAAAATACTCAATGTCTTGTCCAGCATTTAATCTGTCTCTGAATAAGTCACTGTTTCAAAATCAGTATTCTCTTATATTTATTTGTAACAGGTTAAACTGCAATATCAACAATATAGCTAGTTCAGGCTTATTAGATCCCACACTGTTAACACAAAGACCTTTCCTTTTACTTTAACTGTCAGTGTCTCTTATTCATAGAATAATTCTTAGAGAGTGTTACTCTCCTTATTTGGGGGACCAAGCACACCCCAACTTTCTCCCTCTAGGCCTTGCCTTTTTGTGTTCAAGATATCAGCACCCAGCAAAAACACCTCTGCCTAGACGCCATATTCGTCTTGTAATATAATGTCTCTCCAAACCAGTTCCTCCAGCCAGTCCAAAAGCTCAAGTCCTGGCCACAAGCCCAGAAACGCCTTCCATTGACTTACAAGAGCTATTTCTCAACAGTATTTTGTGGCCATCCTAGCTGCTGGGTTACTGCAGCTGAAATCCCACCAGCTGTTACGACCCATATATGGGGGACAAGGTTTACCCCAACTTTCTCCCTCAAGGCTGTGCCTTTTTGTGTTCAAGATCTCAGCACCCAGGAAAAACACCTCTTAGGAGAACTCAGGACGTGTACCGTTGTGTAGTACAAAACAGAACGACCAGTTATTTTTTTTCCCTTGCGTAGAAATATCACAAACACAAAATACTTCCCCCACACCCCATCACCAATGTTACCGACCCCCATCTCTTGTTGCTAGATATCATTTTACAGAGGACCATAAGCTAACCTCCCACTTTATGACTATGCTTTTGATCCTCCATGGAAGTCTTCAAAGCAGCCAGATGTTTTCTGGTTAACTAATTTCTCCCCCCTCCAGTGCCCCCTCTGACAGGACCAACATTCCAAATATTCCTGCAGAGTTAACTCTTTGTTGTCACACTAACCAAAACACTAAACATTATATCCAATTCTTGTTAGGCCTGAATACCTACAGGCCATGCTCCTTGGGGATCCAGGGTACAGATCAGAGCCTGGGGCCTAACATTAAACAGGTTTTTACGGTCATAACAAACTAGTCCTTGAGTTCAGGGTGATGACAGTTTGATCTTGGGCCATACATGCCATTGCTGGTGGGGTTCAGGGGTCCCCCATCCTGGCCCCCATAAGTCAGTCATAACAGCTGATCACCCCTTTCAACTGCAGAATCCTGGCGTTCCACTTTAAGTAGATGAATGGCTGCAGAGATCCAGAAGAAGTATCCTGTGGTTCCCCATTTTCCTGCAGCTGCAGGGAGAAACAAGCAGTGGGGTGTGCTGGAAATAGCATCCCAGTGGACCCCTCTTTGTATTCCAAGGCACCTTGAAGGGTCAAATAAGCGTACAAGCCCCCCAATCCTGAGCAGTAACTCAATCTTCCCTGCTGAAACAGGAGGGCCACAAAACTCCATTGGAGCAGTGGAACAATTTCCCCAGGCCTCCTCTTGCATGGGCCCTGATTCTGGGTGTGCAGGGCAGATTTTTGCCATTATTTTCTTGTAGAAATTCTAGGAGAGAAAACAATTCTGGTGGTGACCCCAGCACTAACATTACACAAATTATTACAGTAGTAACAAAGTAATCCTTGAGTTCAGGGCGATGACAGTTCGATCTTGGGCTATACATGCCCTTGCTGATTGGGTTCAGGGGTTCCCGATCCTGGCCCCCATAAGTCAGTCATAACAGAGAGGTCCTTGCAAGGGCTTCCATCCTCTTGCCAGTCCTAGGCTCCTTTTAATAAGTATGCCACTGTAGATTTACAGGGTTTCCAGCTCTCACCATTGGACCCTTTTTAACAATATCCAGACCTGTGCGCCTCTTTTATCAGCCACCACCTCAAAAACCTTTTCTGTGTCCTTTCTCACCCCACAGTCATCTGGACTTTATTCAATCTGGACCTTTCTCAAAAAGAGCTTCTCTGTGGCACTGCCCAGCTATCTGTAACTTTTTCCACTGACCCTCAACCTCAGCACCTAGTTGATTGATGCCTATTCACTCCAGATTACTTGTGCCCTTCACATAGAGAAATATCCTGTAGCATATCAGTCTGGTATCACTCAAAAGAGTGATCCATCCCTGAAATACCAGGCAATTTTATCCTGTACAGGAGAAGCAGCAAACCCCAGACTTACGTTTCGTCCTCTCTTGGGCCTCGTCAGTGGGTAACTGGGAGGAGAAGCTCTTCCTACCATACATTTTAAAAGTATTTTTTATTAATTCTATTTAATTTTATTCACTACTTACATGCCCCTTAGTGGCAGTTTAACTCCTTCATTACATAGAAAACAGCAATAAAGTATGTTTCACTACTCCTGCAGCATTAAAGGCAATTAACACAGAACATTTTCTGGTGTTTTGTTGGTATTGCATACTGTGACTTCATTACTCCATATCGAAGTCAAGCAAGTGTGAGAGTCATACCATCATCTCCGAACATTAAAGTAACTAGCGTTTTGGCAGAAATAATGCAAAAGTTCTCATAACATTTCATTTGGACTGACTTTAGTGTGAAGAGCCATTCACATTTCTGTGGCAGTCCCCTTAGTTACAACTGGCCATGGCACACCAAAGAATCATTAGGGGGGTACTGGTGGAGCTTAAGGCTTTAAAAAATATCTCCAAGAGTGTCCAGTTTGGCAGGGGTTTGTGTACTATAAATAAAAAGTGCATTGTAAAGAATTTGCTTTATTAAAATAAATAAGATTATAAAACAATGTATTACGGGTTTTCCCCTTGCTTTACTTTCTCTTTCAATCTCATCATATCCAGCACCAAAATGTATTACATTTCAAAGGAACTGCAAAGGCTCAGTTGTGTTGGCTGTTTTCTATTAGCTTCCCCTGGTATACAGTCATCACAGCCTCAGCAAACTCTTTTGCATACCCTGTGAAGATTAGTGAATCATGACCTTTGTGATTTTGACGCAATTCTGACATTAATCTCTATAACAATTATGTGGGAATCATGCTGTATGATTCATTATCTTGTTTGTAACCTTTGCACAGTTAAGAAACCCTTTCTTCTGGATTTCACCCACAAAAAATCCAGATCGCTTAAGGTACCACTGTAATGCCCAACCAAAAGCTAGAGTTTACATAATGCATTTATCATTGATAAAACTCATATGAAATGCTTTATAATAGCTGTGTTCAATAACAAATTCTCTTTTTCCAATAGGAAATATTTGAAGTTTTTAAGATCATCAAGAGGGGGTTTCAGAGACAGATGTAAAGGTTTCAAGAGCAATCCAATTAGATAAGAATCCAAAAACATTCATGGACTGTCCAAAAGCTTGTTGCTAAGGGAAACCACTTTAATACAGCAAGTCTTCAGCAAATTGAGAGCAATATGTTGATATAACTTTGTGCTTGAAATATAGTGCTTTCTAGACAAAGCCATCTCCCTTTTTTAAATCAATACATATAAATAATTTTGTATTATAAATGGCTGCTTAAAACATCTAGTTCTTGTTGTTACAGTAATCTTTAACAAATCTCCGTGGTTTTTTATGAGGAGACTGATTGATTTCACATCCCAGAAAGATCTGCATCAGCAAAGAAAAAATTAGTTTAAGGTACCAGTGGTCCTTTACATATTGTTGTTTCCATATAAACAAAACTTCAACCTTTTTAAATCTAAGTAAACAATTACTGAGAACTAAATATGGTTTAAAATATACGCGTTGTATTTCTTCAGTGTCTAATTAGGTCTATAAACAAGCTTTTATCAGTTTTCATTCACAGATATAATGCAGGAAACTTCAGAACCAAGAGAGTTTTCAACACATCATTGTATGGAAATTAGATATGGGCATTTTCTACCAATCATTATTTTATATATAATCTAATGAAATATTTCCAACAATTGTTTTTTCTCTAGTGAATAGCTGTCATATTGTTTTTTATTTCTAAAGCTCTTCCCAATATGCTTCACTTCACAGTAAATTGAGAGTTATCAAGCTCAAAAGGCACATGTATCCATCATAATCAAAGGTTTAGAGCTAGGTATGGTAAAATAAAGGTAAATGTATTGCACATGTATGTATGCATCAATCTTGTTTTCTCGTTCACTTGAGTCAGTGAGCCTCTAGCAGTGTGTGTCAGTAACGTATGGAGGTATTTGTACCAGTCAGGCCAGGCAGAATGGTTAATACAGTGTGCAATATTGGGTATACTATGTTTTTGTGATAATATATATATATATATATATATATATATATACACACAGTATATATATATATATATATATATATATATATATATATATATATATATACACACAGTATATATATATATATATATATATATATATACTTAATTTAATTATGTATATGAAAAGATCCCAGAAAGGGGGTCTATTTAGCTACAGACAATCCCTGCCTTTGGCCACAGGAATTCCCCTCTACATAGGCGATCTTCGTTGAAGGAATGGGCTGCTCGGTATCCGACTAACGGATCAGGAATAAGTACATGTGCTTTAGCTCAGAAAAAAAATTAAAAAAACCTTCCTGTTAAATGAAACACACCATCCTCTATGCGTTTCAAGTAACAACAACCACATTATTTTTTACAGCAATCTCTATATCAAATTTTTTATGTCGGTGGGAGGACCTATCAAAAATCCCTCCCCGATCAGGGTCATCCTGTAAGGGAACGGCAGCTAGGGGGGGGTATGGGCATACTTGGGTGATAAGAGACAATCAGGGGCGGATGAATATGTGGGCTTGGCTTGGGGGGCACCCACAAAGGGTTAAGGCCGTCAAACAGAACAAAGGGCATGTAATTACCCCAACCACCTGCATTGACATCTTGTGGGCAAGAATTGGAATTATGTGTCTTTTTCTACAACTATCCTTTAAAATATGACAGTATACTAATTAAGGCAAACCGATCTTCACAGTATATATGCTTAAATTATTGTAAAAACAAAATGTAGATTTTTCGGAAACAGAGAGCTGCTAAGTTTAATGGGAGTAACACTCCAGGTCTGTCATGCATAAACAACATGTATTAATACAAGAAAATATAAGGATACAAGAGTCAATCCATAATTTTTTTTCTTGCATCAAAAATTAAGATAAAAGTCAAGAAATCATGTGCATAAGATGACTTAGAGGCAAAAAAATGGTTGTAAAGATCTGTGTACCTATATTTGTCATCATTTGGTGCCATCTTCAAAAAGGTTACCCAACCTCCCCATTAAAGGAATATGTTTTTGGAAAATACATGGTGTAGGGCTACATGTGAGATGTCCTGCAGTATGCATTTGTTAGATGCATCCATTTAAAGGAGAGGCCTGGTTACCTTAAACCAGTTTTCTCATTTTTTTTGTACTAGGGACCAGTTATCAATTAGTACCAATTTACATAAGAACCACCCTTGAGATCCAGAACTTTTTGATTCTACTAGTGACATGCTAATTTCACATGTAATTTTGCACTGATTTGAACAAAATACATTTTAAATGTTGGTGACTTCCTTAATAATCTATCTATAACTAAAACTAACGGTAGTGGTATGTTTAAATTGTTAAGCTCTCCTCTTTGTTCCTAACAACCAGCTGATAAGATACAGGGACCTGTCCTGGGACCGACTGTCAAGAAACACTGCACTAAACTTCAACGTCCTGGTTAAGCAAAGTGAGCTATCCTGGAGAGATGACACTTACCCAAGAAATGGCACATGCATCTACTTAAAAATGTGTTGTGGCAGCTGGTATTGCAGAACGACACAGATCCCTGGAGCCAGAATTATCATCCAGTTTGGTGTGTATAAGATCCTAGTTCTTTGATACTACATCTATATCCAGATTTCCATTGATGGCCTTGGTTTGTAAACCTGACCTGACCTGTCTTATATCTTCTGTCTGCTTTACCCATTACCTGTGACCTTGACTATTCTATTTGCCTACTGTATCACCTCTTTGACCTGAAATACCTAGGTGTCTGACGAAACTTGACCTTGAAACTCTTAATGACTATTCCAGTGCCAAAGGGACATGGGCCAATGTGAGGGATGATCTGTCCTATGGGTCTGCTTCTTCTTGTGAAACTACCAGTGTTACAAATATGTATGTACAAGGTCAGATCACCTGTGCTGAATGATTTTACAAAATTAAACAAATCTCCCATATATTTTAAGATCATATTAGGTGAAAGAAAAACTATAATATTTCAGGAACTCATCTGCCATCCAAGAAAATATAGTTAATAGGCAAAATAGTGAAAAATGTACTTTAATTTATTATCTATTATCCACCGAATAGTGACATTAAGCATTCTATTAGTTTTAATTTCCAAGAGTCCCTTCAACTCGAAAAGGCAGATAAACAGATATTTACCAGAAGTCTTATCAAGCTACCCTGAAGGGTATAAAATAGATAATAAAGGCTGTTTTATAGCTTAATCATGATAGAAAAATGTCATCCATTGTGTAATAAATATTCTCTGACTATCAGAAGGTATTTCTGTAAGCTCTCAGAGGATGTGCAGTAAAGAAACACACAAAACACCAAGGGTATTTACAAGAGAATAACAGTAACAATATACAGTATATAGTACTTTCCAGCTATGCTATAGAATGTAGAAACACACATAATAATCTACATTTACCAAATCTAACCTAAATCTACTGTGGAATGATTAAATCTGGAAATATCCTGCATTTCTGGTGGAACAGGGTTTGCATCTATTGATGCAAGCTGCCCACTCCACATCAATCATATAAAAGAATACACCTTTCATGGTCTAGCATTTATCTACCAAAGTAAAATTTACAGAATCAATATACAATAAAAAAAATCTCTATATATTAATATATATTAAATTACTGTAAATAATATAAATTAAATGATTGTTGTGGTAAACAACCTCCTAATAAAATCTACTACTCACTACCCAAGCTAGGATCCCGCCCCACGCTGAAACAGCTGTATGTGGGTAGGATTCCTGGCTTGTGTATAATCCATCCTGAACTTTGCAAAAAAGCTGTGTAATACACAGTGCATATGCTTAAAGGAAGCCATGTTTAAAATGGTTATGGATTTCGAGAGCAAAGCCTTTGTGGGTACATTTGCATGTCCCTGCCCAGGTTCCCAGAATGCAGTGTAATAACTGTGTTTCTCTAAATTATGAGCAGGAAACAAGTTTTTTTTTAACTTGTTTCAGACATTCAAGTATATATTTGAAAACCTTGAATTGAATAGCATAATTCATGTCATGATTGGTGAAATTGTGTGTATTAGAGGACTGTTTACATTTCTGGAGGAGTAGGGATTGCATGTTGCAAACTTCTCTTCATTGATGAAAAAAAACACACTCATCATGTTCCAGCTATGAGGAAGGGAGGGAGGTAATAAAGATAAGATGTAATCTCTATACTTAAATAAAGTTTTCAAGTTTTCCCTAAAAATGTTTACTCAGCTACTAATCTAATGCATTTAGTTTGTTAAATACTTCATGAAAAATGTTGTTTTCCTTGAACTACAGTGGTCCTTTAGCCAGTGACATGCAAAGCATTGAGGCCCACAACAAGGTATGGGCCCTCTACTACTGACAGCTACATGAAGATGTTGTTTAGTCGGTCAGTCATGTCCAACTCTCAGCGTCCCTATGGACTGCAGCACAACCAGCACATTGTTATGTCTCTGGTTGTGCTTATCCATAAGGTTTTTGTGGCAAATGTTCTGGAATGGGTTGCCAGTTCCTTCTCCAGTGGACCACAATTTTTCTGACTTCTCTGCTATGACCTGCCCATCTTGGGTGACCCTACATAGTATAGCTCACAGCTTCATTGAGGTACACAAGCCCCTTCACCTCAACAAAGTAACAATTCAAAAGGGGACATGGAGTAAAGAGGGACTATTAATTTATTTGGGGAAAAGGTTGGATAATATTTTTATAGAAAGGGGATCTGACCTCCTACATACATTTTTGGCATGAAAGGTTGCAACAGGGGGCGCCACATGATTTTGCACTGGAGCCTATATTTACTAGCTTCACCACTGCCTTTAACATTCTTCATCCATCAAAAAAAGAAAAGCAATCAATTCTTGATCCCTTAAGTCAACTGAATGGTCAAGTTTATTTATGTTTTTACTGATTGTGATGGATGAAACATATAAAACACATGAATTGTAAAACAGGCAGTGAATTTACATAAGTGTAGAATAGAATTCAGAATGTGTGACCAGTCTAACACATTTTTGCTCATGTGTATCGCATCCATGCCTTGGAAAACCAGAGATACAGAGGTCTCTAACGGGTATAAATAGAAGAAATAATATGTGGAGTACAATCACTTATTGGGCCATGTGTTCTAAGTGGTGATATGTTGAATTTATTTTTGGATTTACATTTAGAGCCCCTCTTTGTTTGTATGTTATTTAGTAAGGGGTGTCTTTCAAAATATTCATCATGTCACCATCTGATACATAGAGCCCATTGTATTTGAAGAAGGTAAATAATAATCCAGTTGCCATAAAAATGTGTAGATAGCCTTATATAAACTGAGATAGAGGGCACAATTAGTGTTTTGCTGGTCCATTTGACTATTTAGCTGCTGAAGACAGAATTACCACTGGATCCTGGGTTGGATTCCTCATGAGAGATGTCTTGGATATTTGAGAGATCACCCCAACTTAAAGAGGATATGTAGCTCCAAAATTAAGCAGTTCCTTAATAGTTTTTCTTATAAACTGACTACACATTGTACTAGTCATGTTTTTCAAGTAGACTGTTTTTGAAGACTTATGTCAGTTTGAAAAAGGCTAAGATAGCATAACATGGGAATTGTAGAGATATTTCCAAGATCTCCCCCATCTCTTAGTGAATGTACTTATTAAGCAAGGACTATGAATCTATTTAGCATGCACAACAAGCTTCGGGCCAGAAAGGTTTAACTTGTAAGTACCCATCTTTGACAAATCAACTATACCAAAATGCTATTATTTTTAAATATACTAGACTATTAACCATAATTAAGGATATTAATGTGATTGTAACGGTAATAATAATGCTTCATATTGTAACACAATATAATATTTAGTAACATAAATGTAATTTGTAAAGGCAAAGCATAAATTGTACTACTGCTAAGATATTTTTAGATACTGTTTTTTTCTGCCACTACATAAGGGAATTAAATGAGAAGGTAATGGCCCTCACATCTCAGTAGAAATGCCACTTTCAATATGCTCAGAATATCACCTCTCTCCCCTATCATTAATCTTCTAAACTTCCTTAAGGGTGTGTTCGAGGGTCTTGCAGCAATAAATGCTTCTCGTGAAAGCCCCCAAAGCACCAAGGTGTACAGTCCAACTCATAAACAGAACAGGGCTCACACAGATAGAGTTTATGTGTTCATTGGCAGATTCAATACTCAAAGATTTGGAAACATTATAGCATTAAATTATCAGACTTCAAGCATCTGCTGAAGTCAGTGATCAAACTAGTTTGGGTCATGTGAGCATTTCCCAGATTTATGAGAGTAGGGTAGAAATAGAGACAGCAGGGCAGTCCCGAGATTGGAACAAAGTTATGTGTTGTTAAAATGTGGGACATTTATGTAGCTTGGAGCAACAGATAGCTCTTTTTTATTAAAATTCAGAATGTGTCCCCAAAACAGATACAATGGTGAGCTATGCATTTACACATTGATATCTATCTAACTATCTATACTGTATATATATATATATATATATATATATATATATATATATATATATATATATATAGAGAGAGAGAGAGAGAGATTTTAGCTAAGTTTAACTAAGTCTTTATATGTTCCTTAATGTAATATTCACATAAAATGTACAATCGCATACATGTAATAGACCCACAGAATAACAGTTTCACAGTTTTTGGATTCTTCCTCTTTCATCCTCTATTCATTCCTTCAGGTTCCCATCTTGCAGCCACATCAAATCCCCCTAACGTGTAAAAACGTAGCTCATAATGTAGCTTGCAAGACTTACGGATATTAAATTGGCCTCTTAAACCAGCCCACGACTTGCGGGGTAGGAGCGAGAAAACCCTACAGGACGTGCGTGAGAATTCGACTTGCGAGCCCACAAATCCTTTGATCTGTCAAGCCCATAACCGCTACGTTTCAATTGCGCTAATAAATTGCATCAAAATCAGTGGCGTTCAACCCCGCAACTCGCAAATGTAGTCAAGAAGGCAACGAGAGCTAGAGAAGACCCGCAAGGGGGGTAAAGTCCAATCCGTAGCACTGTAAATGCACATATACACACACCACTGTACTTTCATTCAAAGGAAAAGTGATATTAGGTCTTAGAATTAATAGCACAACATTCTGAAGCTCGCAAATCGGCCAAATAAAATACTTTATTTCATGTTTCTTTTCCGTGTTATATTGATCATTGGCAATCAATGTGTTAATACATATACTGGAACTCGCATGTAATAGAATATCATATTTTGAGAAAAAAAAGCAAAAAAAACACTCACACACAGCACAGGGGGAACCCCAGGATGCCTGGGAGTGAGGTTGCACGCAAATTTAAGCCGAATTTGATGAGCTTCGGCACTCGAAAATCGGCTAAGCGGAAAAAAAATGGTGGCCAAAAACTAGGCTAAAGGCAATTTGCTATACTTACATCATTAACTTAACTAGCCACTCTTGTTAGGCTAATACAGTGATCCTGTGATGTTATCTGTCAAATGTGCTGTTACATTCTCATTTGTTTATGGGTTCCTCAATATGATTGCCCTTACTGTGAAGACCTCTCATTTTCTTTGTTGATGGTGCAATATTCTTTCTTTTATCCTTTACAGAGGAATATTTGACCATTTTAAATTTCTTGGGGGAAAGTTCACTGAAACAAAACCATATATTGATCCTGTATGTATCTGTATAGGGTAATAATCATCATGTAACAAACTAACATTAGGAACTGTGTAAGCCATGGACATAGAAATATTATAGAGACAATCAGAAGTTTGAACATATGCATACAACATTCCATCTTATCTAGTTACATAGTTTTCTGATAGCTGGAGCCTGAAAGCATGTTTTTATCAAAAAGTAGAGTGGGGATGATGGACTATGGAAGAGGTGAAAGTGATTTGTAATATAATTGTGTGTTTTTAAGTATACACCTACCCCTTCTGCTGTTCAAACACAATAAACCATGCAGCTTCAGAAATGTAAACACCTTTCTCACACCGCCTTCACCAGATTATCGTGGGTGCCTCCAGGCGCCAGCAGAGGCATCTACATTTCTAGTTGTATGAGTAATTCCATCCCTATTTATTCTCTTAGCAGACTCAGACTTAGAAGAGAGTCTTATATACTTGAATCATAGTGTGCACTTCATCGATTATTATGGAAAATGTTGTATTTAATACCTGAAACAGATAGAGGAGAAATAGAGTAGAGATGGTTAAAAGGTGAAATGCAGCATTTTTTAATTACAATAAGATGCTTGGGGGGTCTGAATTTCCAGAATACTTCTGAAAACAATTTCATCACAGGTTGCGGACAGAAATATGGCCTCTGGTGTTTGTGTTTTGCTTAAATAAATCATTTTACAAGTAAGATAGTCTATGTGAAACCTTATTTTGTAAAACCTGCTGAAATAGACTGTTTGCAGATTACAGATTATCGACACAGGGCAGACGCCTTTTCTTCGAAGCTTGCTTTTTTGAAGGCGTGAAGAAACTGAAATTACATCCCACATCACCTGCAGGCAAAGTGAAATGACTGGCCTCTGATGGCTTTCCAGAATCACTAATTAACTGCAAGCACTTGGGTCAGATGTTCACTAAGCTGATTTAATTACCAAACCAACATTATACCGAGCCTGTCAGCAGTACGGAGAGCAGACACCGTGCGGTGTGGATGTGTCATGAAAACTAAACATTCAACAGTTTTTTTTTAATGCCTCTAACCTTCTTGAGGTTTATTATGGAACAGGGAGGAAGCTGGATGATGCCAGCAGTAAATATGGATGGGAGATTAGATGATGGATTTAGGACATAAGGTGATGTGTGGGGTGGACGTCAGGGAATCGTCAGGACAATACGATCACTAAAATAGAACCGGCTTCTGAATATTGAGTCACTTGCTAGTATTCCACAGCAGCTCTTAAAAGCGGATCGGTTTATTTATTCTTAAGCACTACTGTAGTTTAGGCAAAAACGTGTATGTGATGTAACAAAGTAAAATCATTAGCAGCTGTAATTTGTGAGTAAAAAGCATTTTCAGAGAAAAAGTTTCCATCTTGACTGATTAGTGCAATTCCTCATGGTTTTGGGGATATCATTATTTAATCTGTCAATGAAGTGAGAGATTGGGGAGGAAGAATAGAGGTCTGGAATTTGTTAAATCATTTGGCCTTTGACACCTACCCCTTTCCCCACTCCCAGAAGCAGATCAGCTCTTGAATTTTAATTTTAAGCTTTTCTCCTGCTGAAATATTAAAATGATCTCTCTTCTCTGGAGTGGGAGCCACTTAGAGAGCAATGCTTTCCAATAAGGCATACTGTACTTACAGTATGATAGTGGGGAGTGACTAAAAAGTGTATTTGTGCATGTTGCTAGCAGCTCATGTTACACTATTGCCTGCTTCATGTTTTACAGATATACAGAGTTTCTACAATCTGGCACATGGTTTACGAAAGTAATATATTGTTTAAATGCACAGTAAAAGTTGAATAAAGGATTTTATTTATATATTGATTTATTCTTATCAAGCTAAACTGTTCTTTTATAAGTCCTTCATAAGACCGCTAAAATGGTTCTTTAACCCCATCTAGACAGTACAATATAGGCTCTGCCACCACTTATCTATGATGGAAGGGCTATGGATAAGGACATTAACCATATGCCTGAACAGTAAGCCTCTTTGGCAACTATTGTGAGAGCTAATCATAAACTGTCTTAATCAAACTATTCCTTTAGATCCTTGATTCTTTTTACTATCACAACTGCTTCCTATATTATGGTTTTCAATTTACTGTAGCTAACAAGAGAGTCTTGGCCGACAAATCACAGCTATAGTTTACTAGCATCTTGAATTGTCCTTTTTCTCTCACCCATATAACCTCTATCCTCACATTCTTTTCTCTTTTGCTTATGAAAAACAATGTTGTGGGAAATTTACTAAGGCATGTCCATGATTAAGTTAACCTGAGATACAGCTTCTCAGTTCATTGTGCAATTTATTATACCCCTTCTCCCCTGTTATACCTAGCTCATAGCAGCTGATAACAAGTTGAAGTGTGTTATGGGCATGTTAGGAACATATGACCTGAAGCTATTGTGAAAACCCAACTCCACAGAATTTACTAAATCCTTATCTGACTTTTCAGCATATCAACTTCAGATGTTTCAATCCCGCCTAGCAGTTTATTTTATATTTAAATAAAATGATATAACCAATATTCTTCCAAGCATATACAGCATACACTGTACATTGTATGTTGCATATAATAGGTGAATATTAGTTTTATTATTTTAGTTAAATATAACATTATATATATATATATATATATATATATATATATATGTGTGTATATATGTATATATGTATGTGTTTATATATATATACGGCAATGAAATTGTAAGTGAGCTAATGCTGTTTGGTGTATAATAATCAAATAAATAATATATTAATACATTAATATACTTTACCTATTTTGAAGTAATATATACAGGAAGCATTGTGTTGAAGAGCTGGCAATCTGTTTTGATGTTGCTGCAGCATTAGCGGTGTGGAGCTGCTCTGTAAGCGTGATGAATGTGTGCAGTGTAATAGTGTGCGTGCACGAGACAAAACTGTTAGCGTAGCTGTGCACTTCCACATTGTATAAGTTATTGTTCTAAAATGGCGGCTACGTGTGGTATGCGTCTGTGGCGGAATATCCGTAGCTGTTTTGTGCTGTCTCGCTTGTTTCTGGTGGTGTTTTGCGTGTTTAGAGTCCTGTAGCCTCGTTTTCGTTTTGTTCGGCGGCCATTTTTTTCTCTCGCTTAGAGAATTTTTTAGTGTCTAAACTCTTTTATTTTGAGTTAAATTGAGGTGTAACTTCATTTTTTGAGGTCCTGGATGCTCCCTCTTGCTGTAGGTAAGCTTTTTATGTATGTGTTGTGTGTATTTATTGTGTTTTTCATTTTTTCATGTCCGCGGGTTGCGGACGATTTTTGCGAGGTCGTAATTGGTCGTAATGTGTCTCGTATTTTTTTTGCGAGGGCTGCAGTTGCTGGCAAGGAGCGGCGAAGGCTGTTATACGTGATGCATTGCCAACCAATATGAAGCCTACACCGACAGACAGGGCAGCCCATGCATGACCCAGGGCAGCCCACACAAGCATGCACTACAATAGTGATGTATAAAGGGGAGTGTATACACAGTAATGCATATTGTAAAAATTTGAAAATAGAAATAAACAGTTAAAGACATAATAATATAAAGACTTACATATGTTGGTACAGTGGAGTCCAGGTCCCGAGAACATACAATCTAAAGGAAGTGAATTGGAAACATCAATTCCTTTACTCCTAAGGTCTACTTAAGTAGATACCCCATGAAGGTTGTTGAAATACAGCACTCAGAATGTGCAAAGAAGCCAGGAATAAAAGCACCATTTTTGCACATACTGTCCATGTAAGCAGCATACAAAATAATTGAAAGTGAGATTATTATTTAAAAAAAGAAAAAAAAAATTAACTTCCTTAATTTAAAATGTTTTATTTTTATTCCATGTGACTCCATTTGCTGATATGATTAAGCAGGTTCATCTATGGAGAGTCACTCCAGGAGGTTTCTATATAACAAGCCCTTAACCAAGGGCAAAACACCTCCTTGCTGCAACAAAAAATTTAATATTTTTTTCAAGTTCTTTACCCATTCTTATCTCAAAGTGTAACATTTGAAAATTATTCAAGTGAAGACAGTATATAAGAATTTAGTGGGAGCTTGTTATTTATAGTTCCTTTGGGACCTGACAGAATGCCCATATAAACTCTTTAAGTCATATAGTGCAGTTGACTAGTCCATAAACAAGTTAAATATAGTTTGAGTGCTGTAACAGCTATCTGCGGCATTTAAAAAACATCCCAAAGCAATGCAAAGCTTGTCCATGCAAGGGGATTTTCTTGGCATTTGCTACATGACTGTTTTGTAGTCGGAGGGGCATAGAGCACATTCAGGCAACTCTTTATTATGACACAACATAAGCAGGAACAAGAGGCTTGGAGAATCCAAGGTATTAAGTTTGGCAAGAAGGGATATCGTGCTGTATTTATTAGTAATGTGGTGTGATCTATATTTCAAGAGATAAAAACAAAGCCATACTTCTTATGGGTTGCTGAGTCCAAGGAAGAATGTTCTGATAAACAAAATGCTGCCAGGAGTGTCATACTCCTACCTTCTCCTCCTGTTATTCCTTCTTTCCCTCCTGTCATATAACGATAGCTGTGCTATATCTCACATTATGTATCAGATCCTGAAAGCACAGTTATAGTAAGAAAGATTTACAATGTCAGACCTTCTCAACACCTTCAGCAAACACATACACACAACATCCGAGCCATTATAAAGAGGTAAGTGCACTATTATTATTATTATTGTTTATTTATAACGCGCCAACATACTTCGTAGCGCTGTACATAAAATAAGTTCCAGGCAAAGGTAAATACAAATCAACACATAGCAAAGCAAGGAGGGCTCTGTCTTTGTGCCTTGAATCCAGTATCCACTACTCCTTGTGCCAGACAAGTTCCAATTAGGGACCACTGAGTCTCCTAGATATGAGACAGTTTGTGTTGTGGAACATGGTCATGTCTACGTCCATGCACAGGGCCCCTTTCAACAACTCATCCGCTGGAGGAAGCAGAATTTCGGTAGCCTTTCATCAGATCAAACAGCCACAAACAGAGCATGGAAATCAAAGCATCCAGGAAATGAACATAGTGCTTCCACCTATGTTTTAATCAGAAGATTATCTTTATTAAACAGGGTACAGAAAATATATAGGGATAATACAATTGTGACTTTATACATTAACACAAAGTAATTAAACAACAGTGGCATTTTTTCAGCGAGCATATTGTAAACATAGAACCATAATGTCCGTTTAACATGCAGTAGACACTATAATGGATACACAACATGAAAATGGAGTTTAAATTTAAAGTAACTAAATCATAATTGCAAATGTGGTTAATTGCCAATTAGCGGTACAAGTCATCTATGAAAAAGGTCTGATAATTAGAACTTTGATATGTGAGTTTTCAAAGCAACATGAGGTAACTAACAGAGTTCCAAAGAGACCAAAGAACCAGTCACAAAAACTAAAAAAATATTTAATGTGTCAAGGGGAACAGTTTAAAAAATAATTACATTATTTGACAAACATGGACAAACTGCATCGGCAAAGAGGAATAGTGGTCACAAGTCCGAGTTCATGAACAGGAAGAGAGGGACAGTTGCTAAATGCCAAAAAAGTACAGCCCAAAAATTCCCACAGGATTGAACCAGTGCCTCTGTGATCTAGTCTCAAAAACTGTATGTTGTGAGCTTCACACAACTTTAATTTATAATAGGGCTGTCATTGTGAAGCCACATCTATCTGAGGTCAGTGCACAATGAAGAATATCTTATTGTAAGGAGCACAAAACGTGAACCACTGAACAGTGGGAAAATTAATATGATCTGATGAGTTATATTTCGCCCTATTTCCTACATCCTTACAGTCCGCCACCTTTTTTGCAAATGATCAGGTTTAAATACATACACAGGATGCTTAGGATTGGATTTAAGGTTGTAGAAAGCTAAATAATGCCTTCTGCCCAGCTGTTAGACATAGTGGGGCATCTGTAATGATACTGATAGTCACCTCATTGGGGGGCATGACCTGAAGTACTTGTAATGACCGCTTGAGCAGTAGCAGGTCGTGAGAGGGAGAAGACGCTCCTTTATGGCGGCAGAGACAACTAGGCTTTATGTCTAGATTGCTGGCTTGGGCTTCCTGCGGATGGAGGGTGGTGACGGCGGAGATCTGGTGCCGTGCTGGAAGGGCTGAGGTGGAGAGCACCTTATTTGGTGGAACACCGAAGCAGATTGGAGATAACGCTGTGTGCAGTCGGCACGACTCTGGGTGTCCTGTGTCTCTGTCCCCAGGCTGATCATGCTGTCTTCTGTAGAGGGAGGGTTAGGCAAAGGTGGAATGGCCCAGCTAAGATCTTCGGGGGAATTTAAAGCAACATAACGCCTTTTCCAGCACACAGTTTTGCATCGTTTGGTGTGGGTCAGGAATCCCTAGGTTAAAGATCAGTGGAGGTGGGTGGATAAACCCTTTCCTATAGTGGTGCCTGGATATAAGATATTCTGATACAGATGTAAGCTCTGGCCTCCAGATATTCACAAGGAGATAACTACATTTTTGGCTGAAGACTGCTAAAGCTAAGTATCTGTTAATGATTAAGGATCTATCTAAGTAACAAACTTAAATCAAACTTGATCTCTAAGACTCTGGTTTATGGACTGTAATTATACAATGCAAGTAGTTCATATGTGACAATATTCCAGGACAATCGAGGGTATTCAGGCTAGTAATAATTGCTGGCAAACTTACCTGGAAAGGGGTTAGTGATATAGAGGGTTTATGCCTCCTATGAAAACTAATTAAAAAGTGATACTGAACTGTTACAACTGAACAAGTGGTTATTCACCAGGATCATAAGAAAATTACCCCAACCGAATTAACATATTTGAATAAGTAGTTACAAACCATATAGGTGATGTAAAGGGTTTATGCTCCCTAGGAAAATTACTGGTAACTATACTGAAGTAAGTCATTTGAACAAGCGGTTATTAACCATATAAGTACATTAAATGTTTTTGACAAAATTATTTAAACGTTTCACTGAACTGATATAACTCATCAAGTGGTTATAACCCATATATGCTCTGTAAAGGGTTTATGCTTTTTAGAAAACTATACTGAATGGATTCAACTGATAAGTGGTTAAAAACCATACAGGTGCTGTAAAGGAGCTACTCTTTTTGGGAGACCTATACCTAAGTATACTGATCTGTCACTATTAACCAGCAGCTAAAAAACACACAGCTCATGCTTCATGAGAAAATTATTCCTGAATCATATTGAATTGATGCAACTGAATAAGTGGTGGGAAAACCATAAAGTTGTGTAAAGGGTTATGCCCTCAAGGAAAAACATTCCTAAGTTAAACTGACCAAATTCAATTGACAAGCAGTTATAAACCATATATATTAAACGATTACAGAGAATGTGGCTCAGAAAATTTGCTAAAATATAACAAAAGCAGTTGGAAGTGTGAATTGTACTTGTGGCAGCATTAGCTATTAAAGATTTTTTTTTCACTTTATCCCAACATACTGGTGGTTAAAGATGACCTTATACTAGACGGGCTAACTTATAACCAGAATTGCTTTGGAATTATTGAAGAACTGTATTGGTCATTTCTACCTGGGGCCTTGGTACGTGCCAGAAAATAGACTATAAGTACAGTCTAACTCCTAATTATAGGATTCTTCTCTACTCTGATTGTGGAAAACATCTTTTATTCTTAATCACATTGGTTTGTGGTACGTCTTATATGTCTAAACCTAAAAAGATTGTGATTGGGAAATCTAATAATAGAGGAAAAAAGAAAAATGCACAAAAATCTGCAGATTTTTTTTGGCAAAAATAAGGATAATGATCAAGAGGGAGAGAAAACTCCAGACTCAAATTCAACAGTGATATCTGATAATTCTACGAATAACGACCCTGACGATAACCAAGGTAACCAAGATGGAGAAACTTTTCCAAGATTTTCAGAATTATTTTATGTCAACATCAAAGCTCAGATAATGGAAAACTCCAAAGCAATTAAAGAAGTAAATAAAACTCTTGATCTTGAAATCAAATTTGACAAGTTGGTCTCGGAATACAATACATTACTGTCACACACCACAAAATTAGAAGGAAAAATGAATGAGCTGTCTAACAAAATGTTCAACATGGAAGACAAATTGAGATGATGTAACTTAAGAATTAAAGGGATAACAGAATCCATTACGGAGGAGGAGTTAAAAACCTATCTATCCAAGTTATTTTTATCACTGGTGCCTACTCTATCACAAGATGAAATCAGATTAGATATATTCCATCGGATTAACAAACCTTCTTATATTGATAAGAGTACCCCCAGAGATGTTATAGTCAAATTTCATCATCTTTCATCTAGATAGGCTATAATAAAAGCCAGCTTTAAAGTAAAAAACTTGGAGGCTCCGTACCAACATATTAAGATCTACAGTATATGGATCTATCTGCTGTAAAACTTTCCAGAAGGAAAGAATATGTTAGGATTACAGAACCATTAAGGAAAGGAGTAAGCTATAAATGGTTATCTCAAGGGGGTCAGTTAGAGTTGAAAGATACTCGATGGCATAAAATCAGCTTGGTTGGTCAAGGAGAAGAGTTGTTAAAGACTTGGAACTTTTCATTCCATAATGATGACAGAGTCTCTCGAGTATTAAGTTTATCCAAACCAGAATGGCAACAGAAATAACATGAGAAAATGTGAACATTATGATATAACTATTGACTGGTTGACCTTTTCATTAATTTTCCTGGGTTTAATTCATTCGGGGATATTTTTTGGTGCTAAAAGCTTTAGCTAAGGGTTGTAATTATAACAGAAAAAGGGAAGTCTATAGGTATATGAATAGTTTTTTTTTCAGAGCTGAATGTTTTAGATGGTAAAGATTATTATATGGGGTTATAAATTAGAGCTTTAACAATTAATAGAAATGTAGATTAGGATTAATCAAATTTTTATAGTGAAATAGAAATAATCCTTACAGGATTAAGAAGGAGAAAGCAGGAATAAGTCCCGAATAAGTCCACAATAGTTGGAGAATTTTACATATGATATAATTGATCTCTGAAAATGGCAAAATACAGCCTATGAAATAGCTAGTGAAAGATAAGTCCCTGCCCTCAAACAAAATGACCTAGGCCCTCATTCAATTGCAATTTGGCCAATTGAATAGGGGTCTAAATAAGCACATAACATATAGTTTTTAAATAAGTTTTTAGTTAGTAAATATCTATCCAAAAGCAAGATTTTCACTAACTAAAAACTTATTTTAAAAAATATGCTATGTGCTTATTTAGAGCCCTATTTAATTGGCCAAATCACAATTGAATGAGGGCCCTAGTATTTATTTTCATTGGCGCAGAGCCCTGTTTCTTTCCCTGCTAGGGAAAGATCAGCGGGGAAATTTATGTATGTTAGTATGAAAGGAAGTATGAATGTGTTTTGGGGAAATGCTACTTTGTGTAGAGAAGAAATTATTGAGATCTGAGAAAAGGGAAAGGAAAGGAAAAAAAAATAAAGGATAAAAAAATAAATAAAATAAGGGAAAATTGAGCAGATTGTATAGCAAGTAACTGAAGTATGTCAGTAAACCTGTTGAGATTTAATGTTAGAGGCCTAAATTCACCTTATAAAAGAAGTGCTATTTTTAGATTAATTAAACAGGAAAAGGCAGAGATAATTCTTTTGCAGGAAACACAATTAGAATTTATAATTTTGGGCAGAATGCATTTGACTATAGATATAGTTCTATGTTCAAGAAAAACTCCAGAGGGGTCTACATTTTTTGGGAAATAAGTTGAGAATTAAGGAAGAATTTGTAGAAATTGACTCTGGTGGTAGATACATCTTATGCTCCATATAAAAAACAGTTGCCCTTTCCTAAACATATGTTTAATAAGACAAACAAAATTGCACAAGGCACTGTAATAATGGCAGGGGATTTTAACTTGATCATTAACCCCAATCTTTATTGAAAATCTCAAAGAACACTTAAAAATATGACCCAGTTATTGAAAAATTCTCAACATTTTTCGAGATTAATAAAAGACAATATGTTTGATATTTGGAGGCTATTACATCCGGACCTCAGGGATTATTCTTGATTTTCCCCTACTTATAACGTATATTCAAGAATAGATCTGGTACTTGTGGATACTTTGGGCCTCATTCTATTATCGGCCGCAGCCGCTGCGGGGCCGCAAGGACCGGCCGCAAGCTATTCTGCTATTCTATTCCCTTACGGCCGGGGACTCCGGCAGGCTTGCGGCCGGTGCCTTGCTATCTCTTGCGGCCGATCGCGCCGGAGGAAAGCCTTTGATCTAAAACGGCCGCAAGAGATTTGCAATTCAATTGCTCCGGGAAACCTCTCTGCAAGGCTAAAAGCGAGCCGCAGTTACTTGCAGGAAAAAGGTCTCGCTAGCACCAATTAAGCACATAAAATAGCTCAAATAAAGCCATCCTGCACTTTGAGAAGACTATAAAGGGATTTTAGGTGTTAGAAAAAATAGCACATAATTATCCTGTACTCAAATCCGTAAAATATTTTATTTTTAATATCCGTAAAATATACATGTAAAAAGTCCAGAGTGCTTGGAGCACCTCAGACACACCCCCGCCGCAGCCGGAAAATAAACAGTTAATTTGAACTCGGGTTTGGGCAGATGTGCAAGCTTGAGAGTGGGTTCCTTTTATTCCTCATGTCCCCCAATATGATCCCTAGCATTTACAGAGCTGTACAGTGCAGGCTTGAATTTATTTTTGAGTTTTTATATTTCACAGTTTACGGCCGGTTCCAAGATATGCGGCCGGCCGTAAGGGGAGATCCTTGCGGGGCCGTATAATAGAATCGCGAGTTAACTGAACCCTCGCAAGGAATCGCAGCCTTACGGCCGATTTACGGCCGATAATAGAATGAGGCCCTTTGGGTATTAACAAGGTACATAAAGCTGAAGTAGGACTGATCACAATATCAGATCATGCTCATATTACAGTGAAAATAAAATTAGATAATCCGCAATACAATAGACCTGTCTGGAAACTAGATGATACATTGCTGGATGATTAGAAAACAAAATTATCCCTTGAAAAGGAAATGTATAAATTCTTGGAGATTAACGACCAAGTGGGTATAAGTAGTAGCAAGCTGTGGGGAACCTTTAAAGCATTTATTCGGGGCACCTTGATTAAAATAAAAATACAACGGTCTGTCTCTGTGAAAATTGTTAGTTCAACTATATAAATTAGAGCAGAGTAATATAATAAATCCAAATAACATCACCGCCACAGAAATTAAGAAAATTCAAAACCAGATAAACAAAATTAACCAAAGCGTTTAGAATTGAATGCTTGCGTAGTGAAGGCAAATATATCTATAAACCAAATGAGATAACTAAAACTTTTGCAAAATACTATCAAAGCTGTACAATAGACCTTTAGAAAACCAACAAAGGAAGATATAGAAAAATTTTTGGAGAAAAGTCAGTTGCCAAAAATATAATGCAGGGAGATGGATAAATTGAATAGGCCAATTACTGAATTTGAAATTGTAGAAGTTGTTTAGAACTTGAAACCTTATATGTCACGTGGTTTAAATGGATATACTAATGCTTTCTACAAAATATTTTACCCAATTATAAGTAAATATATGAAAATACTTTTCAATGACTTTGCTACTGAAGGTTCAATTCCAGAGGAGATGTTGAAGGTAAAGATAATCATGATACCAAAAAGTAAACAGGAGTTGCAGCTTTGTGAAAATTACAGACCAATTATTTCACTGAATATTGATCTGAAAGTGTATGCAAAAATGTTGGCAAGTAGAATAAAAAATGTGCTAGATAAACTGATTCAGTATGACCAAACTGGTTTTATTTCGGGAAGATATGGACAAGATAATGTATGTAAATTCATGAATTTAATGATAAAGGCAAAATACTCGGGTACTCCCACCCTATTCATGTCATTAGACGCTGAAAAAGCATTTGACAGGGTAGGGTGGGAGTACATGATGTCCCCGTTAAACAAGATGGGCTTTGGTAAATTCGTCTCACATGTCATAGGAGCCTTATATTTGGCACCATCTGCTGCAGTCAGTAGTAACGGCTTTATGTCGGACTTCTTTTCAGTTAGCAATGGCACAAGACAGGGATGCCCTCTCTCCCCCACCTGTTCACGTTGCTTAAGGAGCCGCAGGCGGAAGCCATTAGGGGCTCTAGGGGTGTAGGGGGCATAAGGGTGGGGGAGAGAGAGAGCACAAGATTACCATGATTGCTTATGATACAGTATTGACTCTGTCTAAACCGATAGATTCTCTACCATATGTAGTGAGAATCATTATACAATTTGGTTGAGTAATTATAAACTGTATGCTCAAAAATCTGAAACTATCATCTTTAAAATCTCAACTAAAAATATAAATCGGCTTCAAGAGTAATATAAATTTAAATGGGATTCTAATACTATAAAACACTTGGGAATCACCTTTAAAGATGAAGTAAATAAAATGATAACATATAACTGTAAGAAACTGTATGATAAAATCCAGGAGATTGTGGAGAACTGGAAGGATTTTAAACTTTCCTTTTCTGGGAGAATCTCCTGTATTAAAATGGTGATACTACCCAGGGTTAACTACATTTTAAGGTGTATCCCAAGTAAATTACCTAATTTTTTGAAAGTCACCACATTGGATTTATTAGGTTCATTGCTCTGCTCATATAATGACCAAGAAAAATGTTTAAGAAGACAAGATGCATCCTAGGGTGCAAGCACTGTTCACTCATTTATATATAAAGTATATCAGTCATATGTATGTTCATAAATACTTTATGTATGTTAATAAACAAGTGTAAGCCATTGGATTAAAACCAATGAATTACCAATGAAAAAAAGATTATAAAACAACACATCATTACACCCACACACTCTACTTTAGTTCCCATAAATATTCAAATAATTATTTAAACATCAGCACAAAATCATCACAGTTACCTCATTTTAATATATGCTTTATTATATAACCTAAAGGATATATTTCTGATTTTTAAACAGCAAAGGAAGAAAAAAATGTAACCTTCTGTGGATTTGAACCCAGGACTTTCACTATCAAAGACTGTAGCGTTAACTACTGTGTCATCTTCTCTGTTGCTGTTTGACCTGCTAGAGTAGTTACAAGTAGTTACAGATCACTTAGCCACTGAATGATTCAAAGCTTCTAAACCTGATTCTAATTAATATTCAGTATGTACTGCACGGCACAAAGTTCATTATTCATTCAGGCAAAGGCAACACACTAAAATAGTCTGATTTCTATTGATAATAGCTCCATCAATTCAGCTCTGTCTAGTAGTGCTGAGCACTCATGGGGAGTTTTGGGCTCCTTTAAAGGACAAGGCTTGAAGTTATTGTTGCCAGCTGCCTACTTCTAAACTGGTGTGGGGGTGATGATAGGTAATACTTTTTCCTTTAGGAAAAATCTGACATGTTTGTAAAGTATGTGACCATTAATACTAAATGATAAGCATAAAAGCATGTTTAGAGAAAATCATAAATTTTGAAGAGTATGAGGGTTGAGGGAGAAGATTGAGGGATTTGTTAAATAATTGTATACTATGTGCCACATGCCCTAGGTCTTATGCAACCACCAAACTGACATATTATCATACAGAAGTCTGACCTATGCTTCCCTACCATACAAGAGAAACGTGGGGATAAATGAAAAATGTACAAGTGACTCAGAAATAAGCAATACATTAAACAACTCACAATAGTGTTGTTAGTATTACTAAATGTTATTATGCAGATTATAGGTTGAAATCACTTATGTGGTATATTGTTCAGGATGTTCCAAAAGTGGTGGCAGCTTGTCAGGAGTTAAACACGGGCATAATTCCACTAAACCATAATGGAAATGTAATGCTAGATCACAGAGTGTTCATGACAGTCACAATCAAGGTTTCCAACTGGGAACTGTTTGTCATGTTTGGTCTTTTATATTTTTCTCAGTAAATTACATTTCTGTTCTTGATGGGTAAAGTGCCTGATAATTGTTCCTTTCTCATAATACCTTCCTGGAAGAAACCTCTTATTGAGATAAGACACAAAATCCTTAACGTTTTAGAAAATTTTAAATGACTGTATGATTATGTAGTAAGCTTCAGGACAAAGCTGCAAACACACAAACATTTGCTATGATGCAAAATAAATAAAATGATGCACTTATTGTTTGTTTTCTGTTTTCAATTTGAGCATAGATTACAACATAAACTAAGATTTTTTAACAAAAATATGTATGTTGGAAAATTTTTACTCTGGCTAAGAGCATAATTAGACAGGAAAAATGTCTTCAGTTAGTCAAATATTGCATTCTTCTGGTCGGTGGAAGGATCCATGATACATTGGTGAGGACAGCATGTCTGAGAAGGACTTGCAGTTATTGTTCAAGCTGCCTGCTTCTGGTCATGTGAAGATTAAGTGGACAAGGGTCAAGATAAAAAAATCTGCAATTATTTGAGTAATCCCTCAACCTTCTCCCTCAACCCTCATAATCTTCAAAATGTAAGATTTTCTCTAAACATGGTTTTATGCTCATCACATGTCAGACTTTTCCTAAAGGAAAGTATTACCTATCATCATTCCCACACAAGTTCAGAAGTAGACAGTTTGCAACAATAGCTTTAAGCCTTGTCCTTTAAAGGAGCCCCAAACTCCCCATGTGTGCTCAGCACTACTAGACAGAGCTGAATTGATGGAGCTATTATCAATAGAAATCAGACTATTTCAGTGTGTGGCCTTTTCCTGAATGAATAATGAACTTTGTACCCTGCAGTACACAATGAATGTTAATTAGGTTTAGAAGCTTTGAATCAGGCAGTGGCTAAGTGAATTGTAACTACTGGTAACTACTTCAGCAGTTCAAGTGGCAACAGAGAAGATGGCACTGTAGCTAACGCTACAGTCTATGATATTGCAAGTCCTGGGTTTAAATACACAGAAGGCTACTTTTTTTTTCTTCCTTTACTGTTTAGAAATCAGAAATATATCCTTTAGGTTATATAATAAAGCATATATTAATATGAGGTAACTTTGATGATTTTGTGTTGATTTTTAAATAATTATTTGAATATTTATGGGAACTAAAGTAGAGTTTGGGTGTAATTATGTGTTTTACAATCTTTTTTTCATTGGTAATTCATTGGTTCTAATCCTATGGCTTCCAATAATTTTTTAACATATATAATGTATTTATTAATTTACATATTACTAATATATATATATATATATATATATATATATATATATATATATATATATATATGTACATTAGATAAACAAAGAAACAAGTGGAAGCCAGGAGAATCAGTGAAAAAAATCCTGAAAACAGAAAACTTACCACACTCCACGTTTAAAGCACTGTAAATCTATAATACAATGTGTAATAGTTACAGACTCCAACCTTATTATTTATGCAGATTCTTATGGGATGGCTTCAGGGACTAAACAAAAAAATTACAATATCCAAGTCAATTCTTGATCAATTTTCAAAATGTAAACTAATTTTCCACGTGATTGTTCACCTTCTATGCAGAGTACTTATATTGTCCTTCAAGGTAGAGCAGTAATTTTTGGGGATCTGGAATTTTTAAAGAGCATTAAAATCTACAATGTATTGTACTAACCAATATCCTCTACACTAAACAGTTCTTAAGATAATACTTTTTCTCTGTTTGTCTCAGTATGCTAACTAGTGCCACCATATGCTAGTTGGTGGTAACGTTTTCTAATTATATTTTCTGATGTTTTAAGATGAATTACAATTGATCCATCACCCTCACTATTTAAAGTTCCCATAACACACTGTGCCACTAATTAGTGAAGGGTAAAAATCAAATATAGTCATATATCTCAATCATTTCTTAGTGTAGAAAGAAAACATTGTGTGCAATACATAGCAAACATATGATACTAGATAAAAAGATCACCAGATTTTCCAATTTCATTTTTTTTTTTTTACAATTTAGGTTAATTCTGTAGCTCTAAAAGTCACATTAGCACCAGCCGGTTTGGCAAATAGAAAAAGGAGTTCTAACAAGCACAGTTTATTATTATAAATGCTCTTTATTTGTAAGGGGCAGAAGTAGTGGTAGCATTATACTTAAAGGATCACCGAATTCCCTAAAACTGCATTGCACCATCATGTAGAGCAATGAAAATCAAGTCCAAAAGGTATAAAAACATTTTAAGTTTTTTTCACAGATATTGTTTTAACATGTCGTCCTGTTACCTTTTCATAACACTCAAACTGTTTGTTTGCAAAGAGTCAGAATTTGTAAGCTCACCAGGGGCCTCATTCAATTGCAATTTGGCCAATTGAATAGTGCTCTATATAAGCACATAGCATATTTCCGTACAGAAGTTTTTAGTTAGTGAACTTCTATCCAAATGCAAGGTCTTCACTAACTAAAAAAATATGTAAAAAAATATGCTCTGTGCTTATATAGAGCCCTATTCAATTGGCCAAATCACAATTGAATGAGGCCCTTGGTGATTTAAAAACCCTTACAGAATATGGGCATGCAGTTTATTAACCACAACTCATTTTAATTAATTGCTGTTCATAAGGCCTTTAGCTCAGATGGTTAATCTTATAGTTACTTTACACATACAATTTCTTTTATGAATGGGATATTTTCTGTGTCACTTTAATTTGGATATTTGATGTTGTTTTTTTGATATTTCACAGTTTCCTCACTGTGAACTGATCTGATTTACATCATTAACTCATAACTCAGCAACAGAATAAGGTGTGTCTGAGTGCAGAGATTGCACAAGTGGCTAAAAGAAACAAAAAGGTTATGTTTTTGGAAAAATAGATAATATGAGTATTGCTCCCACTCCCAATATATAAACACAAGCAGTGACTGGTTCCATGTTCACCTGCTCTGACGGCTCTCTGCTTCCTTTTATCTCTCCAGTTGCCTCTCTGTATAAACAGCCTCTGGTATGAGAACCTGTCACTCGGCCTGGGATATTCTTTTGGATGAGCTCCCACTGGGGGGAAAATGCGATTATTTGTAAAGGAAAAGAATAGCAGGAAATATGAGTCATGACCACATCTGGATAAAAAAAAAGAAGTTTATACTAAAGCATCAGGGATACAACATAACTGATATATCAGCAGAATATTGCTTCATTACCAAAAACAAAGTGGTGATTTCATAGATTTTTGGGTTTGGAAATCAAAATATATAAGCACTGAACCATGAATGAGACAGGAAAAACATTTGGATAAGACCAGTCTTGCCTTACTATGGCCCTTATTCAATTGCGATTTGGCCAATTGAATTGGGGACTAAATAAGCACATAGCATATTTTCTTTAAAGAAGTTTTCAGTTAGTGAAAACCTTGTTTTTGGATAGATGATTACTAACTAAAAACTTCTTAAAAAAATATGTTATGTGCTTATTTAGACACCTATTCAATTGGCCAAATTGCAATTGAATGAGGGCCGCTATGAACAATTGCTTTCCCTAAATGAATAGAATAAAGTGAATAAATTAGATATAAATCTTTATTACATTTATTTTATACACCGCAATATAAAATATATATAGCTAGACAAAAACAACAAAAGTGAATTATAAAGAAGCTATATCTGCTATAGCTATGGAGAAATTGTTTAACCACTGCATAGCGCTAAGGAATATGTTGGTGCGTTACAAATAAAGCATAATAAATAATAAGTCCACCACTGACCATATAGACTCAGGCTCACACAGTATAATTCTCTAAAAGAGAAATGGAGGGAGAGGCCCCAGGATCCCACACACCTCCTATGTTCGAGGCTCAAAGGGTCAATTGTCTGGCTAAAGTTTTAATGTAAATGAGTAAATAATAAACCTGTGAAAACAATAGCACCAAAAATCACTCATATAAGACCCTCCTGATAGGAAGTACTTACCACAATCTAGCACATATCCCCATTAAAATAATAAGGGGAGAAAAAACATTATCCCCATAAATTATAATACAACACATATACCACTAAAGGCCATAACACATTGATTACAATGACCAACAGGAAAGGTAATATATACAAAAATTGTGCAATGGTGGAAGCAGGAGAATCACACCAAAAAGAGAAAGATAATATAATTAAAAACAAAACACAAGGGATCTATTCCGTTGTATATGCGCATGAAATTGCCAGCACTGACAGCACTGAGAGCCGCTAGATGGCGCCATCAGGTTTCAGGGAAGGCCTATAATTAGTCCCCCCTCCGAAATGGCGCAACTCGACGGCGCTGAATCGACAGCGAGTCCATCGCTATGTGCGGCGTGGGCACTCGGCCCTTGGGCCTCTTCCTTTGGCGCGCCTTTTATGCAATTTCCCGAAAATCGTCAGCATCATCTAGGGGTTGGAGGCGGCACTGCTGCTGCCAATCTTTTGCGCAAGGGAAGAGGGAAAGGACCAACCCAAGTAGTAAAATCTGCAATCTAATACAGCCTATGTGTGTTTATCAGATAAAATTCAATTTCAAATGTAAGTCATTTAAACCCAATGCAGGTTCAGCTAAATAACTACTTTATTTGGTCTTTTTTATGATACCATGTTCATGGTAGCCTCCTATGCCAAACCAACTCCTTTGAAAAATAAAGGTCAAATGTCAGCCACAGGTAAGGGGCTGTGAGTATCTAATTCATCACATGGTTAGTTCATTAAATATTTGTTTATAAAGGAATAAAAGCAAAACAAATGAAGTGGTTTTAAAATGAATGTTAACATGCCTGAGGTGCTGGGTCTGTCTCAACTTGGTTGGCGTATCAGGGCTGGATCTTTCTTTTGAGAGAGAGTAGACTGATATGCTAGAAGACATCTCTTCACTGTAAAGGGCACAAGTGAGCTAAGAGAGGCGGCTCTCTGAGACCCTCATTCAATTGCGATTGGGCCCTATATAAGCACATAGCATATATATTTTTTTACGTTTTTAGTTAGTGAAAATCTTGCTTTTGGATAGATGCTCACTAACTAAAAACTTCTTTAAAAAATATGTTATGTGCTTATTTAGAGCCCTATTCAATTGGCCAAATTGCAATTGAATGAGGGCCTGAGTGGGTTATCAGGCTTATAGAACAGACCTACATAGGTATCTTCATTCTCAGACCAAGCACCTCTGACCTGATCTGTCCCCTGTTACATGACGCACATTGTTTGGGCCTCATTCAATTGCCATTTGGCCAATTGAATAGGACTCTAATTAAGCACATAGCATACTTTTTTATAGAAGTTTTTAGTTAGTAAAGACCTTGCTTTTGGATAGAAGTTCACTAACTAAAAATTTCTTTAAAAAAATATGCTGTGTGCTTATTTAGAGCCCTATTCAATTGGCCAAATCGCAATTGAATGAGGCCCGTAGTCTGGAATTAATACAATCTGTCAGCTGTTTATTTATTCTGGAGTTGTGATTTAGGTGTTTCTTTGATCTGGTAGGATTCTTAATTACCCTTAAATAGTCAAGAAAACTAACGACATCAGGTGCAGGCATGGTCTCACATACACATGGGCCCTCATTCAATTGCAATTTGGCCAATTGAATAGGGTTCTAAATAAGCACATAGCATATATTTGTTAAAGACGTTTTTAGTTAGTAAGCATCTATCCAAAAGCAAGGATTTCACTAACTAAAAATGTATTTAAAAAAAAATATGCTATGTGCTTATTTAGAGCCCTATTCAATTGGCCAAATCGCAATTGAATGAGGGCCATGGTTAGGGCAAGATAAATCACATGAAAACAGCTGTCTGGTGACTTCAAGGCAAACAATGTGAGTCATGCGATGGGAGAGAGTTGGAGATAGACCCAGCACATCAGACAGTTAACATTTATTTTAAAATTGTTTCATTGACAGGTTGCTTTATTGTTTTTTTTTTTAATAAACATATTACTTGAACTAGCAAGTTACTCACAGCCCTTTACAATTGCTTAAAATAGCCGTTTAACCCATATATAAACTTCATGTCATTATCAATATACAGTCTTTCTTAACATTTAACACATTAACTTCAAATTAATACTTCTTGTTTGAACATGTCTATTGTTTGGAAATATAATTTCCATCTACACTTTGTGCAGAGTCACAGTAAAGTAAAATGTATACGGTATAAATTATTATAACATTGGTGAACACGTAGAAAAAAAAGCGAATAAAACACAGAAAACTTTAATGTAGTATTTTTTTCGGCCTTTCCTGTTATGAGAATGCCGGCACACCAACAGCATGTCATAGCTTTAGGGTAAGGGTTAGGGGGATAATGTTAGGGTAAGGGTAATGGTTTTAACTTGGATATTGAGTACAATCTCAGCAGCGCTTACAAATTATATACAATTTCGTCAGCACCATCTAGCAGCTCCCTGCTGCAACTGCTGGTGCCACTGCTGGCCTTCTCAAACCAGGAAAGATCCAATATTTTGTATTACAGGGAAATATTGTTAGTTGATAAGATCTGGATAGAAAGTGTGAATTCATTTAAAGAGCAAAGCCCCCAATTATATTACAAATATAGATCAAATAAGCATTTTTGCAATTATGTATTATTAAAATAAATGAGTGTGACCCCCCCCCCCCCCCCCCCCCCCCACACACACACACACACTCACTAAGAACACTTAGAACATTTAATAGATAGAGGAGAGAGGGAGAGATAACAGATAGAGACAGGCGGATAGCCTATGAAGACAAATGCAGCACATGAATGCCACATTGTACTGTATAGGAATTTTATTTCATTAAAACTTATGCTAGGTTTATATAGTAAAGGAAATCTCACATTTGTGAAGATTAGATGCTATGTAAGCTATGAGCATAAAACCATGATTAAAGAAAAATCTTTATAGCAAATTTCCATCATGTCTTACTAAAACACTTGCGGCTAGCTTGGAACCTGAGTTGATGTTGGATGCGGAGGCTGCACAGGCTCCCTGGGTCAGCCCGTAGTGTCGCGTGACCCAGCAGAGCCTGTAAGGCTGAACAGCCAATCGGGAGCATCGGGGCGGGACTTCCGCACTTGTTCGCGCGTTCTACTTGTACAGTGCGATCTACAGCTGAAACGGACGGAGGTCTGAGGGGCTCCTGCGCAAATAATTTAAAGTAGTAGGGTAATACACCAGCTATACAGCATATAAGGGGCAGTGTGCTCTGTGTGTGTGTTTTGTGTATTTTCCTGTCGTTTTTTGTGGTCCGTTTTTGTCAGTCTTGTGTGGGTGTTTTTGCTTGGGCCCAGTATGGATGCTCAGGACATAGAGGCCTTGCTGGCTGAGGTGAGGACCCGGGCCTTAAGCAAAGTGGTCAGGTGGGTGGTGGACAGGCTGGGACCACCCATGCCTTCGGCAGGAGGCCCTCCTTACATTGCACAGGCTCAGCCTGTAGTGGCTGGTGGCCTAGGCATTAATGGAGGTGCTAGCGGGCTATCCCCCCTTACCAATAGTGCAGAGCCTATTCCTAGACCCCAGTCCAGTGGAGTGCAAGGCCAAGGGTGCATAAGGGGATACGGGTCAGGGCAGCTAGGACCCTATACCCCTCAGGCAAGAGAGAGCCTGGCCCACGGGCGGTGAGGGTGAGGGCCTAGAACTCCGGCCACCACCAGTTATTTTGCCCAAGGGGTCTCGGCCGCGGCAAAGGACAAAAAACACCCCTCTACCGCCCTGTAAAGGGGGCGCAGGGAGTAATAAAAAAGCCTGGAGCCCTAAAAAAGCAACTACAGATCCTCATTGTGCCGACCATGCTGTCCCTTCTAATTTCTCGTACTAACATTGCTTCTGGTGCTTTACAGGGACGCAGCCGCGGCGTGGAGCTGGGCATGGTGACTACACGAGAAAGAAGGAACAGAGTTATCAGAGAGATGAACAGCAAAGACATCATGGTAGTGATCGACGATGTGCCTGTGACAGCGGTAGTGGCGAGGCCGGCGCGCCCCACTAGAGCTAGAAAGACCCCAAGCAGGTACAGTCCACTGCTATTCACCCACACCCCCTTAAGACGACAGAGAGCTGAGACTGAGGGCGTTACGGTTAGGCCACAGCGAAAGGTGACTGATCCCGACCCACAGGCAGACCTTGTAACGCCACAAGAAGTGTTAGGGGAACTCGTACAGAGGGCTACAGAGCCTGCGGTGCTAGCCCATTCAAGCTGCGCAAGCTTAGGTGACCATGACCAGTCCTCAGGGGAGGAGCAGATGGTATGGGCACGGGCATGCAGGTCACGGAGAGCTAGTGACTGTTCCTCTTGCACCCACAGGTCCAGAAGAAGATCAAGATCAAGGAGTAGGAGGTCTTGCCAGATCTTGCCAGAGAGAGGACGGAGCCCACGGAGGGCCAGACAGTCAGAGTCCCCAAGGCGTCAGGAGAGACGCAGGGACACCCCGTTGGCAGTTTTCACTCCAAGGCTTCCAGAAGCAGGTGAGGACCAAATGGTGGTAAGAGTAGAAGACGCAGAGAAATGTGAACTGCTACACACTAAAAGGGGTTTCCTTGGGTCCCTTAAGACCCTCTTAGCCACACACAACATTGCAGTAAGCGAGCAGGAAATGGGTGCGTGGATAGGTGGATTAGCGAGGGGCGCGTGGGCCGTTCAATCCATCAGCAAGGCAGTGGGGCGAGGTGCACCGGCCGTGGTAGTGGCGGCAACAGGGCCCTCTGAGGCAGTGGGTGTCTGGGGCCCGCAACCAGGCAGGACCAATGCAGCAGTTACCGATGCAGCCATGAGACCAATTGTCTTGTGCTCATTGGACAACTTGGGGGCGTATCTTCCCCAGGATGTAAAAGAAAAAATCTGGAGGAGGGAATTCGTTGAATTGTTCTCTCTTCTTCCAATGTCCAGACAAATGGACACGGGTGAGAGGGGGCTTCATGATGGCGATGACCGTCGCAGGTCATATAGGCGGCTGCCTAGGACTTTCGACACATGGCTGCAGGCCTTTTCCGTTATGGCCTGCGTGCTATGTCAGCGACATCTCGAGCTGCGGGGATCCAAGGCACCGAACTTGTGGTCTGTCCTGGAATTCCCGGGAGTAGCGGAAAAGAAAGTGCAAACCGAGGTGCAGCTGGGTAGGATGGCGGGGCCATTTGTTTCCCCTCCGATTCAGGATCTTGTCGTTTCCCCTCTAGGCGTAGTTCCCAAAAAAGAGAAGGGAAAATTTAGGTTAATTCAGCACCTCTCCCACAAAGGATCAATCGACTGTAGCCTATGAATCTTTCGACCGGGCCGCTAAGATGGTTAGGTTTACCGGCGCTGGGGAGCTCCTGGCAAAAGTGGACATTGAAGCGGTGTTCAGATTGTTACTGGTTCATCCGTCGAGCCACCGGCTCCTAGGTGGTTTTGTCGATGGCAGCTATTTCATCAATCTATGCTTATCTATAGGGTGCTCGATATCATGTGCCTACTTTGAGGCGTTCAGCTCATTCTTACAATTGGTTGCGCGCACGGAAGCAGGATACAAGAGCATTATGCACTATCTGGATGACTTTCTGTTCGTCGGTCCAGCAGGGCAAGATACTTGCCGTTTCATCTTGGAAGTGTTCACCAAAATCTGTCTGGATTTTGGGGTACCGTTGGCCCATAAAAAAACTGAGGGCCCCACAACGAGGTTGACTTTCCTGGGGATTCAGATCGATTCCAAGACAATGGAATGCAGTCTTCCCTGGGAAAAAGTGGCGGACATGAGACCAGAGATCAGCACGCTGGAAGGAGCGCGTAGGGTGTCACTGCGACGGTTGCAATCCATCATGGGGAAGTTGATATTTTGTAGGAGAATGTCGCTTGCTACCGTAAGCGTTGTGAGGCCACATCATTTTATCAAAGTCTCTCGGGCCATGCGGGATGACGCACAGGTATGGTCGGTTTTCTTGGCCGAGTTCAATGGGACGGCACTTATCCACAGAAGGAGCGCTACCAGCGCCGATTTGGAACTTTTTACTGGCGGATCAGAGTCAGTTGGTTGCGACGCATATTTTTAAGGGAGATGGTGCGCCGCGGCATGGCTGACACAATGGGTGGTGGCAGGTCTTAAAAAGAACCTGACATTTCTTGGCGTGTGTTATTCCACACAGATAGCATGGGGATTGCGCAAGCAGTGAATAACCTCACGTCAACTTTCATACCGGTGGTACGATTACTTCGTCACTTGGTGTTGTGCTGCATTCGCCTAAACATATGGTTTCAGGTGAGGCACGTGCCGGGGTTGGAAAATGGCATTGCTGATGCCCTTTCTTGGGTCCCCGCGAACGTGCTGGGGGAGGCCATTCCAGCGGAGATCTGGGAGCTTGGAGCTGCCAGGTAACGAGACTCATTAGACAGTCTGTTGCCCCGGCGACGTGGACCGTGTACATCAGAGGATAAGACCCTAGGGATACTGCTTTTGTTTCTGCTGCGGTGTGCCGAGGAATGCGAGAAAAAAGCAGTAGTTGGGAGACAGGTCACTGCTCTTGCTTTCATGTTTAAGCTGGCAGGGAAGAGGGACCTTACAAAAGAGTTTATAGTGCGCAAGGTGGTGCGTGGCATGTTTAACGGGGATCACAGGCCAGATACCAGGGGGCCGATTACCTTTTCTTTGTTGCTGCGAGTGGCGCAGGTTTTGGTGGAAACATGCAGGAACCCCTTTGAATCTCTGCTTTTCCGTACAGCTTTTTCCCTGGTATTCTTCGGAGCGTTCTGGATAGGGGAGTTAGTCGCGAGCAGTAGACACAGTTCTGGGGGCATGCAGTTGGTGGATACCTGTCTAAGGGAAGGCACGGTAGTGATATGGTTACGGAGGTCTAAGACTGACCAGTTGGGCAAAGGAAAAGAGGTGGTGTTGCACCATGTTGGCACGGAGTGCTGCCCCTATGGGTGTATGGAGGAGTACCTTAGACAGCGACCGGCGGGCCGGTGTTCGCTTTTGGTTCATGCCGATGGGACGGCGTTATCCCGTTATCAATTTGAAAGGATGCTAAAGGGTGCACTACACAATCTGGGGTTAGAGCCGTCAGAGTTAGGAAGGCACTCTTTCCGAATCGGGGCTGCTACGGAAGCAGCTAGGTTAGGCTTGCCTGACGCCGCAGTGAAGCGTATCGGGAGATGGGAGTCGGAACGTTTTCAGTCTTACGTGCGGCCTAGGGCAGTAGTCTGATAGATGTTGCTTTCTGCTTTCAGGAGGACAGAAGCAACTGTGGATCATGGGCCATTTGTACGTGTACTGGGCCCACAGGTTAGCCGCAGTTACAGAGGACAAGACACAAATGGGTTTCCCTGTTACGGACTTGCACGTGCGGTGGTTCAGGATTCGAGGCCTGCAGTGGGCGCAGGTGGATGGGCTACTGGAAACGTACGCCCAGCTTTATGGACAGCCAAGCGTAATATTATTACATGCCGGCGGTAACGACTTGGGTACGGTCCCCATGCGGAGGATGTTGAAGGTGATGAAACGCTCATGGCGGAACGCTCTGTATCCTGTTGGGTTGGACAGATCACGTCAAAAGATCAACCAACAGTTGTCAAGTTTCATCAGAAAGCTGGGTTTCGTTGCCATCCGATACAAAGAGTTTGAGCCGTTCGGGGCCGACGAGTTCTTTGGAGAGGATAAAGTGTAATTTGACCAAAATCGGGCTAGAGTTACTCATGCTGGAATTCAGGGAGAGTGTTGTGCGGGCCTTAGCTTTAATTGACAGCAGGGGGGGATCGCAGTCTCAGGAGGGGTCCCTCGCTCGCTCTGTGGCGGGTGGTGAGTTGCCCGGCCCACTGGCCTAAGTCGGTGTGGCCTTACCTCACAGGCGTGATTAATATAAGCATTGGGGCTTTGGGCAGGGCCCAAGGCGGGAGGTCACTGTCCGTGGCCGGGCGGCTCCTCCCCCTGGAAGGTATTATGTAAATTATTAATTAATTACATTAATTAATATTATACAGGTGTTTTATGTTTATGTTAAAATGGTTATTTATGAATAAAAGCTGTGGCCCATGTTTCTCCCAAATCGGTCGTGGTGTCAATTATTTCACAAATGCCTAAATTGATCATGCTTGGGTCATGTTGGACGCGGAGGCTGCACAGGCTCTCTGGGTCAGCCAGTAAAGCCTAAATGGATCATGCTTGGGTCATCTACTTATCTGCCAGTGGAGGGAGTGGTGAATTGAGGAAGGGAGAGGGGATTTGCTAAATAATTGTATCTGAGTTTTTTTTGCAACTACAGTGCCTTGCAAAAGTATTCACTCTCTTTGGCATTGTTTGAGGATTTGCATCATTTAATTTACAGAACATGCCCACAACTTTGAAGTTTGCCACATCTGCCACTAAGATTTTTGCCCATTCCTCTTTGCAAAACTGCTCCAGCGCCTTCAAGTTGGATCGTTTGCGCTTGTGAACAGCAATATTTAAGTCTGACCACAGATTTTCTATTGGATTGAGGTCTGGGCTTTGACTAGGCCATTCCAACACATTTACATGTTTCCCCTTAAACCACTCAAGTGTTGCTTTAGCAGTGTGTTTGGGGTCATTGTCCTGCTGGAAGGTGAACCTCCATCCTAGCCTCAAATCACGCACAGAGTGGTACAGGTTTTGCTCAAGAATATCCCTGTATTTAGCACCATCCATCCTTCCCTCAACTCTGACCAGTTTCTCAGTCCCGGCTGCTGAAAAATATCCCCACAGCATGATGCTGCCACCACCATGGTTTACTGTGGGGATGGTGTTCTTTGGGTGATGTGATGTGTTGGGTTTGCGCCAGACATAGCGTTTTCTTTGATGGACAAAAAGTAAAATTTTAGTCTCATCAGACCAGAACACCTTCCTCCATACATTTTGGGCGATCATTGCGGGGCTTACGATGAGCACCACGAGCAAGAGAGGCTTGAAATGAGTGCCAAAGGCGCTCAGCGTGGGACTCGCGATAAACGCTGAAGGTGATCAGTGCAAAGCAGGAAAGTTGAAGTACATGGGGGGAGAGGCTTGCAATGAGAGCCGAAGGTGCTCAGAGGAGCAAAAGCCTCACATTGGGTGGCAAACAGCATTGCCAGCCTTACACTTTTAATCCCGGGCAATTTCTTAGTATATCACATATTATAATTGTCAAACTGCGATTCGTCGTCACGCTTTGTGACAAATCACAGTTTGAGATCCGATCCATGGCAGCCCTGCGGCGTTAGCATAATTCACTGCGCAATTTGCTTGCGCCACCCCAACGCAGTGCACATGCGTACAGCTATGACGCAGTTCACATAAACCTTGTATTATTTTTGCCGCGTGTTTTGCAAGTGTTACAGGCCATAATTTTTCCACGCAATTTTTTTTAAACTGCTACGGGTCTCGCATTCTGAATTGTGTAATTGAGATTTCTGTTGATGTGTAGTTCCGTGGGTCTACAGCGCTCATCTCCACCAGCGCAGTAAGCGCCTTCGGTGCTCACTGCCTAAGTCGTACGGGGTTGTAGGGATGAGCGCCTACAGCGCTCATCTCCACCAGCGCAAGGAGCGTTATCAACAACTCATATTGTTCACAACTATATATGTGACTAGAATATCGCCCGTCAAAAAATGACAGCAATGAAATTGTAAGTGAGCTAATGCTGTTTGGTGTATGCTAATTAACTAAATAATACATTAATAAAGGAATATACTTTACCTATTTGGAAGTAATAAATGTAGGAAGCATTATGCTGAAGAGCTGACAATCTGTTTTCATGTTGCTGCAGCATACAATGTAGGTTTTGAGTGCTGTGGAGCTGCTGTGTAAGTGTCAGTAATGTGTGCAGTGTGTAGTGTAAAAAGTGTGCATGCGCGAGGAAAATCCGTTAGGGTAGCTGTGTACTTCCGCATTATGTAAGTTAGTGTTGTAAAATGGCGCCTAATATGTGGTACGGCTGCTGGTGATTTAGCGTCCTTGTTCTTGGACCTCGTCCGGCTTTTTCAGAAAATCTGTATGTGTTTGGTGGTGTTTTGCCATTTTTTCTCTCGCTAGGGTGATTTTTGGGTGTCTAAACTGTGGAATTTGGACTTAAATGGAGGTGTAACTTCCCTTGCAGTGGTCCTGGGTGCAACCTTTTGCTGTGGGTAATCTTTTTATGTGTTTGTTGTGTGTATTTATTGTGTTTTTAATGTTTTGAGGTTTGCGTGGGTCGGCCGTTAAAGTCGTATTTTTGCGAGGTCGTAATGTTTTTTTTTCTAAGTCCCACGTCTCGTATTTGTGTGTCGTAAGTCCGTAAATGTTGCGAGGTCGGCAGTTGCTGGCAAAGAGAGCCTTCGGCGCTCCATGCCAGCAACAACTTTTGAGAACCCGCAGTTATGACAACTACCGTGTTTCCCCGATGATAAGGCAGGGCCATCAAATAAGACAGCCCCCCCTTTTTAGAAAAAAATGTAAAATAAGGCACCCCCCGCAAATAAGCCACCCACCGATACCTGCGCTTACCCAAATCGGATGGTACGGTGGGTGACCCCGTGTGGTCCCTCCGTCTACCGTATTTGCCTCCATGGCTGCATGCCGCGCCTCGTCATGAAGTGAAGAGGAGGAAGTGACAGGACTGCAGCGGGCGCACGTGACTCCGCGCAAGGAAACACAGGCAGATTCCCTCATCCCTCCTTAACGGAGACTGCGGGAGTTTGTTCACGGCCAGAACATCCAAAAGTGAGACACGCAGACAGGTTTCTTTTGCTGTGAGCAATACCACTTACTGTATATAAAGCCTGTTTAAAATGCATACGGTATATAAACAATGGTTTCACCATATACATGTAATAAAATTCTGTTTTTTTTCAACAATAACTGTGTGCTGTAGTCTTCTTCATGGGTAAATAAGGCATCCCCCTGAAAATAAGCCCTAGAGCATATTTTGGCCTTACAAAAAAAATTAGACAGTGTCTTACCATCGGGGAAACAGGGTATATATGTGATAGAGATGTAGTGATAAAATGTGTGTCTGACCACTAGGTGGCGTAATTACTATTCCAGTTACTGTAAACCACAAACCTTTAAGGGCACTGAAGACCCAAAACTTTGTTGGTAAATTTCCTTCTTTGTATTATGCTGTACTCTTAATGTGAAGAATTCACAAGAGTTAGATAGCAAAAAGTTATTAATAATGTTAAAGACATTCCTTTCCTATTTATTATTTTTCTTGTTTCTATTATTATATTTACCTGTAACTCTCCAACATATTCTGTGCTATACAAAGGGTTATTAATGCATCTGATAGAGGGGAAATAGTAGTTTATGAAAAATGTGCATGAAAAAATACCAAAATAAACATTTAAACCATTACCCTGAAGTTTGCTGAGTCTCTTGCATTTGCAAACTGTTTTCTATCAATGTAGAAACCCCCTGAAAATTAGTATATACAATACTTTGTAT
This sequence comes from Discoglossus pictus, assembly GCA_027410445.1. Classification (NCBI taxonomy): domain Eukaryota; kingdom Metazoa; phylum Chordata; class Amphibia; order Anura; family Alytidae; genus Discoglossus; species Discoglossus pictus. Next base: position 67,708,675 of record CM050168.1, read on the forward strand.
CTTTTTGGTCTATGGATTGAGCTGGCAGCTTTCCGTTAGATTTCTGTAATAACCAGAACAAGGTCTGTGTCCCATCATTCACTGATTGTTTTATCTACATAATATCCCAGGTGATACTTCCCCCAGGCCCAGTGAATTGCCCCATCACCTCCCCCAGCCCCAGTGAATTGCCCCTGAGATCTCTTCCAGCCCCAGTGAACTACCCAATCACCTCCCCCAGCCCCAGTGAATTGCCCCTGAGATCTCTCCCAGCACCAGTGAATTGCATGCACTCACACAGAGACACATGCACACCTGTCATACTCAAACTTTGCAGGTCATTGCAGGACCATAAATGAAGCTTAAATGCTGATTCGCCTAAAAGACAGATTAGAATAGGAAGAAGAAGCTGAAATGTTTGGTTTCAGTACAATTATAATTTGTCAGAATTAATCAAGGAGAGGGTGTAAGTCTAAAGAACAACCGTGTAACAGCGGAAGCATTTTTACTTGAATGTCGGTTTATGGTCCTTGGGCAGCATTATCTAGCTGGCTTCATAAAGCATTTCTGATTGGCTGCAAATTGAGCATATTTACGGAGAGAGGGAACACACTTATACAAATGAACCCTCAGAAGCCTAGCTCAATCCTGGGGGTGTAAACATCACCCGCAACAGTTTTTTGAATGCAAAGCTAAAAAAACATAGTGCATGCAAATAAATGTAATCATACACTACTAATTCCCCTTGATCAGATGCATTCATAACCCAGCTCACTTGCATATACCTTTAAGTATAATATTAGCACATTGCAAAATAATGGAGGGCCCTCTCTTTGACCTTAAAATTAAAAGTACATAGTAGCACTGCCAATTTGCTGTTAGAGTGAGTGCTCGATTTATGGTTTAGGGTTAGGGTTAAGATTAGGGTTTAGGGTTTGGGTAGTGGCAAATGATAAGCTTGACAAAGTAAAATAGCAGCGCACACCATATCCTATGTTCATAAAATATACCAATCAATATATACAGAAAATGACAACTCCCAGTAGCCTGGCTTTTCCAGTTGACATATCTTCCCCTGTGGTATGGCAGTACCATGGCAGCTCTCCAATACTGGAGGTTTAATCTGAGATGCATTTGTTTAAACATTGAATCACTGGAAATCCTATTTATATAGTGTTTGATAGACAGAAACAGAACACAAGAAAGGTTCACACTGTACAGAGATCACTGTAATCACTTTGTATCCTATATAAGCATTGAAGGTAATATATGATGTAGCTAACCAGATGGCTTCCTGTTCATTGTGACACATTGATTCAGATTCAGTCTGCCAGTCGTAATCAAAATTCAGTTTCGTTGGTAGTCAACCGGTTCTTTCTGTATCAGTGTCTACATGATGATTATGGGCCCACTATGTGAAAGGTTGTTTTTGTTAAAGAACATACTATGCATGTAGGCAGTTGCCAAAGATATCAAAATAAGCATATTATTCCTAAGAAATTAAAATGACCTATTTTTAAAATGTTTTATTTGTCTTGCATTTAGCTCTATTTGCAGCTCTGATCAAGCACTACATTCCTTCTTTACTGCTCAGTAAATTATGGGAATGTGTGCAAAGCTGTGCATAGAGCTGCTTCTGGGCTCACTTTCAAAGCCTGGAAGAACAGTGCAGCACCCCCCCCCCCCCCCCATAATTTACATAGAAGCCTCCCAGTGAGACTTAATAGCAAATAAGGACACATATTGCTTGATCAGAGCTTCAAACTGGGATAGATGAAGTGAAAATAAAACATAAAAAAAAATAGGTACAGTTTAAGTTTCTTTTAATAATATCCTCAATTCTCATTATTTGAGGGTGTAAGTCTAAAGAACAGCCGTGTAACAGCAGAAGCATTTTTACTTGAATGTCGGTTTATGGTCCTTGAAGGATTTTTAGTTTAAGGAGTGTAGCAGCATTATCTAGCTGGCTTCATAAAGCATTTCTGATTGGCTGCAAATTGAGCATATTCACGGAGAGAGGGAACACACTTATAAAAATGAACCCTCAGAAGCCTAGCTCAATCCTGGGGGTGTAAACATCACCCGCAACAGTTTTTTGAATGCAAAGCTAAAAAAACATAGTGCATGCAAATAAATGTAATCATACACTACTAATTCCCCTTGATCAGATGCATTCATAACCCAGCTCACTTGCATATACCTTTAAGTATAATATTAGCACATTGCAAAATAATGGAGGGCCCTCTCTTTGACCTTAAAATTAAAAGTACATAGTAGCACTGCCAATTTGCTGTTAGAGTGAGTGCTCGATTTATGGTTTAGGGTTAGGGTTAGGATTAGGGTTTAGGGTTTGGGTAGTGGCAAATGATAAGCTTGACAAAGTAAAATAGCAGCGCACACCACTGCCAATGGGGACGAAACAATAAAGGTCAAAAACAAATGACTAGTATAACATATAACTAGTTTTTAATGCTCAAATAATAGCTTACAAAAATGATTATAGGGTGACAAAGTTCCTTTAACCATGTACTGCTATGTGAGTGTTCAAAGTAAAAAAATATCCTATGTTCATAAAATATACCAATCAATATATACAGAAAATGACAACTCCCAGTAGCTTGATCAGAGCTTCAAACTGGGATAGATGAAGTGAAAATAAAACATAAAAAAAAATAGGTACAGTTTAAGTTTCTTTTAATAATATCCTCAATTCTCATTATTTGACATATAGCTTACATGGTTTTAGATGACACATTCCCACTGTGTAGATAAAAAGGTAATTCCAAATTCTTCTCCCCATGACATATAATAGTTGTCAGAATTGCGAGTATGTCTGTAACCATATGTTAAAAGTTACGGGCTCCCGCTTGCGCAATGAGCGCCAAAGGCTCAGCGCGAGGCCTGCAAGACTTAGAAAAAGGCTTGCAATGAGCACTGAAGGTGCTCATCGAGAGGCCCGTAAAGTAGACAGGGGGAGAGGCTGTGAATAGACCTGCAAAGGCGCTCATCGCGAGGCACACAAGTTAGAGGGGATAGAGCCTCGCATTGTGTGGCAAACAGCATTGCCAGGCTTATCATTTTGATGCCGTCATTTTTGATGGGCAATTCCCTAGTTTAGAATAAATGCAGAAACCAAAGTTTTAGCTTCCACTGCAGCATAATTCCATAAATAAAATAAAAATAGCATATTTTTAAGTGCAGTTCATAAAAAAGTATATTTTCAATATAGCTCTGCTCTTGTTCATATAACAATTTATTTAAAAAAAAATGCAATTAGGTTATGTCATTATTTATAATCCATAGCATGGAGACATTCGCACATATGAAACATTCAGAGAGTGAAAAAATGGCGATGATATCAACATAACTTTTCTGTATTTAGTAGAATTTGCAAGATAGAAAAAAATAATCTCATGACACTAATTTAAGGACTACTAATTAAAATACCACTTTTATCTATTATAGTTGTGGCTGGGGGGGGGGGGGGTGTTCAGGAGAAGTATTTTCCAGAGGTCATGACTTGAAGTTGGAAGGCACAAGGGAGTACTTAATAAGACTACGGGATGTGCGGCACAATGTGACTCAGCACATCTCAAGACTTCACTTCATTTTCTAAAGTATATTTATTTAAATGAACCCTGCAAAATGGTGAGATGTAGTAGTAGGTTACCACCTAAATGTTTGGCTATGTTTTCCCACTCTAAGCCCTACTGATCAATGGATACCCTTTATTATTTATTTTTTGTTTTTTTTGCATTTCATTTTGCAAATGGCCCCTTGGCTGGGAGCATTTGTACTGAAGCTCCAAGAATTGGCTTTGTGGAGAAGTTCGGCAGAAGGCAATGTGTATCAGGGAAGAAGTGAGAGAGAGAGAGAGCAAGGGTTTGATCACAGCAAAATACTGGAGGGATGTGTTCTGTGTAAGAAGAGCAAAGTAGATAGGAATGGTTGTTATGTGAGGTGGGTACTGAGAGGAGTTGGTTGATGTAGTGTGGTGTAAGGGCCCCTCAGTCCCTAAACCACACAAGCCCCCCCTCCCGCCATAGGAAATGTTGCCAGAAAGTACGGCTGCGCTGTAGGCAGATGAACTTCCCTCAGGCAGGAGGTAGAAGACGGGGAGCAGCTATGGTAAGAGGTCTTGGGTGGGAGCAGCTATGGGAAAGGCTCTTGGGGAGGGAGCTGTTACGGGATGGGGTCATAGGGAGGGGAGCTGTTATGGGTAGGGGGCTTGTAGTAGGTCACTGAGTGAGTTTGCACTTTGTACTTTGTACTTTATAGGGGAGGGCAAAAAGTTTTTTGCCCTCAATTCACTATCTCCACCATTGCTAACAATGTTTTTTTGCCATTCATCATGGCTCATCAGAACCACCCGTGACACCAGGAAATCCCCCAAGGTTTAGAGTAATGTGTCAAACTACTAGTTTATAGGAAGGGTCGTAGATAAGTAGGACGGGCTTCCAGTGGAAGTGATATGGAAGAAAGCCTGCGAAAAGCATGAGGCCAACCTGAGGATTAATAAACCCCAACTTTTTTAGAAAAGCATAATGGGTAGATTAAATGGGCTGTGTCTACCATCAAATTTATGTTTATTCATTGATAGTGATAAAACAGTGAGATATTTTTTATTTAAATAATATAATATATACATTTCCTATAATTTTAGATTTTCTCAATGCTTAAAATGTCACTTATATACCCAGATTAAGATAATATCAAATATCACCAACATCAAGACCACAGACCAGACTTACTAGGCTTTCCGAGTCATGACATTTTGTATAATGTTTACAATTCCTCCTTTTTTTGCATGATAGCAAATTTGCGATTTGCAACCTTTCTCTGATAAGAGGGACAATAATAAAATATGTCCATGATGCAAATCAAACCCATGGAAAAAAATCCAATACTTTTGTTTCAGGCATTTTATTTGTACAGAAAAAAAAATAATTGGCCTTTTCCACACCATCCATGTGACTGTTAAAATCTCCTATTTTTCCTTAATAACCTCTAGTCCAAATGCCATTAATGGCATTTATTTTTAATGTGCATTATTCTATATTTAAAAGTCATTAGTTTATTCTGCTCTGCAGCTTGTTAAAATAAGTGTAAACGTGAGAGTTTGCCATTGACCTTAGACAATCAGATTTATAATTATTCGTGAGCTGTTAAATTAGGAGCCAGCCTTTTCTGTGCGATGTACCTATCATCCAACACTTGTTAGTATTAGTGCAGATGTAAGTGCCACAGCTTTAGGACATTATATTGCACTGAAAACACAACATCCTTTCTGCTTAATGCTTAAAATATCTGCGTGTGACAACTTCATTAGAGAAATGTTAACCAAGGAGCGTAATTGCTGGCACTAAGTAAGCTGTAAATGACTTTAACGAGTTTCAAAGAAGGAAAAAGGATTGCATTAAAATCTCAACCAAATAATAGTAATACCTGCCTGACAACTCAAGATGCAAAGTCTAGTTTGGCCATTTTATGTCTGGAATAAAATGAGACTATTTTAGATTTTAAACAGTGCCTAATTATACACCTTCAAGCCTAGACAGTATTTTATTTATTGGAATATATGTAACAGGGTGGACATTTCAGGAGGTGTAAATCAAATGTGTAATTAAACAAAAGTAGAGCAATCATCATATCTAAAACGTTGGTAAATAGTAGTTATTTAATAGTATATAAAAGTTAACAGAAGAGGAGATAGACTTGCTACATATTATGTTGGATAATTTAAAAGTAGGCAAATGCAAGTGTAATACAATGTAGTAGTATGCATGGATGAATTAAAGAGGAATCAGCAACAGAAAAAAGTCGGGAGTCACCTAGAATAATGTGTCCACTTCCCCGTACATTTGGCAACTATGCCACAGTAATCTCCCACAGTCCTGAAACCAAGAAAACCAGAGCGAAGTTGCCTTCTGGATACAAAAGGTAATCTCTTCTGCAAACAGAGCCATTTTTGGGGTTGTTGATGATGGTGGCCATATTGACATACCCATTCCGTGGGCAGGTCGTGCCTACCATAAATACAAGGCCTAAGGAAACTGATAGCCATATGTCAGTGGTGTGACTATGAACCCTGTTGAACATCCCTCTGGTGGTGGTAACCATAACACATTGGTAAACCTTCAACCATCAGGAGAGATGCTCCAAGTGGTCTCCAAGTCTTTTTGCTGCCCATCATACTTGTCGTCTATGTGGAACAAACACAGTACAGGAGAAGGAGAAATTAAGCTTTTTCTGAACATAATTTACACAGTAAATAAGTACAAAACTCAAAAAAGTGTCAATTTCTGGAGCCTTTATTTCCAATAGGATATTAATAAATTAGACACAATTCAAAAGAGGGTGACTAAAATGACAAAACTTATAAGAAAATACTTTATGACCATATGTATAGATTACAGGACAGAAGAGAAAGGGGTGATATGATAGAAACCTTAAACTATAAATAATTTTAATAAAGTTCAGGAAGGAACCATATTCCAGAAAAAGAAGAATGCAAGAATAAGAAAAAAAAATAAGAAAAAAAGTAGATAAATGGAACAGCCGTCTAGTGGAAGTATTGGGGTCAAGCAAGGGTAAGGAATATTATTTGTTCTCCTTTTACAGTCAACAACTGCTAAATTACATACAAAAGCTACAGTTACAGTAAGATATATGAATAAGATTATTACCATAGAGATTAAAATAACAAGGTTAATTGGGTTATGAATGACAGCGTGAACATTTGACCTGTTGGTACTCTTTAAGGACTAACATTGGCTGACCTTGATGATTATTAGTTTTCCTTTTAGGGAGGAGGTGGAACTGATCAGCGGGGCAAATAATGAGGAGGCAGAGAGACGATACGTATTGTTAACCTTCCATATAATGATATAGAGGCTAATATAAACCTTTAGGAGTGAACTAGGTCACACTTTTAATGGTTCAATTAATCTATATAGCAAATTATGCCAAAAATAGCTCAGTAACACAAATGGGAAATTATCAGTTTATTGTTGTTAATAATAATAATGATAATAATAATAATAGTAATATGATAATTATATATTACAGAATAATGTAAATATATAAAATTATTTTGAGATTTTGAATAACAAAAAAAGATTTTCAATATTTTTCAGAAAAAAATATATCCACGCTTCTAATAAAGGACACTGTAGTTCAAAAAAGAAGGCACTTGTTTGCCAAGCATGGACCAAACTAACAACATTAGTAGCTGTGTAAGTCATGGATATAAAACATTTTTGAAGACTCTGTTTACAGGAATCCGTTTTGTGTTTGTTACATTACATCCTAACTGCTGGTTGACAGGGTTTATGTTTGTAGTTGTCAGTGGAGGGTAGAGGAGGTGGGAACACGCAGAAGTCTAGAGCTTTGTTTGATATTAGGATAAGATTTACATTGGCACCACACTTCTCCCCCTCACTGACCCAGAAGCAGGACAATGCATCAAAAGATGAAATCATATCTCTCCAGAAATGTAAATGCCCCTCTCTCACACACACACACAACATTTAGCAATCTATCATGGATCCCTCCAGGGTCCTTACAGAAGCTCTATATTATTTTATTTAACCAATAAATAGTTGTTGGACTTTTTCCTGCTTAGTTATGGTCTTGGAAATAATCTAATATAAATATATTTTTGTTTCATTGTTATATATTTATTTTCCTTTAAATATTCTGCAAATAATAAATCTGTGAGCTGTGTACCCGTGTTCAGTGTTTGATATAATGGGTAACATGAGATTAATCTGTGCACGGCTCTCTGGATACAGTTATATCTTTGTACTAATATGCAGTTAAATTTATCAGAGCATCAGATTATATTTTCCACAATTGTACGAGGGCATGAAAGGGTCAGTGGCAAACCTTGAGTGGACCACCCATTAAATATAATCTTTTACATAAGTTATTGCTTCATTAATCACCAGTTAGCTGGTTATTAGTTTGATCAATTCTTATGTTTTTTATGACCTCTTAGAGTATTATTTTTTTTAGAGAATATTGGCTTTTTGGCCTATATCCTCTTTTTTTTAATTTTGTTTGCAGATTAAGCATTAAATAATCTTTTTTTAGGACTAAAATGATCATGATCCTCTCTTGTTACTGACCCGAGACTTTAATCTCTTTTAAAATACCTATTACAAAGTCTTTGAATTGTTCAGTGTGAGTAGGTAAGGCATCTGCTTTATTAGGTATATGGTGTCTGTGAGTCCCTGCACTGTGCTTTTCTGCACACCCCTCCTGCTATAAAGAGATCTAAATACACTTCATTATTAAAATTAACATCTGGAACATCTGGCTAATTAAATGTTATAATCTGGCTCTGCTGGCATTCTTCTCATATGTTCATTGATACTTCACAATAGACCTAATTAGAAGAGTACTACTCCCCTCAAACTACCAACAGCTTATTGGAGATACCTCTATGACATAAAGAGAAACAACTAAATATAACATTTGCTTTTAAAAAAATCTGTTATGCTCCATTCCTACACAAATGTTATTTTAGTTTGATGTTGTTGTTCAGTCGAGTCCGACTCTTGGTGACCATATGGATACAGCACGCCAGGCACATCTGTCTGTGTTTTTAGTTGTGCTTATCCATATGGTTTTCTTGCCAAAGATACTGTAGTGGGTTGCCAGTTCCTCCTCCATGACCTGCAATGACCTGCACATCTTCGGTAACCCTACATGGTATAGCTCACAGCTTCAGTGAGATACACAAGCCCCTTCACCAGAACAAGGTTGTGATCCAGAAGGTTTTTCTTTAAACTAGAGTGAATGCTTATTTACCTCACTGTAAATGCTCTTCGTGATATGAAAAAGCCCAAGATTGTGTGTTAAAATTATCTATTTTTTTAATTTCACTAATAATAGCTACAAAATATAAAGTTTTAAGTATGTTTACAAACACAGTCTATTCTGACTACTACCTGTTGCTTGAGTGAAGCAGATAGCCAGGGCTGGGTCCTCTTCTGTGCATGTAAGTTCCTTTTCCTATTGGTTGTTACCCCCTAGAAGCCAGTCAATGAAATGCAGCATTTAGTTTTTTTAAGCCAGCCCATTTTTTTTTTTTTTAAAGTGGCGTCCCTCACAGTGAATTGCCCTGAGGGAGCTGCCTAGTTGGCCTAATGGGAAATCCGGCCATGCAGATAGCCAAGCGTCTGTATAGAATGTGGTCACTGTTAAAGATGCTATTAGCAGAGGGGGGAGCTTTTTTTATAATATTAACTTAAGGATTACTGTATGTGCGATTGATTTGTATCACCATTTACACAACTCTAGTCAATGAAAAATATAATGCAGGGGTAGTCAGTAAGTGGATCTGGGTCCAAATCAGGACCTCCAGCCTATTTGCTCCGGACCTCCACATCATAATTACATTTTCTATAGAATCTTCCTATAGCGTTTATATCCTCAAATAAGCTTTTAGTTAACTGGTATCTTTTTTCGTTGTTTCATTCCATATATAATCTTCTTTTTTGTGCCATTTTTAGTGCAATTGTATTAAAATATTTGTATATTTAGAACTAAAACGTTATGGAGTCCAGACCTTGACTTTATTTCCCCCACATTTGAACCTTAGTGGATTTTGTAAAAAAAAAGAATTGCCTATTAATGTAATATTTTTAAATATGGTTATTGGGAAAACCACAAAATTGGCATTAAAGCTTGCTAAGTATTTCTTGACATTATTGTAACATCTGAAATGTATATTTTAATGTAAACTTTTAATTGATTTGCTATGTTTTAATTACTTTCATTATGTTCTAGAAAACAGATTTTTACTGATGTAAAAAAATAATATTTAAACATACTGATTATGAAAAAATATACTCATTCTATGAATGGTGCCAATGAGAGCCCATCTGAAATGCCAATAGGAAGCAACAGATGGTGAAATAAATTAACAAGAACCATACTGTGATCAGAAACCCATCTGGGATTATCTGACATCCGTGTACATATCTGAAGCTGTCTCTTATATTGGGGATTACATGTTACACAGCCTTCTATATTCTTTTTTGCGTAATTGAGTTTTCCATTCTCAGACTCAATGGTCTAGAGAAGGGGTCGGCAAGTGTGGTCCCGGAGAGCAATACACAGGCCTGCATTTGAGGATATCCTTTCTGTGCACAGGTGAGTCAATCAGGATGACTGGAGAAGCGATTTACTCACCTGTAGGCAGCGGGGCTATCTTCAAATCCTGGCCTGTGTGGGGCTCTCCAGGACCGAACTTGCCCCCCCATGGTCTAGAGCAGTGTTCTTCAAATCCAGTCCTCAAGGGCCACCATCAGTTCACATTCTAGGTTTATCCTTGCTTGAGCACATGTGATCTAATCTGAGGCTAACATGTGCTCAAGCAGGGATATAGCTAGAATGTGAACTGTTGGTGGCCCCTAAGGACTGGAGTTGAGGTATACTGGTCTAGATTCATTAAACCCTGATGTATATATGTGACTAGGAAATTGCCAGTCAAAAATGATGGGAGTAAAATTGTAAGCCTGGCAATGCGCAATGCTGTTTGCCACACAATGGGCCCTCTGAGCACCGTTGCTCTGAGCCAAAGGTGCTCAGCGCAGGCCTCGCAATGAGCACCTTAGGTGCTCATTGCGAGTTGCAACTTTCCTGCTTTTGAATGATCACCGTCAGCGCTCCTTGTGAGCCCCACGATGAGCGCCTTCAGCGCTCATCTCGTGGCTCGCAATTACGCCTTCAGCGCTCATTGCAAGCCTCTGACCCTGTGTACTTTATAGGGGTCGGGCTTGAGTGTTACTGTCTTGGGTTGTGTTACTGCCTTGGGTTAAGTGTTACTGGCTTGAGTTAAGTGTTACTGCTTAGGGCTTGTTTTTACGTTCTACAGGCTAGTTTTACGTCCTTCGGCCTTGTTTTCGTTGTGTTGCATTTTTTCCACAGCCATGTTTTTCTCGCTTAGGCAATGTTTGATCTGGAAAAAATGGCAAATATGTCTCAAATTAACTTGCAACCTGACTCACAGGCTCCCTGCCTCTCCCACTGTGGTGCGTGTGTGTGAGGCATATTTGTTGTTATTTTCAGGTGTTTCCAGTTCCGTGGTTCGGCCGTTAAAGTCAGATTTTTGCGAGGCGCACAGTGCATGTACGGGTTTCGGTCCTAAGTAATACGGGTTGCAATCTTTGCGTGCACCACTGGCGATGAGCACCTCATTGCAGCCTATGTCCTGCGCCGCTGGCGATGAGTGCCTTCGGTGCTCATTGCAGCCTAAGTGCCGCGGACCTCACAGTTAAGGCCTTCGCTGTGCGAGGACCGCAAAGCATGACCGACATCGTAAATGTTCCCAACAATGACAACTATATATGTGATTGTGTTGGTGAAGTAAAAATTAAGGTACCTAAAATATTTTGCATGTTATCAAGTCAAGTTTGTCATAAGAGCAAGCTAATAAGTGGTTAACCTAGGTTGGATAATCACATATATAGTTGTGAGCGTACGAGTTGTTGCTAACGCTGCGGGCTCGCGTAGCGAGCCTGCGGCCCTCGCGAAGCGAGGGCCGCGACTCGCGTAGCGAGCTGCGGCCCTCGCATAGCGAGGGCCGCGGCTCGCGCAGCGAGCCGAGGCCCTCGCAAAGCGAGGGCACTGCCCGAGGGTCTCAGTTGCTGCAAGGAGCGCCGAAGGCGCTCCCTGCCAGCAACTGAGGACCCTCGCGAAGCGAGGGCCTCAGTTGCTGGCATGGAGCGCAACTGCGACCCTCGCAAACTTCACGTCGCAACCCAAACAGTACGACACCCAGCACCTCAAAAATACAACTTACACCTCGATTTTACTCCAAATAAAACAGTTTAGAGAGTAAAAAAAATTCGAAGCGAGAGAAAAAATGGCCGACGAACAAAACGAAAACGAGGCTACAGCACTCTAAACTCGCAAAACACCACAAGAAACTCGCAAAACACCACAAAACACCTACGGATATTCCGATACAAACGTATACCACACATTACCCGCCATTTTACGCCAATGCGGAAGTACACAACAACGGTTTGGGCTCGCGCACACACACTGTTACACTGCACACATTCAGCACGCTTACACAGCAGATCCACACCACTAATGCTGCAGCAACATCAAAACACATTCACAGCTCTTCCACACAATGCTTTAAAATAGGTAAAGTATATTCATTTATTAATGTATTATATATTTCATTATTACACACTGAACACCATTAGCTACCTTACAATTTCATTGCCGTCATTTTTTGACGGGCAATTCGCTAGTCATTTATATTGATTACACTTTTAATGGTAACATTATACGTACAGGTTGCTTATAACAATAAATTGTAAACATGTTTATTTAAACTAATATCTGCAAAATAAAGTGGAACCCTTTCGGTGTTCTTCTGACAGTATTTATATGTTTTACAGTATTACAATAAATTGCATATATCTCATCCCACTTGCTGGATCCTTAAAGAGAAACTGTAATAGAAGCTATGTCCAATCTAAATGTACATGGAGTAGTAATAGTAAAAAAATAAAGCAACATTTGCTCTGTTTACTTGATGTAGCCAACAGTGCTGCCCACTCCCAAAGGCAATTAGTGTGACATATTATGATCAACCAGGAGGGAGGGAAACAAAACAGGCAGATACACTGAACACGGAATACTCATAGAGTTAAGCAAACAAACAATATACAAAGGAGTACAATGATTTAAAAGTTTTGGAGGCAAATGTGGCTTTAACTTTTTGCTATGACTAAAATAATTTATTATTTTTTATCAATGATTGTTTTTGTGCCTTCTATGAGCCTCATTCAATTGCAATTTGGCCAATTGAACAGGGCTCTATATAAGCACAGAGCAATTTTTTTTACAGATGTTTTTAGTTAGTGAACTTCTATCCAATAGCAAGGTCTTCACTTACTAAAGACGTCTGTAAACATTTTTTTTCTCTGTGCTTATATAGAGCTCTTTTCAATTGGCCAAATAACAATTGAATGAGGCCCTATGTCAGGTATATAAAGGTTACAGTCTATTATTGTGATGTAATCATTGGAAACTGAAGCTGATTGGTTGATTGTTTTGGAAGATATTCCTTAGGTATGTATAAATATAGGTTGATGCATTGTATTTTATTCCTGAAGAAGTCTGCTATTTAGATGAAACATGTTAATGCTATTTAGTTGGAATATATATTTTGTAAGTATTATTGATTTTTTCATAATAAACATATTATTAATGTAGTACAACATTGTTGATTTATTTTCCTTTTTGTATTTTGATGAATTATAATTATTTAAATCAAAATTGCTTTGCTACAGTGTCCCTTTAACCATGTTGTGTTGACAAGACTGTAGGTGCAGTCACATCAAATCTAGTGGCACACACAATATTTTGTTTTGCAACTTCCTTCTTTAGGTGCCATCTGTAATGAGCTTGTGCTAAAGCTGCATGTTTATGTTAAGGATTCATAAAAGACCTGGAATATACCTCCCCAGCCACTGAGAGTTGATAGTCTGTTGCATTTGAGCATCGCTAGTCTCTTAAGGAAATGCAAGTGTACAATTCTCCCAATGGGATTCATTGCAACTTCATGCAGGATAAACAGCATATGTTTTTCATATGTTATTGCTCTGTTAAAGCATTACATTTTATATTTTTGCAGAAGAAAATTATATACAGTATTTGATAAGGGATTCTACATCATTATTGTAAATCAGTAGTTCATCAGTTTAATTAAAGGCTGCTGTTTTATCTGGGGAAAATTTCTAGCAGAGCCTCTGCTTAGTGAATTTTGTCCAGTAAACATGTTTTAAAAAAAACATTTAAACAATTCCAGGAATAGTATCTTTTATTCTCAGTGCAAATGCATCTATTCAGAATGATTGAAACTCTCTGGATCAATATCATAATATGTTTACAAAATATAGTAGTTGAAACAAAAAACAAGAGGCGCTCATCTAACTTAACCTAAGTAGGTTTGTTCTAGGTCTGGTTGCCTACTCAGAGAGCAGCCTCTTTTAGCTCACTTGTGCTCTTCACAGGGAGAAATATTCTATAGTATATCAGTCTGGTCTCACTCAAAAGAGTGATCCAGTACCAAAATATCAGGCAATTCTACCCTGAACAGAAGAAACAGCAAGACCCAGACATACATTTCGGCCTCTCTTGGGCCTCGCCAGTGAGGTGCAGCCCTACTCCCTGAGGCAAAGTGAGCAAGGAATCTATGTCTGGAGCCCCCTATCACCCTTATGAAGAGAAAAACCAAGCAAAAAGAATCAAAGACAAATACAGTAGGTTGTAACCAATCATATTTTTAAGAACAAACAAACAATTGTATTGCTCTGTGCCTAGTAATAAAACAACCAGTTACTTTTTTATGTACTAGCCGGGAAGCATTAACAGTGTGTGGCATGGATGTGGCATGCCTCTCCTCTTGTATTCCCCTATTGTCCAATTTATATATTTGTACATTCAGATAATATTGATATTGTGTAAGAGCTACTACAATACATTATTACTTTATATTTTGCTATAAAGGAATAAAAGCAGCTCTTAATAAGAGTGGGGGCTTGGAGTGAGTTAGGGGAATGTGGGCATCCTCTGTGCTCTCTATAACCTCCACAGTAGCTCCAGATGGCAGTACATTTGTCTTAATAGCCACAGGCATATATAAAATGACATTCTAAGTGGATATATTTCTTTGAGGAAATGCCACAACTCCAGCAGATTAATAGAAGTGTTGTATGGTCTTCATTCCTCAGCCAAGAGAATTATTTGGTCGGAACCTCTAATTAAATCTGCATTGTTCTCCCGCTAGCACATGGAGCCCAATCAAAGATGCTGCGTGTTAGTCACTGAATCAAAGTTCTCAACTCTTTGTTCAAAATCACATCCTAATACGTGAAAACATATGCTTTCTATTCACTGCCTGGGAAGTCCCGCTAATTTCAGGAGTCTGTGTTCTTACAGGAGATAAAAACAAAATGCTTTTTACTTACAGATTTGATTATTTTGTGTTGTTTTTAAGTTACTACGAAAGCTTTGAAAATAACAGCTTTTCTCAGCATGCTCAGTCAACAAAAACAGGCAACAAAAGTTCTTTGGTTTTTAACAAAATAACACAATGAATGCTTAGTTTAATTACACCTGCTATGCACCAGCTTTTTAATTTATTCCCAGTGTTTAATAAACAGTTTGGGCGCATTGCTCAGCAGTATCGGTGAGTAGGCAAACACTTGGGGAGGTGTGTTCCCAGCTGCAGCAACACCACAAAACAAATTCAATCTCTGCATTTTAGTTTAGCATCCAACTGCTTCCTGGGATTTTATGTTGCAGACTGGGGAAATAGCAAGGGATTTAAAGTCCTTGGGTTAAAGTGGGCAGTCAAGGGCAGGACTGATGGGAACTGGCTGCTGGATGGATCATTCATCAAAGTTACCTGCCTAAAAAACTACTGTAAAAACACTGCATCTGGTGTGGTATGTGTGATATAATATATATATATATATATATATATATATATATATATATATATATATATATATATATATGTGTGTATATATATATATATATATATATATATATATGTGTGTATATATATATATATATATATATATATATATATATACAGTATTTGCGAGCAGTGGAAAGTGGGGAGAGAGGGAGGGTGGGAGGGAGAAGGAAGGAGAGAGAGAGAAGGAGAGGGAGGGAGAGAGAAGGAGGGAGGAGAGTAGAGGATGGGGAGCGAGTGAGAAGGAGAGGGAGGGAGAAAGAGAGTGAGAAGAAGAGGGAGAGAGAGATAGAAGGAGATGGAGGGAGAGAGAAGGGTGAGGAGATAGAGAGAGCGATGGAGTGAGAGAGAAGGAGGGAGAGAGGAGGAGAGAGAGAAGGAGACAGAGAAGGAGAGAGAGAGAGAGAAGGAGGGAGAGAGAGAAGGAGGGAGAGAGATATAAAGAGGGAGAAAGAAGAAGGGAGAGAGATATAGAAGGATGGAGGGAGAGATAGAGAAGGAGAGAGGGCGCACAGAGAGAGGAAGTGAACACATAGAGAGAGAGAGGGTGCAGAGAGAAAGAGAGGGTGCACAGAGAGAGACACAGGGTACACAGAGAGAGAGAGAGTGCACAAGAGACAGACACATTTTAATACAAGATTATACCATCATTATTTATATCACATATATAATTGTGAGCATACGGGTCATTGCTAACGCTGCAAGCTCGCTCGCCGAAGGTGCTCCTTGCCAGCAACTGCAGACCTCGCAAAATTTACGGACTTACAAGAAAAAAATACAAGACGCGAAACATGCGCACCTGAAAACATTAAAAACACAATAAATACTAACAAGAAACACATAAAAAGCTTACCTGCAGCAAGGGGGGGGGGGCACCCAGGACCTCGAAAAGTGTAGTTACACCTCAATTAAACTAGAAATAGAAGAGTTTAGACACCCGAAAATCCCCTAGGAGAGAGAAAAAATGTCAGCTGAAAAAAAACAAAACGAGGCTATAGGACTCTAAAGACGCAAAACACCACCAAACACGTACAGATTTCCAGAAAAAGGTGGACGTGATCCAAGAACAAGGACGCCAAATCAACCACAGACGAGTACCACACATTAGGCGCCATTTTACAACACTAACTTACACAATGCGGAAGTACACAACTACCCTAACAGATTTTGCTCGAGCATGCACACTATTTACACTACACACTGCCCACATTACTGACACTTACACAGCAGCTCCACAGCACTCAAAACACACATTGTATGCTGCAGCAACATCAAAACAGATTGTCAGCTCTTCTGCACAATGCTTCCTGCAGATATTACTTCAAAAAAGGGAAAGTATATTCATGTATTATTTTATTAATTATTTAATTAGCATTAGCAAAAAAAAACAATAATCATAGTACACAAACAGCCAACAGCCTCGCAATGAGCGCCAAAGGCGCTCAGCTCAAGGCTCGAAATGAGCGTCAAAGCATCTTGGAACACCAACAAAATTAATCTCTCGACCAAACACCATTACCTGCCTTAGAATCTTATTGCCGTAATTTTTTGACGGGCAAGTAGCTAGTATATTTATATGAGTAAACAGAGTATTGTAGTATATAGTGATAACGTTTTGATTGGACAAACGTATTCATAATAGGGCGACGAGCTTTCGAGAGATGAACCTCTATTTATCAAGTCAAAAATCAATAGTGATAAAAATATGTATAGGAGTAGGAAAGTGTATTGAAAAAAAAGAGGAAAAAGAAAAAACATAGGGAAAAAAATAAATTGGGCCAAGATAAGAAACACAGACCAGCATTGTAAATAATGTCTTGATAGGTCAGTATGTGTGTTTGTAGATCAGGATTTAGATAAGAGCACAGCTGTCATAATTTAGAGCCATAAATTCCCTGGGGTACAGTAACTCATCAGTCTTCATTGTGTTTTTTGATGGAAATACTGTGTAGATTCATCCTTAAGTGTCATTTGTGACTGGTTTTCCAATGTAATAGCCCGTTTCACATATAGTACATTGTATTATGTACACTACATTGGATGATGTGCAAGTATATGACCCTCTGATGTTATAGGTTTTGTTATAATGTTGACATAGTTTACAGTGATTTTTATTGCAAAGTTTGGTGCCAATTTCTCTGTTATGCTGTTCATTGGCCAATCTTCTGTTAACCAATGTTTGTCTTAAATTTGGTGGCTGTCTAAATGCAAGAATGGGAGTTCTGTGGAATATATGTTTCAATTCTGCATCCTCTATTAGTAGTGGCTGTAAATCCTTAAATATTTTGTATATTCCTTCTAGAGCCGAGTGGTATGTGGTGACCAGTGGTTTTGTACTGTAACAGGTGTTCCCGGGGTTTTCTGTTCACCAAAGATCAGCCAAAGATTGCACATCATGATGTATAGCCACAGTCCAGGTCCCAAGGTAGAGACCTGCTATTTTAATAGAAAGATTATCTGTTGACCTACATATACTTTTGGCAATCTTATACTTGTTGTCTCTTTTATTGATCCCTAAAGATACCTGCCTTGTATATAATCAATTTTTGCCATCCTCTGGCACAGACATTACTGGCACAGACATTATATTAAAAACCACAATGAAAACAATCCCTGTACCCCAGTTGGACACATCCAAAACCTTAAATACAAAATGCTCAGAGGGAATTTCCTGAGCATTGACAAAAGAAACAAACTATAAAATACAATACTGTTGGCAGAGAATTAAAAATACAATAAATAAAGTACAAGCCACACATACCACAAACATGTTTTAGAGGCAAATTAATTCATATGTGGTGGGAATTAAGTAAAATTCAAACAGTACAATAAATTATAAAAGCTATGTTAGCTTCTGATTTAAAGTTATACCCAGTAATATTACTAATCAATAGGCCTTTGTAAGGTAAAGGGAGAGATGGACTAAAATTAATTATACATATATCAACTGAAGCTAGAACTGTTCTAGTCGCTCAATGGCTGCCAAAGCAAATACCCAGAATTAACCTACTAGAAAAACATTTAGCAAATATTCTGAAGGAAGAACATTTCTTATTCTATGTTGGAGCAGGAAAAACTATTTTACAGTATTTGGGACCCATGGGCAGAATATAATAATTTAGATTTAACAGCATTTTGATAATAATCTTCCCCTTTTATATAAGGTTAAAAATATGATATAGCAATTGAAGCGTGACTTTTTAAGTTAATAACATGTTGTCATGTAATATAAAAGAACATTTAATTATTTTGTACTTTTATCTTTTATGTTAATGTATTATTATTTGTTTGTTTATGATCTGTATGTATAAAAAAATAAAAAAATATAAGTTTAAAAAAATGCACAGGACAAGAAAACTTTCAAGAGGAAGATTTTTTTTCAATGCCAAAGATCCAGGACATAATACAATTTTAGGATATTCTCACCAAACGTTAATGCGATTCTCTTTGTTTTTTCCATGATTTGTTGTTTTATTTTACATGCAGGTATTTATGACTTTGTTCATAGTGACTTTAATGTAATGGATGTACATTTTTCTTTGTTGTTATCTGTCTGATCTGTGGGAAAAGTTTGCGGTCTTCTTTGTAGATAATGTGTCCTCCATCCAAGGCAGAATTTATTCAATGGCACCAGGTGAACCTAGGAAAACCAGGAAATTGAACATCAGGATTCAATTGCAAGCCTGCATCTTGTGGGATCCAGGCCGTATGTTTGTGGGCATGCTGCAGGCTCCCGTTCATCTCCGATTCCGGTGCTATTTAATTGAACAAGCCTGCAAGTTATGGGCCGAATGCTGAAGCCGTAAGCCATGTAGTCGTGCGTAGCAGTTCAGGGCGGGAACATGATCAATTAAGCAAGGCCATAACCACCCATTTCGAAGCAGCCAATAGAAAATGAAACCTCCATCATTACGGCAGTAAAACATGGAGGTTACATGTCAATCAATTAGGTTCGGAGGTCCGATATGCAGTCAAATTCGCAAACCCTCAAAATATGAAATAATAAAAATGAATGCCAATACTGTTCTAGTCCATATGGTTGGCTTGATATGTATTAACTTGTTGATTCCCGAGATCGATATAACCCTGCAATGACATATAAAAAGATCTACATGGTTAAGCTTTCACAAAAAGCGGTACCCAGGATCCTTGCCCAACATGCCTTTTAGAAGGGTAGATGAACCAAATTGGCCCACATTTTCCAAATGTCCTGTACAGATGGGGATTTTATCAATGTCACCAAAGCCTTCTCTGGACCCAAACTGCATTTCTAACTACAGGACTATCTTGACCCTTAATTTTTGTGGACCTTGTGAAGACCTTGCTTTTGGATAGAAGTTCACTAACTAAAAACATCTGTAAAAAATATACTATGTGCTTATATAGAGCCCTATTCAATTGGCCAAATAACAATTTAATAAGGCTGTTGATTTTGAGAAGGGATGCCCATGAAAACCCAGGCTAAATTAGCATAAAATTTGTTTTGTCCAATCACAGGCAGCCACAGCTTTGTTTCAATATCTGGGGATCAGTCTCTGCAGCAAAGCATCATAGGATGTGTAGTCTTTTCTTCCCACCACAAGGACGGAAGCAGCTTTAAGGAATGCTGCTCTGGAATAGGTCTATTTGCATAGTAAAATATGCATACAGTTTACCTGCTGCCTAAACTACTAACCATTAAGCTGAGAAGTACTTTCAGCAACCTTTTAGATGCTCTGCATCTAACAAACAAATCACTTTGCTAGCATTTTTTTTTGTTACAAAGTATTTGTATGATAAATTTGTTTGACATCTGTTAGAACTCTGGATTTTTACACATCTCTGAACTGCAATTTACAGGAAAAGTGAAGAGAAGCCTCAGGGACTTCAGATATTATAAACCAAACAAACGAAAGCAACACTTGCAAGTAATTAGGAATTGTTAGATTATTGTAGAATTAAACTAGCCCCTGTAGGAAGGCAATGCACAAAAGCAAGATTTAGAGTTATGATACAATTTAATTTTACATATATACATATGTATATGTGCATATACATGTATATATGTATGTATATATATATATATATATATATATATATATATATATATATACAGTATATATATATATATATATATATATATATACATATATATATATATATATATATATATATATATGTATATATATGTAAAATGTAATTGTATCCCGTAACTCTAAATCTAAACTTAATGCCAACATGTTTTTAGAAAGTAAACAAACTAAAAACAGTTTTTGCATTTTTATGTTTGATACAAAATTGATCTTTACTGCAGGGATTCATTTTCTTTAATCAGCTCCCTTTTATGTTCTCAAGAGGTTGTGTCCTTGTAAACTAATGATATTACCATTACTGCTGCTGAAAGCTCTTGTATTTGCTTGACCCAAGCATGATCCATTTAAGCTTATCTTAAATAACTGACACCACACCGATTGTTTGGGAGAAAACACGGGCCACAGCTTTATTATAAATAACCGATTAACATAACTTAAAATCTTGCATATATTATGCATATTAACATATTAAACTATAGGGGAGGAGCCCGGCTAAGGACAGTGACCTCACTCCTTGGGCCCTACCCAAAGCCCCCAATGCTTATTTTTAAGCACGCCCTGTGAGGTAGGGCCACGCCCACTTAGGCCAGTGGGCCGGGCAACTCACCTCGCGCCAACCAATAATATAAACAACATCTCAGAAAATTGCTACTTTTCCAATAAAAACTTTTTTTTTTATTTTAATAATAAACATACATAACCATTCTTTATCCCAACAGTAAATTAGGGTGGGAGGGAGGGATTTTCCACGGAGACCACGCCGAACTGACTCCCGGCACGCGAATGCGGCGGAAGCCCCGCCCCAGCCGCTCCTGATTGGCTGTTGCGCCTTACAGGCTCCGCTGGGTCCCCGGACGCTACGGGCTGACACAGGGAGCCTGTGCAGCCTCCGCGTCGGCATGACCCAAGCATGATCCATTTAGGTTTATCTTAAATAACTGACACCACACCGATTGTTTGGGAGAAAACACGGGCCACAGCTTTATTATAAATAACCGATTAACATAACTTAAAAGCTTGCATATATTATGCATATTAACATATTAAACTATAGGGGGAGGAGCCCGGCCACGGACAGTGACCTCACGCCTTGGGCCCTGCCCAAAGCCGCCAATGCTTATTTTTAAGCACACCCTGTGAGGTAGGGCCACGCCCACTTAGGCCAGTGGGCCGGGCAACTCACCTCCCGCCACAGAGCACGCGAGGGACTCCTCCTGAGCCTGCGATCCCCCCTGCTTTTCATTAAAGCCAAGGCCCTAACAGCGCTCTCCCTAAACTCTAACGTAACTAACTCCAGACCCATCTCCGTAAGATGGACCTTATCTGGCCCGAAAAAATCACCAGCACCGGCCGGCTCGAATTCTTTGTACCTAATGGCGATAAAACCCAGTTTCCGAACAAAACTTGACAGCTGCTGGTTAATCTTCTGCCTCGCTTTATCCAGCCCGAAGGGGTCTCCCGCGTTTCGCCAAGATCGTCTCTTTATCATTTCTGACCATATCAGGAATGTACCTGGGAACTTCTTGGTCCAGTTCTCCACGTCTCTTTTCATAACCTTCAGCATTCTTCGCATGGGCACCGCTACTAGATCATTACCGCCGGCATGAATTATATTTATCGTGGGTTGACCGTACCGCTGACTGCAAGTGTTCAACAACTCATCCAACTGGGCCCACCGCAGGCCCCGAACCCCGAGCCACCGCACGTGTAAGTCCGTAACAGGGAAACCCAGTTGTGTCCTTCCTTCTGTAACTGCAGCCAACCTGTGGGCCCAGTACACGTACGAGTGGCCCACAATCCACAGTTGCTTCTGACCTCCTGAAAGCAGAAAGCAACAGATGTTAGACTACAGCCCTGGGTCT
Organism: Discoglossus pictus; assembly: GCA_027410445.1. Classification (NCBI taxonomy): domain Eukaryota; kingdom Metazoa; phylum Chordata; class Amphibia; order Anura; family Alytidae; genus Discoglossus; species Discoglossus pictus. The sequence continues at coordinate 67,731,102 of CM050168.1, forward strand.
TACGTAAGACCGAAAACATTCTGATTCCCATCTACCAATACGCTTGACTGCCGCATCGAATAAGCCTAGTCTAGCTGCTTCAGTCGCGGCCCCTATTCTGAACGAGTGTGTTCCGAAATCTGCCTTCTCCAGGCCCAGACTGTGTAGTGCAACTTTTAGCATCCGTTCAAACTAATACCGGGATAACGCCGTCCCATCAGCATGAACTAACAGCGAACACCGTCCCACCGGTCGCTGACCAAGATACTCTACCATACACCCGCAGGGGCAGCACTCCGTGCCTACTTGGTGTAACACCACCTCTTTTCCTTTTCCCTGTTGGTCGGTCTTAGACCTCCGGAGCCATACCACTACCGTGTCTTCCCTGAGGCAGGTATCCACCACCTGTAGGCCCCCAGAACCGTGTCTGCTGCTCGCGACTAACTCCCCTATTCGGAATGCTCCGAAGAACGCCAGGGAAAAAGCAGTACGGAGAAGCAGAGATTCAAAAGGGGTCCTACACTTTACTCCCAACACCTGCGCCATCCGCAGTAACAAAGAGAAGGTGATCGGCCGCCTAGTGTCTGGCCTGCGATCCCCGTTAAACATGCCGCGCACCACCTTGCGCACTATATATTTCTTCGTAAGGTCCCTCTGCCCCACCAGTTTAAACATAAAGGCCAGGGCCATGACCTGTCTATCGACTACTGCTTTTTTCTCGCCTTCTTCGGCACACCGCAGCAGAAACCAAAGCAGTATCCCTAGGGTCTTATCCTCTGATGTAGACCCACCTGCCATCTTTACTAAGTCGTTCCATTTAGCAGATACGCGTTGTGATGGAGTGCCATTAGGGGTCACAAGAGAGCTCTGTAAGACTTCTACCCTGAGAACGAAAAGAGTTAACTCCAGGCAATTATCAGAGGCTAAATGGAAGCCCAGCTGTGAACTGCCTTTAAAAGCAGCAGAGAGATGGGTGGAGTCTCTCTCACTTAGGCTTGGGCCTAAGAGCCGTGAGCTGTGTGTGCTGCAGGCGAAAGCCCTGGACAGCTCAGCTGCTGTTGGGATCCTGAGAGCTGGGATTTGTGCTGGAGCGAGACAGTCAGGAAGACTGCTGTATTCCAGAGTTTGCTCACAGAGAAGACTTCTGTGGTATCGGAGATATTCCACTGAGAAAGGATTATCTGAAGACCCCATCCCTAAGAAGCCGGATGCAATAAGGGATAAAAAGGTTGGTGACAAATACATGTTGTTTTCACCATATGAGGATAAGAAGTACAAAGGCCCCAGGGAGAAGAGTGCATTGAGAGAAAGTAATAGTACCTCATCACAAGAGGGTGACAAGGGTCCCTGGGGTGAAGCTTAAGGTGAGAAGGGTGGGCCCTATGCTTCACCCACGATTGACAGAAGCCGTAGAGGAAAAGGCAATAAGAGACTGTTTGTTTCCTGGCCACAAGGTGGCGATATAACAAAAATAAGAGACTGTTTGCATCCTGGCCACAAGGTGGCACTCTCCGGAGCAGAGAAGCTGACTGGATATAGTTAGGGCGTTCCAGGTCACAGTAAGCCCGTTTATGTAGGATTTTATTTTATTGCTGAAGATAAGCACTGTTTTTTGTTCTGTTTGTGCTAACAAATAAATAGCAGTAAAACTCAACCTTTCACAAGCCTGCTGTGTCTTCCTTCCTGAACCAACGTGAAAGAAAACAGAACGCAAAGAAGGGGGCGCCCTGTTACATCGTTTATACGCAGATCACGTCGCCGGGGCGACAGACTGTCTGATGAGTCTCGTCACCTGGCTGCTCCAAGCTCCCAGATTTCTTTGGGAATGGCCTCCCCCAGCGTGTTCGCCCGGGGGGCCATAGCCCTGAAACGTTCTTCCTGAAACCGAGAAAGGGCGTCAGCAATGCCATTCTCTAACTCCGGTACTTGCCTCGCCTGAAACCATATGTTCTGGCGCAGGCAACACAGCACCAGGTGCCGAAGTAATCTCACTACCGGCATGGACGTTGCCGTGAGGTTATTCACCACTTGAGCAACATCCTTACTTTCCGTGTGGAATAAGACACGCCGGTCCCTAAATTCTGAGCCCCATAAGTGTACCGCTACTACCATGGGGAAAAGTTCGAGGAATGTCAGGTTTTTTGTGAGACCTGCCACCTCCCATTCACTTGGCCATGGTGCGACGCCCAATTTTCCTTGAAAAAAGGCACCGCATCCGACTCCTACACCGGTAAACAGTTTTAGATCGACGCTGTTAGCACGCTTTTTCTGAATGATCTCCGAACCATTGAAATCAGCCAGAAAGACCGACCACACCTGTGCGTCATCCCGCATGGCCCGGGACACTTTTATGAAATGATGCGGCCTGATGACACCCGCAGTAGCAAGTGACATTCTCCTACAGAATACCCTACCCATAGGAATAATCCTACAGGCGAAGTTCAACTTACCTATGATGGACTGTAACCGTCGCAGAGTCACCTTACATGCACACGCTAGAGCACTAAGTTCCACTCTCATGTCTACTACCTTCTCCAAGGGAAGACTACATTCCATTGTCTTGGAATCTATCTGTATCCCGAGGAAAGTCAATCTTTCAGTGGGGCCATCAGTTTTATTGTGGGCCAGTGGTACCCCAAAATCCCTACAGATTTTGGTGAATACTTCCAAAATGAACCGGCAGGTGTCCTGCCCAGCTGGACCGACGAACAGGAAATCGTCCAGGTAATGCGTTATGCTCCTGTACCCGGATTCTTTGTGTGCAACCCATTGTAAGAATGAGCTGAACGCCTCGAAGTAGGCACATGATATGGAGCACCCCATAGGTAAACATAGGTCAATAAAATATTTTCCATCGACGTGGCAACCGAGGAGCCGGTGGCTCGTTGGATGCACCGGTAACAATCTAAAGGCCGCTTCAATGTCAACTTTTGCCATGAGCGCCCCTGTGCCGGCCGTCCTGACCATTTCAGTGGCCCGGTCAAATGATTCTTAGGACACTGCTGATTTCTCTTTTGAAATGCCGTCATTTACTGACCCGCCTCTCGGGTATGAAAGATGTTGGATCAACCTAAATTTTCCAGCCTCTTTTTTGGGAACAACACCTAGGGGGGAGACAACGAGGTCTCTAATGGGGGGGAGGGGGGAAACGAATGGCCCTGCCATCCTCCCCAGTTGTACCTCATTGAGAACCTTAGCTTCCGCTACCCCTGGGAACTCCCGTACCGAACGTAAATTCGGGGCCGTGGACCCCCGCAATTCTGTTGTGCATGGGATCCTAAAACCCTCCTAGAAACCCACTTCCAGGAGGCGAGCCGCGGCGCTGTTGCCCGCCGATCTACCGTAGCGTTTTAGCCATGGCAGCATGCGGGGGAGGCTTATGGGCGTCTTGCCCTTTGGCAGGGGGCTCTGCCCTGCTATCTTTTGGCCTGGCACATCTGGCCAGGGGGTGCTCTCCGCCGCAGTTGGAGCACACGTGCTTGAACCTGCAGTTGGGACCCCATTTACATACCCCTTCGTTATAGGCAAAACAGGACTTGGGACCTGCGGCCAAAATGGCGGTGGGGCTCCTGACCCCACCCCCTCTGGCCCGAAAGGGCGGCATGGCTCGCATGGGTGTCATAATGTTAAGCCAGTATGCTACCGCTTTGTCGCTCTGGCCTAGATGCCAGATACTGGTGGAATTCTTCATCGTCCCGCCACCACGCCGTACCCCCGTACACCTTGTGGGCGTTGCGAATCTCATCTATGTACACGAACAGCCCCGGGCATTTCTCAGGGGGGCGCTCGCATTGAACGCATGCCATGATTGAAAAGGCCTGAAGCCACGTATCGAAGGTTCTAGGCAACCTCCTGTAAGCACCTTCCCGTAGGCTCCTCTCGCCTGAATCCATTTGCCTGGACATAGGCAGCAGAGAGAACAATCGACAAACTCCCTCCTCCAAATTTTTTCTTTAACTTCCTGGGTTAAATGCGCTCCCAGGTTGTCTAGCGCACATAAGACGATTGGTCTCATGGCTGCGTCTGGGGCTACTGCCTTGCTGCTGCTCGCTTGCGGCCCCGGCCCACCCACAGTGACCGGGTGGCCTAGTGCCGCCACATTGCCTGCGCTATTGGACTGCTCAGTCCAAGCCCCTCTGGCTAGCCCTCCTAACCACGTGCCCATCTCCTGTTCGCTAACCGCAATGTTATGTGTGGCTAAGAGGGCCTTAAGGGCCCCCAAAATTCCCCTTTAGTGTATGGCAGTATGCATTTATCTGCTTCCTCTACTCCACCAACTGCCTCACCTGCTTCTGGGAGCCTCGGAGTGGATACAGCCAACGGGGTGTCCCTACGTCTTTCCTGATGTCCTGGGGATTCCGACCGTCTCGCCCTCCGCGGGCTCCTTCCTCTTTCCGATCCGCAGGCACAGCTGCATCGGCAGGATCTCCTGCTCCTTGATCTTGATCGCCGTTCAGACCTGTGGGTGCAAGAGAAACAGTCACTAGCTCTCCGTGACCTGCATGCCTGTGCCCATACCGCTTGCTCCTCCCCTGAGGACTGGTCTTGGTCACCTAAGCTTGCGCGGCTGGAATGGGCTAGTGCCGCGGGCTCTGCACTTTGTACCAATAACCTGGGGACTTCTTGGGGCGTTGCGAAATCTACCTGTGGGTCAGGATTAGTCACTTTTTGCTGTGGCCTAACCGTAACGCCCTCAGTCTCTGTGCTCTGTCGTCTTAAGGGGGTATGGGTAAATAGCAGCGGGCTGTACCTGCTTGTGTTCTTCCTAGCTCTGGTGGGGCGCGCCGGCCTCGCCACCGCCGCTGCTACGGGCATGTCATCGATCGTGACCATGCTGTCCTGGCTGATCATCTCTCTGACCACACTGTCTCTTCTCTCCCGTGTGGTACCCGTGTCCATTTTTCTGCCGCGGCTGCGTCCCTGCAAAGCACCAGAAGCGCTGTTACTATTGGGGTTAGAGGGGACCACATGGTCGGCACCTTTTATGTCTGTAGGAGCTTTTTTAGGGCTCCTGTCTTTACTTTTATCCCCTGCGCCCCCTTTTTGGGGTGGTAACGGGGTGTTCTTTGCTCTTTGCCACGGCCGGAGCCCTTTAGGCAAAATGACTGGTGGTGGCCGGAGTTCTAGGCCCTCACCATCATCGCCCGCGGGCCCGGCTCTCTCTTGTCTGAGGGGGTTAAGGGTCTTGGCTAACCTGCCCCGTATTACCCCTGTCACCCGTGGCCTGGTCATCCACTGGACAGTGGTCTAGTGGCTCTGCATGAAAAGGGGGGGAGACAAACCCAACAGCACCCCCAATATTGTCTAGGCCTCCAGCAACTACATGCTGAGCCTGTCCAATGTAATGGGGGGCTCCTACAGAAGGCATGGGAGGGCCCAGCCTGTCCTGCACCCACCTGACCCCTTGGCTTAAGGCACGGGTCCTAACATCAGCCAGCAAGGCCTCAAGCTCTAAAGCATCCATACCCCAGGCAGACAAAACCCCCCTGGACAAAACAAAACGGACCACGAGACAGGAAAAAGACACAAAAAAGACACACAACACACGCATACAGCGCTCTCACACTATCCCTTATATGCTTCTCTTAAGCTGCGGTGTAATCTCAGACTTTAACCTACTACTTGAATATATATGTGCAGGAGCCCTCAGACCTCCGTCCGTTTTCCACGGAGGCCGCGCCGAACTGACTCCCGGCACGCGAATGCGGCGGAAGCCCCGCCCCCGCCGCTTCTGATTGGCTGTTGCGCCTTACAGGCTCCGCTGGGTCACGAGACGCTGCGGGCTGACCCAGGGAGCCTGTGCAGCCTCCGCGTCGGCAGGAACCAGATCCCCACTGTGCAGATAGAACTTTTTAATCGAAGACCCCTCCCTCTTCAGGAAGTTGGTTACCAGAAACTAAAATGGAAGCAAAAATGCATATAACCACCATGTTTGTTTATGTTTATCTGCTTCTAGAGGTAGGAAGATAAATCTCACGTGATGACAGTCCTGATTTGGGAGAAGAATATAATAAAGCTCTTCTCTTTCTTCCCTAAAGGAGCCTAGTTCAGTCTTCCCCAAGGAAATCCCTTTCTGAGTGTCATGCAATTTGTATATGACACAAATATAACAATGTATAGATTACTATAGTTTCTCGAGTTCAATGATCAATTTATAGACAAGTAAACGCTTTATGCAAAATAGTGTTTATTGAAACAATAGCAAAATGAAGAATAAACAATTGGATGTATTTAAACTTGCAAGCTTTGATTTTAGAGAGATCACAATATAAAATGAATGAGAGGTTTATTACAATGCTTGTAAATGATTGGATAACAATTAGTTTTAACACATTGTATATTCTTTTAGATCAATATAGAAATCAATAAGAATTGTACAAAATCTTATTAAACTTGGATTAACTATCTATTTTAAAACATTCTATGTTTTGTTAGTTCAATATAGAAATCAATAAGCAGTGTATAAAATCTTATCAAGCTTGGTAAAAACAATCAGATGTCTATTCCATACAATATATGTGGTATTCATATTCAGTGATATATCATGTTACTCTATGAAAGCCGTAAATAATAGTAAATAACTAATCTCTAATGTTGAGATAGGTAATATGCATATTGATATTGGTTATATATTTGGCAACATGCTCAAAGGGACCCTTTTCTATTAGAAGCCCTCAAATGCCTCAAACTTATAAATTTGACTGCAGTTGTTTTCTTTCATAAATGTTTAGATGTATTCTATTGACTCCAGTTTGCAAATACCGACCTCAAGGCTGAACTCGTAAATCAGATTTCAAGGGGTGTGATCATATGATCTGACAATATTTAAACAAACCTGTAGTTTGCTTCTTAGACACAGCCAATAGTAAATGAGTCCATCATCAGGATGTCAGTAAAACATGGAAGTTAGTCGTAATCTGCAATTGGAGTTTATGTATTAATTAATGCCAATAAGTAATATTTATAGATCAGGCACACAATCAAGCATGCAAGAAAATGCATTAGTTCATCTATTTTAGTCCATGCGGGTTTCATGGTATGTATTAACCCCTTGAGTTCTGGGATCAATGATACTCAGAAATAGCTTTTAAAAACAATATTTTTAATCGATTTTTTGTAAATTTGAGACTGTTGTATAATTATTTCTCATGTCTTTCCATGCCCTCCTATGCTTTTAAAGTACAGTATTGTGTGTTTAATTGCTGCTACTGTTCTAATAGGAGTTTGAAAAAGCCCTTGCGAGTCCTATTTAGTATTCAGAATATTTTTGACATAAACGCTCTACTTTTTTTAGTTGCGTATTAGACTTTATTTGCAATCTAAAGCTTGGGGTCTAATAGAATATTGATTTTGTGTAACTTTAGTTAGTTAGCACTTGTAATATTCCAGCTCTGCTAAAACCAATGGAGTTCTAAGGCCAAATTTGCATCTGGCTGGTCCATAGTGATTGTCGACGGGTAACTCTTAATAAGACTGCGAGTAGCTAATAGAATCTGTGGCAATTAAGAGCAGTTTTAAGTGTGGATACATTTACAAATTAGCCTATAGAATAGGGCCCAAGCTTTTCACTGTTATGTACCTGTGTTAGGCAACATGCACTGCATGCACAGTATACAGAATTAAAATAAAAGCAGTTTCCTTTCCAGACTTTTCATTGTAAGTTATCAGATCTTGCAACATATTCTATTTCTGCTTAAAATGTTTTTAAATATGAGACCGATACAGATAATTAAGTGGTGTATCTACTCTAAACAGTTTGGAGCCTGCTGTTGATATAGTCAGCCATAATACACATCAGTTCAATTTAAAAATCAATGCCAGGCTTGACAAGAAGCCAATTCAGTTATCACAGCGAGAGAGAATGGTATGTCCAATTGGAGTTACCTTTAGGTGCAGTTAAGCAAATCACCCCTATGTGTTAAAGGGACATGGAAAGTTGCTGTTTTTTATATTAAATTAAACAACCTAAGTATGTACTTGTGTATTTAAACAACATTTTATTAACAAGTGCATTAAAACTCTTTCTACTCACTGAAACCTTTCAAACTGTCGCTGCAAAGGTCCGCCACGTAACTCACGCAAGCAATTTCTTTTAGTATTAGATGTACTAACCAATCACAGATTGGGTTTCAGCTTCATGCTACTGAGTCTGCCATTGGCTAGTACACATCGTACTATACAAACATTATGGCCCTCATTCAGTTGCTATTTTGGACAATTGAATAGGGCTCTAAATAAACACATAACATATTTTTTTTAAGTAAGTTTTTACTTAGTAAGCATCTATCTAAAAGCAAGGTTTGCACAAACTAAAAACTTCTTTAAAAAATATATGTTATGTGCTTATTTACAGCCATATTCAATTGGCAAAATCGCAATTGAATGACGGTCTATGTATATAAGCTACAGGTGGCGCGGACCTTTGAACGTACTGTTTGGAAGGTGTCAGTGACTAAAACAGCTAATAAAAATATTTTTAGAGATGCAAATAGACTTAGGTACTTTATTTTAATGTTAAAAACAGGGAAACATTAATGTGCCATTAAATAAACTACATTGAAGAGCCATTGAGAAAATTGTATGAAGCTTTCAGCAAGTTCCCACACCAACTTAAAAGGATATATCAAAGGGTTATTAATTATGGTATAAAAAAATGGCTTGAAAAGTCATTTCTGACTAAAATACAAATATTCAGTTTCAATGTAATATTAAAGTATTTTTAGGACTAATGTCAACTACCCTAATTTGCAATTACACTTGTAATTTATATAGTAATCATAACCTTTGCAGTGTCTCTTTAAATGGACACTGTAGTCCAATATTTTATTATACTATTACGGTAAATATATCACCTATATAGTTGTTGAGCCTCGCAAAGCAAGGCGAGCCATCGACCCAGAGCCTCGCAAAGTGAGGCGAGTAGTTGAGGCACGTTGGACTGTGGCGCTCATTGCAGGGTTGGACACGTAGGACTTTGCTGCAATGAGGCCTCATCGCGGGCCCCTGGACTTTGCCATTTACTGCCTGTATGATGGCCTGCAGGGCTCGCAAAAATACGACTTTAATGGCCGAACGACCAAACTGGCAAAAACACACAAATATGCCTCAAATAAATTTTCACACACAGCACAGGGGGAGAGCCAGGGAGCCTGTGAGTGAGGTTGCAAGTTAATTTGAAGCATATTTTGTCTCTTTAAATGAACGAAAATCAATGAAGCGGGAACAAAAAAAATAAAGTCTGAAAAAGGATGAAAACGAGGCTCAGCAAGGCCAGTTACGCAGAACTTAGAAAATACACAACGCAAAAGACAGTAACACGAGGACCGTAAAGTAGATGGGAGGAGAGGCTCTCGATGAGCGCCGAAGGTGCTCAGAGGGGGTAGAACATCGCATTGTGTGGCAAATAGCATTGCCAGGCTTCAAATTGTATTGCCGTCATTTTTTACAGGCAAGTCGCTAGTACATATTATATTAGGCAATAACTTTTTAGTAAATCACATTTATATGTTTCTTGTCTAGTAGGTGGAACCCTGGAGGCTGAGAATAGCTCATTACCTCTCATTGAACTGCACTTCTGCAATAGACAATTGCTTATCTGATCTTCAAGCAGGAAGGAGGCTAGCAAATAGAGGAAGTACTCTATGACAACAACGGGGATATCTGTGCCTGCATATAATTGTATATAGTAGGATATTTATGATAACTACCTGTTGTGGTGAAGGAGTGTGCCTCAATAAAGCTGTGAGCTATACCATGTGGGGTTATCCAAGATAGGCAAGTCAAGGCACAGAGGAGGAAGTGGCAACCTATTCCAGAATCTTTGCCAAGAAAACCTTATGGATAAGCACAGAGGCGTAGCTAGAGCTTTTGCTGCCCAAGGTTACCCCTGAGTTTGCCGTGAAACTGAGGGGCATCCCCGGGCAGCAAAAGCAGACACAGACTTACATACAGATAGACACACACAAACACACTCACAGACACACAGACTTACACACACACACTCACAGACACACTCACAGACTTACACATACATACACACAGACACACTCACATACACACACATACTTACTCACACACATTCACTCACATGCAATCACTCATAGACACACACTCACAGATACACACAGACTTACACACACACACTGACACACACAGAGGCACACACTTACAGAGAGACACACACTCACAGACACACAGAGACACACTCACACACAGAGACACACTCATAGACACACACAGATTTACACAGACACTCACACACACACTCACTCACATACACTCACTCACACAGACACATACACTCACAGACACACACAGACTTGACTAATGGCTGGGTTGGACAAATCCCCAGATGACTATACATAGCAGTAGGCCCCTACCCTGTAGTTGGCTCCAGTGCCTTGGATCTACTGCACCTACTTAAGTTCCCCTCTAAGTAGGGAGATATATAGCCAAATTAAATTACAGCCTCATAAGTCCAACGTGTAGCACGTAAGGGCTGCGTGCTTCAAATTTGTCATTTTACGTGGCTATTAAATTAGAATGGGCTGCGAGCTACGATGAGAGACGCTATTTCGTAAACTGGGTTTTGTGCTCGAACGCAAACAATTAAGCAATCACGTAGTTACGGGTTCAGATGGAACCAATGGAAAAAGAGATCGTTAGCGTTACATCACTGAAAAAGGGGAGGGTAGATTTCATTGTACGTGCTTCAATTCCAGTTTGCGATCAGACCCACATTCCAGATATAATGCAATATGAATAAAGCTGTAAATATGTTATTCATTACATGCAACACCTTGTTTGCAGGGATCGATATAACACAAAATATAAACATTAAATAAAGTATTTTTAGGGGCCGATTTGCGGGCTTGAGAATGTTGTGCTATTAATTCTAAAACCTAACATCACTTTCCCTTATAATAAAAGTACAGTAGAGTGATTTTATTTACAGTACAAGTGCTACTAATTGTACTCTACCCCCCTTGCGGGTGCTCTCGAGCACACATTGGCCTTTGGGCTCCATTTGCGTGTTACGTGCTTGCTTGTGAGTGATCACGTTGCAATTTAATAGCTGAATTTAACAAGTAGCGGTTATAGGCATGACAGATCAAAGGACTTACGTGCGCGTAGCCTATTCTTGGCCGTCTTGCGTGTTAACACGTAAGTCCGGTGCGAGCAACGTTACAGGGCTAATTTAATAGCCATAACACGTAAATCTCAAGTTACGGGCTACGTTTTATTAGATAGTCCCAATTTAATGAAGCTGCTAGTGTGTGCCTTACTATAAGTATGGTATGTATTGAATGTCAGCTGAAGTTTGTTTGTCAAATATGTACCAAACTAACAATATTAGCAGGTGTGTAATCCATAGGCATAATACATTTTGGGGGACAAATCTATATATTTAAAGACGTTTTTTATGACTACTGGGATCCATTTTGGACTTGTTTCAACACGTCTTGAGAGCTGTGTGATGGGGGTGTTTATGTATTTGTCAGTGGTGGAATGAGTGGGAAAGTCAAGAATAGACACAAGTCCAGAGCCTCTGTTGGATAATAAGATAAGATTAGAACTGATACCAAACCCTATCCACCTCATTGTCCCAGAAGCAGAAACCTTGCATCATTCAATGCAACCTCAGCTCTGCAGAAATGTAAAAACCCCCCTACACACACAGGCCCTCATTCAATTGCAATTTGGCCAATTGAATAGGGCCCTAAATAAGCACATAACATATTTTTTTTAAAGAAGTTTTTAGTTAGTAAACATCTATCCAAAAGCAAGGTTTTCACTAACTAAAAACTTCTTTAAAAAAATATTCTATGTGCTTATTTAGAGCCCTATTCAATTGGCCAAATCGCAATTGAATGAGGCCCACAGTGTTCATCAATCTCTCATGGATCCCTCCAGGGTTCTGCATTCACATTAACATTTTTTCTTATTAAAATCTATCTATATTACATGTTTCCTAATTGATTATGTTCTAAGAAACACTTAAGGCTTCCAAATATATGCATTTTTTAATTCTGCAGTGTTTTTTTAATTTATTATAATAATGCTCAGCACAAATCACCACATGGCTCTTCTGTAAAGCCCAAATACGTCAACATGACTTCATAAACCATTGTTATATGTGAATTCAAATGACTGTTAGTGTGCTTAATTGTTTATTAATTTACTAATTATTTGGCAAAATATGCATGATCCACACAATTCTATCCACTTGTCAGTGTGTTATTGCATATGAGTATCTAAATTACGCAGATACTCTTAGGATCAATCCTGTTAGGTTGGCCAATATTAGCGCATTGGCATCTCCGCGGTTAGGCGTGTGTGCTAGTGTATGTGCGCTCGCTTGCGTCTTCTTAAAGGAAAACGCGCACGCTGCTCCGGCTACTGTCTGTGAGAGAAAATATAAGTAAACTATACACAAACACTACATATATTAATTTAATTAATAAAACAAAAATGAATAATAAAAAAAATTAACCCTAAACCCTGACTCTAACCCTAACTCTTTGCCTAACCCTAACCCCTGACCCTAACTATGACCCTAAACCTATACCTAACAATAACCCTAACCCCTGTCCCTAGATCTATGGCTAACCCTAACGCTAATCCCCCACCCAAACCCCTAACCCTATGCCTAACCCTAAACCCTGAATCTAACCCTATGCCTAACCTTAACCATAACCACACCTTTCACCTTTTATTATTATATATATATATATATATATATATATATATATATGAGGCAGATTTTCTCTTTAATTTTAAAAGGCTGAAAACCCTATATCAGGGGTACACAACTTTGGTCCTGGAGGGCCATACACAGGCCTGGATTTGAAGATGTCCCTGCTGTGTACAGGTGAGTCAATCCTGATTGCATACCTGTGCATAGAAAGGACATCTTCAGATCCAGGCTTGGATGTAGCCCTCCAGGACCGAAACTTTTGCACCCCGATCTATAAGGTAGCAGGTATATTTTACTCATTCCATCTACAGTAGCTTATAAGGAACATTTCAGAGTTACTTTTTTTAATGTTTTAGACATAGTAGGAAAGAATATTCCTAAAGTGTTCTTCATCAACTGCCTACAATCATTCCAGTGATAGATTTGAGAGTTATTGTCAGATGTAGTTTGTATTGAATCATTTACCTTTGGCTTTGACAACATGGCTGAACTCAGAACAGACAATGTGTCATTTAGGCCACTTCAGGCCTTCAGTCATGTTTTAATGCCCCCCAGGAGGGCTGTAGAGAAACACATTTAGTCTAAATATGGATGCATGAAGTAAATTATCATTATTGGGTTAGTTTAGGACAGAGTGTCAGAATTCTCCATGGGTGGTATTTATACTATTCAATGATAAAAAGTACAGCGCTTATTTAAGGTGATTTTTAACATTTGGAATGTGATGGCTTTAGAATAGTCATAATGCTTTGTACATGTTAGAATAAATTCAATGGAAATATGGTGCTGTTCTTGGAAATACAGTATGTTGGCTTATTTAGATGCCTAAAATACAAGAGTGCAAAGTTGTATTTGTGGGGTTTGATTGCCAAAAAAATTATTAGACCTGAATGGTCAGAGGTGATGTCATGTTCATTTATGCTCCTGGTTACTCTTATAATGTTGTATCCATAGTTTTGGGGGGGGGGGGGGGGGGGTTCCTGGTGGTCCAGTGGTTAGGATTCAGTGCTTTTACAGCTGCAACCTGGGTTTAATTCCAGTAAGGAAATCAAAGAGGTCACACCACCTAGAAGCCATGCAGGGTTGAGCCTGTTCAGTACTTGGATGGGAGCCCACCACAGGAATACCAGGAGCTGTATGCTGTGGCCCAGTGGAGAAGGAACTGGCAACCCACTTCAGTATCTCTGCCATGAATACCAAGTGGATCAGCCTGGTGTGTTACAGTCCATAAGGACACAATTGAACAATGCAAAAACACACATCCATATTTTAGGCACTCCTGCTCTATCTCACATTTAACTGCATCTCTCTCTCTCTCTCTCTCTATATATATATATATATTTATATGTATATATATATATATATATATATATATATATATATATATGTGTGTGTGTAAGGATAGAGTTTTGTAGTACATAGTGATACCTTTTTTTTAATTGGACAAATGTTTTATTCATGATTACAAGCTTTAGAGAGGTTTGATCAGGTCTAAAGCAATACTGACATTAAAAGGCACTTTCAGTATGAAAGTCTATGCGGATTCATCCTTAGGTGCATTTTATGGCTGGTTTCCCCTATTTAACAGGCTATTACACATACACTAAATTGTATATTGTATACCACAAAATACAGTATGCATGAATATGACCACCTGATGTTATAGGTCTTGTATATGAATCTACAGCTCCTCCCTACAGATGTCTCATCCGGCGAGGAACAAATACAAAATGTCTGTTACCGTTAAAGCAAAGTAGAATGCAATAGTTAAAAGACACTCCATAATGAAAGAGAACAAATATATATGTTTGAAAACTTTGAAGAGCATAATTAAGCAGGAAAAAAGCCATGCAACTAGATTTTAAATATAAAATAATAAATGTTGATGCCTTTGTAGAACCCTTGAGTGGTCCATGATACATTGGTGGAAGCTGTGTGTCTAACAGGGGTATTTACATTTCTGGAGATCTATGGGTCAATCCTTTGATGTAATTTCCTGCTTCTGAGTAAGTGAGAAGGAATTATTATTATTATTATTATCTTTATTTATTTTGCGCCAACATATGCCGTAGCGCTGTACAGGGGTTTAGTACATGGCAAAAAACAAACTTAACACCTTATAAAAAATGGAGGGCCCTGTTTTTGAGCATATAATCAAATGTACATAGTGCTTGTTTCCAAGACATGGACACACAATTGAAAACTCGCAAAATTACAATCTAAGGGAAGGGTTGTGGCGCCAATTTCCCTCTTATCCAGTGATTAAACAATGGCCCTGGACTTCTGCCAATTACCTCCGCTCCTACCCCCCCACACTTTCCTTGAACTTCAGTGATCATTTAAAAATGAATGGCCATATTTACTTATTTTACACAATGTAAAAACATTTGTGTTTTATCAATTAATGGCCTGCAAAGATCATACAATAGTATGACACTTCAGTGGTCCTTTCACAACCTAAAATCTGTAAATTTTTCGAAAATAATTATATTAACATCCATAAAAAAGTGTGAATTGAGATCCTAAACAATTAAATTCAAACACATTTTTTTTAAATCTTGCCACAAGGGGGCATTATGGTTTAATAATTCCTAGACGTTATAATTTGGCTGAAAGTTTACCCAACCATAAGCTTGTGAATTATTCATACAAACAACATTATTCATACTAAAAGTTAAGAAAAAATGTTCTGTTTGGACAAATGTGTATGGAAATCATTCCATGTATAAAATTATTCTGTGGGAAAGTTAAACTTCAAAAGCTTTTAATACAAAACAAATATATTATGTATCTTTTACAATGAGCACAGCATATACAATATTACAGCACATGAGTTTCTGACACACTTAACCATTTTGTTATCTACAAAGAAGTACAACAATTATAATATTTTTTTCATTTTTTTAACATTCAACTTGTATTTCAACAACTTTTAAACCATATTAACCTTTTTAATTGTCATGTATGAAGTAATAATATAACAATGCATACATATTGTGAAGCATTACACAAAGCTTTGTAACATGCAACTTATATTGGAAACAGTGGTCAACCAATTATTTTTAACAAGAATAACATTTTTAATTCTGATCTATGCATGAGTAACATAACAATATGTCAACTTTGTATGAATGAGTATTTTAAACCATTACAGAATGCTTCTTAACATGCAACCTGTAGTTGAACTACTGGTAAGGCACAAACGTATTAAATCCAGAGGAAGGCAAACAGTAAAAACCCCCATTGAAACTTATAAAATTGCATCAAAGGGGGGAAAAATTAATATTTTGTGACCCCAGTAACTGGCGATCTGATTACTCCCTGGTTGAATCCTGTCTATTTAATTATATATTTAAATTTTGAACAAATGCTTATGCTGCTACTGATAAGAACCCTTAATAACATCCAATAATGCAACTTTTTAAACCTTGTAAAACAGAATGTTAATAATGCAAACATTAAAGTATTGAATCCAGAGGAAGGCAAACCAAAGAAAAACACCAGTGAAACTTGGTCAATTGTCTCAAAGTGGACAAAAAAATGAATTCCTTCCTGGCCCCATTAACTGGTGATCGGATTACTCCCTGGATCAATACTCTCTATGTAATTAAATATTTACATTTTAGAACAAATGATTATCCTCCTACTAACATGAACCCTTAATTACATACAATGAAACAAAATTTCAGTCCTTTGAAAACAGAATTTTAACATTACAAACATGAAGTTAATGTATTAAAATTGAAACATTAAATGTCAGAAAATGCAAGGTAATTGTTTTGTGGGGCCAATCACTTCCAAGACATTCCATTTTTTTGTGTCTTGTATGTCAAAGTGTTTACCAGCAGACTTGTAATTTTGTCTATGGTATATAACCGCTGTTTATTGTTGTTTATTTGTTTTTTCACTTGTTTTTTGTATTCTTGTAGTTCTTGAAAATGGCACATAGAGTTTCCTAAGTGAAATAGTGGTCCTCTAAAAAGAGACCGCCAGACATCAAAGTTCCATTCATAGTGCCATTTTATAGCTTTCCTTAGCGAAATAGTGGTCCTCTAAAAACAGTCAGAGTGACATAAAATTGCGTCCTAGAAATAAAACCACTGTTCTCTATATTTATTGTGGTATTTTTCGTAAATTTGTTGTAGATATAAGAGCACTGTTGTTTTTTTAATTGGGATATTTGTAAATATTTTTTTTCTAATTTAATTTACAGTACTTCATAGTAGACAATGTTTTTTTGTAAAAATTCAGCCATCATCTCATAAATTACCCTGACTTTGGTTGTTTTCAATACAAACTTTAATTTCTTCTGGATTTTTGCATTTTGAAATTTCAACATACAGTTGGCCATGGGCAAATACTGGTTCTTCTAAAAAGATTCCAACAGATTTAAAAGTTTGTCCTTGTGATTTATTAATGGTCATGGCAAATGCCATGATGATGGGACATTTTCTTCTCTGAAGTATAAAAGGCACACTACTTTCACTTGGTGCTAAATCTATTCTTGGTATGAAACCCTTTCACCTGTGTGGGTACCATTGCCCATTTCTGCATTTATGAAATGGTCTTTTAATTCTTAAAAAATTAATCTGGTCCCATTACATAGTCCTTTTTTGGGGTTCAAATTTCACAGTAACATGACAATTGCACCTTTTCTAAGCTGCAAAATATGTGGTGGCATTCCAGATGGAGTTAATGAATTAATTAGAATGAGTTTCTTTGTCATCACCAAGTGATGACACTGTGATAATTTTTTTTGTGGTGCATCTATTAATTTAAATATTTCATTATTCAGAAGCAATGCATCTTTATTTTTTGATGTTAATATTACTTTGGTTACAAGCTCTGCATAATCGTTGTTAGTTATTGTATTTTGGAATATAGCCGATATAATGTCCTGTTTGCAAATCATTTGCAATGGAATTTCCACGGTATCATCGGGTAAATTATGAATTTGTTCTGTTTTTCCTTTTCCAATTTTGATGAGCCACTCATTGAATCCATTCTGTCCTTCTGATCTCATATTTTGTTCTAATTTGAGGTGAGTAAAGAGTTTCCATAGTGTATTTGACTTGATACAAGTTTCTACAATGTCTGTACGATTTCCATGGATAACAACAGGTAATGTTTGCCTAAAATCTCCACCCAACAACATCACCTTTCCACCAAAAGGCAAATCATTATCCATGACTTCACGCAACAAACGTTCAATACATTGTAGCGCATGGCATGACATAATTGAAGCTTCATTGATTATAATTAATTTACTTTTGTTAAAAAAAATTTGCATGTAAAGATGTCATTTGAATATTCGACACTGATGTTTCCAAAATGGGAACTGGTAGTTTAACTCCAGTATGCACAGTTCTTCCACCTTCTAACAAAAGTGCTGCAATTCCAGTTGTTGCAAATGGCAGTGCTATTTGACCTTGTGCGAGAACGAAACTCATCAATAAATTATATAGATACGTTTTTCCTGATCCACCAGGTCCATCTAGATAGAAATAATGTTCTTTGAGTAAGTAATCCTCTTGTGCACTTTTTATGGTGTTAAATGCTTGCAATTGTAATGTATTTAATGTTGCAAGTATTTTTTGTGTTATTTGGTTTTGATCATATAATTTATTCAAAGTTGGTGCTTGACACCTGATAGGTATATTAATATAATTATTAAAAAAAAAAAACTCCTTGTCTATATAAAAGTTTATTCTTAAGATGACCCTAACAAGTTTACACATTTATTTATAATTCAAATGTTTATATACTTATTTATATTTTAACTCACTAGTTTTATGTCATTATCACATTTAAGCTATTATCATACACTGTCCCATGAATGCAGCAACAAATTATAGAATATAGTATTATTCCATTATTATTACTGAGCAGTAGCATCAGATAATGGAATAATAACAGATACCTAGTTATGAATATTTAGGCACTGTATATGAAACAATTACACAGTAGGGATTCTAGTAACCAAAAGTTTGCACAAGCTTACATTTGTGCTTGATAGATTAGTGGCGCTGATAGTGGCAATTCACACAATGTAGCCGTTCTTCAGCGGAGTAATGTGATGCAGGGAGGTCAGATGACAACAAGTGAGTTTCAGCATGGGAGCGTCCAATGAGACGCTCCCAAATCTTAGACCATGCATAGGCTAATCGATCCGAACGCAGACTCACGTCTGCTTAGTTTTTATTCCACATACGTCATGACGTCATATGACGCGACGCTCGCAGCGGCCGCATCCAATGACATTCTTTGGGGGCGTGGCCTCCGTTCAATAAAAAGCCCGCGAAGGGCAAACAAAAGAAGTGGCAGCCTTTGAGAAAGTTACCATATTGGTAACGAAACCGGTCAGGCAATGATATAAACTGCAACTATAAGTCCTCATTACATTGGTTTAGTTCACATACTGCAAAGCCTTTATGGCACTGGTTGAAACTTTTTAACATAAAAGTTTTTAATATAAACCCACAGTTATCGATATGATTTTTCTATTCTTTGTTTATCCAATGATTTACAATTTTTTTTTGTTTATATGAGGATAATCCATATATTTTTTTCTGGCCATCCCTTATCACAAGGGTCTTTTTCATTATTTTTGTCACATTAAGTGTTATTCCACAGTACCTTTAAATTCTTAACACTACATATTTCTACCTCAGTAGCACATAGTACTTTATACATTTATTATTCAGCACATGCCATTACTAGATTCTGGCATTCATCACTATTATATGCCATTACAGTCACTATTTCCTATTAGGCATATATCTGGCCATTGGGCCTCTATCCTCATTCCTATACCATTCACATATCACTCACTTATAGGTAGTCCAGCCAGATGGTAGCAACCTCATACCTATCCCTAACTAGTAGGGTTTATAATTTTTTATAAACTTTTATTTTTAACTTCTTTTTAACCACACAGAGCAAGCCGGGTAGGCAGCTCACAATAAAAATTCGCACATGAACGTTTTTTTTTAATAATTATATTATTATTTGGTTTTGAAGCTGAGTATCATAGTCTTCAAAGTTTATTTCATCTATGAGTCCTTCATCTGGCAGATTAAATTTTGCACAATTTAATCCATGAGAGAGAAAGACCTCTTGAATTTCAATTAATGCTTTTAATTCTGCAATAGACTCATTGTATCGTTGTAGAAAGTCTTCAGATATATTTGTTTTCAATATGTCCCACAAAGCTAATGCATTTGGAGCATTTGAGAAGATGCAAATGAATGCAAATTGTTCTCTCATCTGCCGTGGCATTTGACACAGTGCTGCTTCTTCTAGACATCTTTCCCATTCTGTATCATCAGCCAGGACGTTTCTGTGTCATGCAGCTAAATGAAATGTGTCATAAACTGAGTCATTAACAGTTCTCAACTGTTCAAAACTTTGTGCACCAGGAACATTTGAAAGGAGTAAACGTAAGCAGAAACGTTCAAGGTCTCTTGGATTTACAGTGTTATAGTTATAATTTTATTTCCACAGGTTTTTCTTTTTTGCCATAATCCATTAACAAAAACATAATGATATGGAATGTCAATGTATAACAATTCCCTTGCCTCCAAGTCAGTAG
This sequence comes from Discoglossus pictus, assembly GCA_027410445.1. NCBI lineage: Eukaryota > Metazoa > Chordata > Amphibia > Anura > Alytidae > Discoglossus > Discoglossus pictus. Next base: position 67,751,369 of record CM050168.1, read on the forward strand.
AATTTCATTGAAACCACGCAGTTAGTGTAGTTTGTCGATGCTCACTTTTTGCCAAAGCTTTTCTTTCATTTCCAACATTGAAATAAACTAAGTGTCTTTGGGGCAAATGTACAGCTAATAAATATACTGCATATGATCGGTAATGCATTTCAAATTTGAAAATACGCCACATTGCTTCTGGCGCACTTACATAGCGAGCAACTACATGAGAGGCAAGTTCATCATGTAATAACTCAGTTTGTTCTGGATTTTCTGCACTTTTTACAACTACAGTAGCTGCATCATAGCCTTTGTAAATATATTTGTAGACATATTTAATGGATTTTATAGAAGTGCAAGCTTCCACATTAATGTATGCATTATACTTCATGAGCAAATGTGAATTGTATGGCAACACATATCTGTTATCAACTTTTTTCCACAAATTATGGCATTTTGGACTTCTTTTCTTCTATATAATGGACAGCCATCACAATTAGCATATGTTTTGTCTCTATAATCTTTTGGAAATTCTTTAGTGCATTTTTTATTTTCCATACATGGTGATTGTGGATTAATATCGCCACATAGTCCATGAATCATGTGATGAGTTACAATCTCATATAGTCTACCATGTATTTCTGGATCTGGTAGTTTAGCAATAATCACTGAATCCACGTTATCACCTGTATCCAATTTATATTTCTCTTGAATATTATAAGCATATGTGCACGTGAAAATTCTATGGTATAAACAAAAGCCAGACATTTGCCAAATAACTGTGTTATGGTTATGTCACCTATCAATTCAGTTAATTTTATTTTGAAGACTCTTGCCACTAAATCTGGTCTATCGTAATCAGTTTGTTCAATTAGGAGATTCTGTACAATCTTTGGCCACTGTGGATTACATGTAAATGTAATAAATAAATCTGTTTTTCCAAATTTAGTTACAATAGCAATAGCATCATTGTATCTTTCTCGCATATTGCGAGGAGATCCTTGGAAAGAAGAAGGTAAAATCCATCAGTCCACAATACTGTTCTACACGTAGTTTATCTTATTGATATTTTATGAAATGTAAACTATTTGCCCTAACTTGCAAATATGAATCAATGATCCATTGTTGTGTCAGTTTTCCACCACATAAAATGGGATTAAATCTGTCTCAAATGGCAGTTTGAGCCACTTTAAATTCAAGCATGGAAATATTATTTCTCACACGTACTTTCGAATTTGAGTAACTGTCAAGTGTTAATTCGGGTTGCCATCCAGCTTCCCCATTGGGGATAAAATGGAATATGTCATTGGATCTAAATTAGTACTTAAGATACTTATGTTGATGAAATGTTGCTCCTCATTTCTGGGATATATTCTAATATGCCTTTGAAATGATGGTTCTACCTTTTCATTTTGAAAGACCATTGCAACCTCATTTGATGTTGGTAAGTTGTAATCACGTTTATCAGTATGGCAATCTCTTTTAAGAACCATATTGACTTTTGGGATTGGCAATTGATGTAGTTCTGCATGTATTATTTGTTCTTGTTCTATTTCTGACAATTTTTTATAAGCTTGAGTGTAGAGGGTTTTAGCTATAATTTTCTCAAGCTCTATAAAAACACTGTTTAAGCATTTTTTATTTTCTGGAAGCTGCATACGTTGTTCAACAGCTTCCATTGTATCTAGGACTTCTTCTGGATGTAAATGAGAAGTATGATGGTAATTTTGTCCTTGAACGTTGAAACAGTAAGGTCCATGTCCTGGCACATTAGCAGCTAATGTTGCATCCATATATGCAAAGGATATGGCACTATTATACGATCTTATGTTTGTTTTGAAATGTTGGTAATTAGGGAAATTAGGCTCAGTCATAATGCTTTTTAAATATGTGGGGAAGTGTTGTGTTTGTGGAAGTCTTACCTTGCCTTTTTGACAGCAACTAACGAACTGGCCATCTCTGGATCTTTCCTGTTTGAAATGATAAGCCCCACAAAACTGACAGACAATCTTCATAATACCACAATTATGAATGTCTACTGTTAAAGATTTAAGTAAAGGACAATTCTGAGAAAATATATAAATATGACTCTCTAAATCATCATTAGAATTCTTATCAGATTGTTCAGCAACATTTTCTAAATGCTTTTGTTTTTTAGTTGCCTTTTTGGGCTTGGATGTTAGTTTGTCAGCCGCTAGTGTTTTGCTTGCGAGTCTCTCCCATTCTTTTTGTTGTTGAATTTCCTTTTGCTTTGGTGTCTGTTGATCTGCCCATGTTGTTTTGACATTGTCTTGTTTGACGCCTTTTCTTTTCTTCTTTGCTTTCAGTATCTGCCATATTAATTTGAAAATAAAAGTAGTACATTAGTACTTTTGCTCCTTTTTTTTTGTTTAAATTAACTTTTTTATTTTTTTTTATCCTATCCTGTTTTGTGTGCACCAGTGTTTGCATTATGGGGTTAGCTTTATGAGGTTAGTTAGTTAGGTTGCAATCTATTTTGTTAAAGGCACACTGCAAACATGATAGGTCCTTCTATTTTGTATATGTTAACAGCATTTCTTGTGTTATGCTGTTTTGTGTTTGTGACAGTGTTGTGATTATGATTTTGTATTTTTTTTGTGTGCTACTGTTGTGATTAGGTGTTTAGGGTATGGAGTTGGGCTTAGAGGGTTGCACACCTAAAATAGTATATATGCTTCCATTTTATATGTGTAAACAGCAGTACTGAATGTATTTTTTTTTTGTATCTTGTAATGCAGTACCTCTTGTCTTCAATGTGTTGTGTCTAAATTCCTGAGAGTCTTCTTCAAGTATCTGTTGAGAATTACAGAGAGAGGTGCAAATCACATATAATAGTTGTCAAACTGCGATTCACGCTTGTGACAAATCGCAGTTTGACAACTACGATTGCCGCAAATGGGCGCGCATGCAAATTACGCAAGGGGCCAGGCATGCGCATTGCGCAGCATTGCAAGACCAAGGAGGAGAGAGAGAGAAGGAGGAGAGAGAGAGAGGAGGAGGGGAGACACACAGGGAAGTAGGGGGAAGACACACAGGAGAGGAGGGAGACACAGAGGAGGGGGGACACAGAGGAGGGGAAGAGACACAGGGCAGGGAGAGGAGGGAAGAAGAGACACAGGGGATGGGGGAGACACACAGGGGAGGGAGGGGGGGAGAGACACAGGGGAATGCGAGGGGGAGAGACACAGAGAAGGGGGCAGAGACACAGAGGAGGGGTGTAGGAGACATAGGGGAGTGACACTAGGGGGGAGATACACAGGGAAGTGAGAGGAGGGGGGAGAGACACAAGGGAGTGAGAGGGGGGGGGAGAGACACAGGGGAGGGGGAGACACACAGGGATGGAGAGGAGGGGGGTGAGACACAGGGGAATGAGAGAGGGGAGAGACACAGAGGAGGGGGAGAGACACAGGGCAGTAGGGGGAATACACAGAGGAGAGGGGGGATACACAGAGGAGGGGGGATACACAGAGGATGGGGAGAGACACAGGGCAGGGAGAGGAGGGGAGAGAGACACAGGGGAGGGAGAGGAGGGGGGAAGAGATACAGGGGAGGGGGAGACACACAGGGGAGGGAGAGGAGGGGGAGAGACACAGGGGAATGAGAGGGGGGAGAGACACAGAGGAGAGGGGGAGAGACACAGAAGAGGGGTAGAGACACATGGGAGTGAGAGGAGGGGGGAGAGACACAGGGAAGTGAGAGGAGGTGGTTGAGAGACACAAACGAATGAGAGGAGGGGGGAGAGACCCAGGGGAGTGAGAGGAGGGGGGGAGAGACACAAAGGATTGAGAGGAGGGAGGAGAGACACAGGGGAGGGAGAGGAGGGGGAAGAGACACAGGGGATTGAGAGGAGGGAGGAGAGACACAGGGGAGGGAGAGGAGGGGGAAGAGACACAGGGGAGGGGGGAGACACAAAGGAGTGGGAGAGGAGCCGGGTAGACAAACAGGGGAGGCAGAGGAGGGGGCGAGAGACACAGGGGAATGAGAGGGGGGAGAGACACAGAGGAGGGGGGAGAGAAACAGGTGAGTAAGAGGAGGGGGGGAGACACAGGGCAGAGACACAAAGAAGTGAGAGGGGGGAGACACAGGGGAGTGAGAGGAGGGGGAGATAAAAAGGGGAGGGAAATGAGTGGGAAGAGACACAGGGAAGGTGGGGGGAGACACACAGGGGAGGGAGAGGAGGGGAGAGAGACACAGGGGAGGGAGAGGAGAGGGGAAGAGACACAGGGGAGGGGGAGGCACACAGGGGTGGAAGAGGAGGGGGGTAGACACACAGGGGAAGGAGAGGAGGGGGGAGAGACACAGTGGAGGGAGAGGAGGGGTAAGAGACACAGGGGAGGGAAATGGGGGGAACAGACACAAAGGAAGGGGAAAGAGAAACAGGGAGGGAAGAGACACGGGGGAAGAGACACAGGGGAGGGGAGGAGACACACAGGGGAGGGAGAGGAGGGGAGAGAGACACAGGGGAGGGAGAGGAGGGGGGAAGAGACACAGGGGAGGGGGAGGCACACATGGGTGGGAGAGGAGGGGGTAGACACACAGGGGAAGGAGAGGAGGAGGGAGAGACACAGGGGAGGGAGAGGAGGGGTAAGAGACACAGGGGAGGGAAATGGGGGGAACAGACACAAGGGAAGGGGGAAGAGACACAGGGAGGGAAGAGACACAGGGGAAGAGACACAGGGGAGGGAGAGGTGGGGAAGAGACATTTGGGAGACAGGGGGAAAGACACAGGGAGGAGAGGGGGTAAAAACACAGGGGGGGGGGAGAGACACAAGGGAGGGAGAGGAGTTGGAAAGGAAACACAAGGGAGGAAGTAGACAGAGTGAGAGACTAGCAATGAGCACTGAAGGCGCTCATCGCAAGGCCAGTAAAGTAGAGGCGGAGAGGCTCCCATTGTGTGGCAAACAGCATTGCCAGGATTCACATTTTATTGCTGTCATTTTTGACGGGCAAGTTGCTAGTGTTAAAATAACATTTAAATCAATTTGTTTTTGTACTAAAACCATACAAAACAGGATATATACTTGCATTTTGTATGTATTCAGAGAGGTTTAGGTTATGGGGTTAGGACAGTGGTGCATAGAAAAAAGGATAGATCCTTTAATTTATTATGTTTTAAGAACCTTTGTTGTAGTATCCTGTTTTTTGTGCGCCACTATTGGCATTATAGGTTTAGGTTATGGGATTAGGGCCAGAGATTGGTGCCCACAAAACAGGATATATTCTTCATTTTATATGTGTTAACAATATTTGTTGCAGTATCCTGTTTTGTGTGCCCCACTGTTGGCATTAGGGGGTTAGGGTAGGGTTTTTTTTCTTTTGTGCTATCATCTTTTGTATGGGGCACTGTTGGCATTAGGGTATGTGGTTAGGCTTAGAGGGTTCGTTAGGTTGCGGTGCGTTTTCACATTGGCATTAGGGTTGTAGGTTATGGGGTTAGGCTTAGAGGGTTTTGCTAGGTTGCAGTTCGTTATCACAATGGTACACACCAAACAGGATATATTTTTTTATTTTTTACTTGTTATAGTGTACCTGTTGTCTTGAATTTGTTGTCTAAAAATGACAGAGGGTTCCCTGCTGCCAATCCTCCTGCGGCACTCTTCAGGCAGTGTTGAAATAACTTTTCTCAATTTTTTTTTTTTTTACTAAGACCATAGTATTTATGTTAAGCAAATATATTTTTGTACATTACCTGTTGGGTTTAATTTGTTGTCTGTACATTTCTGCAGATTTTACTGTCTGTTAAACCGTGCAGTGCTGCAAATTAGTCAGTGACACTGTTCAGGCAGAGTCTGCTGAAAATGAGAAAAAAATGGAAATCTTGAAATCCACTGTAAATATTTTTTTGCTAAAAGCGTGAATTAAGTTTTTAAATATGTCTTAATAAAAGCTATTTTCTTTTTGAAATTTCTCCTTTTTTCTTATTTTTAAATTTACACTATTTTACCGCACCTAAACATTTATCTGTCATTTTAAATCTTACTATACATGAATAATGTCTTTTAATTGCTTCTGTACAGTAATATTGTTGTTTTTGTCAATACTTTAAACTCAAGTATTTTTTTTTGTAAATTATTAATTTATTATTTAATTGCAATTTTTAAAAAATATCTTTTCAATGTTATTGTACCTGAATAATGTTGTTATTGGCAATATTTCAAACCATATATATATATATTTTTTTATTTTTTTATTATTTATTTATTAATTAATTAATTAATTAATTAATTATAGCTTACCTATTTCTTGTAATTTGCAAATGTTAAACTTCTAAAGTGATAATAAAGTTGCTTCAGAAGTAACGCCAGCAGTGAAATGTACAGTCACACTGTTCATCACCTGAGGAGAAATGGAGAAAATTCCAGAAAGTGTGCAGTATTTATAGTGTGTGAGCTGAAGTAGAAACCGTTATAACGCAATGCGCATGCGCTATTTGCATTCCAGCTGTCAATTTGCGTTCCAGCCGCCATTTCTGGCAACGTATTTACTTCTTCCATAAAAAAAATGGCATCTATTTTGTATGTGCTATGTGCTGCAGGATGTGTGTTATGCAGTGTTACTGATTCAGGTTAAGTGATCCGAGTACGTTTTTGAACTTGGCCTTGTTTTCGTTAACTTCGTATTTTTTTGACCTTGTGTCGTATTTTTTTTTTTTGTGTAAGTCGTATTTTTTTTTGTTTCTAAGTCCCACGGGTCAAATACATTTATTTCTAAGTCCCGCTTTTCAGTCTTATGTGCCTGATGGTGTTTTCCGTGGTTACGGGTTGTGTAGCCTCATCTTCGTTTTTTTTGGGCAACATTTTTTATTTGTCGCTTAGGTGATTTTCGAGTGCCAAAACTGGGCAAATTGGGGTTAAATTATTTTTCAACCTCACTCCCAAATGTCCTGGCTGTCCCCCCGTGTTGTGTGTGTTTTTTTTTATTATATCATTTTTTTTATTTTGTTTGTGTTTTTATTGTTTTTGGATGTGCGCTCATCTCTACTAGCGCAATGAGCGCCTTCGAGGCTCACTGCCTAAGTTGTATGGGTGCCTATGATGAGGGATGAGCCCGCAAGCATTAGCAACAACCCGCAATGCTCACAACTATATATGTGATAACTCTATGAACTATTCCTTTCTGGATCTCTACCTTCCCACTTGTGCACTTTAATGAAGCTGTGAGTTATACCAAGGGCAGGTCATAGCAGAGAGGTCAGACAATAAGTGGTCCACTGGAGAAGGAACTGGCAACCCACTCCTGTATATTTGCCAAGAAAACCCTGTACAACCACAATATGGGATTGAAGAACTAAACTTGATAATGTACACATAAAATATAAAAAATAGTATATTTGCCACAAATCTACAAATGCATTAAGCTGATGGTGGCAAAAGAGTGATGTAAGTCGTCCATCGTACAAAATACAGTAAGCAATTAATACACTTGTATGAATATTTGCTTGTCTAAGACCAGTCAGAAACCCTGTTTCCAGTCCAAAATCTCATGATATACAATGTCTCCACTAACAAGTTGGGTTCTTTAATCCAAAGCTATTTTAGCTTGGCCACTTTATAGCATATAACGCATATGAGCATGTTCAGGTTGGATATTAATAAGTTAGATAACCTACTAAGAAACAGCCCTGTTTAGATATTTTGAATCTCATTAGTGTACTTTATACACTCTATTGCACGCTATACCACTTATCCCAAAAAAAGTGTAATATATTAGTATTGGTCTAAAAGCTCAAAAAATTTAAATTAGCATAAGCGAGGTCTTAGCTAGATTTCACAGTTATCTGATGAAAAAGTAAATATGCAAAGTTTCAAAGAACTAACATCTAAATTGATATTAAAAAAAGATTTGTTTACTTTTTACAAATTAAAAACGGAATAACTGATAACTTTGAACAGTGCATGGAAGGCCCCGGTGCATCAACTCACACATTAACTATATGTGTATATATATATATATATATATATATATATACATATATATATATATATATATATATATATATATATATATATATATATATATATATATATAATATATACATTTATTTATATATTTATATACAGTTGTGCTCAAAAGTTTGCATACCCTGGCAGAAATTGTGAAATATGACTGATCATGCAAAAAAAATTTTTTTATTGAAGGATAGGGATCATAAGAAGCCATTTATTATTTTATAAATCATAATGATAACAGAAATTACCCAAATGACCCTGATCAAAAGTTTACATACCCTTGAATGTTTTGCCTTGTTACAGACACACAAGGTGACACACACAGGTTAAAATGGCAGTTAAAGGTTAATTTCCCACACCTGTGGCTTTTTAAATTGCAGTAAGTGTCTGTGTATAAATAGTCAATGAGTTTGTTAGCTCTCACGTGGATGCTCTGCGCAGGCTAGATACTGAGCCATGGGGAGCAGAAAAGAACTGTCAAAAGACCTTCAAAAAGATGGAAAAGGAACTTCATAAAGATGGAAAAAGATAAAAGATATCAAAGCCTTGAAAATGCCAGTCAGTACTGTTCAAACAGCTAATAAGAAGTGGAAAATTTGGGGATCTATTGATACCAAGCCAAGGTCAGGAAGACCAAGAAAGATTTTAGCCACAACTGCCAGAAGAATTGTTCGGAATACAAAGAAAAACCCACAGGTAACCTCAATAGAAATACGGGCTGCTCTGGAAAAAGACGGTGTTGTTGTTTCAAGGAGCACAAAACAACGATACTTGAACAAAAATTAGCTGCATGGTCAAGATGCCAGAAAGAAGCCTTTAATGTGCCAATGCCACAAAAAAGCCTGGTTACAATATGCCCAACAATACCTTGACATGCCTCACAGCTTCTGGCACACTGTAATTTGGAGTGACAAGACCAAAATAAAGCGGATGGTACACCCCCACGAGGCCTGAACTTGGTGTGTGACTGTTTAAAAAAGAGCATTTCTACTGAAATTAAGGTAATGGAAGGGGAGCAGCTATGGAAAGGGGTCTTCGGGGAACAAAAATGGGTAAGGGTCTTGGGAAGGTTTGCTGTTATGGGAAGGGGTTTACAGGAGGGGGGAAGTTATAGGAAGGCACCTGGGGGAGAGTGATTTGGTCTACGCACGCCCAGCACAAAACCTTTCTTATAAGCCATCCGGGGGCCCAAACATTTTTTCGCATAGGGCTCTCCATTCTCTAGCTCCACCACTGCTCATAGATCACGTTGCTGAAAATCAAGTCAGTAAATTAAAATTACTCAGTATGTCCCAGAAGCTTATGTCATGTAGGATTCAATTAACTGTCTGATATAGATCGTGGTAAGTGGGACAATAAACATAATATAGGAGACACTCTTCCCATATGTGCAAGGAAGGGTGAAAACTCCTTAAATCAGCAGATCATGTCCTAGGCATTACACAGGGACTCTGCACCTGCTCTGGGGGAGCCTCACTGCTGTTCAATTTCTACCACTCTGGGCCCCCTCTGCCTCACCAGCTCCTGCACTTTTATTGCTCCCCTGACTGTGCATCTTCTGACTGGGGCAGGTAATCCCGAGTGTCGTTACACACACGTGATGTCTTTCAGGATCCCCTGGACCCTGGCACAAGACATGCCAGCAGGGGAGGCATAGAACTGCAAAAATTGGTGAGGATGAGGGGACTGTGGGGACTTAGGCTGGTGCGGCTGTGGTAATGGGGTCCAGGAGGAACTAGTAGAGGTCAGGAGGGGCATTGAAGTCTTCTGAGGTTGCAGGACTTTGGCAATGAGCTCCAAAGACGCTCTTTGCCCTGCTAGCCTTGAGGCATTGAAGCAAGTGGGACTTAGGCTGAAATGAGCGCCAGAGGCGCTCCTTCGAGCCTTGCAAAGTGAGGCGAGCAGTTGAGGCATGCAGGGCTTAGGCAGGTAAGGGGTGCAGGACTTAGAAAAAAAAAAAATCCTCGGAATCTTGGGGCAAAAAAATACGACCTCGGAAAAATACGAAGTTAACGGCCAAATCACGGAAATCGAAAAAGACAAAAAAAAAAAAAAAGCATAAAAACTAAATTAAAACACACTCATCCGCAGCAAAAAAGTGTGTGTATACTGTATATACATTTGCATGTCGCTGCTCAGCTTCCCAGAATGCAAATTATTAACTGTTTTTCTCAGAACTCTGAGCTGGAAAAAGTTTTTTTTTATTTTTTAGACATTTAAATGTGATATATATATATACACACACACAATTATATAATTACTAGCGACTTGCACGTCAAAAAATTATGGCAATAAAATTGTAAGGCAGGTAATGCTGTTTGCCACACAATGTAAGGCTTTTAGTCCATTGAGTACCTTCTGCGCTCATTGCGAGCCTTGAGCTGAGCACCTTTGTAGTTAAGCTCCTCTGAGCACCCTGGGCGTTCATTGTGAGCTCGGCGCTGAGCGCCTTTGGCAAAGCGAGTCTCTCCTCTGCTCTGTTTTTTTTATATAAATATATTTTTTTTATAATAATTAATTCATTAATTAAATAATAAATTAATATACTTTACCTATTTTTAATGAATATATCCAGTAATCAATATGCTAAAGAGCTAATAATCGCTGTTATTTTTCTGCAGCATACAATGTACATTTGGACTGTTGCTGATCTGAGGAGAAAGTGTCAGCAATGTGGCAAGTGGGCAGTGTAAATAGGCTGCATGCGCGAGGGCAAACCGTTTATTTAGTTGTGCAATGCTGTATTTTAGTATGGTAATGTTATTAGTTTCAAGTTAGTGTTGTAAAATGGCGGCGAGTGTGTATGTGTTAGGCGGGTCTCTAGCATTTTCCGTCCTTGCTAATAGTGTATTTTGTACCTCGTACGTTCCTGGGTAAAAGTTGTATGTGTCTGTCGGTGTTTTGCGTGTTTAGGGTTCGTGTAGCCTCGTTTTTGTTTTTTCCGGCACCCATTTTTTCACTCACTTAGGTGATTTTCGAGTAGCGAAACTCTACTCAAATTTAACTTAAATTCACTGCAACCTCACTCGCAGATGTTCTGGCTGTCCCCCCGTGCTGTTTGTGGTCTTTTTGGTATTTTTTTCTTTGTCTTTGTTGTGTTTTTGGATGTGCGCGGTTCGGCCTTTAAGTTCGTATTTATTGCGGGTCATATTTTATTTTCGCTAAGTGGCGGTTTTCTTTTCAAAGTGTTACGGGCCGTCATTTTTTCAGCCGATTTTTTTCAAAGTGCTACGGGTCTTGCACTGTGAATTGTGTATTTGAGTTTTCTGATGTTCTGTAGTCCCGCGGATCGTAGGTATGATACTTAATGCGTGCGAGGTCCTTCGGCGCTCCCTGCCTAAGTCATACGAGTCGTAGGGATGAGCGCCTTTGGGGCTCCTTGCCTGGCCGCAGCTGCGAGGGCTGCAGTTGCAGCAGGCTTGCTTCGTGAGCCCGATGTTTGTTTTAGCGTTGCGTTACAAATGTTTTTTGGCAAGCCTGCGCTGCTGAGAACTATATATGTGATATATGCAGTGGTATCTCGGTTCTCAGCCTTTATCTGTTCTGGACAGCAGGTTGAATTCCAAAAATGTTGAGTTCTGAGGTATCATTTCCCATAAAGATCAATGTAAATTTTAATTATCCATTCCAAGCCCCCAAAATTTCACATTTTAGTTTGAACTGATGGTGTTGTTTTTTGATACACAAACATAAAAAAGACATAAAAAACAGATTAATTAGATCAAACAACACAAAATCTAACACATTTTTAACTGTTTTGAGAGGACTTTAGAGCCCAATGGGATGGTGGCGATGTAGAGGAGGAGAGAAGTTATTGCTTGGTTCTTGTAAGCACAAGTTTGGTGCATATAGGCACAGTCTACACTTTGGTCCTTATATACACAGTCTACATTTTGGTCCTTATAGGCACAGGCTGCACTTTGATTCTTATAGGCACAGTCTACACTTTGATTCTTATAGGCACAGTCTACGCTTCGATTCACAGGCTGCACTTTGGTTCTTGTAGACACAGGCTGCTCTTGGGCTCTTGTAGGCACTAACTACACTACACCACCGTATTCCATTTCCTAAAAAATAGGATACGGGGTGGTGCGAGCACGTCATGTTCCAAGCAAGCGCTGAACTCCGAGCCAATTTTTGTCAGTACGACTTTCGAGTTCTGAGGCAATTTTTTGTCAATGAGATGCATCGATTTCTGAAATTGTCATGTTTAGAGGAAGTTTATATAATTTTATATATAGAAAAAAATATATCTAAAAAATTGCTCGTAATGATGGCACGATTGAATTTCATGTGGAATGCATTAAATTACATATATATATATTTATATGTCAGTCCCTCTGTCTCTCCTCTGTGCCCCTGTTGCTTCTCAGTTCCCCTCTCTCCCCTTAGTTACACTGTGTGGGTGCCCAACAAAAAAAATTTGGGACCCACTTTGACTGTCCATTCATTATCTCTGCCATTGCTCTGATTACACCAAGATGGCTAACTGAGCAGCACATGTATTCAAGTCTAATATGTAACCTGAAGCACTATATTCTGATCTAGGCTAGTTGGCAGGACTTAATGATCTTTCATATGTCTGCTCCTCTCAACTGTAACCTTAATTGCTTAATGCTTTTACTTCAGACCAGAACTTACCACAAATACCACTACTAGAAATAAATTCAAGGCTCAGTGGTCTGGATTTTTGCTAAATATCCCTGTCCTATGGAACCATCCTATGGGTGGGGCAGACATTCATACAGGTGGGCACAACTTCATGTATCAGTCTAGTTAACCATTGACCCCATCATTTTATGTAATGTGAGTTATTCTATTTATTTTTGTACTACAAACAGTGGGGATCACAAAAGATTATCTTTTTCTCTAGTAAATAAATAAGTCTTTAAAAGTATCCAAGGGAAATTACCATATCTACATTTATGGCATGTTCTTGGGGTATAATGAATGTAGCAAAGGGACTTGAAAGCATTTTAATAGCATGCAAGCAATAATGGCAGCTGGATTAATTAGATTTTTTGCTAGGAAGGTACATTAACTGCAATCTGTGCCCGTCATGCATCAAATTATTTCGTTTCTTATCATGATTATGCTATATTTTACAAGACGCTAGTTGCATGTTTAGTCCAGTCCTTCAATGTTTATAGACACACATTTATTGCTGGATTCAAGGAAAAGGAGATTACTTCCTCAGAGGTCCTAAGAAATCAACATTATGAATAGTGATATGTTAAAAAGCCACACCTCCCCATAACAGTTTTCCACTATAAAATGTAATGTATACAATGACAGAATGTGTGGAATATGTGTGGAATATGGATTAAGGATTTTGAGTCTTAAAACAGATCAATAAATGCCTAAGTGCACAAGTATGGATAGGGCTCTTGTATCTACACATACACATGGTAAAGTTATATCTACACTCTAGTAAAAAGGAGCATAAAAAGCATAATTGACTGTGCAAATAAATCACTTCACATTAACAATACAAATTGTCTGTTTAGATGATTTAACATTTTTTCTATAATGCATTTGAAAAATAGTTGGAAAGATATGCTGCTTCTAGAAAATTTGTCTCCCAGCTTAAAATCCACAAATGCACCTTGGCCATTTAAGAGTGCTCTTACCCATCCCATATATAATATGTTATGCAATATGTACAATGTTTAAAATTGCCATATCCCTCCTTCAAGATTGCAATATTAAACACAATGAGCTCGATTCAATTGAGCTACCACAAGTTACTGTAGCCCGTAAGTGAGGTTGCAAGTTAATTTGCTATTCAATTGTCATCTTTTTGCGGGCTACAAGCGGGTTACGGGTTACGGCCTTGAAAAATTTGTGATGTTAAACCCAGAACTTACAACCTTCTGAAGCCTTTGATCTTTCAATTCCGCAAGAGTTACGATGGCTATTCAATTGCTCCAATTCCCCAAATGTTTTCACACCTGTAAATGGAAATGAAGGAAAAATCCTACGAGTACTAGAGAAGACTTGCAAGGGGGTTAAACACCTATTCGTAGCACTGTAACTGCAAATAAAAAATCAATACTGCACTGTAAATAACGGGGAAAGCGATGATAGACATTCAAATTAATTGCACAACAGACTAAAGCTTGCAAATCAGCAGTAAATAAAATTTATTTTTATGTTTTATTTCGGGGTTATATCGATCTCGGGTATCAATGAGTTAATACATATCAGGCCAACCATATGGACTAGAACAGTATTGGCATTCATTTTCATAAATCTGTATTTTACGGTTTTGCAAGTCTGAACGCATATCGGATCCCCGAATCTAATTGATTGACATCTAACCTCCATGTTTTACTGCCGGTTTCATTTTCTATTGGCTGATTCGAAATGGGTGGTTACTGTCTGGTCCCGCCCTGAACTGCTACGGACCAGTGCATGCTTTACAGAGTCGGCTTCGGGAGAGTAATTTGCGGGCTTGATCAATTGAATAGCTCCAGAGTTGGAGACGAATGGGAGCCCGCATCACACCCGCAGATATACAACCTTTATCCCGCGAGATGCTGGCTTGCAATTGAATCAGGATCAATGACAGGACACATTAGCTTGCATTAGAGAGTTGTGGTAGCTAACAGGATCGGTTATGTATATGTGCTGCTCTAGGCCATTGAAAGTGTAAACAATCTCTCCAAGCCATGCCTCTGACAAAGTGTTCTCTGTGACATGAAACACTTTTTTTTATCCCTTTACTGTATCTCATTATTATTCTGCCATTGATGTGTTTAACTATTCTCCAAAAAATATATATTTTTCCCTATTTTTGGCTGTAATACTATCTTATCTAAATATTCTATTTATCAACATACAGGAATTGCAGTAAATATCTGCTCATGGATTGAGAGCCAGCTAAAAGACAGAATGCAAAGGGTTGTGGTAAATGAAACATAGTAAGATTGGACTAATGTGGTAAGTGGGGTTCCGCAGGGTTCAGTATTAGGTACTCTACTTTTTAATGTTTATTAATGACTTAGAATTGGGACTGGAAAGTAGTGTCTCCATTTTTGCAGGTGACACTAAGTTATGCAAGTTAATTACATCAGAAAATTATGTACATTTCCCCCTGAAGGGATTTGCATAAATTAGAGAAATTGGCTAACTAATTGACAGATGAGATTTAATGTGAATGTGAATAAATGTATGGGAAGGAAAAATAGCCATGCAATTTATAATTGTAATAGAGCAAATCTGGGGGTATCAGGTATTGAAAAGGACCTAGGTAACACTGCTCAATGCCAATCAGCATCTGCAATTAAAATATTAGCATGTATTAAGGAGGGTATCCCTGGTGGTCCAATGGTTAGGATTTGGTGCTTTCACAGCTGCAAACTTGGTATGATTTAAGTCAGGGAACCAAGAGGTCACACCACTCTGAAGCCAAGCAGGGTTGGGCCTGGACAGTATTTGGATGGGAGACCACCTAGAAATACCAGGAGCTGTATGCGGTGGCCCACTGGCAAAGGAACTGGCAAACCACTCCAGTATCTTTGTCATGAATACCAAGTGGATCAGTATTTTGGTGTTGTCATCCAAGAAGGGTGTAGAAGCAAGGGAAGTAAATCTAATTCTGCCACTATACAAATCCCTAATATGCCCTCATTTGGTATATGGAATACAATTTTGGACATCACTTCATAAAAAGGTGTTGAGGTCTTCCTAGATAGCACTGGAGCAAGACTCATTCTGCCTGAACAGCATATAGCCAGCCAAAATATTAATTTATAGAGATAATAAAATTTCAGATGTGAACTTTAATCTGTTTGGTTCAGGAAATGAGACACAAGGGAGGAAGTAGACAGGGGAGAGACTCGCAATGAGCGCAGAAGGGGAAAGGAGACACAAGGGAGGGAGGGAAATGAGACATAAGGAAGGAAGTAGACAGGGGAGAGACTCGCGATGAGCGCCAGTGCTAACATTGGGTACCAAAAAGCATTGCCAGGCTTAACATTTTTGACGGGCAAGTAGCTAGTTATCTATAATGTTAAGTTTTATATTTTCATTTTGATCACATATTATAATTGTCAAATTTGTCGTCACGCTTGCGAGGCAAGCAGTTGAGGCATTGAAGCCTTCTGAGCGTGCAGAAATTTGGCAATGAGCTCCAAAGGTGCTCATTGCCCTGCTAGCCTCGCAAAGCGAGCAGTTGAGGCATTAAAGCCAGTGGGACTTAGCCTGAAATGAGTGCCAAAGGCGCTCCTGCGAGCCTCGCAAAGGGAGGCGAGCAGTTGAGGCATGCAGGGCTTAGGCTGCAAGCAGTTGAGGAAGGCGGGACTTACTTAGGCTGCAAGCAGGTGAGGAAAAAAAAAACCATCCTCAGATTCTCGGGGTCAAAAAAATATGACCTCGGAAAAATACGAAGTTATAGGCCAAACCGCGGAAATCGAAAAAGACAAAAAAAAAAAAAAGAATAAAAACTAAATTAAAACACACTCATTCGCAGCACAGGGGGAGAGCCCGGAAGCCTAGGAGTGAAGTTGCAAGCGATTTTGAGCCTTATTTGCCGTGTTTTGAAAATTAGCTAAGCGAGAAATAAAATGGTGGACGAAAAACGTAAAAAAATCGGAAACGAATAAAAACGAGGCTGAGCAAAGCCAGGCATGCTGGACTTAGAAAATACACAACGGCAAAGACACTAACACTCACACTGGCAAAATGCCAGGCACGAGGGACTTTGAAAATAAAACAAACGGCAGTAAGCGCGCGCCACACAAACGTTCAACAGACACATAGAGGAGAACCACACAGGGAAGGGTACAGGGTGGAGATGCTGGAAAGAGACACAGTGCATTCCCAAGCACAACACTTGCAAGTTAATGAACCCTGCAATGAACGGCCTGTACAGTAGGTGGGAGGGAGGAAAGGATTGCAATGAGCGCCAAAGGCAAAAGCCTCACATTGTGTGGCACACAGCATTGCCTGCCTTACAATTTTTTTACGGGCAATTCGCTAGTAATTATATAATGCTCATAGGACTGAGGCAGACATTCAGGAGTTACATAGTTACACAGTAATTGAGGTTGAAAAAAGTTTAGTCCATCAAGTTCAACCTTTTTAGCTCTCCTCTGATCTTTTGTAAAACGCTAATTCAATTGATAATTGATCCTGAGGAAGGCAAACAGAAAAATCCCCAGTGAATCTCAATTTTCTGAAAAGGGCAAAAAATAAAATTCCTTCCTGATCCCAGATGCTGGCAATCGGATTCCTCTCTGGATCAATACTCCTTCTAAAGTTATGCAGGATAAGAACGTTCGCCCTATCTCTCTCCTGAATACTGACATAAAGCTGTATGCTAAAATATTGTCATTAAGACTAAATTTTGTCATAAATAAACTAATTGCAGTAGATCAATCAAGCTTTGTTGTTGGTAGACAGGGGATGAATAATACAAGGAGGTTAATAGACTTGTTAACATTTACCAAAATTAATAAAATCCCCTGGGTTACTACAGGGAGTGCAGAATTATTAGGCAAATGAGTATTTTGACCACATCATCCTCTTTATGCATGTTGTCTTACTCCAAGCTGTATAGGCTCGAAAGCCTACTACCAATTAAGCAT
Source organism: Discoglossus pictus (assembly GCA_027410445.1). NCBI lineage: Eukaryota > Metazoa > Chordata > Amphibia > Anura > Alytidae > Discoglossus > Discoglossus pictus. The sequence goes on from CM050168.1 coordinate 67,768,908, forward strand.
ATTAGGTGATGTGCATCGCTGTAATGAGAAGGGGTGTGGTCTAATGACATCAACACCCTATATCAGGTGTGCATAATTATTAGGCAACTTCCTTTCGTTTGGCAAAATGGGTCAAAAGAAGGACTTGACAGGCTCAGAAAAGTCAAAAATAGTGAGATATCTTGCAGAGGGATGCAGCACTCCTAAAATTGCAAAGCTTCTGAAGCGTGATCATCGAACAATCAAGCGTTTCATTCAAAATAGTCAACAGGGTCGCAAGAAGCGTGTGGAAAAACCAAGGCGCAAAATAACTGCCCATGAACTGAGAAAAGTCAAGCGTGCAGCTGCCACGATGCCACTTGCCACCAGTTTGTCCATATTTCAGAGCTGCAACATCACTGGAGTGCCCAAAAGCACAAGGTGTGCAATACTCAGAGACATGGCCAAGGTAAGAAAGGCTGAAAGACGACCACCACTGAACAAGACACACAAGCTGAAACGTCAAGACTGGGCCAAGAAATATCTCAAGATTGATTTTTCTAAGGTTTTATGGACTGATGAAATGAGAGTGAGTCTTGATGGGCCAGATGGATGGGCCCGTGGCTGGATTGGTAAAGGGCAGAGAGCTCCAGTCCGACTCAGACACCAGCAAGGTGGAGGTGGAGTACTGGTTTGGGCTGGTATCATCAAAGATGAGCTTGGGGGGCTTTTTCGGGTTGAGGATGGAGTCAAGCTCAACTCCCAGTCCTACTGCCAGTTCCTGGAAGACACCTTCTTCAAGCAGTGGTACAGGAAGAAGTCTGCATCCTTCAAGAAAAACATGGTTTTCATGCAGGACAATGCTCCATCACACGCGTCCAAGTACTCCACAGCGTGGCTGGCAAGAAAGGGTATAAAAGAAGAAAATCTAATGACATGGCCTCCTTGTGCACCTGATCTGAACCCCATTGAGAACCTGTGGTCCATCATCAAATGTGAGATTTACAAGGAGGGAAAACAGTACACCTCTCTGAACAGTGTCTGGGAGGCTGTGGTTGCTGCTGCACGCAATGTTGATGGTGAACAGATCAAAACACTGATAGAATCCATGGATGGCAGGCTTTTGAGTGTCCATGCAAAGAAAGGTGGCTATATTGGTCACTGATTTGTTTTTGTTTTGTTTTTGAATGTCAGAAATGTATATTTGTGAATGTTGAGATGTTATATTGGTTTCACTGGTAAAAATAAATAATTGAAATGGGTATATATTTGTTTTTTTTGTTAAGTTGCCTAATAATTATGCACAGTAATAGTCACCTGCACACACAGATATCCCCCTAAAATAGCTAAAACTAAAAACAAACTAAAAACTACTTCCAAAAATATTCAGCTTTGATATTAATGAGTTTTTTGGGTTCATTGAGAACATGGTTGTTGTTCAATAATAAAATTAATCCTCAAAAATACAACTTGCCTAATAATTCTGCACTCCCTGTATATCACTGGATGCCGAGAAAGCCTTCAACAGAGTCTGATGGGATTTCATGGAACTGACATTGTTAAAATTTGGACTAGGAGTATTTGCCATCAAGTCAGTCAAAGCCCTATATGATCTCCCATCTTCCTCTGTCGTAGGCTTAGGCTTTAAATCTGATAGTTTCCGCATAACAAATGGTACCAAACAGGGATGCCCATTATTCCCTATCATTTTTGCTCTTCTGATCAAGCCTTTGGCAGAGATGATAAGATCAACCAAGGAAATCAAGGGAATAAAAACTGGAAAAGACGATCATAAGATCATTTTATTGACAGAGGATGTTTTATCTGTAACGGATCCAATTAACTCAATAACCTGTCTCCAAAAATTATTGAAAACTACAGTGTTGTCTCCTATTATAAGTTAAATATATTAAAAATGAACGCTAATAATTTTACTCATCAACAACGTGAAGAAGTGAAGACAAAAATCCAGTTTAATTGGCAAGAAATCAAGGTAAATCATCTAGTAATTGATTTTGATGCTAACATAGATCAAATCATCCCAGTAAATTCAAAAAACTCTATAAAAAATTGATAGAGACTTTTTCATCTTGGAAGAAACATATTCTCTCTTTTTCTGGTAGGATAGCGGCAGTTAGGATGACTATACTTCCAAAATTTAACTATTTAGCAAGATGCATACCAATACCCTTATCCAAACTTTGGTTTAAACAATTTCAAGATCTAATTAATACATTTATATTTAATGGGAACAACCTAGAATAACATTTTCAATAGTTTTCCGAAGGTTTAATAAGGGGGGCTTATCGTACCCTGATATTAAAATCTACCATGATGCAATTATGCTGTTCCATGTTATAGAATGGAATATGCTTAATAATCTATCTGGATGAAATCAAATAGAAAATGAAAATGTAAAAAAAGGTAATCTTAGAGGACTAATGTGGTATGACAACATTTGTAAAGGAAAAGTAATGAGAGTTGCTATAATAGTAGATAAATTATGGAAATATTGGTTTAAATGAAATGAGAAGTGGGAATTAATATCCTATCCTAGCCCTCTTACTTCTTTATCTATACTGGCCAAAAATTTAGATTTTCCTAATTTAAATGGAAATAGCAATTACTTAGGAGATTTGTATATTAATAATTCACTACTGCCCTTTGAAGATTTACATGATAATTTTGACCTACCGGTTTCTTTTTGGTTAGATTATCATAAACTAAAATATAAGTTATCGACATCTAAGCTTAAGTTATAACGACACAGAGATTATACAATATTCCAAAAATTATGCATAACAGAAAAGAAACAATTTTTAATATCCAAATGTTACTATATTTTGAAAAATAAGATAGAGACGGATAAAATGGTTAAAATGCTTACCTTGGAAAAAAATATAGGTAGGATTTGGACAACTGAAAACTGATTTAAAGCGATGGAATTTTTGGATAGGTTTCCCCTCGTGAGAGCGTGCTTTATAAACCTATCAAAAAATGTCATCGCTTTAAACCAGCTTTCAGGTTTATAAAGCACTCTCCCACAAGGGAAGTGTGCTTTAAGGTGTTGAATAGATGGTAAAAACATTTTCAGATTCAATACTTAACAATGTATGTTGGAGGAATTGTGGGTTAAGAGGAACGTACTACCATCTTTGGTCGGAGTGTCCTAAAATCCAAATACTGTGAAAAGAACGTTTTTATTTTTTTTTCAAGATAACTAAAATTTATATACCTTCCATCTCCCGAATTGCACTATTAAATATCTTTCCTGATAAAATCTCTACAAAAATAAAAGTATTTATTCTGCAGACAATGTCCACAGTTATTATTATTATTATTATGATTATTATTATTATTATAGTTTATTTATAACGCGTCGATATATTCGGTAGCGCTGTATATAAATTAAGTTCAGCCAAAGATAAATAAAGATGAACATTTAGCAAAGGAAGGAGGGCCCTGTCTTTAAGCTAGGAATCCAATGTCCATGGCAAATTCCTAAAGTTCTTAGGATAGAAATTTGCAGACTTACAATCTATGGTATAGTGAGTGGTAAAAGAGGGAGAGAGAGGTGATAAGTGTGTTAGGGTGGAAGGTGATACGCTTCTTTAAAGAGAAGCATATCACCTTTAAGTGAGGTTTTAAATGTTTTGAAGCAAGAGGATAATCTGAGAGCGAGGCAAGGAGAAAAGTCCTGGAGGCGGGAGTGAGAGGAGGTGACAAGAGTTGTAGAAAGAAGAAGGTCATTAGATTATTTGGAGGTGAGAGCAGAGATGTAAGGGGGAGCATTATTGTTGAGGGCTTTGTAAGTTAGGGTCGTAATTTTAAATTTTATTCTTGAGGCTTAGGGAAGCCAGCGGAGTGATTGACACAGAGGCATTCATAATGGATTGAAGTGGAGATAGTCGGGTGGTGGGTAGGCCAACAAGAAGCGAGTTGCAGTAGTCTAGTCGAGAGACGATGAGAGAGTGTATAAGGATTTTAGTTGTGTCTTGTGTAAGATAGTGACGAATTCTGGAGATGTTTTTTAGATGGAGAAGACAAGATTTAGTTAGAGCTGGGTCCAGTAGAACTCCAAGACAACGGGCTTGGGAGGAGGGGGTGATGATGTCTTTGTTGACAGTGAAAGAGATGTGAGGAATTGACACTGTGGGAGAGGGAGGGAAGATTAGGAGTTCAGTTTTAGACATGTTGAGTTTGAGATGGAAGCAACAACTAGTTCCAAGTTGGAATTAAATATAATTTGCTGTAAAAAAAATATCTGTTGGAAAAAGAAGTTTATGATTTGGAAATATCTAAGAAATCATTAATAAAATGTAACATATGGGAAAAATGTATTGACCTGGATGGAGAAGAAAATAGCTGATATGATTCAATCCTGGCAAAAGGGAGTTAAAGTTTATAACCAGGTCCTTTTAGAATTCAGCTCTATGTACATTCATATTTGTATGTTTATGTATTTGTAAATTTTTGTTTTATAGATTTAGACATCAGTATCTGTCTATAATCTATTGCATGTCTCTTTTGTAAAATATACTACCGTCTCTCACTATTTAATAAGATATCTTTGGTGGTTTATATTCTTAAAATATGTGTACAATTCAAAATGTGTATATAATGTTTTAAAATCTATGTAAATATAAAAAAAAAAAAATTCAACAAAAAAATAACCCTTTTCTTTAAGGTGGAAGTTTTTTCCTTCTAACCTCTTTTCAGTTAAAAACCTCTTGGCCCAAAAAGTTCACTTGACAAAGCACTATATTAACCTTGGATGTATTTATATATTAAACGCCTTTTTTCTAGAGAAAATAACTTTAATATGGACAGAATGTCTTCATAACTTAGCCACTCCATTTTCCTTATTGTTTTTTTTTGCCCTTCTCTGTACCCTTTACAGCTCTAAAATGTCCTTTTTATGAAGTGGTGCCCAAAATTGTACTACTTCTACTTGTAGGGATTTCTATTGTGGCAAAATTATATTTGCTTCCCTTGATTCAATACCCATCTTAATACATATTTACTTGTCTTTGCAGCTGCTCCTTGACATGGAGCACTGTTACCTAGATGGTTGTCCACACGTACCCATACTCTTCTTAATACAGGCTAATATTTTACTTGCCTTTGCAGATGCTGCTTGGCATTGAGCACTGTTACCTAGGTCCTTTTGTATTTCTGATACCCCTGGATTTGCTCCATTAAGATTATAAATTGCATTGCCATTTTCCTTCCCAAATGCATAACTTTACATTTATTATTATTAAATCTCATCTGTCATTTAGTAGCCCATTTCTCTAATTTATGCAAATCCCTATGGAGGGCAAGTACATCATTTTCTGATTTAATTACCTTGCACTAATTAGTGTCATTAGCAAATATGGAGACCATCATTTCCAGTCCTACTTCTAAGTCATTAATAAATATATTATAAAGCAGAGGACCTAATACTGAACCCTGCGGAACCCCACTTACCACATTAGTCCAATCTGAGTATGTTGCATTTACAACAACGCTTTGCTTCCTATCTTTTGCGAGCTTTCAATCCCTGAGCAGATATTTACTGCAGTTCCCTGGTTTTGATATTGCTCCCTTCTTAAATATACTCTAGGTATCACATCTGCTTTTCTCCAGTCATCTGGTAATGACCCTGTGGTGAGTGAGTCTTGAAAGATCAGATATTATGGTTTGGCTATTACAGTTAATCCTCATGCTGCAGTCAGAGAATCTGGAGATCTTCTAATCCAGAACTTGTTTGCGCCCGTCCATGAGCTTCAAACCAGAACTCGTTTGCTCTTGTCCTTGAGCTTCAGTCCAGAACTTGTTTGATCCGTGCAAGCTGCTATCCTCAAGTATTAGTACTCTACTTGTTCGCTTCTGTCAAGTCCTCGAGTTCAGCCGAATGAGATGGCAAATCTCTTATACCCCCATTGTGATCATATGCTAAAATGACATGGTGAATCTCCTATACACCAAATGAGATGGTCAAACTCATATAGACCAACATTACTTATATAGTAGAACATGACAGTAATGGCCAAGTATTATCATGACACTACATTAAAAATAATAGTTTCTATTTATTGATGCCACCTGTTGCAAAAAATATTTTATAATGGTAGCCTTGTTTTGTTATCAATGTTTGGTACACAGCTTCTAAAACTGTCATATTCTCATTGCAGATTTCGCTTATACACTAAGACTTATTACTGATCATTGGCGGAATAGATGTTTTACTACATTATCTCAGCAGACCTCATTAGATTATGCAAGTCTTAGTACATGTAAGAAGTGTTGCTATCTCTTTGTTCACCGACAATTTGGCCTTTAGTATATCTAGCAAATGCTTTTGCTGTATACATAGTTCCTGTGTTGCCCTAATACCTGTACTCATAATATACAGTTCCCAAGCAAATACAGGGTATGCAGGGGCGTATAACCAGGGGAAATAAAAAATAGCAAAATTGAACTTAATCATGCATTCCCAGATTTGGCTACTAGAGGGCTATGGAATAGTGTGTATTTCCCATGAAAGCTTTGACCTATAATTTATATGTATATATATATATATATATATATATATATATATATTTATATATATATAATGAGTTGGAATATTGATATAAAATTTTTATATATATATATATATCATATATCTTATATATCTATATACAGAAGTTTTAATTGTATTGGGGGATGGGTGGGTAGGAGGGGCCCAGGGCATTGAGATTTTAAACAAAGAAATACAAAAAAAAGTTTTTGAGGGGCACTGCAGCACTGCAATCCCCCTCCCCCCCCCCCCCAGAGCAGGGCCCCGGTGCATTACAGGGCCACCGTTTTTTTTTGTATCTTTAAACTTAATCCTCCCCCAGATTTTTTTTGGCTCTTACGCCTATGACTAGGTTTATTTTTCTCAGTCTGTTCCAACCATTGGTTTCCTTTGTTTCCATTGAAGCTGTGGTGCAGTCTCCTTTTGTTGAAAGACAGGTTTATTGTGGCTCAGGAAGTATAGAATACCTGAATTATAAGTATAGTTTTACAGATTAGTTGCAGTGCCACTTTATATCATTTAGTATGTTGCAGATATTTTAAAGTACTAAAGGATCAATTTAATATCACAAACAAGTGGTAACTGAATACACTAAAAATGCACTTGACGAAACAGAGACACTGATGTTTTAGTTTATAGTGAAAGGAAATGTTTAATAGACTTGACATTTTTATTGACTTACTGGCATCACAAACTAATGGAACATTAATGCAAGATTTATAGGCTGTATAAAACTAAATGTACTACTTAATGAATTAAGCCATATACTATTGCATATAAGATAATGCATGCTGGGCTGTCATGGGGTAAAAGGACCACTGCAGTTTAAGAAATATGTATCAAACCAAAAAACCAATAGTAAGGCATGTACATACAAACATTTTAGAGAAAATCTTGAAGGCTTTACTTTTGATAGGAGGAACATGTTTTGTCTTTGTTACATCACTTCCTGAGTGTTTGTTCATACCAGGATAATCAATTTGGGAAGAGCTGAAGATTCATAAACATTCTCTATCCAGTCTGGTTGAAAGACTGCTTCTGTAAATTGCCATTTAAAATAGAACAAATAGAAGAGTGAGTAGGATAGCAATAGCTATAAATTCAAGATGGAATCCCTCATGATACATGCAGAGTTGGCTAAATTTACATTTTTCTTTAAAAATACTTTTATACTTATATGACTTAAACAACTGCTAATATTGGTAGTGCGTTACATGTGAAGCTTTTCCCAAACTACAGTTCTTTTTTAGTAAAAGTTATATAACAAGATGGAACACTGCAGAAAATAATAATTGTATACAAAAGTTAAAAATGTAAACTTATATTTACAGCTTAAATATTAACATAAAGGGCCATTTACCTCACTCTAAGTACTTTTCATGATGTGAAAGAGCATAAGAATGTTTGTTTTTATCTATTTGTCTAAATTATCTATTTGTGTTTTTTTTTTTTACACTAATACCACCTAAAAAATGTTAGGTCTGTTTACAAACACACTGTGCCATGCCTACTGACTATTCCATGGTTATTAACATATGCCGACACCGTGCGGTGAAGACACTGTAAAGACAAAGATTTATAACAGTTTTCCCTGAACTTCTGAACTCAGGAATGCAGCGAGCAATTGACCCACAATTGTACTGTTTAGGTGACTCCAGCATTCCATTATCTGCACAGATGAATTTGTGAAGGGTTAACTCCTCTTTTGCTTTTGCTCACTACACAGTGCTGTTGCGGTGGATCTTTCTGGGGGCATGCAAGTGACTCATTCTAACAGATATTTAATGTAATTATTTCTCAGTGAAAAATGCTCATATTTTAACAAATCAAACATGCTTTTAGGAGATCTTTACAGTGCCATGCTATCTTTACAGTGCTATGGTATTTAACACATTCTAGACTTTATAAGATGTCAGTTAATATCTCGTCAGCTTGTTTTTGAGGTTGTAATCAAAGAGGTTCATTGATGCTTCACTAATGAAGGTTCACTAATGGTTCACTAATGGCAGAGTACATTTGTAAAAAAAATATGTTGTTCAAAATAAAACAAATACTATCTTTGGTTTTAAAAATAAATATCAGTTGGGGACCAGCACATTGTCTCCTAGATTTGCCACATGCCTTAATGCCAAAAATAAAGTAGCTATTTTAGCTACTAGCGGTTTCCCTGGTGATCCAGTGGTTAGGATTTGGTGCTTTCACCGCTGCGACCTGGGTTTGATACCAGTCAGGGAACCAAGAGGTCACACCACCCTGAGGCTATGTTGGGCTTGTGAGTACTTAGGAATACCAAGATTTGTATGCTGTGGCCCTCTAGAGAAGGAACTGGCAACCCACTTCAGTATCTCGGCCATAAATACCAAGTGGATCAGCATGGTGTGCTGTGGTCCAAGAGGTCGCGGAAAGTGGGACACTACTGATGGAGGCAAAAACATATATGGTACCACGTGTATATACATAACTACTAGATAGCAACAAAAATATTTGCCTTTCTGTCATCTTATCCATCAAATAAATCATACCATCAAGTACTTTAAATTACATGGTAGATCAATTTAAAGATGACTTAGACACCATGACTTTGCTTGACTTATGATAAACATGTGATTCCTTACATAGATCAGGATGGGGACATGGAGGAAATGTCTTTGAACTGAAGGTATCACAAATAGAACTAAGCTCTACATTTGACTAAATCCTGATCTATGATAGAGATGTGTCTGAATAATGAAAGTATGGATTAAAATAGTAATTTGAACAAAAAATGATAATTTTGCTTGATTAACAATATTTTTGTTAGCTTACAGAGTGAGCGCATGTAAACATGGTTGAGATTGTGTAGTAATGTTGTGAAACAGAAGAGGGAGGGGGAGAGAGGAATGTAAAAACAATAATAAATAAAGGAAAAAATAAAAATAAAAAAATAAAAAACTGATTGCATGACTTGACGTATAATGTAATTTGTGAAATGCTTATTTTTTTTAGGAAATAAGCAATAAAAGAAATGAATGATGAAACAAATGAAACATGTGCTTCTATTATTTCATTATTCAAACAGTTTGTCCATTATGAAGCCTGTGATCATTTAACCCATTGTGATTCCAATTATGATTATTTGTATTTAGTGTGTCTCTAAAGATGTGATCCCCTTCTGGTTGGCTACTTTATCATGGTGAAGTGCCTTGTGTACCTTAGTGAATCTGCAAGCTATATCATGTAGGGTCACCAAACATGGGCAGGTCATAGCAGAGGCTTCAGACAAATTGTGGTCCACTAGAAAAGGAACTTTTGCCATGAAAACCTTATGGATCAGCACAACCAGACACAATATGTGCCTGGTCTGCTGTGGCCCATAGGATCACAGAGAGTTGGACATGACTGAATAAATGAACAGCAACAACAAAAGACGTGACACACTGCCACCATCTTGCTTTTATTCTGCACCAGTTCTGAATTCTGCACTTTTAAAATTACATCTGAAAACTGGTAAATAACTTTTTTTTTCTTCCTGGAGACAGAACCCTTAGTGCTGCGATTCCCACAAGCAAACTCTTAAAAAACATAAAAAGCATTAGCACATTTTATTGGGCTCTCGTGTGTACTCGCAGTTCATTTAACACCAAGAAGCTCTTGGAAATATTTTACTAGAGATTCCTTTTTAAGTTCAAACAGATTTTTGTAATTAGAGGTATTAGCAAAGAGTATCATGTCAGGCAAAGCTGTTATAGATTTCATAAAAAACGCTGAAAATAAACATTTAGCATAGAAGACTATTATGTGTAAAACCCATTAATGTGTCCTCCATCATGCAAGAGAGAGAGAGAGATGGAGAGAAGCAGCCAATCTGAGTACATCTACATGTCCCAAGCAGGGCTGTTTTTACATAGAAATGTTTCTACTGCTGCTAATGACTCTGGGTAGTGGCATGCAAATGATGCTCAAAATGGTCCACCTTTTGCCTCTAGACCACTTGACATGGGATCCATTCAGGCAAATATGTGCTGCTGTCAGTCAGTCATCAAAATAAAGTTTTGGATATTGTATAGTGTCAGAGACCTACTTACAAGCAGTAGTTTCCACCTTACGTGGGACTCCTTAGTGTGTGGTTACTTTTGGAAAAGGGAGAGTACTGGCAATGGAAGATACAGTATATATAGGGAGAGATAAAGGAGATACTCAAAGATGGAGGAATAGAGTATAAAGGAAACAGGTGAAGATAGGTGTACAGGAGTAGGGGGATAGGGGAAGAGAAAGACAAACAAAGAAAGGGGATAATAGGGAGTGTAAACTTTAGTGTAGATAGCGGTAATAGACACAAAACAGAGAAAGAAAGAAAGAAGGAAGGAAGAATGAAGGAAGTAATGGAGTGCAGATGAAGAAACACACATAGAACAACTGATAATGATGACACAGATGGTGCGATATGGAGAGAGAAGGAGAGGTAGTTAGGGTGAGTAGCAGGGACGAACAGTCAAAGCGAGAACCATATTGAAAAGGGGAGATGAAGAGAGAGAAAGGAACAGAGTACAGAATATTTGTGTGTGCGGTAAAGATAAAGGCAGAGTCAGAGAAAGAAAATCAGTGTTGTTGTGATCTCCCATATGGTTTTCTACTAAATGAAAATATGATGTGCGAGGCGGTATAACAATGGCACCACTTTCTTCAGTTTGTCCCAGGTTATACATTTCCTGATATTTTTTTATTTACAAAAATGCAGTCTTATAATGTGGTGGGGAAAATGAATGAAAATTGGACATGAGAAACTAAGATTAAGAAGTAGGACTAAGGGACATCAGAAAAAGAATCAGGAATTAGGAGGAAACCCTGTTAACTTTAAATGATTGGACAAGTTTTGAACAAGTTCTAGGTATTGTTTGGATGATGTATAGCCACTGGAGGCCTCTCATCAGCAGCTGCAGGGTGGATGAAGGCTAGGACACAATGCGAGTCAGATGTCTCCTGTGGTCAGTCAATCAAGTGAATTAAGTTATAGTAGTGCCTATCCTCCAAGTCCTATAGTCAGAACTTTCTTTGTTTCTTTCTTTATCTTCAGGCTGTAAAGCAGAAATGTTGTGGTTTATCCTGGACCAGCTCTTGAATGTGTGATATTCTGAATGTGTTTAGTAAGGGAATGAGTGACTGTTATTATTGTACTACAGACTCCATAGATATCTTAATCATTTTATATATGTTCTCTGTTTGTTTGTTTGTTCGTTTATTTGTTTTATCCTGTAGCACAAGATGTGATCTTCGGAATTATGACAGTTTAGCCTTATGTTTTTATCCACTATTTTGTCTGAGTAAAAAGCTCATACTGAATCTGAACTTTAAACAGATATAAATGAATTCCTAAACAATGGAGGTTCTAATGAATCTGGTATGCAGCCTCCTTAAATATACAGCAGTTAAGAGAAGGATATAACCACAATCCCAAATTAAAATACCTTTAAATTCATTCATTCAACAGCAGTTTTGAAAATGAAATAGTTTTTTCAACAGGCTTTTCAACCCTCTATTTAATGGTGCAGAACATAACAAGTGACTTCAGCTTCCCTTTGGGCAAGGCGAGTATCTGCAAACACAATGGGGTACTAGTGGCGCAGGTGGTGCAGTGCACCAGGGCCCTTTCTGGGGGGGGGGGGGGGGAATCAACACTCTGGGGATGTGTATTAAGGAAGAAGGTAAAAGAACAAAGGCTGCAAAGTGACAGTAAGGTGCATGGGAATGGGTTCTATTCTCTAGCTCCGCCACTGTTGAGGTAGATTCATTATATTGAGAGGTGTGATAAAACTCATTGAGAGATCACAGATAATAAATAGGTTCACCAGATTATATATGGTATGGACTAGGTGTGGAAAGACAGAGAGAGAGAATAATGGAGAGGAACAGAGACAGAGAGAGAAAATAGGGGATGAAGAAAGAGAAAATGTATGTCTGAGAGAGACTAAGGAAGTGAAAAGGTGGTGGAGAAAAAGATGAAGGGAACTGAAGGGAGGAATATTTGAGGAAAAGATTGTTTATTTGCATATCTGAGAAAGCAAGAGAATAATTGAGGGAAAGGATGAGAGAGAAAAGAGAAAAGGGGAGAGGGAGAGAGAAAAAGATGTGTTTATGTATAAAAGAGAGAGAGGAAGGGAGAGAAGAAAATTAATTAGAAGGAGAGGGAGGAAGAAAGAGTGTGTTTATGTGCTAAGAAGGGGAGAATGAGAGTGTGTGCTCAGTGGCAAAGCTGGTACAGCAGGTACAAAGCACCAGAGAAGGGTAGGGGGTTATTTTACCTGCACTTGTCTTAATTTATTAGAGGTGGGCAGCTAATTATTTTCATAGATGATAGTTGACCTGACCAACTACATACATTTCAGCAGCTGTATTGACCCCTGTGGGATGTATAGAGATGTGCATGGGGAAGGACCCAAATTATTTTGCACCAGGGCCCTCCATTCACTAGCTCCACCACTGAGTGTGTGTGTGTGTAAGGGAGGAAGAGAAAGAGCAAGGCAGAAGAAATGCTTGATGCAGACATATGTTTGTGGTATTAAAGCATGTGTTAGATTGTAAGTTTTAGAGTTTTTAATCTTATAAGATGCTTTAGGGAAATCACTATGAGCCTCATTCAGTTGCTACATTTTAGGCAAACATGGCCACAAGGGGAGGCCACAAGCTATTTAGCTATTCAATTGGGTTACGTTTGTGGCCTTTGATCGGGTTACGAGCCTTGAACTGCGATCCCTTGAGATTTGCTCAATCGCAGCTTACTTCCGTCAAAGGCTTTGATCTTTCGAGGCCTCAAGAGCACCTTCGGCACTCATTTTGCCTAAGTCCCTCGTGTTTCAATGCCTCAACGGCTCACCTCGCTTTGTGAGGCTTGCAGGAGTGTCTTCGGCTCATTTTGCGTAAGTTCAATGCTTTTACTGCTCGCCTAAGTTTTGCTCATCGTCTAAGTGCTCTGAGCTCGGAAGGCTTCTATGCCTCAACGGCTCACCTTGCATCGTGAGGCTCATAAGCATGACGACAACTTTCAGTTTGACAATTATAATATGTGATTTGTAGCCTCAAATTTCAGATTAAATATAACTTCCATGTTTTACTGACATCATAATGACAGTCTCATTTACTATTGGCTGTGTCTGAGAAGTAGTTTACGGGCTTAAATATTGTCAAATCATAAGATCATGCCCCCTGAAATCAGACTTAAAAAGGCAGGGTTTCGAAGTTTAGGCTTAAGGAGGTAAATTGTGAGCTTGACTCAATAGAACACATATAATAGAATACATCTAAACATTTAGAGAAAAAACACCCACAGCCTTAATTACGTGTTTGAGGCATTTGCAAGCTTCTAATAGAATTGGGCCCTATGTCATCATGTTACAAATAATGGATAATAATAATGCACTGACTAGATAGACCCAGTGATCTCTGTTCCAGGAAAATCTGTTTCTATTTTACAGAATTCATGAGATAAATAGCAAGTGACCAAGACAGATATTTTAGTCTGAATACCAGGAGATCAGTAAATACAGTGTAAGTGCACTAATTATCACACACAGTGACACAATTACATTTTCAGTATATACTGCTGCTTTCATCAGCTCTGCTGGAAACATTGAGTTACAAATGTACAATTTATGTTACAAACTGTTAATGGTGCCATAAATGATCTCTTACATCAATTAGTGCCCTATGTAGAAAAGGAAACCAGATTGGATATTGCGACAGTGTGTGAGTCACACTCACCCACAGACTGATCTTACTCACAGGTCACTCATATAACATGATGAAAACATTTTTATCGGCACTTTGCTGTAATCAAATAAGTTATTTTTATACCCAATCATTTTTGGCTGGAAAAAACATCTGTTTAAATTGTAAATAATAAGAAAAAAGTTACAAGTGCATAAATATTGTATAACATGATCAGTATCAAAATGTATTAATCCTTCGTGTTTCAAAATAATGGACAACTGTTCAAATTCTTTTAAACAACTATACTTCAAAATAGGCAAAGTGTTTCTAGATAGTAAAAAAAATAAATCAGCACAATTACATTTTACATGCAATTTTTTTTCTAATGTAGGATTCCGTTTTTATGATCTGATTATATCTGCTTATTTCTCAGGAGGGTGTGACCTTGTAAACGAATTAGTTGCCATATTCCACTGCATTCATAGTTTCCCCCACCTCAGAAAGTTGATCAACAGAAACCAAAACGGTAGGTTCCTCATCAGCATATTCTGATGGTGTTTAACAGGTGAATCATTGATGAAGATTATGTGCACACCCGAGCCCACAATTGTGCTTTACAGTTTATACCTGTTCTTTGCTCGTATTATACTGTGAATTAAAAAAGATATCGAGCAGTCACTTGGATTTCAACCTTCACACTGCTACATTGTATCCTCTATACTATCTGAGCAGATGACTTAATAAGTCATGACATGTTATAGGAACAAATTAATTTCTGAACTCAGCACTTGTTGGTTCCAGTGAGTCTAATAAATTAGAGTCTGTATTATTTATTTTTACATTTTATGTTTGGAATACATTTTGCCTATTCTCTAGTAAGTTCTTAAAGATTATATTTTAAATGCATATCTACAATGGTCCTATAAGCCAGACCAAATTTGTTCTTTATGAATATATAGCAGAATATGCTTAAGTTCCTTTATGTTGTTTTGGATAATTAATTTATATGTAACGTGCTCTTACTAATTATTTTAATTGAAATGTACTTGAATTAATGTGTTGTAACATTAGTACCTTTCAATACCTCTCTGATTTGCTTTAACTACCCCTTAAATGTATATTTTATGAATAGGTTCTACCATGCAGAAATTTATGAAAAACTGCTTCGGATAGATTGGATAGAACCCTTGGTAGTCACATAGTCAGCTCAGTAGCCACCCAGCTTTTTCAACAGTGGCTGTAATGCCATCTGATTAGCCTAGGGGACATCCCTCCCAACCAATGGCCAATGGCAGTCCAGCTAGGATTAGTCAGATAAGTGGCTGGGGGGGGGGGGGGGATCAAACCGCTCACTGAGGAAATCAGAAAATTGTGTAATGTTTACTGTTTTGTGACCGATTAATGAGAAGTATTGTATTCTGTGGGGTACAAGAATGTAGGAAGCTGAATAAAGAGTTAAGGCTTGGTGGATATACAAATAGTGTTATGTGTGTTTATTGGGGAACGGGGAAAACTGCTTAAACATGTTAAGAATCACCAGTTTACAGATGGAAGAGTCAATATCCAGAGTCTAGGAGACACGACCACGATTGGAACCTGAGTCTCTGCTCTGGAAAGAGAGGATTAGTGTTAAATAGTGACAGTGACAAAATGGGAGAGAAGAGAACTCATATTTGGTATTGATAAATATGCTATGATACATTGTGGAAAATAGAATAGAAACTGAAGTAGAGAGACACATGCACAATTTGGTGAGAGATCTTATCATGGCCTGTTCATATTTTAGGTAACAGTTTTTTTTTGTTTTGTTTCCATAATAAGTTTTTATTAAGCAGAGGCTTAGAGCATTCACAAAACTGTTTACATAGGGAACATGATATTGTCTGTATCAAACTGAGCATATACAATCAGTTATATAATTTGTACAAGAAATTTTTACTTTACATATGATCATACATGTATATATAGTTTTCCAAAAATTCCAGAGAACCGAAGGGTTCCCCGTAGACCGCAGGCTTGATCAGACTCCGTGCCTCAGCCAATTTTTTCCTCTTTTTTTTTTTCATTATGACAAACATAAGTAATAGTCAAAAGGTAAATTAAACTAGGAAAATGGTAACACCTGAGTCATAACAAGTTAGTTTCTCTAAATGAATCCAAGGTTTGGTATTAAGGGAGGCATCACTACCTACCTTTATCTACGGTTTCCGGCATTGACAAGGAGGAGGCGGGGGAGAATGTTCATCTTTACCGAGTTTATTCGCCTAGCCATGACATTTGGCATTTAGATCAGGTGTAGAGGTTTTGTCCTAATTCTTTATAGCGAGCTTTATAATTAGCTTTGTGAAGGTCTTGGATTCTACAAGTAATGTTTATGCCTAGGTATTTTAAATGTGTGCTTGGCCCCTTAAAATTAAATTTTCTTTAAAGGTATATAAGATTATTTTGGTTAAGTGGTATGTTCAGAGCCTCTGATTTATCTACATTAATTTTGAGACCTGAAAAATTTCCAAAAGTCTCTAAAGTGTGGACTAAGGATGGGATCGAGGTGGCAGGTTCTGATAGAGAGCACTAGTATCATCTGCAAAAAGAAAGCATTTGAACCGACTCCTTGAATATGTGAATTTGATCTGATGGTTTGTTCTAGTGACTCTATTGCTAAGGCAAACAGGAGTGAGGGCAGTCCTCTTTGTATGTCTAGTAATGCTCTAGATTCTCCAGGCAATTTCAAAGATGCCTTAAGTGAATTGTAATATGAATGAACTAAATTCATGAATGGTCCCTTAAATCCGAATTTTGATAAAACTACATTGAGGTATGGCCATTCGACCATGTCAAAGGCCTTTTCGATGTCCAAGTAGAGTAAGCATGAAGGAATATGGTTTAGTTTTGCCCAGTGCATAATGTACAATATACGACTAATGTTATCCTCTGCTTGCCGGAAGCGAATAAAGCCAACCTAGTCTTTGTGAATTAGATTTGGGATAATTAAAGCCAACCTGTCAGCCATGAGTTTTGCTGGAATTTTGGTGTCTCCATTTAGTAAAGATATAGGGTGAAAATGTTTAACTTCAGTGGAGTCACACCCTTCTTTTGGCATAAATATTAAATCCGCTTGATTAAACTCAGGAGGTATTGGGTAGCCCTGAATTATGTCATTTTATAGGTTAGTCAAGTGAGGAGCCAGTCGTTCTGCAAAATTTTAAAAGTATAAGTTGGTGAAACCATCTGGCCTTGGAGCTTTGCCAATCTTTAATTTTTTGATAACTGTGTTGACCTCCTGATTTTAGGAGTTAAGAGCATCTATCTCCTGGGTGATAGAGATGGAAGGTCACACAAGCATAGAAATTAGGACATTTGGCAATTTTATGACCTGGAAGAGGCTTGGTATAATTTCTGAAAAAAAGTATGAAATATGTTTTGTATGTTATTAGGACTACTGGTAATAGCCCCTGAGGGAGATTTAATTTGGAATATTGTCGATTGTGATACTTTGTATTTCAGTTTTCTGATGAGGAGACTGTTGGGTTTATTGGCACTGGAGTAAAACCTGTGGTGGGTCCATCTCAGACAGCACCATGTCGAGTTCCACCCTGGCTGTTTATCCGCCAGCAAAGATCTCCAGAATACTGAGTTTGGTTAAGTTTTTCTAAAGTTTGCAATCTTTTGCCTCAGAGTGTCCTCATTTTGCCTCAATTTTGTGTTTGATTTAGGTGTATTATTGACCTCAAAGAATAAGTCAATCTCATAAGCAATTGAAATCTGGGATTACAATATTTATCGTCGTATAACACGCACTTTTTCTCCCTGAAAATAGAGGGCTAATGATAGGTGCGTGTTATACGCCGATATTCCCTATTTGCCGGGTCAAGGAGCGGAGGCCGGGGGAGAAGCAGGTAAGTGAGGGGGGGGGGGGTATTTAGGGGGGTTTAGGTTGAGGAGGGGGGGTAAGAATGAGGAGGGGGGTTAGAATGCGGAGGGGGGTTTAGAATGAGGAGGGAGGTTGAGGAATGGGGTTTAGGTTGAAGAGGGGGGTTGAGGATAGGGGGGTTGAGGTTATGGAGGGGGTTGAGGAGGGGGTTGATGAAGGAGGATGAGGATGGGGGGGTTGAGGGGGGTTGAGGATGGGGGTTGAGGAGGGAGGTTGAGGAGGGGGTTGAGGAGGGGGGATGAGGAGGGAGGTTGAGGAGGGGGTTGAGGATGAGGAGGGAGGTTGTGGATGAGGAGGGGGGTTGAGGATGAGGAGGGGGGTTGAGGATGAGGAGGGGGGTTGAGGAGTGGGTTGAGGAAGGAGGATGAGGATGGGGGGTTGGGGGGGTTTGAGGATGGGGGGTTGAGGATGGGGTGGTTGAGGAGGGAGGTTGAGAAGGGGGTTGAGGATGGGGGGTTGAGGAGGGAGGTTGAGGAGGGGGTTGAGGATCAGGAGGGAGGTTGAGGATGAGGAGGGGGGTTGACGTTGAGGAGGGGGTTGAGGATAGGGGGGTGGAGGATGGGGGTATGAGGAGGGGGTTGAGGATGGGGGGTTTGAGGAGGGGGTTGAGGATGGGGGGTTGAGGAGGGAGGATGAGGAGGGAGGTTGAGGAGGGGGTTGAGGATGAGGAGGGAGGTTGAGGTTGAGGATTTTGCTTCAAAGTTCTTTATTTGAAATGTATTTATTTTTTTCCTGAAATTTCCTTCTTAAAATGAGGTGCGTGTTATACGCCGGTGTGTGTTATATGCCGATAAATACGGTAGTTAATAACATCTCATTTAATCTCCAGGAAAAACCTGATCTATAATTTAATTGTAGGTCTATGGATATGCTAACATAGGCATGATCAGATAAATTACACAGGTGTATTTCAGTCTGTTCAATTTGGTCAAATAGGCTGGAGTCTGTCAAAACAGTATCAATCCTTGAGTAGGATTTATGCACTGGCGAGTAAAAAGTATACTCTCTTTCTAGTGGATGCTTAAGTCTTCATGCATCTAAAATATGTAGGTCGGACATTCAATTTGTTTAATTTAATTATAGAACCTGCCACCCCATGCAGGGCATGTACTATCCAATTTTGAGATTAGAGTGAAGTTGAAATCTCCCCCAATAATCACCCTACCAAGGCCATAGACTTCAAAGACTTAAGCATTCTAATTAATAATTTGTGGGGAGAAGTTGTAGGAGAGTAGAAGGAGATCAGTTTAAGTTGTGACCCAAGGAGTGTCCCATTAACAATGATGAAAATCCCATCAGGATCTATTTTTTATGAGTAATATTAAGAGGGAAATCCTTAAGTAATAGTATAGCTACTCCTGCTTTCTTAGTGGGTTGACTTGAGATGTCAAACATTGTGTATAATTTATGCATATATGATGGGATATGGCCATGCGAGAAGTGAGTTTCTTGTAAAAACAGGACTGATGGATTTAGGGATTTGTAAGTAATGAAGGCTTTGCCCCTCTAGAAAGGGGTATTAAATCCCTTTAAGTTATGAGTGATGAAATTGAATGTTGTGGGTGTCATGATACCTTATCATAGGAGAGATTGTGTGCTAGAGTTTGGCAGACCTGCAGCAGAGGTGCCACAAGCAATATGGAACGGGGAGCCCGCCTCCCCATCACCAACTGCAGCAATATAGAAAATTGGCTTGCAGAGAGTAACCTGAAATGACAAAAAACAGGGTAAGGGGAACAACACAAAAAATACAGTAAGGTATTTTACAAGTACAATAACAATATAATAACTTGTATACTTCCTCGAACTAGCACAGAGGGTAAAAAGGCCATTCCATTGGGTTCCCCACGCTTGAGGAAGATACTCCTAAATGTCTCTAGCTAAGGTTCACAACTAGAGATTGTGCAGAAACCATGAAAGGATACAGAATATACTATATAAAGTAGTTATAATGGATTCAACTGTGAGGCATCTTGAAATGTCCAAAGCACAAAAGAGATTATGAACAACTTGGTTACAAGATATATAGCCTAGGTTGAAAAGACTCATTTTGAGATGAGTTATAGGCAGTCATATAATCCAGAGAGTCACAAGGTTCAGTTATTCAGTATTTTGGAGGATGTTCTCTTGTGATGTGGGGGGATTCCCCTGTAACACTCCTCTAAGGCATGACAACATAAGACTTTGTGCCAGGCTGAAAATGAGGCTAAAAGGATATCCCCATCTTTATGTAACATTATGTGTTGTTAAGATAGCCAGGGCCGGTTTGAGTTGCCTAGGTTTTAATAATGTAGAAGGTGCAAGGTCAGTGAAAATCTGCAAATGACGTGCATCTGGACCTACAATAGAAAGAGATGATCTGGCAGCTTGTAACAGTAGGTCTCTGGATTTTTGATGAAGGAATCTCACTAATACATCCTTAGGCTGCTCAGGATTAAAATGACCTCCCAAGGCATGATCTGCCCTTTCTATCTCCCATGGATTATCTGATTGTATAGGACAAATAACTTGAATTGTTGCTTTTAGATAGGTCATAAGATCTGTAATAGTAGATGGAATGCCACAAATCCAGATTTATGCCGCCTAGACAGGTTTTCCAGATCTTGCAATTTAGTCTCCTGTATAGCTATGCAAGAAGAATTTTGAATTATTTCGGAATAATCTTTAGCTTGAGATACAATTATTTGGTCTGTGATTGACTTAAGAGCACTGGTTCACTGACTGAGATCCGTAATATCCTGTTTAATTTCTTGCACTGGTTTAGATAGGTGTGCTTGCAGTAAAATTTAGAAAAGGATGTATCTGATATTTCTACACTTTTGTGAGTATCCTCTACATCTGAGCCTTCAGTAGAGTCCTTAAGGGATCCAGTTGCAGCATGTTGATTGTGATCTGAAATGCTCTGGAATACTTTTTTGCCTGCATGCTTTTCTTGGACTTACCCATTATACAGGTTCAAGTTGTTATATCCGGAATCCTCTCATGGGTATAAGAGTCACATTTATTCAGTCACATATTCTCAGTTCCGAATATGTGATGAGAGAATCACTGAAAAGTTCATACATATGAGGGATCACACTTGTAGTGCAGGAAGAGTTGATTTTGTTATATATTGCTTGAGTAGGGTTGCCAGGATAGTACAGTTAGAAATGTCCCCATCAGTGTTATTGGCATAAACATTATTATTATTATTGTTTATTTGTAACGTGCCAACATTTTCAGTTGCACTAAAGATAAGTTAATTTCCAGAGAAAGACATATTCAATATTAACACATTGCAAAGAAAGGAGGGCCCTGTCTTTGAGCTTAGAATCCGGTGTCCATAGTGCTTTCCCCAAAGCACCATGCTTTCCCCAAAGCACCATGCAAGATTGAAAACTTGCAGACTTACAATCTAAAGGTTTTGTGTGTGGTACAGCAGGGTGAGAGAAGTGTTTTGTATGTTAGGAAGGAAGGTTAAAAGGCTTCTTTAAACAGATCTTTTTTTAGCGAGGTTTTAAAGGTTTTGAGACAGGATAGTCTTGTGGAGCTAGGCAAGGAGATCCAGAGAAAAGGGCAGCACAGGAAAAGTCCTGAATGCAGGAGTGAGGGTAGGTGACAAGAGTGGTTGAAAGAAGAAGGTTGTTAGCAGAACAAAGAGGGTGGGTGGGGAAGTATTTGGAGATGAGAGCAGAGATGTAAGGGGGTGCACTGTTGTTGAGGTCTTTGTAAGTTAGGGCCATGATTTTAAATTGTATTCTGGAGCCTAAGGGAAGCCAGTGGAATGATTGACAGAGAGGTGATGCTGACACTGAAAGTTGTGTATGGTAGAAGAGTCTAGCAGAGGCATTCATTATGGTTTGAAGTGGGGAAAGAGAGAACCACGAGAGAGCAGTGTCTTGAATGCCGAGGGAGGAAAGGATATGGAGTAGAAGCGAATGGTCGACTGTGTAAAAGGCAGCAGAGAGATCCAAATAAAGAATAGAAAAGCAACCTTTTGAAGTGGCAGTGAGCAGGTCATTTGTGACTTTAGTGAGAGCTGTCTCAGTGAAGTGTTAAGTCCGAAAGATGGATTGGAAGGTGTCAAGAAGCTGGTAAGGCGGTTATAGACAAGCCTCTCCTGTAGTTTGGAAGCTAGGGGAAGTAGAAATACAGGGCAGTAGTTAGTTGCATCAGAGTCAGATGAGGGTTTCTTAAGAATGGGTGTAATTATGGCATGTTTTAGAGAACAACATAACAAAGTGAGAGGTGCTCAATCAGAGAACGAACTAACCTTATTAGTTTAGTTCTATGAACATGATAACCCACTCTGAGAGCAACCTCTTTTAGCTCACTTGTGCCCTTCACAAGGATAAATATCCTGTAGTATATCAGTCTGGTCCCACTCACTAGAGTGACCCAGCCCCAAATACCAGGCAATTCTACCCTGAACAGGAGAAACAGCAAACCCCAGACGTATGTTTCAGCCTTCATTGGGCCTCGTCAGTGAGGTGTAGCTGATCTCCCTAAGGCACAATGAGCAAGGGATCCATGTCTGTAGTCCCCTTTACCTCTTACAAAGATGAATCCCTAAGGGTAATTTGCATAAACAAAACAACAAAGTGAGAAGTGCTCAATCATATACAAACTAACCTTAATAGGTTAGTTCTATGGACATGATAACCCACTCTAAAAGCACTCTCTTTTAGCTCACTTGTGCTCTTCACAAGGAGACATATTCTGTAGTATATCAGTCTGGCACAGTGAGCAGGTTGTCCACGTCTGGAGTCCCCGATACCTCTAAGGGAGATGAATCTCTAACGGTAATTTGCATAAACAAAACAACACAACACTGAACGTTGTGTACAGTAGATGAGTCTAGAGGAGGCATTCATTATGGATTGAAGTGGGGAAAGAGAGAACCACAAAAGAGCAGTGTCTTGAATGCCGAGGGAGGAGAGGGTATGGAGCAGAAGCGGATGGTTGACTGTGTCAAAGGTAGCAGAGAGATTCAAATGAAGAAGAATAGAAAAGTAACCTTTTTACTTGGAGGTGAGCAGGTCATTAGTGACTGTAGTGAGAACTGTCTCAGTTCGGGATGGAAGCTAGATTGGAAGGTGTCAAGAAGGGAGGAAATAACACCTATTAACACCTACACTACCTACCTACCCCCTAATAACGACCACCACTCTAATTACAGAAAATAAAAAAGTCTAAAGTCACAAAAAAATATCTACATTACATAAAATAAAAAACCTAACTCACAAAAAAAAATCCACATTACAGAAAATAAAAAAAGGAACATAATAGAAAATAAAAAAAAACATAACAACCCCCCCCTCACTACAGAAAAAAAAAATACACACCTGAAAAGGAAATACATATAATACAAATACATACAATACAAATACAAATACAAATACAATACACATACAATACAATACAAATACAATACAATACAAATACATACAATTAAATACAATACAATATAATACACCCCTATCTAATATACATCACACAATCTATCTAAATAAATACCATAATCTAATATACATCCTATCTACATAATATACATCCCCAATCTATCTAAATAAATAACACAATCTAATATACAATAAATTCTATGCTATCTATATAAAACACATACCCCTAGCTAACATACAGTAAATGCTATCTACAGTGGATATAAAAAGTCTACACACCCCTGTTAAAATATCAGGTTTCTGTGCTGTAAAAAAATGAGGCAAAGATAAATCATTTCAGAACTTCTTTCACCTTTAATGTGACCTATAAACTGTACAACTCAACTGAAAAACAAACTGAAATCTTTTAGGTAGAGGGAAGAAAAAATATTAAAATAAAATTATATGGTTGAATAATAATGCACACCCTTAAACTAATACTTTTTTGAAGCACCTTTTGATTTTATTACAGCACTCAGTCTTTTTGGGTATGAGTCTATCAGCATGGCACATTTTGACTTGGCAAGATCTGCCCACTTTTCTTTGCAAAAACACTCCAAATTTGTCAGATTGCGAGGGCATCTCCTATGCATAGCCCTCTTCAGATCACCCCACAGATTCGGATTCAGGTCTGGGCTCTGGCTGGACCATTCCAAAACTTTAATCTTCTTCTGGTGAAGCCATTCCTTTGTTGATTTTGATGTATGCTTTGGGTCGTTGTCATGCTGAAAGATGAAGTTCCTCTAGCAGAAGCCTGAAGGATTTGTGTCAATATTGACTTGTATGTGGAACTGTTCATAATTCCCTCTATCTTAACTAAGGCCCCAGTTCCAGCTGAAGAAAAACAGCCTCAAAGCATGATGCTGCCACCACCATGCTTCACTGTGGGTATGGTGTTCTTTTGGTGATGTGCAGTGTTGTTTTTGCGGCAAAAATATATTTTGGAATTATGGCCAAAAAGTTCAACCTTGGTTTCATCAGACCATAACACCTTTTCCCACATGCTTTTGGGAGACTTCAGGTGTGTTTTTGCAAAATGTAGCCTGGCTTGGATGTTTTTCTTCGTAAGAGAAGGCTTGCCACTCTACCCCATAGCCCAGACATATGAAGAATACGGGAGATTGTTTTCATATGTACCACACAGCCAGTACTTGCCAAATATTCCTGCAGCTCCGTTAATGTTGCTCTAGGCCTCTTGGAAGCCTCCCAGACCAGTTTTCTTCTCGTCTTTTTATCAATTTTGGAGGGAGCTCCAGTTCTTGGTTATGTCACTGTTGTGCCATATTTTCTCCACTTGATGACACCTGTCTTCACTGTTTTCCATGGTATATCCAATGCCTTGGAAATTATTTTGTACCCTTCTCCTGACTGATACCTTTTAACAATGAGATCCCTCTGATGCTTTGGAAGCTCTCTGTGGACCATGGCTTTTGCTGTGGGATGCGACTAAGAAAATTCCAGGAAAGACGAACTAGAGCAGCTGAACTTTATTTGGGGTTAATCAGAGGCCCTTTAAATGATGGCAGGTGTATGCTGACTCCCATTTAACATGATTTGGAATGTGATTACTTAATTCTGAACACAGCTACATCCCCAGTTATAAGAGGGTGTGCAGACTTATGCAACCACATTATTTTTCTTTTTTCTTTTTCTTCCCTCTACCTAAAAGATTTCAGTTTGTTTTTCAATTGAGTTGTACAGTTTATAGGTCACATTAACGGTGGAAAAAGTTCTGAAATGATTTATCTTTGTCTCATTTTTTGACAGCACAGAAACCTGACATTTTAACAGGGGTGTGTAGACTTTTTGTATCCACAGTATATATAAAATAATCTAATTCTAAGCTAAAAAAAATAATTAAGAAAACTTACCTTTGCAGATGTCCATTCAGATCAGTCACCTACGAAAAAAAAATAAAAAAAATTAGTGCAACATGTTAACTGTACATAAATAAACATTCAATACATTCAAAATATTCTACTCACCTTTCCGGCATGTCCCGTCCTTATTCTTTTAACCTTCTGCGGAGCGGCACCTGTTAAAAAAAACATAACATTAATACACATACATAAAAACAAAATAAACATAATCTACATTGTACTTACCTCCCCGCGATGTCTCCGGCCTCCTCCGGATCCTATTCTGCCCCGCCCTGTATAAAAAAAATATATATATACTTACATCCGCACTCACGGACATCCCAGACGCTAATGAGGCTCCCGGAGACTTTTCCGGAAGAAAAAAGGCAATGGCGCCTTCTGATTGGTTGAAAACGCTGTCTATCATATTCACCCAATCAGGAGGCGCCAATGTGTGAGCCAATCAGAAAGGGATACACCCTAAAATCCAACTCTGATTGGATAATGCACCCGTCAATCTTTATTTAAACCAATCAGCCAATCACAATGGAATACACACCCACAGGGTGATTGGTTGGAGCATCTGCGCATTCTGATTGGTTGCACTGACAATAGCCAATCACAATGGAATACACCCCCACGTACTGATTGGTGAAGGATTTGCGCATTCTCATTGGCTATTGTTAATATTAATCAATATTACAGCCAATGGGAAGGCGCAGATGTCTTCACCAATCAGTACGGGGGGGTATATTCCATTGTGATTGGCTGATGGCAATAAAGCCTTAGGATTGGTTCAAATAAAGATTGACAGGTGTGTTATCCAATCAGCATGGTATTTTGGGGTGTATACCCTTTTCATTGGTTCACAATTGGGGTCTTTTCATTGGCTGAATTTGATAGACAGCCTTTTCAGCCAATCAGAAGCCGCCATTGCCAATTTTATTCTGGAACACTCTGGATGCTTCCGAGGCACAACACGAGGAAGCCGGAGACATCGCGGGGAGGTAAGTATAATGTAGATTGTGTTTATTTATTTTTTGTTTTAGGTTTATGTATCTGTGCTAATGTAATGTTTTTTTTTACCAGGAGCAGCGCCGCAGAGACAAACATGGAGGAGGACGTGAAATGCTGGGACGTGACATGCTGGAAAGGTAAGTATAATATTTAGAATATTTTGAATAGTTTGAATGTTTAGTTATTTCATGTGTTGTATTAATTTTTTAAATATTTTTTTACCCTAGGTTGGTGATCTGAAGAAACATCTCAAAGGTAAGTGGTCTTAATTATTTTATTGTAGCTTAGAATTAGGGTTGCTATATATAGATAGCATGTATTGTATATTAGATAGATTGAGGGATGTATAGTATATAGATACTATTTATTGTATATTAGATAGATAGATAGGGGGATGTATATTAGATAGTATTGTATATTAGATAGTGGGATGTATATTACATTACATAGTGGGATGTATATTACATAGTGGAATGTACATTACATAGTGGGATGTATATTGCATAGTGGGATGTATATTACATAGTGGAATGTACATTACATAGTGGGATGTATATTGCATAGTGGGATGTATATTACATAGTGGGATGTATATTAGATAGGGGTGTATTTTATTGTATTTAATTGTATTGTATTTAATTGTATTGTATTGTATGTATTATATATATTTCCTTTTCAGGTGTGTAATTTTTTTAAAAAATGTAGTGGGGGGGTTGTAATGTATTTTTTTAATTTCTGTAATGCTCCTTTTTCTATTTTTTGTGACTTAGGTTTTTTTTTGTTCTGTAATGTACATTTTTTATTTTGGGTGATTTTAGCTTCTTTTATTTTATGTAATGTAGATTTCAGCTTTTTGATGAATTTAGTTTTTTTGATTTCTATAATTAGAGTGGTGGAGGTTATTAGGGGGTAGGTAGTGTAGGTGTTAATAGGTTAGTGTAGAGGGTGTTTAGTTAATATTTAATGTTTTATTGGGGGGGTATAGTGCAGTGTAGTGTTTATACTTAATGTCATGATGGTGCTTGAGGACCGTCATGGCACTTATGTGGTTAATGTTGCATTGTAACAGGCCCATAATGGTCATAATATACCCTTATGGGACTGATGGAGATAAATCGAGGCTAATGAGGGTCTGGATAGACCACCATAAGTGACCGGGTTAAAATGGTGTAGTGCTTACACTTTGGGTCATGAGGGTCCTGGATGACCCTCATGGCACTTATAGTGTTATTACATGCGTTCATTAGTGTGTTAGAGGGGTCTTGTGAGGAATTGACCCTGCTGGGATTCAAACCCTGGTTTGCATGTTGCCAAACCTCTTCCCTACCGGTACGCCAGCCTGCCTCTTGCAGATTTACCTGAGATCTGATACCTTGACTCTAAAAGCAATGCAATCAGTGACAACTCTCTTTAGCTGTGTCTGGTCAGCTGTCTGGTTCTTGGCCTATATAAGGCACTTCCTGTCTCTGTATCCTTGCCAGATTATTGTTGGTTCTTGATCCCTTCAATAAAGCTTGTTCCTGTTTCACATACAAATTGCTGAACTGGATTATTGCTGACCTTGGCTACTGGTCTCCACAACCTTGTGATTCCTATATCATTACAGAATAATCTGGCCTTTTCATGGAGACCGCCGGGTCAGATTCTGCATTGGCCCAGCAGGTTGCTTTATTTGCAAGAACTGTGCAGACCCAGGCACAGACCATTCAAGTGCTGCAGGACCAGGTAGCTGAACTGCAAAATAAATTTGAGTCAATGCACAGTGAGTATACCAGCTACAGGGCACGTGATGTTGCGGCTTCTACTGTTACACCTGCACAAGATGCCCGCTTGCCCCTGCCAGAAAAGTTTGGAGGAGATCGCAAAAAATTTAGGGGTTTCCTAAATCAATGCCGTTTGCACTTCATGATGTTACCTCACCAATTTCCATCTGAAAGAGAGAAGGTGGGATTTATTTTTTCCCTATTCAAAGATGAAGCCCTGGCTTGGGGCTCCCCTCTTCTGGAACAGGACAGTCCAATCTTGGGTAATCTAAATGACTTTCTTGAGGCCATGTGCCTAGTTTTTGATGACCCCAATCGATGTGCTACAGCAGAAGCCATTCTCCTTCATTTGCATCAAGGGAGGCGCTCTGTGGCTTAATATGCTGCTGAATTCAGACAGTGGGTTGCTGATACTACCTGGAACCAATCAGCCCAGAGGTTCCACTTCAGAAAAGGCCTCTCAGAAGCTATTAAAGATGAGCTAGCTCGTGTTGATCTTCCTGCTGACTTTGATACATTTGTGCATTTGGCTATCCGTATCGATCTGAGACTTTCTGAAAGAAGATTGGAAAGACAGGGTTCTTTTAGACCAAGTGCTACTCCTATTTCCTATTCAAGAATTTCTACTCCGACCCCACAAACACCTACAGACTCTGAGCCTGAAGCTATGCAAGTAAATCTAATAAGAGGATGATTATCCAATGAAGAAAAACAGTGGCGACGCACTCACAACTTATGCCTGTATTGTGGTAGTGCAGGGCACTATGCCATCAATTGCCCTAGCAAATCCAAAAGAACAATAGCTATGGCTGCTGAGGGCGCACAGATTCAACACCAATCCCAGATTGCAGATCAACTGGATTCTGTCACACAACCCTTGTTTTCTCTGGCTCATGGTGAAGAGGGTATGTTGACTCAACATCCTCATTTTGTGGTGCCCATCACGTTGCAATGTGGTGATCGTAAAGTTTCAACTACAGCTATGATAGATTCTGGAGCAGGCGGAAACTTTATGGACATTAAATTTGCATCAGGAAATAGAATTCTGTCTATCCCTAACTCTTCACCTGTGTTAATGGAGACAGTGGGCGGTTCTCCACTTACGTCTGGCCCGGTTACACATGAGACTGTGCCCTTAAAGTTGACTCTGGAAGTGAATCACCATGAGACTATATCTTTCCACCTAATTTCCTCAACACAGTTTCCAGTGATTTTGGGTGTACCTTGGCTTGCTCTGCATAACCCACAGATTAATTGGAAGATCAGAACTTTGTCCTTTCCTTCAGAACACTGCTTCATGAATTGTAAACCCTCTAAGGTAACACCTGTTGCCACAAAAATTAATGAAATGGTTGCTACAAACTTGACTAAGCTTCCTCTACAATATCGGGATTTTGCAGATGTGTGTGATAAGAAGAATGCTGATCAGCTTCCACCCCACAGGCCTTATGATTGCCCAATAGAGCTGTTGCCTGGGGCCGCTATCCCATTTGGCCGTATATATTCCCTTTCTGAGCCTGAATTGAAAGCTCTTCGTGAATACCTACAAGAAAATCTTGCCAAAGGCTTTATTCGACCATCTACTTCTCCAGCAGGAGCTCCTATTTTCTTTGTAGAAAAGAAAGATGGCAGCCTACGTCCATGCATTGATTACAGAGACATTAATAACATCACTGTTAAAAACCGCTACCCCTTGCCTCTGATTCCTGAACTTTTGGAGAGACTTCGCTCAGCTAAAATATTTACGAAGCTTGATCTTCGGGGGGCATATAATCTGGTTCGCATAAGACCAAATGATGAATGGAAAACAGCTTTCAGAACCAGGTACGGGCATTACGAATATTTAGTAATGCCATTTGTGCTGTGTAATGCCCCTGCAACTTTCCAGCATCTTATCAATGATGTACTACGAGATCTCCTGGATCAGTTTGTTGTGGCATATTTGGATGATATCCTAATATTCTCTGATAATCTTGAAAACCACAGAAAACAGGTCTGTATAGTTCTGAAGCGCCTTCGTACCCACCACCTATACATTAAACTGGAAAAATGTGAGTTTGAACAAACAGAAATTCAATTCCTGGGGTATGTAATAACTCCCAAAGGTTTAAGTATGGATGCAAGTAAAATTAAAGCTGTGCTGGACTGGCCCATCCCCAAGAATGAAAAAGATGTTCAGAGATTTGTGGGGTTTGCCAATTTTTACAGTCGTTTCATTAAGAATTTCTCTGCCGTTATTACACCGATCACTGAACTCACACGTAAAGGGACTCCTTTTCAGTGGTCCGATAAGGCGGATACCGCATTTTCCCGATTAAAGACTCTGTTTACCACTGCCCCTGTCCTGGTACATCCTCAGCCGGAATTACCATTTATTGTGGAAGTTGATGCTTCTGATTCAGCTGTTGGTGCTATACTGTCTCAAAGGACTGTACCTAAGATGCTGTTACATCCGTGTGCCTTCTATTCCCGCCAGATGGTGCCAGCAGAGAGGAACTATGACATAGGGAATAAAGAACTATTGGCTATAAAAGCTGCCTTCACCGAATGGAGACATCTCTTGGAGGGAGCTACCCATCCAATTACTGTCCTCACAGATCACAAAAATCTGGAATGTATTCGGTCAGCAAAGAGACTGTCAGCCAGACAACCACGCTGGTCCTTATTCTTCTCGAGGTTTAATTTTTTGGTTACATACCGTCCTGGCTCCAAGAATGGTAAGGCGGATGCCTTGTCTAGAATAGCTGACCCCCTCCATACTACCGTAACCAAGACCACCATCCTGCCAGAGGATATATTTATAGGAGTTACATTTCCTTCTGATCTGATGTCTCGCATTAAAAAGGGCTACGCTGAAGACCCAGTTCTTCGTGATCCTCCTCGTGATCTCCATATGACGATGCTTAATGGATTTTGGATTTTTCAACAACGTCTTTTTGCTCCGGACTCAGTGCGACTGGACCTTTTACGTCTTTACCATGACTCAAAACCAGCAGGTCATCCAGGAATCCGAAAGACACAAGAGCTACTTGCCCGATCCTTTTGGTGGCCGAAGTATCATGAGGATGTTAAGAAGTATGTGTCCTCTTGTGATGTATGTGCCAGACATAAGACTCCTCGCTCATCCCCTGTTGGCTTGCTTCAGCCTCTTCCGATTCCTCATCGTCCCTGGGGGTCTATATCCATGGACTTTATTGTGGAACTACCTCCCTCTAAAGAACACACTACCATTCTTGTTGTTGTGGACAGGTTAACTAAGATGGGTCATTTCATACCAGCTCGTGGTCTCCCTTCAGCTAAACAGACGGCTGACCTGGTTATTCGGGAAATATTTCGCTTACATGGAGTGCCCGATGAAGTAGTTTCTGACAGGGGAGTGCAGTTTACATCTCGTTTTTGGAAACATTTTTGTTCTAATCTAGGTATTAATGTAAATATGTCGTCAGCTTTTCATCTGCAAAGTAATGGACAGACTGAGCGAACCAACCAGACTTTGGAGCAATATTTGCGTTGCTATATTAGTTACCTGCAGGATGACTGGCTGGATTTTCTACAAACGGCAGAGTTTGCCTATAACAATGCCCAACACTGCTCCACTTCTTTGAGCCCATTTTTTGCCAACTATGGTTACCATCCGACCTTTCTAGTCAGTCTCCCAATTACTACTTCCATTCCTGCTGTCAATGACCGGCTAACCGCCTTACGTGATTCCCAAGCACTGTTGAAAGAGACTCTTTTGGAGGCTCAGGAATGTTACAAAAGAGCTGCTGATAGGCATAGAAAGGAGGCCCCAGTCTATCATGTTGGTGACAAGGTGTGGCTGTCAACAAAGAATCTTAAGCTTCGGATTCCTTCTCATAAATTGGGTCAAAGGTGGGACCTTTTGAGATCATTGCTCAGATCAATGCTGTCACTTTCCGTTTGCAACTTCCAAATTCCATGAAAATACATCCAGTTGTAAGATATGGCTTATACAGTGACCATTTTTAAACATATGTCTTTAATAAGTGTATCTCATAAAAATATGTAGTTGTATAGATCTTTATTTATAATGTACAGATTGTGTTCATCTAACCCCCATCCCTGAGAAACCGGAGGTGTGGCTATCTATTCATACTGTAACAAAGGCTTATGCCTGGGGTTGTTTATGGGTAAACAAAAGAACAGTTGGGTGTGGTGGACTCTTGGCCCAGGGTGTTTATATGTAAACAAGGGGACATCTGTGTGTGTGAGATTCCCATCTATGGAATTTTTATGGAGTTTGGGGGAAGGTGAGATGATTTTCGTGAGATGTACAGTCACATATTAAGGGGGAGTGTCCAAGAAAGATATACAAAAGCCCAGAGAGTTTTAGTCAATCTAAGTCTGGAAGTCCAAGAAGTCTAGGAGAAGTCTAGGAGTGTGGGTGTCCAGAGGAGTCATCCAGAGGAGTGCCCAGCTGAGCAGAAGCCATGCCGTGGGGTGACTTGAGGCCTAAAGATATGGTCTCTGAAGATATTGCTGGCCTGTGGTGTAGTATCAAATAATAATGTAGTTTATTCATAAAAGTATCTTTTTGGAAATATCGTTTTATCCCTACTGTCTATCTGTTTGTCTAAAACCCATTGTGTAACCGTATATTGATTTATGCAAAATATATCTTTTAATTATAAACGTATTCATATGTTCGTTTATTGATTTGTCCAAAATAACTTATTATTTGTAGAAATTATACATTAATTATTTAATTATTAGTTAATTTCTTACATATATGGCGAGCCAGGCAGGAGGACATTAATGTAATAATCAAGCATATTAATAACTATAATATTTTGCATAAATTAATGTACTATTTTCCTATTGTGTGCTGTAGTTATAGAAAGTTGTAGAAACGTTTTTGTATGGTATGTTTGGCGGTGATAGATACAGGATTCTAAAGCAGGTTTTGTTTACTCATATATTTTTGCTTTTCTGCACTTTTAAAATTGTATAGTTTTGTTACCCAATAATGGAGGGCTTAATGAAAAAGATTGCTAATGTTGATAACTCTGATGCTATAATTAGAGCTATGGTGAATACTTCTGACCCCTGGTCAAACGCCCAGAATCTAGTAGAATTAGCTATTAATGAAAAGAAATTGTCTAAATCAAAAGGGAAAACAATTTTAATATTTGCTGCACATTGGATTGCAGAACAATATAAACATGTATGTGTGCAGAAACAAGCTTTAGAGACTAAAGTGTGTGAGCTAACTACTGCTTTAGAAAACCTTACAGTCACTGCCACTACAGCATCTGCTTTGGGTTTAGATAACCAGAAGACATTGCAAGAAAATGAGCTGCTACATAGTAAAAATAATGAACTTGTGGATAAATTGATAGATGCAGAAAGTGCAATAAGATGTTTAGTTTCTTGTAAAAAGGATACTGATTATAGTCAATGTTTAGCAAAATGTAAAGAGACAGAGGTCCAGAAAGTGGACTGCAAAGTTTTTAAGAAAAGTAAAAATGATTGTTTCAAAATGGCGCCAGTTTCTACTGAGCTCAAGAGAGGAGCACATGGGCAGGTCATTTCTGAAACTACTGTGAATAGATCTCTTTCTATTAGTGAAATTCAGACTTTGAGCAAAACGCTTGATTGTATAGGTTTTCCTGATGATCCTGTTGAAATCATGATAAGAATTGACACGATTTCAAAATTTAATGCAAATTTAACTGAGACTGATGCATTTGCTGTGATTATGGATCGTTTAGATCAATCCTTAAAATCTAGTTTGCCTGCTGATATTTTTGCTGAGCCTAGATCTAAAGAGCATTTGGTTAAAGAGATTTTACATGTACTGGGTATAGATGAATTGGATCACCATTCTGTATTTGGTAACTGTACTCAGAAGATGGGAGAGTCTGTACAAGAGTATAGTGATAGATTATTCATTTTGTATAAACTCACACTCCCTTCTGATACTGAGGCTAATCAGAATGACCACATTTATAAGAAGGCCTTACTAAAAAGATGTCTGCCTGAAATTATAAATATTGTTGGGTTGACAGTATCTGCCAACAATCACTTTTTAAAAATTCTACATTATCTAAAGAGAGCAGAGAGCTGTTTAAGAGAGATAAATAGAAATAAAGGCAGAATTTGTGTAGTTAAGACCACCCCACCCCAAACAAAGATGTTTAGCAATGCAAATCAAATCTCTTGTTTTGCTTGTGGAAAATTGGGACATTTTGCCAGGTACTGCAAAAATGTGTTACATCCCCTCCCTAATTCAAACAAAGGGCCGCATAATACCAGATGGACAAATAATAGCCATAGTCACAACAGGTGGGCAACAAATGGTAGAGTTAGAATAAATACAAATACTCCATTTGTTCCCTATCATGTACTGAAATCTCAAAATGAATTGCTCAAGGCTGAGAATATTACACTAAAACAGGAAAGAGATGTGTTCAAGAAAAATGTAGAAGCTCTAACATCAGAACTGAATCAGTGTAAATTAAACTATAGTACAGAAAATGATTTACTTATCAATCTTTCCCAAACTAACTGATTACCAAGTTTTATTTTTACAGGAAAACAGGAATGGGCAAATGAAAAAGGAAGGAAAGGAGATCCAGTAAATGACCTTTCCTAATTTCTTCACAGGTTTTTTTATTTTTAAATATATAATAGAGGACCTTTGCTTTTATTTTTAAGGACAAGCCTCTATAAATATATATTTATTTTTTACATTTTTTTTTATACAGTGTGGGGGAGATCCAGTAAATGACTTTTCCTAATTTCTTCTACAGGTTTTTTGT
Source organism: Discoglossus pictus (assembly GCA_027410445.1). Classification (NCBI taxonomy): domain Eukaryota; kingdom Metazoa; phylum Chordata; class Amphibia; order Anura; family Alytidae; genus Discoglossus; species Discoglossus pictus. Next base: position 67,803,868 of record CM050168.1, read on the forward strand.
TTTTAAATATATAATAGAGGACCTTCGCTTTTATTTTTTATTTTTAAGGACAAGCCTCTATAGATTTATATATTTTTTTTTATTAATTTTTTTTAATACAGTGTGGGTGGGACAAATTCCAAATTATAGTTTTGTGTATTATTTTATACACACATTTTAAAACATCTGCACTGTCAGCTACTTTTTTGTTTTTGCTGAGTAAATCTTACTTTAATTTTTTTTAAACTGTTGCCACAATGAGGATTGTACATGCAAGAGAGCATTTTAACTGTGATTTTTGAGATGCAGTAATACACTCTTATTTTTGTGTTTTTAAAGCCTCATTAATTGTTTTGCTTGTTTTTTTTATGAATGGCAGCAAGTGTTTAAAATATTTTTATACAGATTGCATGGTATCCTTTCTTTTGAAAAAAAAAATAATGCATCCCAACACCCATTTCATAAAATCTAAGTTTTCTAGGTGGGGACATTTTAAAGTATAAAGGAATCATTCAATCTGGATCATTTTTTTTTTATTTTTTATTATTTTTCTTAAACATTGTTTTTTTAAATATTTTTCTGAAGGAGGTGTGGCACACAAAGGAACCTCACCAGTATTCATATAGTTTCAGAACTATTACATTCTGGAGCTACATGAATATAAATGTAAATATACTATACTTATATAAATAATAATTTAGTAATGATTTGTAATTGATATTTGTTTTACATTCAATTGGTACTACCAATTAGACAACTTGTATGATACCCCATTGGTCAGTCATTTATTTATATCTTGTTTTAATTGTTTATCTCTGTTAAGGACACAGACCATTTTAGAATTAGATCACCCCAATTTAGGAATGGTTAGGAGCATTGAATTATTATAAATTGTTATTTTTATTATCTTGTATCTCTTGTTATAGAAAGCCAGACGTGGTAGTAATATGGAGGTATTGAGACACGATTGAGATGAACAACCATAGTGATTCCATTGAGATCCTGCTGCATGCTTTACGTGTAGTTGTAGGTCTTATAATTTACTGAAGCTACAGAGAGATTATCACACACATTTTCCATTTCCTGAGTGAATACCGAGTCACATTTAATGTTTTCACTAAAGTACCTAATAAGGTGCTACAATCACCTACACACTTTTTCTATCCACACGTGCTCACAATAAAGTGTCCTTTGAGTGGTTTCTTCAATACACACAATAAAAAAAAAGACAGCACAAGTCTTAAAGCAAGCTAGCTATGTGTAACATTAACCTCTCAATAAGATCCAATATGGGTCAGAGAATGGGACATGGGTGAAAATGGTGACACATGGATTCAACAATGCAGGACAAAATGGTGGAAGTTGGGTGTGGCACACAGAAGTGGTATTGAAGTGTAAACAGATCTTGTGGCTGAGGGATACATTTGCAATAGTTATGGGAGGGTGATGTGATTTTACACAGTAGCCACAGGAGTATAAATGAATATTATAAAATGCATACTGTGAGTGCATACATAATTAGTCAAAATTTGCCTCACAGAACCCTGAAATTTAAAGAAAGTATTGGTTGTTATCAGATCATTCCTGTCTCAGTGAACGGTATTACTTTGAAATCTCACACACACACTGGGGGTCTATACACAATAAGCCATATTTGTTTGTGTAATTTGAGAGAGCTCATTCTATGCCAAATCATTTGCTCTCTAAGTGGGGATATGTAAGATATGGCTTATACAGTGACCATTTTTAAACATATGTCTTTAATAAGTGTATCTCATAAAAATATGTAGTTGTATAGATCTTTATTTATAATGTATAGATTGTGTTCATCTAACCCCCATCCCTGAGAAACCGGAGGTGTGGCTATCTATTCATACTGTAACAAAGACTTATGCCTGGGGTTGTATATGGGTAAACAAAAGAACAGTTGGGTGTGGTGGACTCTTGGCCCAGGGTATTTATATGTAAACAAGGGGACATCTGTGTGTGTGAGATTCCCATCTATGGAATTTTTATGGAGTTTGGGGGAAGGTGAGATGATTTTAGTGAGATGTACAGTCACATATCAAGGGGGAGTGTCCAAGAAAGATATACAAAAGCCCAGAGAGTTTTAGTCAATCTAAGTCTGGAAGTCCAAGAAGTCTAGGAGAAGTCTAGGAGTGTGGGTGTCCAGAGGAGTCATCCAGAGGAGTGCCCAGCTGAGCAGAAGCCATGCCGTGGGGTGACTTGAGGCCTAAAGATATGGTCTCTGAAGATATTGCTGGCCTGTGGTGTAGTATCAAATAATAATGTAGTTTATTCATAAAAGTATCTTTTTGGAAATATTGTTTTATCCCTACTGTCTATCTGTTTGTCTAAAACCCATTGTGTAACCGTATATTGATTTATGCAAAATATATCTTTTAATTATAAACTTATTCATATGTTCGTTTATTGATTTGTCCAAAACTTATTATTTGTAGAAATTATACATTAATTATTTAATTATTAGTTAATTTCTTACACAGTGTTTCACGTTGCACTGCTTAAACCTTTTCATGATAATACTTTCCCTGGCCGAGCCCTGCCTGCCCCACCTCCAGTCCTCGTGGATGGTGAGGATGAGTACGAAGTGGAAAAAATTCTTGACTCCAGGATCTTCTGTAACACGCTTCAATATTTGGTTCGGTGGAAAGGCTATGGTGAGGAGGATGGATCGTGGGAACCAGTGGACAATATTCACGCTCCTGATCTTCTTCGGTTTTATGCACAGTGCCCTGCTAAACCGGGTGATAGGGCATCCAGAGGCTGCGCCTATAGAGGTGGGGGTAATGTGAGGAATTGACTCTGCTGGGATTTGAACCCTGGTTTGCATGTTGCTAAACCTCTTCCCTACCGGTATGCCAGCCTGCCTCTTGCAGATTTACCTGAGATCTGATACCTTGACTCTAAAAGCAATGCAATCAGTGACAACTCTCTTTAGCTGTGTCTGGTCAGCTGTCTGGTTCTTGGCCTATATAAGGCACTTCCTGTCTCTGTATCCTTGCCAGATTATTGTTGGTTCTTGATCCCTTCAATAAAGCTTGTTCCTGTTTCACCTACAAATTGCTGAACTGGATTATTGCTGACCTTGGCTACTGGTCTCCACAACCTTGTGATTCCTATATCATTACAGGTCTATATAGTTGAGGCACACAGTACACTCACATTGTGTGACAAACAGCATTTTAACACTTTCTTTTATTTACTGTCATTTTTTGACGGGCAAGTCGCTAGTCATATATATAATTGTATAGAGCGTATAAAATATTAATACACTGGATATAAAAGAAAGTGTATATAATAGGATTATTATATTAGCTTATAATTCCCATGTAAGATTGGATTTTATTCGTACAAAAGTTCTGACAGTCCAGTCACTGCAACTTTAAGCACAGCAGCCCTCAAACAGTTCACAAACTGCACTGTTTGAGAAATACTGCCACCCTTGGCCCGAAAGCTAATACACTGGATATAAAAGAAAGTGTATATAATAGGATTATTATATTAGCTTATAATTCCCATGTAAGATTGCATTTTATTCATACAAAAGTTCTGACAGTCCAGTCACTGCAACTTTAACCACAGCGGCCCTCAAACAGTTCACAAACTGCACTGTTTGAGAAATACTGCCACCTTTGGCCCGAAAGCTAATGACCGTCTCCTTTTTTAAAGTTCGATAAATCACATGTTTTACTTATCACAGTGATGGTTGATACAGTTGCAAGCAAAAGTATGTGAACCCTTTGGAATGATATGGATTTCTGCACAAATTGGTCATAAAATGTGATCTGATCTTCATCTAAGTCACAACAATAGACAATCACACTCTGCTTAAACTAATAACACACAAAGAATTAAATGTTACCATGTTGTTTTTGAACACACCATGTAAACATTCACAGTGCAGGTGGAAAAAGTATGTGAACCCCTAGACTAATGACATCTCCAAAAGCTAATTGTGTCAGCCAACTGGAGTCCAATCAATGAGATGAGATTGGAGGTGTTGGTTACAGCTGCCCTGTCCTATAAAAAACACACACCAGTTCTGGGTTTGCTTTTCACAAGAAGTATTGCCTGATGTAAATGATGCCTCACACAAAAGAGCTCTCAGAAGACCTACGATTAAGAATTGCTGACTTGCATAAAGCTGGAAAGGGTTATAAAAGTATCTCCAAAAGCCTTGCTGTTCATCAGTCCACGGTAAGACAAATTGTCTATAAATGGAGAAAGTTCAGCACTGCTGCTACTCTCCCTAGGAGTGGCCGTCCTGTAAAGATGACTGCAAGAGCACAGCGCAGACTGCTCAATGAGGTGAAGAAGAATCCTAGAGTGTCAGCTAAAGACTTACAAAAGTCTCTGGCATATGCTAACATCCCTGTTAGCGAATCTACGATATGTAAAACACTAAACAAGAATGGATTTCATGGGAGGATACCACAGAGGAAGCCACTGCTATCCAAGCAAAACACTGCTGCACGTTTACAGTTTGCACAAGAGCACCTGGATGTTCCACAGCAGTTACTGGCAAAATATTCTGTGGACAGATTAAACTAAAGTTGAGTTGTTTGGAAGAAACACACAACACTATGTGTGGAGAAAAAGAGGCACAGCACACCAACATCAAAACCTCATCCCAAATGTGAAGTATGGTGGTGGGGGCATCATGGTTTGGGGCTGCTTTGCTGCGTCAGGGCCTGGACGGATTGTTATCATCGAAGGAAAAATGAATTCCCAAGATTATGAAGACATTTTGCAGGAGAACTTAAGGCCATCTGTCCACCAGCTGAAGCTCAACAGAAGATGGGTGTTACAACAGGACAACGACCCGAAGCATAGAAGTAAATCAACAACAGAATGGGTTAAACAGAAGAAAATACGTCTTCTGAAGTGGCCCAGTCAGAGTCCTGACCTCAACTCGATTGAGATGTTGTGGCATGACCTCAAGAAAGCGATTCACACCAGACATCCCAATAATATTGCTGAACTGAAACAGTTCTGTAAAGAGAAATGGTCAAGAATTACTCCTGACCGTTGTGCACATCTGATCTGCAACAACAGGAAACGTTTGGTTGTAGTTATTGTTGCCAAAGGAGGTTTAACCAGTTATTAAATCCAAGGGTTCCCATACTTTTTCCACCTGCACTGTGAATGTTTACATAGTGTGTTGAATAAAAACATGGCAACATTTAATACTTTGTGTGTTATTTGTTTAAGCAGACTATGGTTGTCTATTGATGTGACTTAAATGAAGATCAGATCACATTTTTTGACCAATTTGTGCAGAAATCCATATCATTCCAAAGGGTTCACATACTTTTGCTTGCAACTGTATGTTTTCAGAATGCCAACATGCCACCTTATATAACCACCAAGCCAGCTCTCAACAGTGACCTTATTTCATTGGCTATGCGCTGCTTCCTTCAAAAGTAGGTCATAATAATTTGAGTCAACCCTGTAGTAGCTGAAACAGTGCCAGTGCTTTCAACAGAACTGTTGGAAAGCTTGTTAGTACACAAGTGCCCCACCCCCCAAGACACTAGCAGACAGAAACAGCTAAGAAAATAATAATGTATATACAGATTAAAGATTTTATTTTTTTATTTATTGCTTCTAAAAAACATTCTCCATAATCAAGGTTAGTTGTTAATCACATCATATAAAAAATGTAAACACAGAGGTCCTTTAAGACAAGTCTCTGAGTCGACATTGTGATCATATGACCCACTATCCATGTTAGGTAGGTACATGAATGTGTATAGCCCAATTCAACGTTTTGGAGCCCCTAGGCAGTAAACTCTAAGATGCCCTTGCAAGCTTGTAGCATGCAGATTTATTTGCTTTACGGATGTGATATTGTCACGACCCAGAGCTGGGGCTCAGTACACTCCTAATTTTCCTACTGAGCTTATAGGAGCCAACTGCAGGTAGTGACTTTTATATTTTTCTCGGCACCATGCATTTCAGATTAGGGCATCAGTCATGGAGAAACAGGAAAAGTCAAACCAGCAACACATTTAGTTTAGTGTAGAGGTAGGCTGAGCGTTTATTTTGGCAACAATGCAACATATTTAAATCATACAGTAACCAATCACAAAAGTTTAATTAATCTCCCCATATGTTCAAACTACCTTGAGATCAGGGTTATTAGCTGCCTACCCCCCTAAGCATAGGAGGCTGAACATCAAAGATTTCACCATGTGCTCTCTTTCCTGCTTCCTATACTTTCTAGGAGGTAATTAGAGAGTCATCCTCTCCCTGTTTAGTACCTTACTTCTTCTGATCTATACATTCAGGGACTGACCCATGCTAGCAGGTGACAAATAGCATGTGGCACCACAGTGTCTGAGGAGAGGTTGGCTAGATACATTTATGGCAGGAACATTGCAATACGGAGGCCTTTCCCTACTGTACTGGATTCCCTTATCATCAAGCACCTCACAACTGATGGACCCTCTGCTCAAAGACCCTGGCCATACACCTCTCTGAGGAAAATGCAGCATGTAAACACCAAACATGCCTGTGTACCCCCTTTGCATAAATAAGGCCACACACACACTACTCTCTACAATACACACACACTGTCCTGTGCAAATAACATAATCTAGTAACCCCAATATATACATACACAAACATACATACATACATTACAGCAATGAGCACAAGCTTCATGGAGCTCAGAGGGGTAGCTAACAGATGTGACTGGCTTGCTGTGGTTCATATGGTAATGGGGAGTTGACACAACAATATATATGTATTTGTATATATGTATATGTGTGTGTACAGTGGATATAAAAAGTCTACACACCCCTGTTAAAATGTCAAGTTTCTGTGCTGTAAAAAAATGAGACAAAGATAAATCATTTCAGAACTTTTTCCACCTTTAATGTGACCTATAAACTGTACAACTCAATTGAAAAACAAACTGAAATCTTTTAGGTAGAGTGAAGAAAAAATATAAAAATAAAATAATATTGTTGCATAAGTATACACAACCTTAAACTAATACTTTGTTGAAGCACCTTTTGATTTTAGTACAGCACTCAGTCTTTTTGGGTATGAGTCTATCAGCATGGCACATTTTGACTTGGCAAGATTTGCCCACTCTTCTTTGCAAAAACACTCCAAATCTGTCAGATTGCGAGAGCATCTCCTGTGCAGAGCCCTCTTCAGATCACCCCACAGATTTTCAATCTGATTCAGGTCTGGGCTCTGGCTGGGCCATTCCAAAACTTTAATCTTCTTCTGGTGAAGCTATTCTTTTGTTGATTTGGATGTATGCTTTTGGGTTGTTGTCTTCATGTTCAGCTTTCTAGCAGAAGCCTGAAGGTTTTGTGACAATATTGACTGGTATATGGAACTGTTCATAATTCCCTCTATCTTAACTAAGGCCCCAGTTCTAGCTGAAGAAAAACAGCCCTAAAGCATGATGCTGCCACCACCATGCTTCACTGTGGGTATGGTGTTCTTTTGGTGATGTGCAGTGTTATTTTTGCGCCAAACATATCTTTTGGAATTATGGCCAAAAAGTTCAACCTTGGTTTCATCAGACCATAACACCTTTTCCCACATGTTTTTAGGAGACTTCAGATGTGGTTTTGCAAAATGTAGCCTGGCTTGGATGTTTTTCTTGGTAAGAAAAGGCTTTTGTCTTGCCACTCTACCCAATAGCCCAGACATATGAAGAATACGGGAGATTGTTGTCACATGTACCACACAGCCAGTACTTGCCAGATATTCCTGCAGCTCCTTTAATGTTGCTGTAGGCCTCTTGGTAGCCTCCCAGACCAGTTTTCTTCTCGTCTTTTCATCAATTTTGGAGGGAGCTCCAGTTCTTGGTAATGTCACTGTTGTGCCATATTTTCTCCACTTGATGATGACTGTCTTCACTGTGTTCCATGGTATATCTAATGCCTTGCAAATTCTTTTGTACCCTTCTCCTGACTGATACCTTTTAACAATGAGATCCCTCTGATGCTTTGGAAGCTCTCTGTGGACCATGGCTTTTGCTGTGGGATGCGACTAAGAACATTTCAGAAAAGACCAACTAGAGCAGCTGAACTTTATTTGGGGTTAATCAGAGGCATTTTAAATGATGGCAGGTGTATGACTGACTCCTATTTAACACGATTTGGAATGTGATTGCTTAATTCTGAACACAGCTACATCCCCAGTTATGAGAGGGTGTGTAGACCAGACTTATGCAACCACATTATTTTTCTTTTCTTTTTTTCCTTCCTTCCACCTGAAAGATTTCAGTTTGTTTTTCAATTGAGTTGTACAGTTTATAGGTCACATTAAAGGTGGAAAAAGTTCACACACAGAAACCTGACATTTTAACAGCGGTGTGTAGACTTTTTATATCCACTGTATGTACAGTGGGGGAAAAAGGTATTTGATCCCCTGCTGATTTTGAACGTTTGTCCACTGACAAAGAAATGATCAGTCAATAATTTTAATGGTAAGTGTATTTTAACAGTAAAAGACAGAATAACAAAAAAAAGCAAACAATAAAAACGCATGTCAAATAAGTTATAAATTGATTTGCAGGTCAGTGAGGGAAATAAGTATTTGATTCCCTATCAATCAGCAAGATTTCTTGCTCCCAGGTGTCTTTTATACAGGTAACAAGCTAAGATTAGGAGCACCATGGCCAAGACTAAAGAGCTTTCCAAGGATGTCAGGGACAATACTTTAGACCTACACAAAGCTGGATTGGGCTACAAGGCCATCGCCAAGCAGCTTGGTGAGAAGGTGACAGCATTTGATGTGATTATTTGCAAATGGAAGAAACACAAAATAACTGTCAGTCTCCCTCGGTCTGATGCTCCATGCAAGATCTCACCTCGTGGAGGTTCAATGATCATGCCAATGGTGAATTATCAGCCCAGAACTACACGGGAATATCTTGTTAATGATGTCAAGACAGCTGGGACCCAGTGGCGGCTGGTGAACTTTCAAGTTGGAGGGGTGCCAGGGCGAAACATAGCCACTCCCCTTTTTGAAACCACACCCATTTTTATAACTCCTCCCCTGACATCATAATGACCTTTATAAGCCCCGCCCAATGACCTTATACTTGTAAAGCCCATTGAAATACATGATCAGCAATGCAGAAATGTCATGAAGTAAAGTAACAATATGTTAAATTCATTGGTATACAATATAGGTTGAAAAAACTCATGTGACAAGACTACAGCAATATCATAATTGCACCTATACGCATTAACAGAAAAATTAAAGCAGTGACACCTACCATTAGTCGGCTCTTCTTCTCAGGGTATTCACGTTCAGTAAGTTGACCAACGAGTACAAACAAATCTGCTGCCACATGGGGTTTGCACCTGGGGTTGAAAGAAAACAAGCAAATCAATCAGACCATTCAAGAACAAAACCATACTTAAAAAACATTAAAATACCAAGTGGAACCATATAGGCCCCAAACATACCTTAGAAGACCAAGTGTGACCATATAGGCCCCAAACATACCTTAGAAGACCAAGTGTGACCATAGGGCCCCAAACATACCTTAGAAGACCAAGTGTGACCATATAGGCCCCAAACATACCTTAGAAGACCAAGTGTGACCATAGGGCCCAAACATACCTTAGAAGACCAAGTGTGACCATATAGGCCCCAAACATACCTTAGAAGACCAAGTGTGACCATAGGCCCCAAACATACCTTAGAAGACCAAGTGTGACCATATAGGCCCCAAACATACCTTAGAAGACCAATCAGCACTGTATAGCCCCAAACCAGTGGATCTTGGGATTCAAGAAAACAACAACATTTCACTTCTGTTTAGACAACACAATAATCAATGTCAAACAAACAGGTTGAATTAGCATATGGATAACCATATGAGCAGTAACGCCACGCCAAGGCTTCAACAATTGTTAGTGACCATTCACACACCTTTCATAGCTCCTTCCATATGAACACCCAATCACACCATTTATACTTTACTTACCACTAGTTATTTTTGGTAGTTCGGTGGTGCCATTTCTGAGAACTTTACTTACCCTTGAAGGTGCCTCCAATTCCTTCAAACCAATGCATTCAACCGCTCCAGGGCCATGGTGCTTCTTAAATACCTTTTTATCCTCTTCAATGTGGAGAAGCATCTTTCTGATTCTGCAGTCGTCTTCGGTGTTGTAAGGAGGATTCCTTATAGCTTCACTGTCTCTGTGAAATCATTATGCAGATTAAATTGATGGTAAAGTTGGTGCAGAGCAACAGCACTCGTACAGACATGAAATTCTGGCTTCCCGTACAGAAGTGACAGCTACCCTTGGAAGTGCCTCCAATTCCTTCAAACCAATGCATTCAACCACTCCAGGGCCATGGTGCTTCTTAAATACCTTTTTATCCTCTTCAATGTGGAGAAGCATCTTTCTGATTCTGCAGTCGTCTTCGGTGTTGTAAGGAGGATTCCTTATAGCTTCACTGTCTCTGTGAAATCATTATGCAGATTAAATTGATGGTAAAGTTGGTGCAGAGCAACAGCACTCGTACAGACATGAAATTCTGGCTTCCTGTACAGAAGTGACAGCTACCCTTGGAAGTGCCTCCAATTCCTTCAAACCACGCCAAGGCTTCAACAATTGTTACTGACCATGCACACACCTTTCATAGCTCCTTCCATATGCACACCCACACACCATTCATACTTTACTTACCACTAGTTATGTTTGGTAGTGAGGTGGTTCTGCTTAACACAGTTTATCTTTGCACACCCTGGGGGTATGCATTCTTCTTTGCTTCAATCACTTGTATTTCAATTTTGCACGGTGACCTTTCAAAGAACAAAACTTCTCAATGGTTTTTTCATTGAAGTCTGGGATCTCGGAAATCAGTTGCTTTTCCATTGAGAGCATCGCCAATGCATTCAACCGCTCCAGGGACATGGTGCTTCTTAAAAAGGTTTGTATCCTCTTCAATGTGGAGAAGCATCTTTCTGATTCTGCAGTGGTCATCGGTGTTGTAATCAGGATTCTTAATAATTTCACTGTCTCTGTGAAATCATTCTGCAGATTAAATTGATGTAGAAGTTTGTGCAGAGCAACAGCACTTGTACAAGCATGAAAATCTGTCTTCCCATACAGAAGTGACAGCTCAGTGCGTAATTGTTCCTTCTTCAGTATTGGATATGCTTGCACAGTGTCTTCCAGAGCTTGGGTTGGAAAGCAAGTGTCATGGGTTTTATACAAGTCACTTTGAACAAGTTTGGCACTGACTAGGTGATTTGAAAATGAAAAACGTTCTTTTGCATGAACCACCACTATGTCACATACCTCTCTTGAAAGTTGTCTCAAGGTTGAGATCTCCGCACTCCGTCTGTGGAATGTTACATCGCTCGGCAAACTTGCTTCTATCTCGTCAACAGAATTAGGATTTTCTGGATGCTGGCGACAAAGTCTTCTGTCACTTTTTGGATATAAACAGTATCCGTGTCTCGCTTCTGAAGCTGACTATAGAGGATGTCAACATGTGGCATTAATAAATGAAATAATTTAAGGAAGTAAAGGAACTCCCTGTCTTCCAGCATTCCAATGAAACTTGCGGCTTCACGTATAGATGTTTGATCAAAGTTTAGACATGCTTTAATTGTCTGGAAACACTCAAGTAGTGCATCTCTGTTCTCGTAGATGACGTTCACGGTCCTAACGTTGAAGTTCCATCGTGTCGGTGCACCTCTTGGAAGTCTTCTACCAACTACCTCATCCAGAACTCCAGTCCTTTTTGGAGAGCGTGAAAAAAAAGATGGTATGCCGCCTATGTTGGAAAAAAACCCTCAAACTCTTCCAATCCTTGAAACTGCTTTCTCCATTATTAGGTTCAGTTGGTGAGCATAGCAATGGACGTAGTGTGCGTTCGGGTACACGTCTTTTATTTTTCTTTGAACTCCTCCTTGATCTCCACGCATCACACTGGCACCATCGTAGCTTTGAGCTATGAGTTTCTTCTTGTCTTCTGGCTCTGGGAGAACAGTATTCAGACATTCCAGCACAACAGCAGCAATCGAGTCTGCATCCGTTGCTTTAATTTCCATGAAGCCATCAAATCTTTCCACCACATGCTTCTTGTCAATGTAGCGATAGACTACAACGCACCTTAAAAACCTTAAAAGTCCAAGTGTGACCATATACTCACCAACAGTTGACTCTCCTTCTCGGGGTATTCACGTCCAGTAAGTCAACCAAGGAGCCCAAACAAATCTGCTTTTACAGATAGTTTGCACCTGGGGGGTGATAGAAAACAACAACAAAAAACATTAGAACGTTCAAGACCCAAACCGTAACTTTTAAAACCTTAAAAGACCAAGTGTTACCATATAGGCCCCAACCGCACCTTAAAAACCCTAAATAATCAAGTGTGACCATATAGGCCCCAACCGCACCTTAAAAACCTTAAAAGACCAAGTGTGACCATATAGGCCCCAACCGCACCTTAAAAACCCTAAATAACCAAGTGTGACCATATAGGCCCCAACCGCACCTTAAAAACCCTAAATAACCAAGTGTGACCATATAGGCCCCAACCACACCTTAAAGACCTTAAAAGACCAAGTGTGACCATATAGGCCCCAACTGCACCTTAAAAACCTTAAAAGACCAAGTGTGACCATATAGGCCCCAACCGCACCTTAAAAACCCTAAATAACCAAGTGTGACCATATAGGCCCCAACCGCACCTTAAAAACCCTAAATAACCAAGTGTGACCATATAGGCCTTAACCGCACCTTAAAGACCTTAAAAGACCAAGTGTGACCATATAGGCCCCAACCACACCTTAAAAACCCTAAATAACCAAGTGTGACCATATAGGCCCCAACCGCACCTTAAAAACCCTAAATAACAAGTGTGACCATATAGGCCCCAACCGCACCTTAAAAACCATAAATAACCAAGTGTGACCATATAGGGCCCAACCGCACCTTAAAAACCCTAAATAACAAAGTGTGACCATATTGGCCCCAACCGCACCTTAAAAACCTTAAAAGACCAAGTGTGACCATATAGGCCCCAACCGCACCTTAAAAACCCTAAATAACCAAGTGTGATCATATAGGCCCCAACCGCACCTTAAAAACCCTAAATAACCAAGTGTGACCATATAGGCCCCAACCGCACCTTAAAAACCTTAAAAGACCAAGTGTGACCATATAGGCCCCAACCGCACCTTAAAAACCCTAAATAACAAAGTGTGACCATATAGGGCCCAACCGCACCTTAAAAACCCTAAATAACCAAGTGTGACCATATAGGCCCCAACCGCACCTTAAAAACCATAAATAACCAAGTGTGACCAAATAGGCCCCAACCGCACCTTAAAAACCCTAAATAAAAAAGTGTGACCATATAGGCCCCAAACGCACCTTAAAAACCATAAATAACCAAGTGTGACCATATAGGGCCCAACCGCACCTTAAAAACCCTAAATAACCAAGTGTGACCATATAGGGCCCAACCGCACCTTAAAAACCCTAAATAACAAAGTGTGACCATATTGGCCCCAACCGCACCTTAAAAACCTTAAAAGACCAAGTGTGACCATATAGGCCCCAACCGCACCTTAAAAACCCTAAATAACCAAGTGTTATCATATAGGCCCCAACCGCACCTTAAAAACCCTAAATAACCAAGTGTGACCATATAGGCCCCAACCGCACCTTAAAAACCTTAAAAGACCAAGTGTGACCATATAGGCCCCAACCGCACCTTAAAAACCCTAAATAACAAAGTGTGACCATATAGGGCCCAACCGCACCTTAAAAACCCTAAATAACCAAGTGTGACCATATAGGCCCCAACCGCACCTTAAAAACCATAAATAACCAAGTGTGACCAAATAGGCCCCAACCGCACCTTAAAAACCCTAAATAACAAAGTGTGACCATATAGGCCCCAAACGCACCTTAAAAACCATAAATAACCAAGTGTGACCATATAGGGCCCAACCGCACCTTAAAAACCCTAAATAACCAAGTGTGACCATATAGTGCCCAACCGCACCTTAAAAACCCTAAATAACAAAGTGTGACCATATAGGGCCCAATCGCACTTTAAAAACCCTAAATAACCAAGTGTGACCATATAGGGCCCAACCGCACTAAAAACCCTAAATAACCAAGTGTGACCATATAGGCCCCAACCGCACCTTAAAAACCCTAAATAACAAAGTGTGACCATACAGGGCCCAACCGCACCTTAAAAACCCTAAATAACCAATCAAAACCATATAGGCCCAAACTGTACATGAAAAAAAATGAAATAAAAAAAATCAATCAATATATATCAATATATCAATATATATCAATATATATCAATATATATATATATATATATATATATATATATATACCAATCATTATATATATATATCAATCAATAATCAATATATAAATCAATCAATATATAAATATATATATACCTATATATATATATATCAATATATATATATATATATACATATATATCAATCAATAATCAATATATAAATCAATCAATATATAAATAAATATATATATATATATATATATATATATCTCAATCAATATATCTATCAATCAATATATATATATATCAATCAATATATATATATATATCAATATATATATATATATATATATATATATATATATCAATCACACACACACACACATAAAAAATATACATAAATATACATAAACATATACATAATATATATATATATTAATTGATATTTATTAATTGATTAATTGATGTACTTTATTAATTATTTGATTATATTGCTCATGTATTTCTATTAGACATTATTTATTATACATATTACAGTGCTATTTATTTGCTATACATGTTACAGGATATTATCCTGTAACATGTATATCACATAAATAGCCCTGTAATATGTATAATACATACAGGGTCACACAAGTTCACACTAACCTTTTTTTCCCTTACAGGCTTCCATACCTGCTTTGCTGATTTGCTAATTTTTTAAAGACTCTCATTGGTTTAAATCAATGTCAATCAAAAATTTCAGCCAATCAGAGTCCTTCAAAAAATAGTACATAAGGCGGAGCGTGGGAAAAAAACAATTAGTCGCGGGTGGAGCTCCTTGTAGGAGGAGCTCCGTTAGTTTGATGTTATTTTTTTTTTTAGAGCGTCGTTTTCTTTTAGGTGGAGGCCTCTTGCAATGGGCCAGAATGGATGGACAATTAGTTCAATCAAGATTGGATTATTATGACATGAGCTTCAATCAAGATTGGATTATGACATGGGCTTCAATCAAGATTGGATTATTGGATTATTATGACATGGGCTTCAATCAAGATTGGATTATTCTGACATGGGCTTCAATCAAGATTGGATTATTATGACATGGGCTTCAATCAAGATTGATTGGAATGCCCGACGACTATCCAGGGCAGAAGGCCACCGCTGGAGGGGTCAATTTGACAGGTAAGTATGTGCTATTGTTTACTTTATTTTTATTATTGTTTAGTATGTGCTGTTTACTTTATTTTTATTATTGTTTTTTGTTTTTCCCTTACCTTATTTTTATTTTATCTTTAAAAGTGACAGGCACATGCATTGCCTGTTACTTCTAAAAATGGAATAAAAATAGGGGGGGGGGGTTGTTAGTTGGGTCAGGGTGGGGTCAGGCAGCCATGGGTCGGTCAGTGGGTCGGTGGCCGCGTAGGCCACATGAAGGTGATCAGGGGTGGCACAGGCCTCATGGGGGTGATCCGATCACCCCCATGTGGCCTGTGCCACCCCGCTCACCGCCCGATTACCCCGATCACCGTGATCGGGGTAATCGGGCGGTGGCATAGCATAGGCCACATCGGGGTAATCGGACCTCGGGGGTGGCACAGGCCACATGGAGGTGATCAGTGGTGGCACAGGCCTCATGGGGGTGATCCGATCACCCCCATGTGGCCTGTGCCACCCCGCTCACCGTGATCGGGGTAATCGGGCGGTGGCATAGCATAGGCCACATCGGGGTGATCGGGGGTGGCACAGGCCACATGGGGGTGATGGCTGGGGGTGGCACAGGCATTGCAGGCCTAGGTCGGTCGTCGGTGGTAGGTAAGTTGGTGGGTGTCTGGGTAGGTGGCAGGCCAGGCAGGCATAGTGGGGTAACTGGGGGGACCCTTCCTTTTATTAGGGGCACTAGGGGTTTGGTTTGTCCAGGGCAGGTGCCAGGTAGACTTACTGTTAGGTTGGGCAGATGTGAGTAGTTTCAGCCAGGGAGGTCTCTCTCAGTCTCAGCGTGAGCAGGGTCAGGAAACAGAAAGAGGGAAGGGACAGGCATCTGGTGGTTTTATTAACTGTGGATGTCAATCAAAAGTTAACTCGAGGCCCTATTAGCTGGCGGGCGCTCAGAGCTAACGGTCTGGGTGGGTTTAGGTTGTTCTCCTGACAACTGGACAGCCTTCCATCATTGATTGGTCAATGATGGCAGACTGTCAGTCATGAAATTGATACATTTATCACTGCCCATGCATATCGTCATTGTGCTGGTGGGCGGAATGCATTAACGGTCAGGGGGCCAGGCCTCATTGATTCATAGAGTCTAAAGGTTAGTGTACTAGTCAGTGTAGTGTAATATGATCACACAGGGATGCAGGGAAAGCTACAATAGATACACAGCAGCAGTTAATATATACACACAAGGGCAAAGGGTTATCTTAAAGTGACAGTGTCCCAGGGAATAGTTTGCTTCATTTATTAATGTAAAAACACTTGAATGCTGATGTACACATTATATTTAATTGTTTTTTGGTTATTACTAATAAATTATTGTGTTTTTTTATTGCATGGTCACGAAAATATTTGGGGGGGGGGCGTTTGCCCCGACGCCCCAATGGACGGGCCGCCCCTGCTGGGACCATAGTCACCAAGAAAACACTATGCTGTGAAGGACTGAAATCTTGCAGCTCCCGCAAGGTCCCCCTGCTCAAGAAAGCACATGTGCAGGCCTGTCTGAAGTTTGCGAATGAACATCGGAATGATTCAGAGGAGAATTGTGTGAAAGTGTTGTGGTCAGATGAGATCAAAATTGAGCTCTTTGGCATCAACTCAACTCGCCGTGTTTGGAGGGGGAGGAATGCTGCCTATAACCCCAAGAACACCATCCCCACCATCACACATGGAGGTAGAAACATTATGCTTTGGGGGTGTCTTTCTGCTAAGGGGACAGGACATCATGAAGAAGTGGAAGTGTCAACCTGTGAAGCTCTGGTGAACTCATGCCCATGGGGGTTAAGGCAATGCTGGAAAAAAAATGGTGGCTAGAGGAAATATTGACACTTTGGGACCAATTTGGACATTTCCACTTAGAGGTGTACTCACTTTTGTTGCCAACGTTTTAGACATCAATGTGTGTGTTGTGTGTTATTTTGAGGGGACAGCAAATCCACACTGTCATACAGGCTGTACACTTACTACTTTACATTGTAGCAGAGTGTCATCTCTTCAGTGTTGTCACATGAAAAGATATAATAAAATATTTACAAAAATGTGAGGGGTGTACTCACTTTTGTGCGATACTGTATATATATATATATATATAAAATGTAAATTACACAGAAAGGTAAGAGCCAGGCAAAAGCAACACTGTCTTGCATATATACTGGTAATATGTACTGAAAGATGAGCAGATAAGTGATAAGTGTGATGCCCAGGTGGGCCCACCACTAGACTTTTGGAACTATGCACTGTGTGGGCCCTGAAAGGAACCTGGTAACTGAACTCAAGAACTATTTTGTTATGACCCTAATAACCTATATTAGGCCTCGGGCTCTGATCGAGTACCCCGGATCCCAAAAGAGCGTGGCCTGTGAGTATTCAGGGCTACTAAGAGTTGTTTATAAGATATTTAGTGGACATCTTATGCCAAGCCCCTTTAAAAAGTACCAAAGTATCTAGTAATGCTATAACATTTACAATAGTGGTCTGATTTAGTAGGATGATTTGGATAATTGTATAAAGTTTAATGAATGTATTTGCGTTCAGAAGTAGGCCCTATGAAAGTATTATAAGTCACCTCAGAGGTTACAAGACAAAGATAGTTTATTACCCTCAGAATGTTTGTTCTGTCAGAGAGGGCACTTGGAGGGTGGGGTTGATACATTAAGCAGCAACTACTGGTGTGTGTCTCTCGGCTGATAGTAATAATGTTTGAAACTAGTTTATTTCCCCTTTGAGGTTGTAAAACCAGATCTGGAGCCCAAGAGGAATATAGCCACCTCTACCCTTCGACAACAGAAACATATCAGATCAAATATTTCAGAGGAAGGAATGTTGGGGGAGGACGGTGTGGGATGTGGGGGAATTTTTTGAGTACTGTGTAAAATCTCTGTGGAAGAAAGAATAAACGTGCAGTTTGAGTCTGGAATTCTAAGCAATGAAATGTCTGATTCTATTTCTTGTACGTTCTAATCGTAACCAAAGGGATGGAAAAGAGTTTATTAATTTGAATGAGTCAGTAACCTTAGGGTTGAGCTTGCAACCTGTGAGTTCTCCTAGGAGGTGTTCTGCTGGGTGCTACGAGAATGAAAACAAAAGGTACGACCTAGAGGGAGTATCTTGGGGTGCATGTGGCCTCTCACCTTTGGGTCGTCTCAATAGGGTAAACATATTTGAAGATGTTAAGTATCCCGGGGATAAGCATAACGCTTACAAACTAACTATTGGCCTTTTTATGTTTTGTTTTTTCTCTATTCAGATTTAGCTGAGTGGAAGATATGTAAGCAGAGAAATGGTCTAACTGTGAAGTTAGTGCTCTGGTGGGATCTAGGCCTGTTAATTTCTTTGTTTTCTTTGGTATATATATTGTAACACCAGCAAATAAATTCTATATAAAACATTGGAAAGCATTAAAGCCTCCTGGAATTGTGTTAAACTATCAAAGTGCTGGAAACAAGGCCACAAACCGAGTAGAGACTTATAGCTTGTCACATATCCAACTCAGATGAGGAGTGAGATTTACTAATCATCAACATTGGCTGTGATGTGCATCCCTGTATGCAATATGCACTATTTCTTATAGGGGAAACATTTTAATCACAGCCCTTCTTACCTCATTACGTCCCCTGTGATAGCTCAGTAAATATCCCACATGTTTTTAGATATATCAATTACATTTTAAATTCTAGAATAATAAATATGTAATTACTGGTAACTTGTCACTAAAATAACTTATAGGCAGATTGTAAACTAAAAAAATATATTTAAAACACGCTTTATTAAAAAAAATTAAATATAAGCCACATAACATGTGAGGCTTTTTTAGCTGAAATACCATTTAATGGGAGATAACAAGTTAGTATATGCAGTAAATAAATATATCCTTTTGCAGAGATTCTTACTATTCTGAAAAGTGTGCTCATAAGATCTCTGCGAGAGATTACATTTTCAGTGTGGTTCCTTGCTGAAAAAGACCTTTGACCCATGCACAGAAAGAACAATAGACAAGTAGAGGTTTTAGTGATCAATACAGTAAAGGAAATACACCTGGCTTATGTATAATGCTAATATGAGGCTATAGATCAAATAGCAAAGTGAATAGGTAGAATAGATTTCCAGAAGTAGATGTAGAAACTTATTAAGTTAAGCTTTTTCAGGAAATAACATGGGCAGACTAGATGGGCCTTTAGGATCTCATATGCTGTCAAATCTGAATATCAAGTTTGCTATTACCATAACAGAATATTTTGCACCAATATATAATGATATTCAATCACAGGTCTGCGTGACTGTACTGACCTTAATTAATTGCTGTTATCACTAAAATAATTTTCACAAAATTTACACTAGCCGATCAAAATCCACACCTTTGTTATCACATATGACATATCTATATATCTTTGTTAATATATTCACATTTCCTTAATAAAGTGAAAATGCATAAATACATATGTAATGCATTCACAATCTGCCAAGTTTATTTCTGCTATAGATGTTTTTTTTTCAGTATGTAAAGTAATCAGTGTAAAATACATTATTGTGAATGTATCTATTATATCTTTCATTATTTTTTTTTTTTTTTTTATATTAAATTTTTAACACAATTTCCTTTATTTTGCCAGTGCTCCTGTGTTAAACCCATAATCCTTCTATTTAGAAATGTTTGATAAAATCTATTATGTCTGTACAAAAACCTCATAGATAGATAGATAGATAGATAGATAGATAGATAGATAGATAGATAGATACAGATCTACAATTTGCCTGTCACTACATTAGATAAATACAGAAAATCGAAAAAGAAAATAAACAAGAATTGCATCAAATAAAAAAAAGAAGAATTACATTAAACATACAAAAGAGCTACAATAAAAATAATACAATTATTACAAATAAATACAAAAATGCATTACTAGAATAAAAAAAAATAAAGTAAACTGGTGGGGGCAAAGGGGATAAATTAAACATTACCCTCCTTTGGACCACCCTTCAGTGATGATCCACAATGCCCTCATCCTCAATCTTCTTCCATGGAACAGTGAGCACATCCATTTTAATAGACATATGTCCTCTTCTTTCTTGATTAAAGACTCTTGGCTACTCTCTTGAGCCCACGGAAAAGGCCTACACATAGAAAAGTCAGCTCTAAAAAAAAATAACTAAATTAGAAAGCTCTAATCCTATGAGGAGCTCCCCTGCAGACTAATGGCTTTCTGACTGCACCCTCACTTTATACAATAATCTTTTTGGCGTCTCATTGGGTAAAATATGCATCAGTCATATCTCAGCAAATCAGAATTGAGTATTTGAATATAGGAAATCTGATAATTCAATAAGATTTCAAACAATCAGAATTCATGTGTGCATTTCACCTGGATTACCCTTTAACAATGAAATTACTCTATTTGCCCTGTTTCGATTGGCTGATATTTCAGCTAATCTGAATAGGATTACAATTTAATATTACCCTTCTTTAACTGGCTATTCAAAGAGGCAGTCAGAGATGAGATTATTACCTAACATTTTCTTTTCTGATTGGCTGTAAATGTTGCATTAGTGCTACTCATGTCTCCATGTGATTTACTGAATCTCTGGTATTATTGTTGTTGTTGTTGTTTAGTCGTTCAGTTGTGTCCGACTCTCCAGGACCCTATGGACTGCAGCATGCCAGGTATGTCTCTCAGTCACTGCCCCTCTGAGCTCCATTAATTTCCTGTTCTTTGGTTCAATTACCTCATCTATCCATCTCCGCCTCTGTCATCCCCTTCTTCTTGTGACTTCAATCTTTCCCAGCATCAGAATCTTCTCTAGGGAATCCTGCCGTCTCATGATATGGCCAAAATATCTGAACTCCAGCCTCATGATCATACCCTCCAGTCAACAGTTTGTGCTGATTTATTGGATCTTCTTGCAGTCTAAGGGACTCTAAGTAGTTTTCACCAACACCACAATTCAAATATGTCAATTCTACGGCACACAGACTTCGTTATGGTCCAGCTCTCACATCTGTATGTTACCACTGGGAATACCAAAGTTCTAACAATGCAGACCTTTGTAATATCTTTACCTTTTACTAGCTTGTCCAAGCTTGTCATAACTTTCCTCCCCAGAAGCAAACATCTTTTAATTTTATGACTACAATCACCATCTGGAGAGATCCCAGGAGAATAAAATCAGTCACTGCCTCCACTTTTTCCCCGTCTATTTGTCAAAAACTGAGATAGAGTGTTTGCGATGATCCTCGTCTTTTTAGCAGTGAGCAGCAGGCCAGCCTTTGCACTTTCTTCTTTTACCTTCATTAATAGGTCCTTTAGCTCCTCCTCACTTTCAGCCATCAAAATAGTATCATCAGCGTATCTGAGGTTTGGTAATGGTATTATAATAAAGTCTTATTGGCTTCATCTTAGTAAATTCCCCTACAATACATTTTTGCTTACCGTGTGTTTACCAAAGCTTGCATCTGGATTTGCCATTTTGGAAAATTGTCTAGTTCCCTTGGTTTCACCACCAAAACTGTGTTTCTCTTGATAAATCTCAGCAAATCTATGTAAATCTTCACAGATTAACAAATTATGCAGAGTAGAAGCAGCAATGACACCATCAATCAAATATAAAGGAAATTATAACATACGTTGGCTACATGAGACGTGGTAGCAATCTAAGCATGGCGTAGCGACATTATGTTACTAAAACTTCAACTTTTCTTGTAAAAGCTCAGGTAATACTGCGTCATGCACACGTGGCATTATACAAACAAATCCACCATAGACTTATGTTTCTATATACGGTAGTCTATTAAATAATTAAACTTACTCATTCCCAAAATGTTTTAAGCCTTTAATATTTAACCTTTATATGCAATTATTTGCCAAATGGCTTGAATTGATTGGGTTTCATTGTTCAGCTGCTCTCTCTGGAGGTCTTAATGAACTTTCCATTAATCTTATTCAAAAACTAGTATTTAACTTTCACATTTTCTTTGGACCAGATAGAAGCTTCCACTGCATTCAAAGACTACCAAAATGATAATTTTCACTGCAGCATAACTTCATATAAAAGTTAATAAACTAAAGGCTGTATTTTTGTACTTTCTAAAAAGTGTGTCCATTATCAATAGTATATTGTAGATATGGGATTGCAGTAGACCTTTAAGAGTGTAGTTTATAGGATGTCCCCCTTCTAGATCGCTACCTTGTCTTAGTGAGCTATACCATGTAAAGTCACCCAAGATGGAAAGGTCATAGTAGAGAGGTCAGACAAATCGCAATCCACTGGAGAAGGAAGGAACCACTTCAATATCTTTGCCAAGAAAACCACATGGGTAAGCACAATCAAAAACACAGACAGATGTTCCTGGTGTGCTGTGGTCCATAAGGTCACAACGAGTTGAAAAGGACTGAACGACTAAACAATATAGGATGTAAGCTAATATGATCTTCTATATGTCACAATTTTTCTGTAAATAACCCATTTGTGCAAAAGCGAGAGGACACGAAACCCAAAACATAGAGATTTGCAGTATGTTCACCATAGCTGTGGGTCCTGATCACATCACTATTGGTAGACTGTGGTAAACTCTGGACTTTATCCATCTGTAAAAGCTAATTTATTTTAAGGGATGAGCACCAAACCTGGATGTATAAAATATGTGACAATTATTTAAAATTAGTTCTGAAAATACAATGTCACAGCAAAAATAGAAAATACAGAGAATATAAAGTAGAGGTAATAGCTCACATTTTGCATTCCAAAGCTATTTTCATCTATTAATTCTATTCATAGATTTGAGAAGCCAAATGGAATTTTAGGAGACTTTTTTTGTGGAGATTTTACTGAGCTGTAGTAGACACCCATAGTAAGTAGGACTGGAATGACAGATCATTAAGTCACTGAAATACAATTCCTTTTCTGGGATACATAAAAAGCCATCCAGTTCACTCTGCAATACACAGTGGCAGCTACTGCATCCAGTTTATCCTTCACTGCAAATTTAAAAATGGAAAAAGAAAATAATTTAGAGACAAACTACCATCATGATGTAAGTCTAATACTAATCATTTTATAAACAGAATTTATTAACTCAGTATTTAAAACCTGATTATTTTTCTTATTTTTTTTTTAATAAAGGCAGAAGCATCTAAACCAAAAAAGGAGAATTTCATAAGATGTAAGATTTTGGCAATATCAGTTTGTCTGCTTATGACAATATCATTAATTCTGCTGTTATTTGCAATGAAGAATATCTGGCACCGGACACCTGAAAAGGTAAGGAGTATCCATCCTATTACCTAACTTAATACAGCTCCTTATTTAGTCAGTATATAGAATTAGTTAAATAACTACCAAAAACTAAATCTAAGTATTCAGTATTTAATAATAGTGTTTCTTCCAGATGTTTGAATAATATTATTGTCTTCACCTTTACAAAAAATATGGTTTTAATTTGTACGCATACAGCTGCTCAGCTCCTTGGAAAAAGTTAGCAAAAGGATGCAAATGTCTGTGCTCAAACAAATTTACATAATTTTGATGGGAAACCAGTCTGCCTTTATCCTGAAACACTATCTTAACCACTGCCAAAATGTTTACATCTGATAAAGTGATAATTTTAGGAAAGAATATAATTTAATGGAAATATACAGGTAAATAATATTTGGTAATAAAATGAATATATAGACTCCATAATATAATGGCTAAACATACATTTTTTGTTTTGCAGTGAAAACTTGATTATAAAACTCTTGCAAGTTTGATACTGAGTTTGCATTTTTTTCTTTAATTTTAACACAATGCCATAAACACAGTGTGGGGGTGGTTTAGTAAGCATTTCAAGTGCCTAAAATGTTGTGAAAGGCTGTGATCTGAATTGTTCCCTATCGGAATTAGTGCATAGTAAATACAGGGATGCACATCTAAGCCACTTGATATACTTAGTAAATTCCCCCAATATTAAAATACTATTACCCAAGTTATAAGTTATAGTACTAAACCCAAGTTATATCTAGTATTAATCTCATTCTAAATCTAAAAGATTTGATTCAAATCTCTTTTGGTGAGTTTTTTAGTTCACACTGTTGAAAAGTCTTTGTGTATGACTGAGGAAGGAATTTAATAAACTTCTCAAGTTCATCTCAAATTATCTCCTGATTTATTATATACTATTTCCTATGGGGAAAATCAGCCCTTCTCATTTTATCTCAGTCGTTCACACCTCATCTCAGATGAGAGAGTGCTTTGTAAATTCCCCCTAAATTTTCAATTTTGCGAATGATCAGAATCATATATAGGTGGAAATATTGAAATAACTTACATTTTAAATCACAAGACGTTTTACTTTAAAAGTGTCACATTAAAACTGAGTTAAATTTCAATTTAAAGACATGTGTGCATAAATATATATCCTTTTCTCCTTCACAACCCATATTTCTGCAGACAGTTCAGATTACCTACTGACAAAATACGGTGAGAAATATTAAGTGTTTTTCCAGAGCTTCGATTGTTCTGCCAGAATCTTGTGGAAAGAAACTTGTCTGCCACGTAACAAGAGAAGCCCAAAAGAGTTTGTACCCATTACTTAGCTTATATCATACTTAGATTTTACTTAGCACTATAATTCTTATGAATCAATCCTTTTAACAAATTCTTCTTGACATTTCTCAAGATTGTTTAGACAGTTTAACTTTGGTACATACCAGAATTTTTATAGCAATTAAAGTCATGGATGCTGGACCAAAATGTACAATTAAATATGCATATTAATTTAAAGTATCCTTAGTGGTGCCAAATTATTTGTTTTTGGCATTAACAGACTATATCAAATGCTTATGCATTAATATGCCCTTAAATTCCAACATATTTGTGAATTTCCAGTTAATACATTATGTGATTTTGCATGTTGGCATCAGTCTAATTTGCAGGGAACGTCTTACAAAGTGTAAAGTCACAACATGTGCCAACTCCCTTTACGTGATGTGACAACATACTCAAATTAACTGATGTACCATACTTTCAGTGGCATGTTAGGTCAACCGTATACTTGGATCTCTATATATTTTGATATTGAATATTTTTAATGTGGTTGTTATAATTTCTCTTTGAGAATATCACATATGTCTCTAAATTCTCTTTCTTCTTTGGACCCCATGTTGGTAACTTATTTTGCTCTCCATATTGACTCATCGCTACCTTGACTCTTCATACAAACTCGCCCTGCTAAACATTACTAATAAACGTGTAATAATGTGCATTGATTATAAAATTATATTAAACCAAATGCACTGTGTTTACTTACATTTCACAAGCTCATGAGTATATTGAAGGTGGGCTTCCCCTGCACTGCATGGGATACAGGAAACATTATTATATCCATGTGTTGTACTTCCATTTGTTCATTCAAACTGATCAATATAAAAAAAATCAGAAGTAATTAAAAAAATTCTTACACTTCTACTTTTTAATACACTGCCATGCTTACTGCTAAAAATCGTTAAATACAATGAAATATTATATACCACTGTTCAGCTTAGTTTAAGGATGTACAATATCAAATGTGTCAGAAATACTTATTTTAATATAATTTAGTGGCGGCTACAAAAATCAGTTTGGAAAATGTTTTACATGTGAATAAAATTAACTTGTAAATAGTTACATTTGCAGAATACATTCCTCTACTTATAGTGGAACATTTTATGCCCAAACTTCATCTGGCATCGATTAGTCTCCTGGCTTCTCTTGATTCCCTTAGACATTTGAGTTATGCTTCTGTGGGGTCGCATTGCTACTATACTGATGACGGAGCTGTCTTGTTGGGGCCTCACTCAGACTCTGTTACTTTTTTCCATTAGGGTCTGGCAGGTGCACATGCTTCATAGAAAGAAAACTACAAACTTACTGCAAGTTTCAAGTATAGAGCTTGATTAGATTAAAGCACCAAACTGTCTCTCAGTATTTCATTTATACAAATGTTCACTAACAAGTTAATTCCAGGTATGAACATAATAAATGGGGTTTCTACATAATGCTCTGCATCCGTAGGATTCTTGAGTATGACCAATGCAACTGGAATACAATCATTAACTTACTGTTTTGAAAAATGTTGCCACTTATAAAAAAGTGTAATAATAAGCAATGGGCTATCAAGGCAGCTGTCTAGAAGTTTGTTAATGTGCACTTAATGCAGGAATAATTTCCTTCTTGCTCGATGTGGAAGGTGTATGCCCCTGTGATGGCGGAATTGTTCAAAAGTACTAATGTTGTACCAATGCCATGATCTCGGCCATGGCAAAGTCATATAAGGCTAATGATAATAATTCAGTAAAATGAATACTAGAGAAGCTAGACTCTCATTGCTGAAGTTATTAATTACTAGTGTACTCCAGAATCAGGGAAGTGTTGCATTTGGTCCTCAATACAGAACCACAAACGATAATCCATGTTGCTTGTTGGCTCCTAAACAATATCAATAAAAAAACACAAGAGAATTAAGAACACACGCTTTTATCTGAAAAAGCTTGAAGTGTTTGTCAGACTTGGGTAGACATACTTACATAAATAAGCAGTCCTATTGATTTATCAAGCTGCATGCTGTGACAATGGCCTCTCCAGCTGTAAGATATATGTTATTTGAATTGGGTCTTCTGGCCTAACGTGGGTGTCGATCCAGTCTGCAAAATCATTCACTTAGGGTAATAGGTGCAGTGATGCTGGATATTTCTTGGTAAGAAAAAGAAAACATCTGTTGAAATTGAAGAGGAATGTGAGAGAAGCCTACATCTTTTTTCTATCCACTAAATAACAGCTTTCCGTTTCTGTCTCATATTCTAGTAATAAAGTTTATATGAAAGCAGGAACCAAGCTGGGAGGATGAGTCCACAAGTCATATACACTGCCAAAAATCCTCCTGCTGAGATGGGCAGAGAAAATGCTCAGGTCTCACACACAAACATCAGTAATATTTCACAGGCTGATGTTGTAAAGGTTTGAAATGTAGAAAAACATTAGGTAGCAAATCCTCTGAAGTATGTATCTGGAGACTAGAATGGAAAGGCCCATCTAATCCGCCCATTGTATTTATTCAAAAAGCTCAGCCTTATTACATTTTCAGGATAGCCTTATACAAGTGGTCCCTGGGTTACGGATGAGATACGTTCCTGAGAACGTTGTTAAAGCGGATTTGCATGTAACTCAGATCCCTGATGAATAATAACAATAATATTAACAACAATACTATAATAGCTCATATGTTGTAATAATAATACAGTGTAATACTATAATACTATTAATAATACCCCAGCACTGTAATAGTAAGTTACAGAAACTATCGTGCTCTCTCTCTTTTTATTCAAACAAAAAGAACATAAAAGCAAACTCATGCGAAAAGTCTTGGGAGCCCGTTCTTAAGTATGGGTTGTTTGTAAGTCAGCTCATCTGTAACGCTTACCATTTACTTTAATGGGATACACACCACTGCTACCTGATTGGCTGCAAAAATGCTACAGCAAGCAGGCAGACTATTACACATGTAAACACAATTTATTGTATATGATTTCTCAGAGAAAAATACACATATTTCAAAAATTCTAAAAGTATTTCAACCAGTGTTTAGTAGATCTTTACTGAAATGTGGTCCAAATTGTGCTGAATTAAGTGGCCCTTTAATTTTATAGCTCTCCTTATGTGTGTAAATGATATAGAATTTACTAATACAACATGAAATAAGAATAGAAGAAAGAATAATATCAAGTTCATAGATAGTAATCAATTTCAATTAAACAAATTGTACCAGACATTAGAATATATGTGTGTATGGCTGGTATATACCCAGTGTTTATATCTGGTGTTACATAATTAGATATCAGACTACTTCAACCCAGGAAACAACAAATGTGCTCAAGCAAAATACTCTGGCTGTAACAATTTGATCTAATTATATCTACAAAGCCATGTTTATTTTTTTATTTATTTAGCAGTTATTCCACTTAAGTTCTTAAATAGGTATTATGGTGCCATTTTAAATGTAATGGGCCACTAAAGTGTCCTATTTAGAGAATGCTTTTATGAATACACTGACTTGATAATGTACAGTTTTTTAGATAAATAGCCAACTTGGCAATACAAATAAATAAACAGCTTTCAGTTGGATAACTCTGCCCCAACAGGTAGCCAATATAGAATGTAGTGTCTCCAAAATATAAGAATTTCTTTACAAATGATTTTATGATCATGGTTACATATTATTAGTTACATATTTCACACACAATGGAAGGAAAGATGGTCATATGGGTGGCAGACAGACAGATAACAGACAGAGAGGTAGACAGACAGGTTGATGATACAGATGGATAGATGCACTATAGACAGATAGACAGACATAGAGAAGATAGACAAGTTTGCAGACGGATGACATGCATGCAAATGTAAAGGGTGAAGGACAGACAGGTAGATAGATAGATGCATTGATAAATAGATAGACAGATAGATAGATAGACAGATAGACAGATATTGATAGACAGATTAATTCAAATTAAACTCATATTGTTAAAGTCACTAAATAAAATAAAGATTTTCAGAACAGCTGAAAAAAACAAGCTTTTGTGATGGCTTCGATGGAGCTTTTAGCATAAAATACCAACAAAATGCATGGAAAATGAATTGCAGCTACTTGAAAACTGTCTTAAACTGACATTTACCATCCCAGTGGACCAATATTGAGAAGCACCGAAGAATTTTAATGTTAATAGCAGGCTCCTCTCCATAAGTAAACCAGAATGTGGCTTTCAGAAAGAAACAATTATCAGCTGAACATTTAAATCTTCTTCACTACACATCAAGCAGCAATTCCCCCAGATTCCCTGCCAGGCTTAGTTTAAAAAATATATTAATTTGTTTTTTTACAAAAGTGTAGTTAGGTTTTTTTTTTGTCTGTTTTTAGGATTGCTGCGATTTGAAAAAATGTTTTTGTGTTGAGAAATTTGTGAGATTTGCCATATACTGAAGCAAACCATATTCCAGAAGTATTGTATATTTAATTATAAATACTTTTAAAGCGTGAAAGGCCACTGCAGTTATATTTATCACATAAAATAAGTAATAAACTTCAAATGCTAACCAGTTTTCCTTTAATATTACCAGGCATTTTACTTTTGTTTCTAAGTTAGAAATCTGAGAGAATTGTAAGGAACACTCAGTTCTGTTGAAGACTGCAATTTTACATAGCCACTTGACAATAGAACTCAATAGAAGACCAACATAATATACCCCTCAAGCTACAGGCATACAAGCAGTCCAAAATTAAATGGAATCTGGTATGACACAATCAGCTAAATATACGATTGCAGTGGTCCTTAAAGGAACCATAACTTGTTGTGTTATGTGAATCTGGTAATATGATGTAAAACTCTTCCCTTTTTAGTACATAGTAATTTCTTGCATTTATACACTAGAAAATAATATTTATTCTGCACCAAAACCCACTAATTTACTTTGCTTTGACTGTGCATATTTTTGTCTGCTCAATTGGCTTCTATAGAGTTATACACAATCTGTATTCTGTGAATTGCTAACACAGGGGATGGAAATGTTGTGCCCATTTTTTAGAAATGGTGAAAAAGTTTTCTTTTTTTTATCAGAATAAAAAAAAAAAGCTTAAAGCAAGATCCTTGATTTTCTCCTGTCTTTGATGTCCATCTTATTGGTATCTAGTCCCTCAAGTCTAACTGGTTTCCATTTCTTTGAATACAAGACATTTTCTAAAAAAGAGAAAATTTAAATTGGGATATTGTGACTCTCATAGGAGATTAGATAATTTAGAATGACCATTGAATGATATCAAATAATATTGTTCATAGTTGAATGTGGGGCACTAATGTTTTTTTTTTTTAAATACTGGATGTTGTTTTTTTTATATTACACGACGAGATATTTACCGATAACCCTGGAGAAGAGGACTCCCATGAAAACTTCAGACAAAATGAATTGTCAATCAATTAGATACATTTTCACAAGGTGTTATAATATTTAATTAAGCTTGACAGATTTGCATACATAAATCTCAGCAGAATGATTACGCAATTTTACTTTTATTAGAGATTGTGATGTATTTTCCATATTCTGCTTTATTTCAGACTCCAGATGAAAAACATCTTGGTCTCACTGGAGAAATATTTTAAATGCATATTTTAGACTCAGACACTGTGAGAATTAAATACTAGAGGTCTCTGTTTTACCTACTGCTTTATTTTAGCATTTGATGGATATGATATTAAATCCCGTAAGCTGTCATTGCTAGCACAGTAAACTATAAATAATTCATATTGGATTCATATTGTTACAAGGAAAACTTATATAGCACCAATGTTAAACAATTTATTGGAGCAAGATTATTAATTGCATCATTATGAATCTTGCTAAATATACAGATCATCTGCCCATACTGACCAGTATAACTGAAGTTTGAATTGTGCTTAAATAACTAGATTTCATAATTGGGTGTAGTGGATATATTAACATATATTATTACAAATTATATACTATATTGGTCATCACCATTGATGTATATAATCATTCCTCTATGTCTTTATTTATTGGTCATATCAAGACGTATGGGATCATGGATACTGATATTGTCTCATCTAGCTATACTAACCACAATGTTTTGGTGAAGCAAGATGGTTGGTAGTTCCTCATGCCTTGCTTTATAGTATTTACTAAATGGATTGACTGCAATAGTGGTCATTGAACATTGAGAGCTTGTCTTCATCCTGCCTTTACTTTACCTGCTCTTTACTTTTCAAATTCACTGATAATATTAACAACTCTTGTTCAAACTTGTAATGGTCTATATTTGTGTATGGGTAGCTAATTATATATAGGAGCACGGGATTAGTTTTGTTTTTATATTCATATAAAGTAGATTGAAGCAATGGAGTGTATTTGTGGCACACATATATAAAGAATATGATTAACATTAAAACTCATTGGCAAAAGGTGATCAGCCAGCCAGATATATTGATGATGTTTTAGTGAGGACTTACACACCTTCCATAAATCACTGTATTTTTGGAAATATGTAATACACTAAGTAACATCCTTGTGATGTATGTAACACAATAAACACATAAGCAGTTTTTGTCAGAAGCATAATAGCATTTTTAAAGAAAATCTTCTGTTTAGTTGATTCTGCTTGTGCCATGATGGTTTCTATCTTGGACTGCTGGTCTGTCTGTGCTTGAGAGGGAGAGTTATCCAAGTTGAGCTTACTATTCTATTGTCAAGTGGCCATGCAAAGTGTTAGTCTTTCAACAGTACTGAATAGGGATCTTGTGTGAATCCATTGTTCCTCACAGATTTCTAACACTGTTTTTCAGGTTAACAAATCTTCATAAAACTATACAATAAATATGACACTTCAATGGTCAATACAGAGAGTTAATGTCAATAAAGAAATGTCTACATGAGTATGACATTAGGTGCAGGCTGAGTATGATATTAGTTGCAGGCTGAGATTCAGTGACATTTGTGAGAATCACCACTGTTAAACTTGTCTCTCAGATCAGACTTCACAAACAATTAGGACAATAGTGAACCAAGGCCTTAGAATGTAAAATATTGTAGTGAATAGAAATATTACTTTTAAAGGTTCCGGTAGCTAACATACAGTCACTACTTGTTATTTTTTTTTACAGAGCAATAATAATATCTCCAAATCATATATTAGAATCAATGGTGTTAATTATTAAGTCATTGATGCAATACATATGATACAGTGTCTGTGTTCCTACTCTTGCTCTTACTCCTTTTGCACAGTGTCTGTGTGTTTACCCGCAATATCAGTGAATTGTAGTGCAGTATGCATTGTTCTGCTGGAGATATTGTCTACATAGAATGTGATGCAGAATGGTTCAATTCTGCACAGATTTTCATTTTTACTTTTTACGATTGCTACACTAATTCAGTCTAGGAACTTGATGTTGATCCAAACCAGTAAGTGCCACACTGGGCCTATTTATGGCAGTGCCAACAGCAATGCTCAGTTGTTTTGTCCCATGCCAGTCAGTCTGGTTCTACTGTTTGTCCTCCTTGTAATTGACCCTTGCCATTGTCTGATTATTCCTGATCTCTGGAACCTCAGCCCAAAATAACAGTTTTTGATGGAATAATGTTTTGTACGGTTCAACTTTTAAAGCACCACTGCAGTTCAAGAAAAAAATTAACCTTTTTGCCAAGAATGTACCAAACAACAAATATTAGCAGCTGTGTAAGCCATGCATATAAAACATTTTTGGGGAAAAGTCTTAATTTTTGAAGACTTTGTTCATGTATTTAGGAATCCATTTTGTATTTGTTACATCACATCCTGAGAGCTGAATGATGAGAGTGTGTGTTTGTAGTTATCAATGGAGGTAACTAGGCAGGGAAGAAGTCCAGAGCCTTTGTTTGATAATAGGATAATTTTGAAATTGACACAACACCCCTTCACCCTTACTTGTCCAGAAGCAGACAACTTTAAATGTAACCATAGCTCACCAGAAATATAAACACCCCTCTCACACATACAACTTCTACCAATTTATCATAGATCATTCCAGGTTTCTGCAGATACATCAAAATATATATATTTTCTAATTTAAAAAAAACTATCTTTATGTATTTTTTTTCCTGATTAATTATGCTCTTAGCCAGACTCAACAACATATATATATATATATATATATATATATAGGATTCTAATACTAGTGTGACCTGGCAGGCCTTTGGCTACTGATTTCTCCAGTGATCCACAAAAGCCACAGAGTCCCAATATGTTTTTATCTTTTCTTTTAATAAAATGTTTCCAAACAAATTAGCTTATTTTTAGCATGAAATAAACATCTACATAAACAGGCCTACTATTTCTCAGGAACCCCCTGACTAGCCCTGAAACCACTTCTTGGCCTTCAGGTAAAACAATAGTCTTTTCACACAGAGGGGTGGGGTTCTGGCAGGCTCTCTCTCCAGACACCCCAAACTCCAGGGACCCAAGTCTGCTCAGTGCAGGCCACAAATGCAAGCAAAGCGAGAGGCCGCATTTTCGGAGGTGGAGGCTCTACGGCACCTCACAACCGGTTACAAACACCCACACAAGTTGCTGGCAAGGAGCGCCGAAGGCTCCTTGCGCTGGTGGAGATAAGCACCATAGGTGCTCATCCCTACAACCCCCTACGACGTTCAGACCACAAATGGGGACCCTCGCAAAGCAAGGGGCCGCATTTGCGGAGGTGGAGGCTCTACGGCGCCTCACTACTGGTTACAAACACCCCCACAAGTGGCACCAAAATACATCTAACACACAATCAGTATATACGGACTTACACAAAAAAATATGAAAAAAAAAATACGGAAAATTTACGGACTTAGCATAACAAAATACGAGACTTGCAAAAATACAACCTTAATGGCTGAACAGCGTGCACCTGAAAACATTAAAAACACAATAAATACACACAAAAAACACATAAAAAGCTTACCCACAGCAAGGGGGGCACCAGGACCTCTGCAAGTGAAGTTACACCTCAATTTAACTCCAAGTTCCCGAGTTTAGACACATGAAAATCCCATAAGCGAGAGAAAAAATGGGGGCCCAAAAAAATGAAAACGAGGCTACAGGACCCTAAAGACGCAAAACACCACCAATCACATACGTCTTTTCAAAAAAGCCGTACGAGCTAAATTTTACAACACTAACTTACACAATAGTATACAGCTACCCTAACGGCTTTTCCTCGCGCACGCAGCCTATTTACACTACACACTGCACACATTGCTGACACTTACACCTCAGCTCAACAACACTGCAAACCTACATTGTATGCTGCAGGAACATCAAAACGGATTGTCAGCTCTTCAACACAATGCTTCCTGCATATATTACTTCAAAATAGGTAAAGTCTATTCATTTATTAATTTATTAATTAGTTAATTAGCATACAAAAAAACATATTAAAAAAAATACACTCTCACAATAAACAAAAAAGCCATTCACTGTGTGACTCACAACGGGCGCCAATGCTGCTCATAGCACACAAAGCCTTGCAATAAGCGCAAAAAACAGATCAACGCTGACAAAACAATAACAGCAAAAGTGCCTATCAGAAAAAAAAAAACAACCAACAGCCTCGCAATGAGCGCCGAAGGCGCTCAGCACGAGGCTCGCAATGAGCGCCGGAGGATCTCGGACCACCAACAAAATTAATCTCTCGACTAAAAAGCATTACCTGCCATACAATTTTATTGCTGTAATTTTTTGACTAGCAAGTCGCTAGTATATATATATATATATATATATATATATATATATATATATATATATATATACATATGTACTACTGTATGGTGAAGGGCTTTTGCCCACTATATATTAAATGATTGTTGTGGTAAACTACATCCACAAAATGTCCACTACACAAGATAAGAAACCGGCCCCACGCTGATGTGAGGCAGTAACCTTGAAACACACACACACATATATATATATATATATATATATATATATATATACACACACACACACATAAACAAACTGAAAGCACTTGCTACAACTGATGCCTTTATTTCACCTTTTACTTATACACTGTTTTTCAAGTTATGTGACTATGTCTTGCATTTTCTACTAATGATACATTGATTTTTTTAAACTCAGCTTCTGTTTATTACAGTCTTTCAATAGTGTAAAAAACATAGTGATCTGGTTAGCAAAAGAAAAAGTTAGAAGTACATTATTATTATTAGAGTTCAGGAGAAGTAATACACCTTCCTAATAATGGTTATCAGGTGGTGTGGAAAGTACTTTGGATGAGTGTACGCTCTGGGTAAGTGAATGCTAATGATCCTTTCAATTTTATACCTGCTAAGCGAATACAAATTTAACATGCAATCTTGTTTCTATTCACTTTCCTTTTTTGTACTAAAGTGTCCTATAATAGCAGAACAACACTGCAAACCTTACCTTAAAGGACCACTACACAATGAAAAAAAACCAAATATATGTCTGAAAGTTTTACTAAGAGCAGCTAGTTCTTAATAAAAAAAATGTTGATGCATCAGCAGGACTCTTGAGGGATCCATGAAACATTGGTGGAAGCTATGTATGTGAGAGGAGTGCTTAC
Source organism: Discoglossus pictus (assembly GCA_027410445.1). Classification (NCBI taxonomy): domain Eukaryota; kingdom Metazoa; phylum Chordata; class Amphibia; order Anura; family Alytidae; genus Discoglossus; species Discoglossus pictus. The sequence goes on from CM050168.1 coordinate 67,839,465, forward strand.
ATGTCTGTGGTTGCTTTGATTGATGCAAAATCCTGCTTCTGGTTCAGTGAGGGGTAGAGGCGTGGTGCCAATTTAAATATTATTTAAATATTATAATATCAAACAAAGGCTCTGGACTTCTGCTTGTTCTCTACCCCCCTACAAACACACACCCACCCATCATAGAGTTATCAGAATGTGAAGTAGCAAACACAAAATGGTTTCCCTTATTCATTAACAGAGTCTTAAAATTCAGAATTTTCTCAAATTATTATTAGTTGATGTTGTTAGTGTTGCACATGCTTGACAGACAAGTGACATTTTTATTGAACTGCAGTGATCCTTTAAAGACAAAAGCTATTCTCCCAGGGAACCAAGATGTCCCACCACCTTGAAACCATGCAGCATTGGCCCTGGGATACTTGAATGGGAAAACACCTAGCAATACCAGGAGCTGTATGCTGTGACACACTGGAAAAGGAACTGGCAACCCACTCCTGTATCTCTGCCATGAATAATAAGTGGATCAGCATGGTGTGTTGCTCTCCATGAGGTAATGGAGAGTTGCAGGGCTAGATTACCATTAAGCAAAATAAGCATGTGCTTAGGGCATCAAGGGAAGGGGGGCACCACAGAAGTCTTGCATTGCCAGATTTACTATGGGCCATATGGCGCAACAAATGGCGCAGCTGTACCAGGTTCTACAAAATGGAGTTCCTACAATAAAAGAAAAATTGTATATATTTATATATTTATATCTATATCTATATCTATATATATATATATATATATATATATATATATATATATATATATATATATATACAATAATAACAGAGATTAATGATATACATTATAACAGTTTATTATTATTATTATTTGGTCTTAATCCGGCCCTGGAGAGTCGGACACAATGCAAACACACACACAAGGCAAGAGATTATAACTGATAATACATATACGGTAGATAAGAAGACAGAATAGAAAATGGTGATATTATAGAAGCCTTCAAATGTATCAGAGGATTTAATAGAGTTCAGGAGGGATGTGTTTTCCACAGTAAGAGGAATGTAAGTATAAGAGATCATGATTTGAAGATGGAAGATTTGGGGATTATGTTCTATTTTACAGAAAATGTAGTTGATAAGTGGAACATGTTTCCAGTAGTAGTGTAGAGTCTAACACAGTAAATAGATGTAAGCATGCCAGGATAAGGCTATTCTGAGGCTTAAGAAAGCCATGCTTTAAGGTAGATAGAATGCTAAACCTAGATGGGCTTTTTTGGTTCTTATTTGATATCAAATCTACATTTCTATGATATACAATTCATAATCATGACCATGAAATGTCTCTGTAAAGCTTATATTTACCTCTATGAAATCAGCAAAAGCATCTAAGAAAGTGGAATTAGAAAATAAATTATATTGTAATCTCACATTTATGCTGCCATATTCGGATACCAAGTCCAAACACTTTTTCATCCCCCTGACAGTTCTTAAAAGCATTTGATTTTGTACACTTATTTCTCTATTTATTTAGATGTTTATTTCCTTATTGTATCGATAGAAGGAATTATGGCATGGTGACTTTAAAGCACCTCTGGAATTGTAATTTTAAAATATACCTTTGAATAATGAAATGGAACCATCTATTTTCTTAATGTGAATTTTTTCTTCTAAATTCTCATCAGTTTACATAGATACACACTCCTTACAAATTGGCAATTTCTCAAAGTGTCAGTTACAACAAGCAGCAGAAAATAGATGTTTTCATTATAAATTCATCAAAAATATTATAAATCATTGGCATGTGGAAGAATGTAACTAACATATGCATTTTGGCCCAATTAATGACGTTAGCACTGAATATTTAAATAAATAAAGTACACACCTATTATCCACTGTTTCACCCAGACTAACACATTTTAATTTATAATGGAGAATTCAAATTAAAGAAAGGAAGATAATAGAGGCAATGTAAAAAGCATACATAAATACTAGGATTTTTTTAGGAATATGAAATAAATTGCATGTAATTTATACATTTCGATATATAGGCAGATTAGTAACTGCTAGTGGGTAATGAACGTGGATCCCATTGTCAGAAGCTGAGATTCACTAGAGCGAAAGACTGCTGAGTTGGGCTTCAGGACCACAAGGCAATTGGGGTGGAGAACATTGAGACGTTCAATAATTCAATGTTTCCTAAATATGTTTTGTGGAACTCTTGATTTTCATTCAATGTAACCTGATTTCTGGAAAATGTTCTCCCAAAAGTTTTATGTCAATGTAAAGTTTTGAGGTATCATGAAAAGGGCCAGTGGGAAATGTCATTAGCTTCTGGATATGTGTTGTGAGGTTTTTCTGGTGATTATGAATGGGTTTGAAAAACAATATGTTCCTAATGGACTTAAATTATTAGCTATAATTGCTCCTTGCTTTATATAACATATACAGTGTATATGGACATTTTATAGCTTTATGTTCATGGAAATCATACTTAGCTACAGATAATACCAAGTTACAGGTTTCAAGTTTATGATATATTGTGAAACGTCAGTTTATGCAGAATAAAACAGCATGCTTCAGCTTTACTTTTGTGAGTGACAATTCATATTGGAAAATAGGAGCTAGATTTGTTATGTCACAGCTTCTGATTAATATGCGTTCTAACCCTTGTATTGTATTTGATTTGTACACTAAACTAGCGCATTAAACCACCATGCAGGGGGATGTAATTCTTTTTTTACCAAAATGGGGACTGAAAATAACTGACTGCAATTCAATCAGTTATCTAGCAGCTGATTATGAAAGCTCACACAAGAATTCTATAATCCTAATACTTGTATACTAAGATTGAAAGTTGGTTACAAAGGAGATATAATATGATGATTTAATATAGAAATAGATTTGCTATAATACACTTTTTTAAATATATTTCTTATTGCAGCCTTGCTTCAGTTGTTCTTTTAATTCCCATTTTAGTGGTCTTATAGAGAGAGGTCTCTAAAGAATAGTTAGGTAAAGCTTTATCCAAAAAAAAAACTTTATTAAACTTTAACTGTGCATTGAAACAATTACTTATTTTTCAGTGATACCCAAGGATGTATAAGCTCTGGAAGTCTCCCTAAATGCAGCGGATCTAACCATAACCTGATCTGTTAGCCATATACAAACACACTTTCTAGTCACCACACTCTGTCATACTGCAGTTATGGTAGGCCAATTAAAATAGTCCTCTACCCTGGGTAGCTCCACTCCAGACACAACACTTCATTCAGGGGGGTGGAGAGATCTGGAGATTATATGGCCTGGGTTGAAAAAGTGTAATCATTTGTTTAATTGCAAAGTTAAAGTGTAATAAAGGTTGTTTTTTCTTATCAAGTCCTACTATTCTTTAGAGAACCCTTTATAAAACCGTGAAAGTGATCCTTTAATTTCACAGACATTGGATAAAAGAATGAAGTGAAAAAGGTGTCCTCATGCTGATGATATAATAAACTTGTAAAGTAAGTCATCTTGAGGCAGCTCAGTTTGAGTAATAAGCAATGCAATGATTTGTGGGATGCTTCTAAACACAAATATATGATAAGTGGATGGATAAGCTCACAGATGAGAAGTGAGACTGATTTGCATCCTAAGACTGTCACCCAAGGCTCTTGGAACAAGCTGTTTTTATTTGTACAATTAATTCATAATCTAGTTCTAATTAAGGCATATTGAAAAATGAAAACCTGTTTGGAGACTATAATTACATTAGGATACACAGGCCGGGGCTAAGAGACATGCGCGCACTCCCAAGTCGTTCTCTGTACACTGTGGCTCTGCACTAATAGCTATGGAGGGATGTAAGGGCGTACAGAACAAGTGATTACATCCAGATGTGCAAGTGCCTCAACAGACAGAGAGCTGTCAATCAAAGGGCTACAAAAGGTGCACCTGCCATATAAAGTGAGCAGGGAACTCGGTAGTAAACAATGCTAATTACTAGAGCTATAGGAAATTAATACTGCATGGAAATGAGAGGAGCCTCTACTGTCTTGTGCATAAATTTGGGAATCTTCACGGACACATAACCTCAAGATCTGTTTTGGATAATTACAACAAATATTTATTGTACTTGAAAGCAGATCTTCATTGTCATTTGAGAATAGATGTTTATTTTGGACTATCCCATTGGTTTAAAGTCATTAGGCTCAGGAAACTGAGCAGATTGTATTATGCATATCAGCTGCTAAATTATTGTCATTTATCATTATTTATTTATTATTGACATTTCACAAAATGATATGCCTGCGGTTACCATGAGAGTTAGAACATTTCTTGAAAAGGTATTTAAAAATGGGAGTTAAGAAACTGCTAATAACTAGTTATTGACTCCATTTTCTCATGAATTAATACGTTTAATACATTTAAAATTCTTAGCAATTAGATAATCCCATAGCAATCAATTCAAAACCATAATTTAGCATAATAATAATAATAATAATAATAATAATAATAATAATCCTATTTTTTTTAAAAAGGAGATTCCTCATATAGAAGTCAAAATATCAAAAGCTATTGGTCTTAGTATATCTGACTTCTAGGAGAAAGATATCCTTTTCTCAATGGCTGCAAACAAAGGCCAAGATTGTCTAGTAATACACAGAAAGAAAACACAAAAAAGTTATACATTTGTTTTACAAGAGAACTATTAATTGTGAGTACAAATGTTAGCACAACATTTAAATAAAATGTCTATGTTTTGTTTAAAGGACTCTTGCTTTACTCCTATCACACTATCACATATAATAGTTGTAAGTGAAGCGAGGGCCGCAGTTCTGGACGCAAATATGGACCTTGTGAAGCAAGTGCCGCATTTGTGGAGGTGGAGGCTCCAACGTCAGCTGCATTGATTAGTAAGGCTCATTGCAGGCCACAAATACGGTCCCTTGCAAAGCGGTAAAAAACAACCCAGAAAAGCGTGACTTTGAACAAAAACCACGCCGCAGGACTTCGAAAAAAAACAATAACACGGAATGAGGAAATACGTACTTAATGACCCGCGGGAATTAGAAAAAAAAAACGAGGTCCCAAAAATACTAAGTTAACGTCTGAAAAGCGTACATCAAAAAGCACTGAAAAATAATTTTTAAAAAAACATAAAAAAACATCACACACAGCACGGGATATCTGGGTGTGTGGTTGCACACAATTTAAAGTTGAATTTAAGGAGTTTCACCACTTGAAAATTGGCTAAGCAAGAAAAAAAATGGATGCCGAAAAAAATGAAAATGAGGCTACACGACCCCGAATCGCAGAAAACACTGACAAGGACGTACGACTTTTAATTATGATCCACGCAACTTATAAAAAAATAATATGAGGTCGCAAAAATATGACGTCAACGGCCGAAACACGTACATTCAAAAGCAACAAAAACACTACAAAACCTTTTTAAAAAATCACACACAGCATGGGATGACAGCCACGACATCTGCCAGTGAGGTTGCACACTAATTAAAGTCAAATTTAAAAAGTTTTGGAACTTAAAAAAAAAAATGAAAACAAGGCTACATGAACCCGAAATGCGCAAAACACCCCCAGGCGCGTACAAATTTTGCCAGGGACGTACCAGGTACAAAAATACACGGTTAGGAAGCACGGAAAATGCTCGCGAGCTGCATAGCATATAGACAAACAACGCCATTTAACAACACTAACTTGCAACTAATAACATTGCAAATCTAAAATGGCGCTTTACACAACTATTTATAATGCATAGTTGGGACATTGATGACACTTTCTCCTCAGGGCAGCAACAGTCCAACTGTACATTGTATGCTGCAGGAAAATCAGAAGAGATACTTAGCTCTTCAGGCTATTCATTGATGGATATATCAATTACAAATAGGTAAAGTATATTAATTTATTAAGTTACTAATTAATTAATTGTCTTTGTGATGAGAGCCAAAGGCGCTCAGAGGAGCAAAATTTAAACGAGAGGAGAGCCTCGCAATAAACACAGAAGGTCCTCAGAGTAGTAAAAGCTTTACATTGTGTGTCAAACAGCATTGCCATGGCTTAAAATTGTATTGCCCCGTCATTTTTGAAGGGCAAGTCGCTAGTATATATATACTGTATAATGTGACATAATTTTCTTGCATGTTGACCAGACTTAGATTATAATCAAATGTGATTAATATTAGGTGCTGATGATAATGGATGGTGTTGGACACATAATGCTATATCAGGCACCGTATCGTGGACCTACTTATAATACCTGTTATTAAATAACATAGACCTGTGTAGCGCTATTAGCATTTTGCCTATTGTGAATTCAGAGACATGTAATTCCTTTATAATAGCCCATTTTATCAACAGACTCATTGATTACTGTTGTTTGGTAAAAACGTTACGAGTCTGTAATATATGTAATGTGCATAAAAGCAAATAAGCAGGGGAGTACCGTATATACTCGAGTATAAGCCGAGTTTTTCAGCCCTTTTTTAAGGCTAAAAAGGGCCCCCTCAGCTTTTACTCGAGTCACTCCCCCTAGTGTCTCTCTAACCCCCCCGTGTCTCTCTAACTCCCCCCGTGTCTCTCTAACCCCCACCCCATTTCTCTCTCTCCCCCTGTGTCTACTTCCCTCCCCCCTCCTCATCCTCAACCCCCCTCCTCATCCTCAAACCCCCTCCTCACTTTATCCCCTCTAAATACCTTCCCTTCACTTACCTGCTTCTTCTCCGGTCTCTGCTCCGTCTTGACCCCGGCACGCGCGCATGTGACGTCACATGCGCGCCGGGGTCAAGATGGAGCAGAGGCCGGAGAAGAAGCAGGTAAGTGAGGGGGAGTTATTTAGAGGGAGAAAATGAGGTGTAGGTTGATCAGGAGGGGGGTTGAGGTTGAGGGGGGGGTGAGGAGGGGGTTGATGAGGAGGAGGGAGGTTGAGGAGGGGGATGATGAGGAGGAGGGAGGTTGAGGAGGGGGGTTGAGGGGGGGGCGAGGAGGGGGTTGATGAGTAGGAGGGAGGTTGAGGAGGGGGTTGAGATTGAGGGGGTGAGGATGAGGATGGGGGGGTTGAGGATGGGGGGTAGAGTATGGGGGGTTGAGGAGGGGGTTGATGAGGAGGAGGGAGGTTGAGGTTGAAGAGGGGGGTTGAGGGGGGGTGAGGAGGGGGTTGATGAGGAGGAGGGAGGTTGATGTTGAGGGGGGTGAGGAGGGGGATGAGGATGGGGGGGTTGAGGATGAGGATGGGGGTTGAGAATGGGGCGGTTGAGGATGAGGATGGGGGGGTTGAGGATGGGGGTTGAGGATGGGGGGTTGAGGAGGGGGTTGATGAGGAGGAGGGAGGTTGAGGAGGGGGGTTGAGGATGGGGGGGTTGAGGATGAGGATGGGGGTTGAGGATGCGGGGTTGAGGAGGGGGTTGATGTTGAGGAGGGGGGCTGGGGGTGAGGAGGGGGTTGAGGATGGGGGGGTTGAGGATGAGGATGGGGGGTTGAGGGGGGAGGATGAGGTTGAGGGGGGCATGAGGAGGGAGGATGAGGAGGGGGTTGAGGAGGGAGGATGAGGAGGGAGGTTGAGGATGAGGAGGGAGGTTGAGGAGGGGGTTGAGGTTGAGGAGGGAGGTTGAGGATGAGGAGGGAGGTTGAGGATGAGGAGTGAGGTTGAGTAGGGAGGTTGAGAATGAGGAGGGGGGTTGAGGAGGGTGATAAGGGAGGGGGGAAGAGACACAGGGAAGGGGGAGAAGAGACACGGGAGAGAGAGGGGGGACACAGGGGCAGCACATTTCCAACCCTCGGCTTATACTCGAGTCACTCATTTTACCCAGTATTTTCTGGTAAAATAGGTGCAACGGCTTATACTCGCGTTGGCTTATACTCGAGTATATACGGTATAAAAACACAGACAAAACAAAACAAGACAAGCTTGTATTTAGATGACTGATTATGTCCAGGGGAATTCCATCTTTGACTGCTAGTATGTCTGTAGTTTGATGGCAGGATTACCCTATGGGTGCTTACTCTTCCACTGAGTTCTGGAGTCAAGTTGATCTATTTAGAAAAGCAGTTTTCGACAGAATAGAATAGTGAATTGAAATCTTTTCTACATCCAAGGTTCCTTCTAATTCTCCAAAATGTTTTATCCTTCTAAGAGCAAAGACAAAATGTTTGTCATTATTTAAAGCAAAATTTAAAACAATAGTTAAAAGTTACAGGCTGAATATCTTTGTTTTCAACTATACAAAATGTGACACTTAAAGGGACATTGAAACCCACACATATACAGACAACAACAAAAATATATGTATAGTTTCTTTATTGATAGTATTGTATTTTAATTTGTGTTTAGAAAATGGAAAATGTACGGTGTAAGCCAGATAATATGGATTTTGTAACATGGATTTTGTAACGTATTGTCTCAATATATATGTAAAGAATTTCTCTCTAATAAAAAGTTAATGGGTAAAAAAAAGGGACATAGAAAGCATATTTTTCTTTGCTGCAAATGAAAGAGGGTTTTTCATAACGTATCACTGTTTTTTTTTTCTTTTTTTCAATTGATGCTCATAAAGCATAAAACACTGATTCAAATTATTAACTTATCTAGGGGTCTGCTCTTGTCAGCCAATGAACAGTAATATAAATGTATGAGCCATACTATCGACGTACGTATGCTCTGTGTATTTCCTGTTAGTGTAAATTAACTTAAATGGGTTTTATTTAATATTTTTTAATGCAAAGCATAACATTGGTGAGGTTTAAAACACTCTCTACTAAATGTATGCAAAAAAAATTAATTATGTTCCATGTCTTATTAAGCTTTTACACTAATTATGAGTATTTACCAGCAAATGTCTTCTCATGTGTACATTACAGACACAGGCAAGAGGAGGTGTGAGGGAGGAATCATCAATCAAATGAATTTTGTCTAAACTTTGCACCAACATTTCCAAATTATTTTTTGATTTTTCAACACAGTACAACTTAAGAAATTGCATGTTATCAATTAATTGATATGGCTTTGTTGTTCTGTTATCCTTTAAGTGTTTACATGTTAGTGGAAAACTTGTGAGCATGTGAGTACCTACTGATGCTGCATTAACCTCATTCATTCTGCCGTGTTCTTTTATTTAAAAAAACAAATACATAAAAGGAAAGATAAAAGTGCGAATTCAGCAGTAATTATTACACCTATGAGTGATCCTTCATTGCTGAAAAAATAGCACAAAACAGCACAAATTCCACATCCCTATTCATATTTCTACTGAACTTGGAGATTTGAAAGCAAATAAAAACAGCTGCCAAAAATCCATTATTTTGAAACATCTACCCACTCGCCCTCCTCTGAAAGGAGCTGTTTGAACTGGGTTAGGTGCATAGCGAGTGTTTTTAGATGAATACTGCGCTGTCATTACAGTATGTTCCTGGCAGGAGAACACAAACTGAACATCTGCTTACAGATCCATTTTATCATCAAACGGTTTGATGCACTTTCTGACTTTTGAGACTCTTAGATATCCTACTTAACTCACTCCTATTTTATAGTGATGAATTAATATTACAGAGTCAGCAGGTAGAACAATAGAGGAATATCTATCTATCTATCTATCTATCTATCTATCTATCTATCTATCTATCTATCTATCTATCTCTATTTATAGTAATATATTTATCTATATCTATATCTTCATAAATATCTGTCTGTATATATATATATATATATATATATATATTACAGAAAATAAATAGTACATTAGTGTTCCCATTTGAATGTACTGCACAAACTAGGAACCAGCCCCACACTGATGGAATCTGTTCTTAGATCGAAACAGTACTATCTATAGTCTACTGGTTTTTTGCATAATCCATCCTCTGCTATGCTTAAAGCTAAGTAATACATCATGCAAATGCCTAAAATGTTTTTGTGATTTAAGAGTGAAAATGCATTTGCAGGTCATTTACATGTCTTTGCCAAGTTTACCACAGTGCAGGGCAAAGATTATATTTCTGGGAAACCTGAGCAAGAAATACGTTTTTGAACATATTTTTAGACATTCAAATGGGAACACCAATGTACTATTCATTTTCTCTACTCCTGTACTTTGATGGTGGAGGGCTTCTATCACTCTTTTACCCATTATAAGTAAAAGTATGGTCATATACACAAATGACACATGCATATACATAAATATACATACAAATCATACCTATCTATCAATAGATTCATATATAACATTTTTATTTACTTTTATGTTGTCAAATAAGGAGTTACTCAACCATGCTACTCCCCTGGAACCCTCAATAAACACTGGATCATCACTTGAGTACATGCTCCCTTCACCCCCACTAGACACACATACACATGCATCCTCCTCCATCAGCAATGGATACATACCACCTTCCCTTTGGCAGCAAAGGAAGGATACATACTGTACCTTTCTCTGTCAACAGCTGATGCATGCTGACTTTTTCATCTACCTGAACTAAATACATGCTGCCTTCCCTATGCCGGCATTGAATACATTTAATTCACTGCCAGCTGTGGATACATACTGCCTTTTTTCCTTTGGCAGCACTTCATACATGTTGCCTCCTCCTCTGCCATGAGTGGATACATGCATCTTCTCAACAATGACTACTGCCTTCTTTCTTTGCCAGTTTTCAACTTATCATTGAGAAGTATGACATATGACTGACTAAAAGTTAACAAGTTATATATATATATATATATATATATATATATATATATATATATATATATATATATATGTTAATATTAAACAAATAGTACATTTGTGTTTACATTTGTATGTCTAAAACAAGTAAAAAAAAAATGGTTTCATGCCCAGAGTGTTGAGGAAATAAGGCACGTGAAGCAACTGGTCCAAATTAAAAGATTATTATTGTACAATAAAGCAGAATTACAGAACAGAGTGTAATTCAACTGGCGCACGCTACAATCAGATAAAACAGAGTTTATATACTTTCTTGAAGATGTCCCAGTGACGTGGTTCAACCAATGCAAGTCTTCTGCACGTTCTGCAACCCTGAGTTTCCTTATCTTGAACTTGCAGAAGTTGGGTGGCTGAGATAGCAATTGACAGTAAACCTTTGCACCAACAGATGAATCAGCAGACATTTTTTTGTTTGATATGGCATTTAAAACATCAATTTGCTATTAAGCACAGGGCAAGATCTGGGCAGTTATTATTTTCTTTAACATTCTCACGCTTTTGATAACTTATTATCACACATATTTATTACCTTGTGTTTCTTGTTTAACTAACTAACTAATAGCCTACCTAACTGGAAGTGACCCCCTAGACAACCCATACTTCATGAACTACACAGATAAGCTGCATAGACAGTGGGATTCTGGCATCCATTCCAGGCTGTCTACCTGGTGACCACTTCCTCTAAGCATTCACACATCTTTATTGGTAACACACAAGCACAAACATACAATCTCTATCTGAATGGATAACAACAGCAGCCAGAGATGCACCCCACCACAGACCTAGGCTAAAGAGTGATCTACATCTATCTGAACCTCATAAATATAATCTTTTAAATTCAAATCATTCATTGATATTGGTACACCAATTAAATGGATTCCTTATGAGTGGCAGGAATATAGGAACATATCCAGCAGCCGGTAGCATTCAGCTGCCTAGCAGTTTCTTGATGTAGGAGCCAGATGGAATTTGTCTGCTTCCCACCGTCCACCTGTGCATGAAAGTATAAAACACAGAAAAACAAGCAGGGCAGTACATGCATTTTTTACAGTTTGTTAATCCTTTCTGTCCCCAGTGGCCTCACCCTGAACACAGTTTTTTATCACTGACCTGGAAATCTACTAGCTCACAGTGGGAAGCGTGTTTGGTTTCCCTTCCACCTTGACTGAGGTGGGTGTGGTCAGTAATAGGCCTGCCAGTGGTGGTCTGCCAAACTAAATCTCAAATAGTGAAAGGCCATGTTTTTCCTTTGGGGTGTGCCTCACTGCAAAAAGGGCTTGTACCCAGGTAAGGTTTGTCTGCTCACAGATCTTAGCTATTTTATTTTTTAAAACACCATTTGCTCTCTCTACTTTCCCAGATGATTGTGGATAGTAAGGAGTATGTAGATGCTGGTTAATCTGCAACCCTTTTATTATTTCTGCAAACACTTTCGCTGTACCTCGATCAGACTCTACTGTCTCAGGTAGACCATATCTGCACATAATTTCAGATATTAGCTTTTTAGCGGTTACACTTGCCGTTGCATTGGCAATGGGCCAAGCTTCTACCCAGGAGGAGAACATATCTATACATACCAAAACATACTCATAGACAACACATTTGGGTAGCTGGATGTAGTCTATTTGCAATCTTTGGAACGGGTAGTCAGACTTTACAAGATGTTTTATCTCTACCTTTGTCATTTTACCTGAATTGTATTTGGCACAGATCATGCATTTCTTACACCATTCCGTTGCAAATTCCGAGAAACCTAACGGAAACCAAAATGTATTGACACTCGCAATCATTTATCAATCATCAAGATAAACTGGCTAGAACAGGATATAGAATTGGGGGTGCACACAAACGATCAACCCCATGTTTCCAACCATCATTCTCCAACTTGCAACCAGCATTTTTCCACTTGCTCTGAGTTTGATGACCTGTTTGGTTTTGGAGAGTCTTTAAGACATCCATTGTCAAATTCTCCACAGTTTTAGAGGACTCTTGGAGAACCATAAGAGCTGCCTTCTTGGCTGCTTCATCTGCCCTGTTGTTACCCATAGTGATAGGATCATTTTCTCGCTGATGTGCCTGGCATTTCATATCAGCTACGGCTCTAGGTAGCCTTACCTTTTGTAGCAAATTCTGTATGAGGTCTACATGTTTTTTTAATATTTCCACTCTATGTGCCCACAAAAAGCCAAAATCATGGAGTATTCCATAGGCATAACGGGAGTCAGTATATATGTTCACTGTCTTCCCTTCTGCCAATTCACATGCCTTAGTCAGGGCAAGTGCATACCAGGATCAAGGGGCTCAGAGTACAGAATGTAGGTGTCATCCGCTACAGCAAAACCAGCGGCCAACCCTCCCTCTGATTTCTGGAGTCTAGTCCCATCTACATATAGTGTAATTTCAGCATTCGGAATGGGTTCATCAAAGACAGGATTGGGAGGGGTATAGTACTGCTCCAGCTCCTGCTCCCAATCATGTCCTGGGTGTTGCTCCCAGTCGTCCTCATGAAATGGCAAAAGGGTTGCTGGATTTAAAACATTGCACCTGAGAATGCTTATATTAGATGGCACCAGCAAGAAAATTTCATATTTTGCTAGCCTGGCCACAGAGAGGTGCTTGGTTGTCAGGCTGTGGAGGACTGCTTGTACAACATGAGGAACCATAAGAAACAACTGATTCCCCAGGCAATGTCAGTTGTTTTTTCAACTAACATTGCTGCTGCAGCTACTGATTTTACACATGCAGCTCCTGCTGAAATCACAGGATCCAATTTGGTACTAAAGTACCCACTTGGCTTCTGTTTCCCCCCATACATCTGGGTGAGTACTCCTGCAGCCTGTCTTCCCTGTTCATGACAGAACAGGTAGAATGGCTTGGTATAGTTTGGAAGCGCCAGTGATGGGGCCCTAAATATAGCAGCCTTTAACTGGTCCACAGCCTGTTTTTCCTCCTCAGACAGCTCTATGTGTCCAGTATGAGTGGTCAGAGCATATAAGGGAGCAGCGAGTTGAGACATGTTTGGTATCCATTGTCTACAGTACGCAACCAATCCCAGAAATGCTCTGATCTGTTTGGCATTCTGTGGGCATGGTGCCTTCTGTATCACAGAGACCCTATCCGCAGTGGTGTGTTTAGAGCCCTGTGATATGCAGTGGCCTAGGAAAATTACTTTTTCCTGGCAGAACTGTAGCTTTCTGGGGGAAACCTTGCAACCCTCAGTGCACAAGTGGGAAATTAGTGGTGCTTAGCTCTCTTGAGGTGGCTGCCAGCAGGATATCATCAACATACTGCACGACAGTCACCCCAAAGGATGCATGCCACCTGTCTAGGACTTGCTTCATGATTTGACCAAATTCAGATGGTGGTGAGACCATTCCTTGAGGCAACCTTGTTCAAGCAAACTGCTGTCCCTCAAAAGGAAAGGACAGCAGGTACTGAGAGTCAGGATGTACAGGGACACAAAAGAAAGCATCTACTAAATCTATCACACTGAACCAGGAGGCATTCGAAGGAATGTCTCCTAGAATAGTGTGGGGATTTGGAACAAGTGGTGAATCCTCTTGAATGATTTTATTTACTGCCCGTAAATCATGGACCAGGCGGAACTGTCCCGGTCTCCCAGGCTTAGCCACAGGTTACAAGGGTGTATTTACAGGTGATTTTGTGAGAATCAGCATCCCCTGACCCTCAGGTGAACAAAGACATCACCCCCACTGCTCTCAGAGATGACTGGTAGCCCTGGAAACCCTGCCCGTCAATTGCTCTCCTGTCTCCCCTGCTTTGGGACTGTGCAGTCCCTTGCAAAATGACCCAGTTTGTCACAGTTATAGCATTTAACTGTTCTGGGTTCCCCTCTATTTGTCCCTCTGAACTGCTTCCATTGAGGTTTCCCAGGGGTATTGACTAGCGTTACCCTCTGAGCTCTCTTTTCCTGCACTTCCTCAATGTTTTTTTGGATTGAGCTCGCTAGGCTCATTAGTGCTGCGACTGACTTGTCTCTCCAACCTGAATGGGCCGAAACCAATTTGTCATGGAGTTCTTTATTCAGTGAGCAGTGAGCATCTTACACATACCTTGGTCTTTAAGGTTACCTCCTACCTCTTCTACAGCCTGCCTAAATCTTTCAAAATAATCTTCCACTGGTTCATTTGCCTTTTGTTGGATATTTGTCATCCGAACCCAAGACTGTGGAGGGAATACCACTAATCTTATTCTTGAGTTGGTTCACATATTGCAATGCCCTATGTGGGGTATTCTCCACCTCTGATGGATTAAGTGGCAAGATAAGTTTAGTACAGATGGCAGCTGTGTCTATTTGACCAGCCACAACTCCTATTATCTGCAGCAGGGCCCTTCACGTAGGGTTGTAGCTGACCGCGATATTGTACTGCACATTTACAAACCCATATGGATTACTCTGCTGCGATTGTACTGATGAGATAAATCCTTTCATTTCCCCAGGTGTCCATGGGACATGCTGGGTAATGTGCCTGTCTGCCTGACCATTTGTGCCTGAAATAAACTGCTCTCTGACTGGGTAGGCTGAGGCTTGAGTTCTCCTTCCACTCCACAAAATACTTTTCCTCCCCTCTGGGCACCTAGATCTTGCCACACCGGGAGAGGGGGCGCAAATGATGGGCAGTGGCTCTATCTTGGGGTTCCACTTTTATGGGAGGATATAGAAGGGGTGGGAGATTCAATTCTTCAGTGGGGTATGTCATGGTTGGGCTAACAGAAATTTTTTGTTTGGCCCCGAGGTCTCTCATGGTCTCTGTATTCTCTACGGCATGCTCCACTATAGAGATTGCAAGCTGCTCTATCTCTTCTGCCTCTTCCATTTCTGACTCAGACTGACTCTCCTCCCTCTGCTGGTATGTTGTCACTGATGTTGTCTTAGTCTCTACAGTAAAAATACCTTGGGCCTTTTGCTGTCCCCTTTTATACGATTCTCCAGTACATCTACTCCAAGCTGCTTTCTCATTTGGTTCTACTCATATTTGTTTTACATTTTTGTATAGATTCTCCCAGCGGGGTAATTCAAAAGTGCCCTCTTTGGGAATCCCAAAATCCATTCCCATAGTCAGCTTGCTCCATTTAGTCAGATGCCGGCTGACCCACCCACCATATTTCTTATTCATACTCTCCTGGGGGGTAGGAGGACACTTTGGACGTCCTTTACTTGAAGGTGACACAGTATCACCCTTGCAAAGATCGTTTCCCATAACCCGGCTATGATGAAGGGGACTCTTACCCTTCTCTCTCAATTCTTAGCTACACTGTGGTGGTGGCTGTCAACAAAATTCCCACACTAAAATTCCCACACTATAAATCCCTGCTTTTGATCTCTCCAAAGTTTCCAGCAGACCCAAATGATACAGAGCAGGCAGACTATCCCAAAAAGGTTCTGACCTCTTGTATCATCTAAGTCAAACCACGCTAAGGTGCTTGACCTAACAGTCTGATTATTCATGGGAGACAAGTCTGCTACAGCTCTGGGACATGCCCTTTAGTATGGGAGAGTAAAGGCTCAAACCAGCGGGACCAGGGTATTTTAGTGACAAAGCTGAGAGTCGATCAAAGATCAGGGTTCACTCTTGTTTTCTTGGAGTAACCCTGTACCCAATAGCAAAGTGGACTAATGTCCAAAGGCAGAGCACAGGGGGCACCGCCAAAGACTTTGCACTTACAGACCAAGGCTCACTTAGTAAGAAACCCTGCATCAACCTACACTTAACCTTCTATGATTTTTGTCCCTTTGCTGTGCAGACTATGGTTAGTTACAATTTACTTGACAAACTCAGAGAGATAGAAAATATTTGTTTCTGAGGACGATAGGGTCCTCTTACTTAGCACATCGCTGCCCCCACTGGCTTTCTCTGCATCTTGGTGCATCTTGGGGCAGTTCAATCCTACACCATAAAGCACCTTTTGCATACTGATAGGTGGGTTTTATGCACCAGTATCCTCACTCACTCACACATTCATAACAAAGGATGTTAAAACATAAAACAGTTGTTTCAGGTTCTTCGAAAGTTGTACTTAAGACAGGGGATAGTGGGTTTAGGAATCAGAGGAAAGGAGAGCTATTGAGATATAAAGGTTCTCACCTATTAGAGGCGCCAGTTAGTCTTCTGTCCTCAGTTTTCAGACCTGGTTCCGTCCGCTGATCGCTTTCACCTCCCGGGTTTCGGCACTAAAATCTGTTGAGGAAAAAAGGCACGTGAAACAGCTGGTCCAAATGAAAAGATTATTATTGTACAATAAAACAGAATTCACCTGGCGCACGCTACAATGAGATAAAACTGACTTTATATACTTTCTTGAAGATGTCCCAGTGACATGATTCAACCAATGAAAGTCTTCTGCACGTTCTGCAACCCTGAGTTTCCTTATCTTGAAGTTGCCGAAGGTGGATGGCTGAGACAGCAATTGACAGTAAACTTCTGTACGCAACAGATGAATTACTGTATATACTCGAGTATAAGCCGAGTTTTTCAGCCCTTGTTTTAAGGCTAAAAAGGGCCCCCGTGGCTTATACTCGAGTCACTCGCCCCCCCCCCCCCCGTGTCTCTCTAACCCCCCCGTGTCTCTCTAGCCCCCCGTGTCTCTCTTGCCACCTGTGTCTCTCTAAACCCCCCTGTGTCTCTCTAACCCCCCCAGTGTCTCTCTACCCCCCTGTGCCTCTCTAACCCCCCGTGTCTCTTTCCCTCCCCCCTCCTCATCCTCAACCCCCCTCCTCACTTTCTCCCCTCTAAAAACCTCCCCCTAACTTACCTGCTTATTCTCCGGCCTCTGCTCCGTCCGTCTTGACCCCGGCGCGCATGTGACGTCACATGCGCGCCGCGTCATTAGCAAATACCGGGTGCTGGCCCCCGGTATATGCTAATGACGTGACGTCACATGCGCGCCACGTCAGTATATGCTAATGCGCGCCGGGGTCAAGACGGAAGGAGCAGAGGCCGGAGAAGAAGCAGGTAAGTGAGGGGAAAGGTAGATGGGGATGTATTTAGGTGGGTTTAGAATGAGGAGGGGGTTGAGGATGGGGGGGGTTGAGGAGGGGGTTGAGGAGGAGGAGGGAGGTTGAGGTTAAGGAGGGGGGTTGAGGTTGACGGGGGTGAGGAGGGGGTTGATGAGGAGGAGGGAGGTTGAGGAGGGGGAGTTGAGGAGGGGGTTGAGGAGGAGGAGGGAGGTTAAGGTTAAGGAGGGGGGTTGAGGTTGATGGGGGGTGAGGAGGGGGTTGATGAGGAGGAAGGAGGTTGAGGAGGGGGGTTGAGGTTGAGCGGGGGTGAGGAGGGGGTTGAGGATGAGGATGGGGGGGTTGAGGATGAGGATGGGGGGTTGATGGGGGAGGATGAGGAAGGGGGGGTTGAGGAGGGAGGATGAGGAGGGAGGTTGAGGAGGGGGTTGAGGATGAGGAGGGAGGTTGAGGATGAGGAGGGGATTGAGGATGAGGAGGGAGGTTGAGGATAGGGGGTTGAGGGGGGGTTGAGGAAGGGGGTTGAGGATAGAGGGTTGAGGAGGGGGTTGATGAGGAGGAGGGAGGTTGAGGTTGAGGAGGGGGGTTGAGGTTGAGGGGGGTGAGGAGGGGGTTGAGGATGGGGGGTTTAGGATGAGGATGGGGGGTTGAGGATGAGGATGGGTGTTGAGGGGGGAGGATGAGGATGGTGGGGTTGAGGAGGGAGGATGAGGAGGGAGGTTGAGGAGGGGGTTGAGGATGAGGAGGGAGGTTGAGGATGAGGAGGGGATTGAGGATGAGGAGGGAGGTTGAGGATGAGGAGGGAGGTTGAGGATGAGGAGGGAGGTTGAGGTTATGGAGGGGGGTTGAGGTTGAGGAGGGGGTTGAGGATGGGGGGTTGAGGAGGGGATTGAGGATGAGGGAGTTGAGGAGGGAGGTTGAGGAGTGGGGTTGAGAATGAGGAGGGGGGTTGAGGAGGGTGATAAGGGAGGGGGGAAGAGACACAGGGAAGGGAGAGGGGAGAAGAGACACGGGAGAAAGAGGGGGGACACAGAGGGCACAAGAGGGACACGGGGCAGCACATTTCCCACCTTCGGATTATACTCGAGTCACTCATTTTACCCAGTATTTTGTGCTAAAATAGGTGCCTCGGCTTATACTCGAGTCACTCATTTTACCCAGTATTTTGTGCTAAAATAGGTGCCTCGGCTTATACTCGGTCGGGTTATACTCGAGTATATACGGTAGCAGAAAAATATTTTGTTTGATATGGCATTTAAAACATCAATTTGATATTAAGCACAGGGCAAGATATAGGCAGGTAATAGTTTCTTTAACACAAGAAATACAGTTATTACACTGCATTCTTGAAACCTTGGTAGGGACATGCAAATGTGCCCACAAAGGCTTTGTCTTGCAATCCATAACCATATCATACATGGCTTCCCTTAAGCATATGCCTGCTGTATGAGCAAAGCTAGGGTGGAATTATACACAAGCTAGGAATCCCACCCATGAACAGCTGTTTCAAGGTTACTGCCTATCATCAGCCTGGGTCCGGTTCCTTAGCTTGCGTAGTGGATATTTTGAGGAGGTAGTTCACCACAACAATAATTTAATATATGGTGGACAAAACAGCGATAGAAGCCCTCCACCATAGTGCAGTAAATAAATAGTACATTTGTATTCACATTTCAAGTGAGTAAGTAGTATACAGGGACTATATTCTTGAAAAATGATACAGTGCTAGTATATTACAATTTTGTAGGATTTGGACACTTAGGTTTGTACACACTTTATAAGTGGGCAATGTCCCATACAGACAGATAATCAAGTTGATTTCACTACTATATACAGAGATAATGAAAAGGCTGCTATGGGAGATGCAGACAATGGGTGTCTGTTTGGGGGGGTCCTCTCTACTATATTTGCACTGACCCCCTAGATTTCTGATGGCAGCCCTTTACACAGACCCAGGTAAGCCCACACACTGACATATACAGATAAACACACACACTCTGGCATACATATATAGCATATATGTTTACAATATAAATAAAATCAGATATTTGCTTTGATTAAAAACTGTGTGGAATCATTCCACCGATGAGTATAAAATACAGTTTGTATTTGTATGAGAATTGGCAATGAAACTCTACTGGATGTGAGACAAACAGTGTATGCAATGTACTTTAATATACTGCTGCTTTTCATATGGAGCTATTTAATGGAGGAATAAAAACAACATCTTATACATGTATACACTTCTAGGCCTTTCTCGGTTGTAAAGAAAACATTTTATCACTTGTTATGCAATATTTTTAAGTAAAGGAGAGTAAAAGACATACAGTATAACTATTGACTGTCTACAAATAAAACTTAACTTTTAATTATCAACTTAAATATTTATTTAATATAATAATTCCATATTATCTCTAGTTCACTAACTGAGAACAAAAAAAAATCTCAAATTGCTGGGAATGTAGTGCAATTCCAATTAAGTGCTCAATACTTTATGTCTTTTCTTCTCCTTTGGTTAAATTCAATTGTATTAATACTATGCAAGGAGCAATCCTTCCTGGGTAATATTTGACCAACTTGTTTTCTTTATTTTTTACAGAAAGTGCAAATGTAATCCTCCTTTCTCTACTTTCTATGTTTTGTGGGGCAAACAAATCTAAGAGTTTCAGTGACTCAAAATATGCCATACTCCTATGCACAGTTTATTAAACATAAAATGTATTATTAATACATTATTGGAATTTTTTCTAATGCCAATTTCTGTAAGAGCATTTGTAGATTGTAAAAATGAGAGGTGCGAGGAATAGTGCATTTTGGGGATTTAAAACTGACTCTGATGATAAGAATAGGATAGCCATACTGGGTTCTACTTTACTTTAAAAATATATGTATTTTAATCAAATATACAGTATTAAAAGGGAATAAATACTCAAATGTATTTATTTTCATGACTCAGTAAACCATACCTGACTCATCTTTACCCCAAACTTCCTGAGGCCTCTCTGGGGTAATGAAGGAGTTGGTTATACACAAATCAAAATTGTAATAGTCTGGTGAAAAAGGTCTTTCACCAACTAATATCCAAAAGGACCATCAGGAGTGAATATATTCCACTGAAATAAATGCTTGCTATTTGGTTATTAACAATTTTCTGAGAAAGAGTGCAAAACTAGTCAATTCACCTTTTAAAGGTACACAGTGGAGATTTCAAGTATGGTATAATTTAAAACAAATACTTTATTAAATTAATGTTGTTTTAATTAAATTAAAGCTACTGTTTTTTTTATCTGGTGATCAGCCCACCCCCTAATCATGAAGTGATTTTTTGTCATTGATTGGTTATTAATTTCTGGAGCTATGGTGGTATCTTTTCATTGTGATGGTGTGCACCTAACAAGGAGTAATTATTCTGAAGAGCCTTTTTCAAGTATGGTTAGGACTGATGTTTTATATATACTATCATTTTAGACAATTTATAAAGTACAGTACATAAATGTTGACCAAGAGTATGAATGTTATTAGAAGTTAACTTCTAATAACTTTAGAAACTAATCTTGATTGTAATTTACATATACATAGGCCCCTATTCAATTGTAAGTGCAGCAGTTACAGAGCGATTCAATTGAACAAGCCCGCAGCTACCTGGCCGAAAGTCTAAACCACAAACCATGCACCTGTAAGAAGCATTTCAGAGGATAATTATGATCAATTAAGCAACGCCGTAACTACCAATTTAGAAACAGACAATTGTAAATAAGACCATCATCATGACATCAGTAACATGGAGGTTAAACCACAATCAATTAGCATTTTGAAGTCAGATATACGAGCAGACTCGCAATACGGCAATGTAAAAAATAATACAATTGAATTAAGGAAATGTTATAGTCCATGTGGGTGGCCTGATATGTATTAACTCCTTGATTACCAAGATTGATATATCACAGAAATTAAACATAAAAAAATAATTTTTTAATTGCAGATTTGCGAGCTTGAGACTGTTGTGTAATTAATTATAATGTCTTTCATCACTTTCCCCATCATTTACAGTGCAGCATTGATTTCTTATTTGCATTTACAGTGCTACGAACAGGTGTTTAACCCCCTTGCAAGTCCTATCTGGTACTCGTAGGAATTTTGTCTACATTTGCCATTTATGGGTGTGAAAACAATTGCGGGCTTGAGGAATTTTAGCAATGAATTAGCGATTTGCGATTGTAACATTTACGAGCTTGACAGATCAAAGGCTTAGATGGGTCGGAGTTATGATTTTAACAACCACAGGGATTTTCAACATGTAACCTGGAAATCGTTAGCAGGTAGCTAAAAGACACCAATTGAATAGCAAATTAGTTTACAGGCTACATTACTGACTCCTGTAACTTACAATTGCTCAATTGAATAGGGGCCATATACACATATGGTGTTATCCTGTTTCATGAATTGAGAATAATGACTTAAAAGCTTCCAACCATAATTATAAGTTCTGAAATATTTCAAGGGCTTCCCATTGAGCTGCAGACCATTTTTTTCTAATGACTTCTATAAAAGATATCAGAAGCCTTTATTACCAAGTACAAAAGTGCCTTCCAAAGTGGTGCCAAAATCAATTCAGTCCTTTATTACTCTTTTGATTTCTCCTGTTTTATGTCTACAGGTTTACGATGTGGAATACAAGTTCATCACCAATGATGAAAAGACAACAATGTTGATGGAAATTGATCCACAAAACCAAGTTGAAACTTTTTGGAGTAAGAATGGAAGCGACGAGGCAGTGGAAATCCATGACTTTAAACATGTCAGTATTTTAAGAATTGATTTGGATTATTTTCTTCCAGAGTAGTCACATAATGTGTTTACACTGTAAATGATTTTGCATTTATTTGAATTTGTCTATTCTGCAACTACAAAGATGATAGTTTAAATAATGGACATTTATAGAAGTAACTATCTAGTGCGTTCTACATTTCAAGGATGAGATTTAAATATAATGAAATATATTTATTGAGAGTTGTTGGTTCCTTCATTTCCCTCAGCCATTTTGTTCTCTTCTGCATGTTCTTACATTGGCCACAATTCACTAAGCTTTTCAAGTACTACAAAGTGCTTCTCTGAGTCTATGGTGTTTATTTTTATATTGCCCTAGGGTATATCCATTACAACCTTTGTGAACATTTGTGAATTGTGTCTACTATAATTTCTAGCTCCTTCATGCTCTTGCTCTTCTACTTTGTTCATTCAGTTAGTGGGGTGTTTTTACCAAGTCTTTGCAGAGGCTGTGATGAAGATGGAGATTTACTAAGCTGTGAGATGAACATCTAGGTATTTTATACACATTATTTCCTGGAAAATAACCTTTGAAGACCATCACAGCACAATACAATACAATTCAAATTAATAAAACTCCATCCTCTTCATAGCCTCTAAGAAGGCTTGAAAATGCCCCCAGTACCTTGCATATGGTTCAGTGGTTAGGATTTGGTGCTATCACCACTGTGACCTGCATTTGATTCCAGTCAGGGAACCAAGAGGTCACACCACCTTGAAGCCGAGCAGGGTTGGGCCTGGTTAGTACTTGGATGGGAGACCACCTAGGAGTACCAGGAGCTGTATGCTGTGGCCCATTGGAGAAGGAACTGGCAACCCACTCCAGTATCTCCAGTATCTGGTGTGTTATGGTCCATGAGGTAACGGAGAGTCTAAAACGACTGAATGACACACACACAAAAAATTGCATACTGTTTTAAAAAGTATTTGTTTTTATTTCCATACTGTCTCTAAACTCAGTAATATTCTCTTTGCACCTCTATTCTGTACAAAAGTCTAAAGCATGAAAGCATTTTTAGAGAAAATCTCACTTTTTGCAGATATTGCTTGTAGGTAGATGGTATTATACCCGTGGTATATAACAAAGAGGGATGGCAGCTTGAGGGACAACAATTACAGAATCATAAAATAATTCATAAAAATTTAGCCACCTGTACTGAAATACTGAGATGTCAGTTTAGTTTGTTATATAGATGGGTGCAGGGAAAGCAGAAGTTGTTCTTTGGGTTGCAACTTGGGAAGGGAGACCTGAATAGAAAAGACACTTTAGCACAGCCCACCCTCCAGACCAGCATGGCACTTTGAAAATACAGAATATAGACTCAGAGACTGTTAAATTTAGATTTGTTTAAGTTCACGATTTATGTAACCACTAATATGATTTTTTTCCCTAAACTACTGTGGGGGTTTTTATGCTGATTTGGGAAACCTGAGGATTTGATTTTAGAAGTTAAAATCTTGGGATTTCAGTACAGGTGGCTAAATCTTCATGAATTATTTTGTGATTCTGACATTTTCTCCCTCAAACTGCCATCCAACTTCTTTATAACTGGCACAGAGTAATGTATAACTTTCTGATTTATTTCACAAAACATCTGGTTTGCATTTCTCAAATGCGTCTTTTGCTACTTTTTATATCTGCTGTTTATACTAGAAATAATGCTGTATCAGGTTACCATATTGAATACAGGTTAGAAAGGAAATTTATAACACACCAGAAGCACATTGATAATCATTATTTGAACGTATAGGTAGGGTGTCACTTACAATATTGAAATTCCAGTGTAATTGAAATTGTCCAAGTAACCTCAAATGCCTTGATTTCTTTTCACAAAATTGCTTTGGCTCAATCCAAGAAAGTACCTATATAAAAGTAACATTGAAGCTTCCAATTTCTTTTTTTGCCCATAGTTTACATATTTTCTTTTAATCGCTAAACATATACAGAGTTATAAAGTTACCTTGAGAACAAAGTGTGAACACTTTGCTTATGTTTCCTAGAAAGGTGTGTCTTTATTGGGAAAAGTTTGAACATTTATTGGCAAACAGAACAATGCGACTTTGGTTCAACCCACAAACATGATTAAATCACTGGCCCTTAGCAAGTTAACTTAATCATCCCTCTGCAATACCACACTGGCCAATCTGGAGGGTATTGGAGTTAATCCCATCACATGGTGAGCCGGCAATTGCATCACAAACTTTAAACACATTCAAAGTTCCCTTCTAAACTATTTAACTCACTTAAACTATTTCAACTTCCTGTCCACAGCTAGATCTCATCAGGCAGGTTGTTATCAAGATACACAGTCTATTATTCAAATTGTCTGCCTCTGGTGATGCGTTCACAAGTAAATGGAATGGTGAAAATGGGGCATGAACAGCAACCGACCACAACCATACACAGGGTGGGCTATCACAAGCCCAATCCCAGAGGCACCCACCGTCAAATACAACGTTAAATAGGGGAAATTGAGAGGACATAGCTCTTTCAAGGAAAAGTTTAGACCCTGAAGGGGCTATTAGATGGGGGGTTAAGGGAGGTCCCAGTCTGCCCCCAAAGTAGATCTTGACAGAGAGCATGCCCCACCACAACAATATATAACCTATTATATCTTTCTAAACCAGTAAAAATAACAGGTTATTTTTATTACATTTTTAAATCTTTTTCAAATATATATATATATATATATATATATATATATATATATATATATATATATATATATACATATATATATCTAAATATTTAAAAGTTACTTTTGAATGTAAAGCTGGGGTTAAAAACAGACCACGTTATTTTTTGGATTAACATGACTTCTATTGGGTCTGTGTATGTAGTATAACAAAAACATCTGAAAGGACGCTAATGATGTAGATGTAATAGAATATTTCCATGTTATTTTTGTTCTTGTTTGATCATAAAACTGCTTATTAAAATCCACCTTTTCTTTATTCAGGGTATTACTGGGATATACTTTGCCGGTCTTCAAAAATGCTTCATAAACAAACAGATCAGAGAAATTCCTCCAATTGCGGATTCTGAGCCGGCTGAACTGGAGGTATATAAACAAGTGTCTGGTGGGGTTTGTTCATTATTAAACCATAATAAACAAGATGAAGCAAAACATAAGTTAGTTAGTTCTGTATAGATTTAATGAATGTAGTTTATGTTATTTGCAGTTTTACCAGTATAGGACTGATAATTCATATCCTAGGATTTGAGTATTATATTGATTGTGTAAACCTAATATTTGTTTTAATGGCATTCTGTAAATATTCCACAAGAGCAGAGCATGTATTAAGATGATCTACCATCAAAAATAACTTTTTATTTTCCTTTACTTGCTCCCGTCACTTATCAAAGGACCACTGTACATGAAAAAAATATATATATGCTTGAAAACTTATAATTAAACAGGAAAAAAAGTAATGCAGCTATTCTGCTGCCTCTGCATGATACTGGAGAAATCCATGATATACTGGTGGAAGTTATGTGTATGAGAGGGGCGTTTACATTTCTGCAGAGCTATAGTTGTATCCTTTGATGCATCACCCTGCTTCTGTGCCAGTGAAGGTGAGGGGTGTCATTTTCAATCTTATCCAGTTACCCAAATAAAGGCTCTGCCCTCCTTCCCTGTTCCTTTGTCCACTAATAGCAACAAGCACCCCCTCCCCAATAATCCATCTCTCAGCACATTATGTAACAAACACAAAATGGATTCCTGTCTTCATAAACAGAGTCTTGAATAATTCAAATTTTCCAGAATTTTTTTTTATGTCCAGGGCTAACACAGCTGCTAATATTATCACTTTGGTAGATACTTGACAAACACATGGTACTTAAATTAAACATATTTTTATGTGCAATGAATGTAATAATATTATAACAATATATAATAATTATTGTGAGTTCCCTGAAAACAAAATATGTTCAGGTCTGTTATTTAAAGTGACATGGAACTTATCAATATTGGTCTACATCATCAAACAGTTAATGGATAACCAAGTAAAAAGCTTTTTGAATGTTTTAAATTGATACATATTTCACAGTTTTATATGTTTCATATAACACAGATAACTATCCAATTGCTCTCCCTCACTGCTCTCGGGAACTTCTTGCAGATGGCTATGCACTCTCCTTGCTGCAACTCAAAAATAACAGCTTTTTGGAGCTATTCCATGGCTCCCGCAAAAAAGAAACCTGTAAAACTTACTGTCTCACACCGGTTTTAGCTATTATTTCCTAGCTCTAAACCTGCTAAAAGTATGACTGAGCCTCAGTAGTCTCTATAGCAATGCTGTGGAATGGTATCCAGTAATGTGAACACACTTCACTTGCCCTAATATCTTCTCTTATACCTAAATATATATATATATAAAGCTCTTCCCAATGACAGGGATTAAATAATATATATTAAAAAAAAAGTGGTTAATGATGCCTCTGCCTATCACTCGCTACCTTCTTTAAGCTTGGTATCTATGGGATTCACCCTCAATACAGACCACTCCCTATGAGCCTGAGTATACCCCGGGATTCCCCCTCAATGCCCAATATCACCTATATTAAAAAAAAGGTTGTGTTCTATTAATGCATGCATTCCCTCAAACCATGCAGTGTTGGTATAGTGAATTGCCAGTGCTGAGCTAAGTCTTCATTTACAGGTTTGTAAAGGTTATAGTGTAATGTACATTGAACCACAAAGCATTACTATTACTAGCACGACTATTACAAAATCCTTTTTTAAAAGAAAATTAGAGATCAACTACATGGAAGTGAAAAAGAAAAGTACAAATATAAATAAATATAATTACAACTTTTCTATTGATATTATCTCTATTGATTACTTATTTTTCAAAGAGGTCGGTAATAAACCATATACTGATACGCAATTGGTATAAATCAGCATGATAAAGCCTTTAACACCCAAATGGTCAAACTCATCCTACTTAGACCTACTGAAAGAGTTAATTAATTACCTTAAAAAAAACAAGTTATAGAGAGGGTGGTCTTTTCAGTTAAAATATGCTTGAATTTCAAGGTCAATTAACTAACACTGAAAGTATTTTTAAAAGCCAACTGCATGCAAATTTATTTGCATGTCTAACTTACATTTCCACAGGAAACAGGGCCTTTGCTGAGTTCCTTTAAAGTGACACAGAAAAATGTCCATTTATTTAAAAAATAAAAGCAAACAAAAAAATATTGTAATTGCTTTTGGTTGTGCCTTAAAACTGTTATAGAATTTAGAGTTATTTTATGTATAAAGTAACTAAAAGTTAAACCCTCTGGTTTTATTTACAGCAATTAATTAAGATTATTAGTAGATGGTGACAATGAAGGTAAGGATGTCCAGTTGGCATAAATATGTATGATTACACAGTCTTAATAATTATTTGTCACCATTACCATGTCTTCTTCATGACATTCTTATCTTCTTTATTATGGTACTTGCTTTAGCTTGGTGTCCTTTGAGAACCACATGAAACTTCTCTCATCTTCAGATATGGCTAATGAGTCTTTGTTAGAAATGTAAAATAGTTATATTCTTCAATGTATATGAAGGTTTATCAATTCTCAATGGAGAAAAATGAAATAAAATCTAGAATTATTCCCCAAGACGTTTGCTAAGAAAAAGCAGCTGGGGATCCTGAACAATATAAAACAATAGTATTATTGTATTAAATCTTTTGGTGCCGTCACATCTGATGACAATTAAATAGCCTTAACATTCAAACCAATAGAACCACAAAAATAGGTTCAAATAGTTATTTCTTCATCACTGTCTGGAAAGTAATAATATAATTGTTGAACTGGAACATTTAAAGAAGCGCATGTGGAGTTTTATGGCAGAAACAAAAAATACTTTCAATTGTCCAAAATTTGACGAGACTGCAAATTGAGGGAAAAACTTTAAAATGTGAAAAACACTATAGAAACCAAATTGTTTTTGTCAGGCAATCAGTATATGGAGCAAATCAAATCCAGCTTATAAATCGCGATCAGTTCATTCAGTCAACAAAACAAAAATATAGGGTTCCCTAGAGACATTTTCCAGAATTCTCAGTTCCTTAAACAAAATACAATACAATACAATAATACTGTTTTACTCTACATCATGGAATTGTGACCAAAGTATTATTGGTTCCATGGGCAAGTCGCCCCCCTTTTAAAAATTCAATGCAGGTAGGACACTGATAATCCAGCATCCTCCGTTCCAGCCATTTGGGGGATTTACAAATTTGCCAGACCAGTGGTGGTCTGGCAAATCAGGTTAATCAGGCAAAGCTACCCGATCCCTTACCTGCCCGGAGTACATGCAGCCACTTGTTCATTGATGAGAGGAGTGAATACTTGGTATCCTAGCTGTATAGAGAATAATAAAAATTTAAAAATATAGAATAAACTTTTATTTGAAAAAAGCTACATTATTCAACTGTCATACCCTTCTTTTAAAAACACACACATATTTGTATTTATTTATGTACTTAATTTGCTTAGTTTGTCTTATAGGACTACAGTAGGTTGGTACATGCTTGAGAAGCATGTAACAACATTAGGAGCATAGACTCTCTTATATTTTACCTACTCTGATTCTATCATGTGGGTTCCATCTTGGGCTGCTAGTCTGTCAGTAGTTTGAGCGGGCAGGGGCCTCACTTTGCCATTCTGTAATATTGGAAATGGGCTATGCCATTACCCAGGGGAGGGGATCCAACTCAGCTCAGGAATTCTTCTGCTTTGGCTATAGGAATCCTCTCTTGGACCATGAAGTGGATGGGCTTCTAGGTGACCAGCTTCTTTTCTGGGACCATCAGGATGCAGAACAGGAATAGAGGGGTTAAAAATAACAGAGGTTATAACCTGTAAATAAAATTCAGAACACCGTGGTTATGTTCCCTAGAAGAGTGTGTCTTTATTATAAAAGGTTGGAACATTTATAGGCAAGCAGAACAATACAACTTTTGTTCAACCCACAAACCTGATTAAGTTACCTGCTCTTAACCAGTTAACATCATCAGTCCTCTGCAATACCTCACTGACCAATCTGGGATGTGTGGGAGTTAATCTCATCACAGGGTGAACAGTCAATTACATCACAAAGTTAAATACAATCAAAGTTCCTTTCTAAACTAGTAAACACACTTATACTATTTGAATTTCCTGTCCACAGCTAAAAAATCCCATCAGGGAAGTTATTCTCAAGATGTACAGTCAGTTGGTCTAATTTTCTGTCTTTTGTGAATTATCATGGACTGGTAAGGTGATCAGAGGGGAGGATAACAATAACATAAATCTTCTAGAGAAAAGTTAACTCATGCCCAAAAATGCAGAACTTGACAGGCTATTTCAAGATGGCATTTTGTAACAGAATGAATATGGATCCTTTAAGTGTCTACAGTTATGCCACTCCTCACAGGTATTTAATCGTTTTACAAACACAGACAAAATGACTGTCATCATTAAAGCAAATTTGAAAACAATAGTTAAAAATTAAAAGTTATAATTATTTATTTAAAATTGTAAAATCATGTGCCCATTATCAAGTAAAATGTATCTAATAAGCATATTATAAAATGGCAGTTTAGTGGTGGTTAACTTTATGGTAAGGCCTATGGTGGTTTTGAACGCTTGTGTTTTACAGTTGCCTCATCAAAATGAATGCCAATCTAAGAACACACTTGCAACAGGACATGCAACTTTCATGTATCAAAATACCACATCTGACTAATCTTGAAACAAGTTCTTGGACAGTTTACACAGTGGCAAATTTGTGATTAGTGCATTTTTTAGGACTTGGTTTTAGTGCATCATACTGGAATTGTAGACATCATGAGATAAAACTGGCCGGTTAAAGTACTTCACTATCATTGTAAACAAAAGTCAGCTGGCATACTTTTTATATGTATCCTTCGGCCTCTGTAGAAGTGAGCAGTTGTGAAACGAGCGGTAGGCACTAGGTGGAGTCTTCTGTTGGGATGGTTTATTATCTATATGATATAAAAAAGTATTTGGGGTTTATTCTTCCATAAAACAGAATATAGATGCTTGCTGGGAATAAAATAATCATGTGAATTCAACCAGTTTATATCTAATTTTCCTATACAATAAACCATTGCTAGATCCCTTCCATATAATTGCTACAGTCATACGATTCACATACGTTTAAAGGCTAGTCTGGTTCCTTGAAACAAAGTGCCTAATATATTGTTTCATATTTACACTATAATATGATAATTACAGTGATATTATCATTATTAAGAAGTATATGTGTTTCTGTGTCTAAAGTGATTTATCTTATGTAAATGTGTGTGATTGTCCCAAAAGGATTTTATTAGCTTTACATTAAAAGTTACGTTTTAAAGTAAGCTTATCTTCGTTGACTTCTCTCTGGGACACTAACTATATGTTGACTTGGGAGTCTCAATATACCTGTTCTTTTTTTGGGGGCATTTTGTGTACGGAGATTCTTTATCCTGTGAATATTAAATATTTTTTTACTGTATCATGGGGTATTACTAGTTAGTCCTGAAAGGTGTACTTCCCTCTTCTTTATAATTCAGTATATCTATTTGACACTACTAGCTATTTGGTGGCGCTTATTAAAGTTGGGTTTGGGACACAAGGGCCCTAGTACTTACTAGACTTTTTCTGCTCAGAACCCCCTATGCTTAAATTATCTATGCTCCTTCCAGAATCCTATACATTTCTATTTAATAATTTTGGATCCTCACATGTCCCAGAACAAATTGATCTTTGGCAAAATAATTAATTACTATATATGTGTCCTTATAAACCAACCATGAGTTATTCCTTTTATACACAATGTACATAATATACAAAATTGCTACATCTTAATTAGGTTAATACTTTACTTTACAGGAGGGGGAAATTACTACAACAGTCTATGAGCAGTCCATGATGTGGATTCCAGGAGAGAAACCAATAGAAGACAAAGAATTTATGAAGAATTCCAAAA
This sequence comes from Discoglossus pictus, assembly GCA_027410445.1. Taxonomy (NCBI): domain Eukaryota; kingdom Metazoa; phylum Chordata; class Amphibia; order Anura; family Alytidae; genus Discoglossus; species Discoglossus pictus. The sequence goes on from CM050168.1 coordinate 67,870,948, forward strand.
TTTTTGAAGTGTGCAAGAATGCGTCAGTACATTGGATTTACCCAACTCACGTGACAGGTAATAAACATGCTTAATCTGCTGTTGGAAACATTGACTACAATTTAGAGATTAAAACATATTTATTTTTGTAACGTAATGTTTTAAGGATTTTCTAATCATTATCAATGCATATTGATAGAAATATATAGTTATATCACAGCTGATATGTAAAATGGCTACTAATGTTTGGAAGGCTCAGTTATTTCTTTGGAGCCTGTAGACACAACTCGTCTCTCTATTTGAGCACATTACAATGGGTGATATTTACTGGGAGCAACCATGAAAGGTTGTGATACATCACAGTAACCCTCTTCAAATGATTTACTAAGATTAATGAGGTCAGAAAAACTGTAGCAGGTTCTCCACCCCACATTTTTACCTAGCTCTTGCTTTGCAACTGTTCAGAAATATACTGTGTAATATTTTATTAGTGTGTGAAAAAATGTTTTTCTATATTAAATATTTCTACCTGTGAATTATTTAAATATTAACATAACGTATTTTTTTTCATTTTAGTAAAACATATATTTTATTGATTAATTTACTAACTGTTCACGCTAACTATATAGAACCAATATCTATGGTGTGCAAGAACACAAGATTGTATGTTAAAATTATATATTTTTTTAATTACACTAATAACAGCTAACAAATCTAAAGTTTGAAGTCTGTTTACAAACACACTCCATCCTGCCTACTGGTAGTTTCATGATTAATAACAGAGAGCCAAGCGCACAGTGAGGACAGTTATTGATTGCTGTTTTTCCCTGAACGCAGGAATGCACTGAAAAGTTAACCCACAATTGACCTGTCTACGTGAATCCAACATTCAATGCTCTTGCTCTGAACAGATTGATTTTTATTGAGGGTTAACTTTTTTTTTTTTTCACTCATTACGCAGAGTTGAAGTTGCAGGTCTGGGAGTGGGCATGTCAGTGACACATGAAAACACAGATTTTCCTTTATTGAATTCTCAGTGAAAATTTCAAAAATTATTTCACCATGCTTTAATAAGATCTTTACTATGATGCGGTCCAAATTGTGCTTATTGTGTTAATAAAATGCTATACCACTCCTTGCCTCCTTTTACCCACCTTTACATCAGAACAGACCTTTGAACAGAAGTACTATTGCTCCTCGTGTAGTTATATTGCTCTTGTTAATTCGGACACTGCTTTTATGTGTCTTTTTAAAACTCAACCCCGCATTCTCAAGCCCGCACATCTGCAATATAAAATACTTTTTTTTCTTTTTAATTTCCATGTTATATCGATCCCGGCAATCAATGTGTTAACACATATAATGGAACTCGCATGGACGAGAATATTATATAAAAAAAATAATAATATTGCATTATTTCTGGAAAGCGGGTCCGATCATAACTCTATTTTACCATTGACTATGGGTTTGACTAATTGATCATGTTCACGGCTGCACATCCAACGTTCGCAAGAATGTTGTACGGGTTTGGATGTCGGCTACGTCTGTTGCAGGCTTGGCTAATTTAATAGCTCTGTAACTCTGCCAAATTTCAAGCCTGCAGACTTTGTGGGTGTACAGGTGCTGCTACAGGCTTGGAATTTAATATGGCCCCAGGGCTCCTAAAAATAATACTTCTGACTTCTGATTTTTTTTGGTATATTGTGTCTTTAGAAGGGGCTTCCTTACAGGTTTATGGAAATATGTTTTTGATATATTAGCGATAATTTCCTAGTCTATGAAATATACTTATTTTCTAAGGTAAGCAAATTAAGATATTTCATCTTTATTATCATAACTACTGGATATGAGATATGAGGCAAATAAGTGTGCGTTGGATTTACTGGGCCCCAAGATTTCTGATGGTGGCCATGTGCAAGAATAATTATCTTTATGATTTTTTTAAGCTCCTGAATTCCAAGATTTTGAAGATGGGGAAGAGGATGACTCCATTTTAGCAAAGAAAATAAGTTGGCCAAAAAATCACAGAGATGAGAAACCAGGCGTTCATGTAATGGGCAGCAGGCGCCAGGTTCGAGATCTGACAGATGAAGATCTGCCAATCAATGACTATGTAAGTATTGATTACAGCTGACACGAGTTAGTCACATGATGCTATCAGTTTTCTGAGCCAGTATTAATCGGAAGAAGTCACCGATTAGAATAAAGTTGGAAGCAAATGGTAAATAAAGAAAGAAGAGGAAATTGTGTTAGAGAATTGCAATGGTTTATACTTGTTTAACATAATGGGTGAGAAGTAAGTAAAAAGGTAATGAGGTTCACAGTGATAAATAGTAGGAATGCCAAGTAGGTAGAGTTTATTCTGCAAGGATAATTATGTGGAGAAGCAGATGTTTACATAGTTGAAATAAAAATACGGAAAGATTATAGATGGTAAATGCCCAGCAAGATCATGAAATGTGGGGACACAAGTAAGATAAAAAAAGTTGGAATCTTGTGGTGTTAGGAATACAATAGGAGGAGGCCAGTGTGTTATCATCAGCTCCTGTACCAACACAGCCAATTGTTGTTGGCCAAATTAGCAGGATTCAAAGCCTAGTGATTAAGTTATTATATTATGAGGGTTGGTAGTGTTTTGTGACAGAGTCTATAGTTCCACCAAAGCAAATACATTGTTAGAGATAATAACATTGGCATTTATGCTATGCCTGAAAACATAGATCGAGTATTTGTCAACTGGAGAAGAGATGGCAATAGATAGGGGGTAGCCAGTGGCAGTTGACTGGATAAAGGCAATTACAATAGGTGGAGAAACTTAAGGAGTACGGGTAATAACGTGAACAATTGAATTAATGAACTTTGCTACCTTTCTATGGAAATGTAATTGACTAGAGGCACTACCGATATTAACTGCTTGTCCACCCTTAAATGACTCCAATTTGCTGCCCCACATTAAGTATTATATTGCAGAGCTTTTTATTTATTATACACAACCTTCTGTGGATTGACAATTTTTTCCAAAGTTTTGCCTGCTCCTTGGAAGAACTGTATGATAATGTTTTATTTGACTTCTGATGCTTATAATTTAAATATGATAATTAAACATTTTTGTTTGAGAGATGAAACATTTATCTTTAATTACTAGTTCATAGCTGCACATGTTTTTATAACATGTACCTGATACAAATATTTCCCAAACCAATCATACATATTAAACGGTTCTTTTAGGTCCAAGGTGGTGGCTCTTTATCTGCAGGCCAACAGCTTTCAATCTTCAACTAATAGGAATATTGCTTTCAGGCTCCATGGTTGCATGCAGTGTAAAAGTGATGTATCATAGCTTGTCTGTACAGAACAGAGCACTACATTACATAAAAGAGGTTGAGAAAGAGAGTTATCTGTCAGTCCCATTTAATTTGAAGCCTGTATGGGTATCGGCACACCCGTAAAGGCTGCAGGCTTGAAATTCGGCTGTGTTACAGAGCTATTAAATTGAACCATGCTGTGAGTTGCGGGCCGTAAACCCTTTCCGCGCATGCAAGCTGTAAAGGGGCTCGGCCGTCACTAACCAATTGCGTAGTGCGACACAGGCCTCTCAGCCAATAGAAAGCAGTCTAAGATGATTGACAGAGGGAGATAATAAATTTGTGTTCCACACGCACATGCATTGACTGTGTTGTATTTTCTTTAGAAGTAGCACGCAGGTCCCAGAGTTGGTGGTTTTGGAGAGTCAGAGAGAGAGCAGGAGTTATTTCAGAGCAGTAATTTGTGGTTTTGTTCTTTTATATATACTATATAATATTTTACACTTAATCCTTGATTACACTTATTTACATATTACACACATTTGCAATACACACAATTTAAAGAACACACATAGAGACATATAGAGCTAGGTCACTCCATACACACACCCCATCCCCCATCCCCCAACAGTTATTAATTACACATAATACACACATTTTTTTACTTCATATATTAACAGTTACACTTATTTTTATTTATCGTTCTATTCTTTTTGGGATTGAGATGGAGGGAGAAGAGAGGAAGGGAGAGTAGTGGAGAGGTGGGGAAGGAGAAGAAGAGGAGAGGCGAGGAGGAGAGAGAGGAGAGAGAGGGGGCCATGGGCAGAAGTGGTGGGGAGGAGGTGAGGAGTGGTGGAGGAGAGGAGGTGGAGGAGGAGTCGGAGGAGGAGTCGGAGGAGGCAGAGGAGGAGCAGGAGGAGGAGGATGGGAGTGTAGAGGATGAGGTGGGTGGTGGCAGAGTGGCCCTAGCACCAGGCACACTTAGGAGAGGGACAAAGGGGAAAGGGCCTGATACCAGGTGGGTGGTAGTTTGGGGAGGGGACAGGTCAATAAGGCAAGGGTCCCCATCCACAGTCGGGAGGGCAAGAGGCTTTGGGCAAGCACTGGGCCCACAATTACTCACACCGGGAGGATGTGGTCCTCCTCAGTGCTATCCGTGGCCGCCCTGTGATTCTTGCAGGGGGAGGGAAGTTAGGCCAGGGCCTAGGGCTCAGGCATGGAAGGAGGTAGTGGCTGAGGTTACAGCGGTAGGCAGAGCATCAAGGGATGTGAGGTCCGTCAAGCACCAGTTTGAAGACATCGGGCCAAGGTGAGGAGGATGATGGCAAAGGATGACAAGAACCAAACTGTGACCTATGATAAGTGGGAGACGGTCGCAAAGGCCCTTCTGAGACAGGTGCCCGCCGCTGGAGCTGCAGGCCTGGTGGCCCAGCAGGACCCAGCCTCCATGTCAGGTGAATATCACATACACCAACGTGCCATCACATGTGCATCACACACTACACATGTACATGATGACCAACAAGGACACTGACATGTTAGCTTGATTGAATTAAAGAGGGATAGATGGATGCGCCATTAAATCCAAACAAATCAATGTCATTCCTGAGCACAACAACAGTAATCAAGTAATAGAGAGTCAATTTGCTGGTGTGCCCACTGCAGCATATACAGTTACAGAACACAGCTAGAATCAAGATCGGTTGGCAGCCAAGAACGATTAAGACCATGAACCAAAGAATAAATCACATCTAGCAAATGATAGCTAATCTGAGTTGCAATTAGGAGTATCATCTAGGTTCAAGCCTAGATGTCAGAAAAACCAGGAATGCAACTAAACAATGTATTATTCATCATACTAATGACATATACCTCTCTTTTCTCTCTTTCCGCATCAAGGAAGTCTGTGTCCAGTGGAGAGCCATAGGCGGGGGCGTCGGCTCCATTGGAGCTGGAAATGGAGGAGCTAAACCCCGCCCAGCAGGAGCCTGGCTCAGGGTGAGGAGGAAAGAAAAGGACCTGAGGGCCCTTGCTTGTCAGAGGAGGATGGCATATGGCTAGTGGGGTCACCAGCAGGACTACCGGCAACACCACCGGGTTTTGACCCCACTATCCCCCTCCTCCAAAGATTGAGAATCTAGCCAGGGCCCTCCAACTGAAGCTATGATGATGCCAGCAGCCAGACACCACCTCCCCCCACCTTCTCCCACAGCAGTGCTCTGGACTGGCTGCCACCCACACCACCGGCAGTTTTGTCCCAGGCTCCAGCAGGGCCCCAGACCCTCCCCGCTCAGACACCTCCTCACCTTTCCACACCCCTTGGGCCTCCATCACCCACATGAGGCCAGGCTGTGCAGGCGGAATTGTTGGCTCTCATGCGACAGCAGGTGGAGTTGCTTTGGGAGATCCAGGCCAGCATCTCCGCTAATCATGGGGAGGTCATGAGCAGCCTGGCAAGGCGCAATCGGGAGCAGAGGAGGCATCATCCGATAACTGAATTCTACCTGGCCGGGCTGCTCAGGATTGGGGCCGACCAGAGTGCATTCCAAGGAGTCATGCAACATGCTCGGGTCCCCAGCCCCACCTCCTCCACCCCGATGGCCTCTCCTCTCCTCCCTCCATGCCTCTACAACCACCACTGCAGGTGCCGCTGCCTCCATGGGGGTTGCCTCCCCCTTCTCTTCCCCCCACCACCACCAGCAGGGAGACGGCAGCCGGCCACAGGGGTTTGGGGCCCTGTGCTTAGGTGGAGGAGGAGATGGGGCTGCGCATATGTTTGTGCCTTCTCAACAGCACTCCTCAGTGACAATCTATTGGTCACAATGTTAACCTAATCTAGCCTGGCTACAGAGTCTTGGATCTTGGCCTATGTGATGGTGAAATTTTGTGCAGATGGCTACCCCATGATCCTCTTCTTTGTGGACACGTAGGGTTCTGTTGAACATGTCACCAATTGATGGTCACTGAGGAATGCTGTTGAGAAGAGATGCTGCAGAGTTTTTATCCTCCTCCACCTTTTTTTAGTTGACCACTTTTATCGGATTTTTGTTTTTTTCACCACACTGTATGTGTGAAACTGGATTGGATTACACAGTCCAGAGGTTGAATTATCTGTTTCATTGAGCATAAGTTGTAAGTGCTATGCACATTAATGGTTTCCTCAATTAAATGGAGTGATTTGTGATTATCCTTTTTTTCATCAGATTCCGGTTGTAGTGGTATCGTGACCACATGTGACCCTAGTAGGTGCTATGCATCATGCTTATTCTAGACTATGACCTTTTTACCACAAGCCTCTTGCTCTCCCGGGATCCGCCCATACCACCCCTATGATATTAATGCACAGTCTTGACCATTTCTGATTGTGCTCTGTGTATGAAATAAATCTTTGTTATACCGTTCTAACCATGTCAGTGTGTTTTCAATGGTTGGGGTTATGGGACATACACATACAGTGCCTTGCAAAAGCATTCACCCCCCTTGACTTTTTACCTATTTTGTTACATTACAGCCTTAAGTTCAATCTTTTGTTAATCTGAACTGTATGTGATGGATCAGAACACAATAGTCTAATTTGGTGAAGTAAAATGAGAAAAATATATACATAAAACTATTTTTTAGAAATAGAAAACAGTAAATTGGCATGTACGTATGTATTCACCCCCTTTGTTATGGAGCCCATAAAAAGCTCTGGTGTAATCAATTACCTTCAGAAGTCACATAATTAGTGAAATTATGTCCACCTATGTGCAATCTAAGTGTCACATGATCTGTCATTACATATACACACCTTTTTTGAAAGGCCCCAGAGGCTGCAACACCTAAGCAAGAGGCACCACTAGCCAAACACTGCAATGAAGACCAAGGAACTCTCCAAACAAGTAAGAGACAATGTTGTTGAGAAGTACAAGTCAGGGTTAGGTTCTAAAAAAATATCCAGATATTTGATGATCCCCAGGAGCACCATCAAATCTATCATAACAAAACGGAAAGAACATGGCACAACAGCAAACCTGCCAAGACACGGTCGCCCACAAAAACTCACGGACCGGGCAAGGAGGGCATTAATCAGAGAGGCAGCACAGAGACCTAAGGTAATCGTGGAGGAGCTGCAGAGTTCCACAGCAGACTGGAGTATCTGTACATAGGATGACAATAAGCCGTACGCTCCATCGAGTTGGGCTTTTTGGCAGAGTGGCCAGAAGAAAGCCATTACTTTCAGCAAAAAACAAAAGGCACGTGGAGGAAGGTGCTCTGGTCTGATGAGACTAAAATTGTACTTCAAAGAAAACCCTATGTCTGGTGCAAACCCAACACATCACATCACCCAAAGAACACCATCCCAACAGTGAAACATACTGGTGGCCGCATCATGATGTTGAGATGTTTTTCAGCAGCCGGAACTGGGAAACTGGTCAGAGTTGAGGGAAAGATGGATGGTGCTAAATACGTGGATATTCTTGAGCAAAACCTGTACCACGCTGTGCATGATTTGAGGCTAGGACGGAGGTTCACCTTCCAGCTGTACAATGACCCCAAACACACTGCTAAAGCAACACTTGAGTAGTTTAAGGGGAAACATGAAAATGTGCTGGAATGGCCTAGTCAAACCCAGACCTGAATCCAATAGAAAATCTTTGGTCAGACTTAAAGATTGCTGTTCACAAGGGCAAACCATCCAGCTTGAAGGAGCTGGAGCAGTTTTGCTAGGAGGAATGGGCAAAAATCCCAGTGGTAAAATGTGGCAAGCTCATAGAGATTTATCCAAAGCAAATTTGAGCTGTGATTGCCGCAGAAGGTGACTCTACAAAGTATTGACTTTACGGGGGTGAATAGTTTTGCATATTTACTTTTTCTGTTATTTTGTTCTATTTGTTGTTTGCGTCACAATAAAAAAAAACATCTTTAATGTTGTGGGCATGTTCTGTAAATTAAATGATACAAATCCTCAAATAATTCATGTTAATTCCAGGTTGTGAGGCAACAAAACACAAAAAATGCCAAGGGGGTGAATACTTCTGCAAGGGACTGTTCATCACATATGTGTCACTTTCCTATATATGTAAACTAATGAGCCCTAGTTACTATGCAAAATATCAATACATATAACAATAATAATAATAGTCATAATAGCATTAGATATCATATAATAATATATATCATATATAATCAACATAAAGAGTTAGTACACATGTAAATGTCCAATTAGTGATGTTGTGGAGTATCAACACTGAGGGCCTGATAAGAATATGACAGGTGATACTGGAGTGGGTTGCCAGTCTAGTGGATTGTGATTTGTCTGACCTCTCTGCTATGACGTGCCCTACCTGGTATAGCTCACAGCTTCATTCAGTTAGACAAGCCCCTTCACCACCACCACTTAGCAATCCACAAGGGGACCAGGGCTAAGTATTACAAAGTGATGTTTAACCACAAGACAATGGATCAAAGGGGTATCACGTACAAACTACTTGATACCACTTGATTTGGATGGAAAACACATCTGGTTCTTCATAAAAATATTGTGGATGGCATATGTACCAAGTCCATAGCTGGCCTCTCGTCAGAACCGTATAACATATTTTACTGTAATAATACATATGTCATTATAATCAATTATAACATAATTAAAGGATTCTTTGGTTCACAGACCTGTTTAGTTATTTACCAAATCCATAACTTTATTGGGCAAGACTGATCAGCATGGTCCCATGGCCAGGATCGCCAGTCTATTTCATCATCTTAGATTTGATACAATTTACACTATAGGTGTCATATTTTTGGCTGATTTGTTTTCCTTATGCAAAATTGTTTATAGTTCCTTTGGTAGAATTGTGATATGTATCAGATTGTAAAGGTGTGAAGTGGGTGCAAAAAAATATTTGGTTCTTTACAAAAATAATAACAGTAAAAAACTAAATGTATCCACAAAGTTTGAGATTACTTCTAATTATGAGAATTGGGGGAAACTAATGGACAAAAATATGTTAAATCATTGATGCTCACCTCCAGTCCTTGGGTTGCATACAGCAGCCAGAAGTGAATCCTTGGGGAAAATGTGTTAAAAGCATTTAATGGGTTAATCACAATAGAGCTATTGTATTTGCTACATTGCTTTTTTGCAGTCTAAGTTGGAAAAAGGGTTCTTAAATTAACATTTACAATAAAATAACAAATGGTACTGGTGCTTAACACCTCTTAAAATATGGAAAAAACAAAAAAATATTTAATTGCCAATCAGGGATGATAAACTAAACAAAAGGGGGGATGCACGAAAAAGAGAAAACGACATCAGTCAATGTAGCTCTTAGAAAAAATCTCCCAGAGTAGACAAGAATGGTCCTCATATGTTTAAGATTGAAATCATAGGACCATGGCGATAAATAGGAAAAATAAAAAATCAAATACAAAATTTCCCACTCTATTAAAATAGTAGAAAAAGCATGTGGTAACATCTATTGGTGCTAAATAGACATATTATCCTCAAGTATAGTGAGTATGGTAAGACCCAACTTTACTGAACACACATGTATTATCATGGAGGGAGAATATACACACAATATAGTCTCCTTCTCGTGAGGCTTAAACTTACCTTACCAGTAAACAAGGTGAAGGTAAGGTGCACTCTCCAGAACTAGGTGTCGATCATGCTGTAAAAACAATCCAGTTGCCGACCAGTTTCGATAGAATAAGCTAAGGTGTATATACAGTTTAAGCTGTTTGCAGGCTTTATAAAGGCTAAATTGCCTCCCCCTAATGATGTTTTTACATTTACTTTCCGATCGCATCACATGAGTGATGATGTCATTACGTCACGTTCTGCGCCATTTACTTTCTGGTTACTTCCAACGCGTAATTACGTCATTACGTTGCTCTTAATATATTACTAAAGATAAGAGTAATGATTAGTCAGTAATGCTTCATATGTTCAAAAAGCTTAATACTTAGCAGAATATGTACACGTTTAAAAAATAAATATATACTTAATTAGTTAATAATGAATAGTTTATCACTCCTGATTAACTAAACTTAATATCGCTTCCCAAGTATAATTAAGAATTATAATGTTGACTGTTTATAAAAAGTTTTAAATAAATGGACCAAAAGTGAATCCTTCTTTTAAGCCCCAGGGACCTTGCGCCCCCATGAGATATATCCATTTACATTCTTGTTGCATTAATTTCTTGTCAGTATCTCCTCCTCTAATCCTTCAATAATATGGAACTCCAGGCACTTAATGTTTCCTTGATGGTAAAGTCTTATATGTCTAGAGATCGGCGTGTCCAATCCATTCGTAATGGATGACACAAGCTCCAATATTCTATGTCTTCATTGCCTAATGGTTTTTCTCACATACAACTTCTTACAGCTACACACTATGATCTATATTACGTGTGTAGAGAGGCAATCAAAGAAGGAATCCAATGGGAATTCTTTATTGGTATGAGGATGATGGAATGATTTCTCTGGCTATTTACATATTGACAAGCATGGCAATTGCCACATCTGTACAATCCTTTTGTCCTTGTCAACCAGGTTCTTTTCTCTCTATCTTCTCTGAATAGACTCCTTACTAAATTGTTGCACAGATTTTTTCCTCTTCTGTACGTAATTTGGGGACGATCTGTTAACACTGTTCTCAAAGCTTCGTCTTCATATATAAGATGCCAGTGTTTCTTCATAATATGTGTTACTTGTTCATTATCTGTACCATACGACATAATGCATCTTATATTAGTGTTTTCCACCTTCTTTTCGGTTTTGAACAGTAAGTCAGTTTTCACCGTACTACTTGCTCTTTTAAAGGCAGATTTCAGGATTCGGTTTCCTTTTTAAACCTCACCTTAATTGCAAATTCTTCCATTGTGTCGCAGTTACGGCGAAGTCTAATATACTGCCCCGTGGGTATTCCCACTTTTAGTGGTTTAGGATGCTGACTTTCCCATGATAGTATAGAATTAGTGGCTCTGTATAAGGTTGTGTGTATTTTTCCATTATTTTCTTTAATGATTTTTTTTGGACGTAAGCTTGATGTTCATATAATTTACAATGAGTAATGAAATGAATGCTTCAAATTCTAATTTGCCTCCTTGCCAAAAGATTAGGACATCATCGATATACCTCAACCACAATAAGACTTGCTCTGTATTTACATTATCGCAGAAAACTCTTGTGCTTTCCCACATTCCTAGAAAAAGTTTTGCATAACTTGGGGCACAGGATGTGCCCATCGCTGTGCCCCTTATCTGACGGTACCATTTGCCTTGAAAGACAAAAAAAATTCTGGTAACAATAGTTTCCAACATATTGAGAATGAATTTGTTTAATTTCTGATAGTTTGAGCTCCTCATATCCAAATAATATTTCACTGCTATTTATACTGCTATACAGTTGTTCAATGTCCGCTGTTCCTAACAAGTTAGAGGTTGGAAGCTCTAAACCCTCTATATTCTTCAATGTATCTGTTGTGTCTTGGAGGAAGGAGGGTAGGCTATATACAATAGGTTTGAGCTCACTATCAATAAAACAACTAATTCTTTCTGTAAGGCAATTTGTACTGGACAAGATTGGTCTGCTAGGAATGGGTGTTTGCTGCTTGTGTACTTTTGGCAGTGCGTAGAATGTTGCCATTGTTGGGTCTTTTGGCAGGAGATATTCGAAATGACTCTTTGTAATAATACTATCGTTAACAGCTTTCAACAGCAGGGACTGTGGCTCAACATAATATTCCCAAGCAGGGTTTCTAGATAGAACTTCATAAGTATTTACGTCTTTCAAGAGGCTAAACACATTTCCAGATAAGTGTCTATCTTCATTAAGACAATGTTTCCCCCTTTGTCTGCCTTTTTATTTTCAAAATCCAATTTGTTTAGCTCCTCAAGAGCTCTGCTTTCATCTGTAGAGATATTATTATTAATTATATTTGAAATAGTCAGCTTATTCATTACATCCAGATCCTCTTTACACACTAGCTTCAGAAACACCTGTATGTTACCGTATTGTTTTATTTCAGGAGTTTTATTACTTATATTAATTTTCCTTTAAATCATCCTCACAAAGCAATCCAGTTAGGGTCCCTAAAGTTTATTTATCTTCTATTGTTAGAACCAATTCTTCTAATTTTTTTTTATCCTTTTCATATTTCTTAAGTACTAGTTTTCTAATGAAGAGGTTTATATCCTTGATGTTCATGAATAAGTTAGAGTAATTTGATGGAACAAATGATAGGCCTCATGTCAACAACTTTATTTGAGATTCACTCAATATAATATCCGTGAGGTTTACTATAAGTTTCATTTTCAGTAGTTTTTTCTTCATTTTCTTTCCTTTTTAGGGGAGTCTTAATTATTTGTGTGGGACTCATGCTCATAGCACTTCTGTCTAATGTCTGTATTTTCTTGTTTTTGACTGTGCTCTTGGTCTTCCTCTCCTCTCCCTCTGGATTTTTGGCCTGGCCCCCTCTCTAAAAAAGTATTTATAGAGGCTTGATTAAAGCTAGCTCTCGTTATTGGAGCCATTTGCAAATCATGCGTCATTCTATTTTGTACATCCGGATTTACCTGTCCCGTGATCTCTGAATATTCAGAGGAAATCATGTCATTAATTTCTACTGCTTTATTTACCTTACTAATCTTATATATTTTACCTTTTTGAAAGTCACTTTTATCTCTCTTGAACTTCGTCTGTTTTCTCTTTATTAGTTCGCTTTTATATTTCTCAAAATTTTCATTCATTTTAGTTTACCATTTTTCATGCTCTAGATTATTCTTAAATTTACTTATTTCCAGATTACCTTCATCTACCTTCCTATTATATAGTGACTAGCAACTTGCCCGTCAAAAAATTACGGCAATAAGATTGTAAGGCAGGTAATGTAAGTGTAAGTGTTTGGTTGAGACATTCATTTTGTTGGTGTTCCGAGATCCATTGGCGCTCATTGCAAACCTTCGCTCAGTGGCGTTCATCGCGTTCATCGCCTTCGGCGCTCATTGCGAGGCTGTTGGTTGTTTGTGTCGTATGAGCAGCATTGCCAGTGTTTTTTTTGTATGCTAATGAAATAATTAATAAATTAATAAATTAATATACTTTGCCTATGTCGAAGTAATATATGCAGGAAGCATTTGTTGAAGAGCTGACAATCTGTTGTGATGTTGCTGCAGCATACAATGTCGGTTTTCAGTGTTATGGAGCTGATGTGTAAGTGTCAGCAATGTGTTCAGTGTGTAGTGTAAATAGTGTGCGTGTGCGAGGAAAACCCGTAGGGGTAGCTGTGTACTTCCGCATTGCGTAAGTTAGTGTTGTAAAATGGAGGCTAATGTGTGTGGTACGCGTCTGTGGATGATTTAGCGTCCGTGTTAATAATGTATCTTGGACCTCGTAGGTGTTTTTCGGAAAATCTGTATGTGCTTCGTGGTGTTTTGCTTGCTTAGGGTCCTGTAGCCTCGTTTTCGTTTTTTTCGGCAGCCATTTTTTCTCTCGCTTAGGGGATTTTCGTGTGTCTAAAGTCTTGAATTTGGAGTTAAATTGAGGTGTAACTTCAGTTGCAGATGTCCTGGGTGCCCCTCCTTGGTGTGGGTAAGGTTTTTATGTATTTTGTGTGTGTATTTATTGTGTTTCTATTGTTTTCATGTCGCGCGGGTCGGGCGTTAAGGTCGTATTTTTGCGTCCTTGTTACTAGTGTAGTGTGGACCTTGTATGGCTTTTTGGAAAATCCGTATGTGTTTCCTGGTGTTTTGCGTGATTAGCGTCCTGTAGCCTCGTTTTCGTTTTTTTCGGTGGCCATTGTTTCTCTTGCTTGGTGGATTTTCGTGTGTCTAAACTCTTTAATTTGGACTTCAATTGAGGTGTAACTCCACTTGCAGAGGTCCAGGGTGCCTTCCCTTGCTGTGGGTAAGCTTTGTATGTGTTTATTGTGTGTATTTGTAGTGTTTTTAATGTTTTCCTATCCGTCGGTTCTGGCAGTAAGGTAGTAAAGTCCCGCGGCTCGTATTTGTGGATGCTAAGTCCGTAAATTGTGCAGTCGACATGGGAGCCTCCACCTCCGCAAATGAGGCCCCTCGCTTCGCGAGGGGCCGCATTTGCAGGCCTAAAGTCCACAGTTGCTGGCAAGGACTGCCTTTGGCGCTTCTTCCCTGCAACTGTGGCCCTCGGTTCGCGAGACCCACAGTTACTGGCAAGGAGTGCCTATGTGATGATGTCAAGCTGTATATAGTATATATTATATGAGTAATGTAACTAGTGTACACACATCCTATCTACATGTGAAAATTCCTAGGTCTCTTGTGAGGCACAATTTTTAATGCTTTAAGTAATAATATAAGATTCATATTGCTATCTTTTATTATGCACTTGTAAACAAAAAATTGGTGCAACCCAGAACAGGGTGAGTTTTAATAGCAGGTAAAGTTTAGCAGAAAAAAAAGTTACTCAGTGAGTGCAAAAGCTCAAAATAAGAGATCTAAGAAATTACATTTGTAGTAATTAATCAAATTGTGCTGATTCATGCTGAAATGGCTAATGTACTATAGATTAAAACATATTAAATGCTGTGTTTCAATAGGAGGTCCCCAAGCCCCAGAGATCTTTGTGGGATGTAGTCAATGATCTGGATTAATTCATGTGAGGTGTGGCGGGTGTTTTTAGAATTTAGATTTAACTCTAGAGATTCTGTGTAGTTCACATTTTGTGTACATCAATGTAAATAATGAATGGAAAACTAATAATAGTCTGATGGAAAAGATCTGACACGCTTTGGAATTGGAACACCATCGACATCGCTAACAGGGCTGGTTTGCAACCTGGATAATTAGGAGAACAGTCAAGAGTAGTAAATGCATTATAAAAGACAAGTGAATAATGAATAAGTGTCACCCAAACATATATATAAAGAATGGAGTAGCCGTGAATGTCCAGTTTTCTAGATGAATTGCAAGCTTTTTAGAGCTATACCCCAAATCAGAAGAGAAGTACAGCTCTAGAAAGCCCATCATTCTAACTGTGATGTTTGTCTGATAATAAAAAAGGTATCACTATTTATTGCAATATATATATATATATATATATATATATATATATATATATATATATGTTAGAGACCCTCCATTTGAGGATACCCCACAGATTCTCAATAGCCAGTCCATCACCTTTAACTTTAGCTTCTTTAGCTAGGCAGTGGTCATCTTGGAGGTGTGTTTGGGGTCGTTATCATGTTGGAATACTACCCTGCAGTCCAGTCTCTGAAGTGGGGGATCATGCTCTGCTTCAGTATCACAGTGCATGTTGGCATTCATGGTTCCCTCAATGAACTGCAGCTCCCCAGTGCCGGCAGCACTCAGGAAGGCCCAGACCATGACACTCCCACCACCAAAAGTATACATCTATACTAAGGAAAGGTAGCTGAAATAATCCCTAAATGACAGATAAACGGATAAGCCACAAATACCACAAAAACACTGACATGAGATGAAACCCTCAGTTTGAACATAAACAGTGATTCAGAGAGAGTGGAGGCAGCA
Organism: Discoglossus pictus; assembly: GCA_027410445.1. Taxonomy (NCBI): domain Eukaryota; kingdom Metazoa; phylum Chordata; class Amphibia; order Anura; family Alytidae; genus Discoglossus; species Discoglossus pictus. The sequence continues at coordinate 67,886,747 of CM050168.1, forward strand.
TCTGACATCATCAGGTAAATGCATATAGGGGGAATCAACACAACATATTATAGAAAACATATATACTCATGTAGACATATGTGTATATATACAAAACAACTAAGTCAGAGGTGCTCATCAGAGAAAGAACCAACCTTAATAGGTTAGTTCTATGGCCATGATAAGCCACTCTGAGAGCAACCTCTTTTAGCTCACTTGTGCCCTTCACAGTGAGAAATATCCTGTAGTATATCAGTCTGGTCCCACTCAAAAGAGTGACCCAGCCCCGAAATACCAGGCAATTCTACCCTGAACAGGAGAAACAGCAAACCCCAGACGCGTTTTGGCCTTTATGGGCCTCGTCAGTGAGGTGCAGCTGGACTCCCTAAGGCACAGTGAGCAAGGGGTCCACGTCTGGAGTCCCCTATTACCCTTAGGGAGACTAAATATGTGTATATATGTTTGGTTTGGGCCTGCATGATTGCTGCCGGCACTGGGGAGCTACAGTTCATTGAGGGAACCGTAAATGCCAACATGTACTGTGACATACTGAAGCAGAGCATGATCCCCTCCATTCGGAGACAGGGCCGCAGGGCAGTATTCCAACATGATAACGAACCCAAACACACCTCCAAGATGACCACTGCCTTGCTAAAGCTGAAGGTAAAGGTGATGGACTGGCCAAGCATGTCTCCAGACCTAAATCCTATTGAGCATCTGTGGGGCATCCTCAAATGGAAGGTGAGGGAGTGCAAGGTTCCTAACATCCACCAGCTCCGTGATGCCATCATGGAGGAGTGGAAGAGGACTCCAGTGGCAACATGTGAAGCTCTGGTTAACTCCATGCTCATGAGGGTTAAAGCAGTGCTGGAAAATAATGGTGGCCAAACAAAATATTGACACTTTGGGCCCAGTTTGGACATTTCCACTTGATCCTGGGGTGGGTTGCTTAATCTTGACACTTGGGCTAATTGCTTTAGGTTGTAGAGCAGATATCGCTAATAGTTGTGTGCAATAAGCTAACTTACCGTATATACTCGAGTATAAGCTGACCCGAGTATAAGCCGAAGCACCTATTTTACCACAAAATACTGGGTAAAATGAGTGACTCGAGTATAAGCCGAGGGTGGGAAATGTGCTGCCCCCTGTGTCCCCCCTCTCTCTCCCGTGTCTCTTCTCCCCTCTACCTTCCCTGTGTCTCTTCTCCCCTCTCCCTCCCCTGTGTCTCTTTCCCTCTCCCTTATCACCCTCCTCAACCCCACTCCTCATCCTCAACCTCCCTCCTCATCCTCAACCTCCCCCCTCATCCTCAACCCCCTCATCCTCAACCCCCCCATCCTCAACCCCCCCATCCTCAACCCCCCTCCTCAACCTCAACCCCCCTCCTCAACCTCAACCCCCCTCCTCAACCTCAACCCCCCTCCTCATGCTCAACCTCCCTCCTCATGCTCAACCTCCCTCCTCATCCTCAATCTCCCTCCTCATCCTCAACCTCCCTCCTCATCCTCAACCTCCCTCCTCATCCCCCTCCTCATCCTCCCTTCTCAACCCCCCTCAACCTCACTCCTCAAGCCCCCATCCTCATCCTCCCCCCTCAACCCCCCAACCTCATCCTCAAACCCCATCCTCATCCTCAAACCCCTCCTCAACCCCCCTCAACCTCAACCCCCCTCCTCAACATCAAACCCCCATCCTCAACCCCCCCATCCTCATCCCCCTCCTCACCCCCCTCAACCTCAACCCAACTCCTCATCCTCAACCTCCCTCCTCCTCATCAACCCCCTCCTCACCACCCCTCAAACCCCCATCCTCATCCTCAACCCCCCCATCCTCATCCCCCTCCTCACCCCCCTCAACCTCAACCCCCCTCCTCAACCTCAACCTCCCTCCTCCTCATCAACCCCCTCCTCACCCCCCTCAACCTCAACCCCCCTCCTCAACCTCAATTTCCCTCCTCCTCATCAACCCCCTCCTCAACCCCCCATCCTCAACCCCCCATCCTCATCCTCAACCCCCCTCAGCCTCAACCCCCTTCCTCAACCTAAACCTCCCTCCTCTTCATCAACCCCCTCCTCAACCCCCCATCCTCAACCCCCCCTCAACCTCAACCTCCCTCCTCCTCATCAACTCCCTCCTCACCCCCCTCCTCAACCCCCCATCCTCAACCCCCCATCCTCATCCAATAATAATAATAATCATATATTGCTACCTTGTCGTGGTGAAGGGGCTTGTTTAAATCAATGATGCTGTGAGCTATATCATATAGCGTCACCCAAGATGGGCAGGTCATAGCAGAGAGGTCAGACAAATCATGGTCCACTGGTGAAGAAACTGGTAGTGGCTAGGCTTATATTTAAGGGTAGGTTTAGTAGTCAGGGGGGTTCCCAGGTGGCCCGGTGGTTAGGATGCAGGTGCTTTCACTACAGCATCCTGGGTTCAAATCCAGCCAGGGAACTAAGAGGTCACGCTGGTCAGTGCTTGGATGGGGGAACACCTGGGAATATCAGGAGCTGTATGCTGTGGCCCATTGGCAAAGGAACTGGCAACCCACTCCAGTATCTCTGCCATGAAAACCAAGTGGATCAGCATGGTGTGTTGTCCATGTGGTCATGGAGAGTCAGACAATACTGAGTGATGCCATTTAAATTTTTAGTGGTCACGGTATGGGATTATAATGAGGGTAAATGTTAGGGTTAAGGTTAGTGTTAATATTGGTTTGAAGACCATGGAACAGAACTAATCAAAATACATTAATGAGTCTGAATAACTCAGTAGATCAGAATTTTGTATAATAACGACACGCAGTAGACTCTTTTACATTTTCGCCTATGATACATTAACTGAAATCTAAGATATGTGAACAAGAAATAATGGTAGCCAAAAGACTGAAAGGTCTCATACTGTGACATTGTGATATTTTATTCATAGTTTAAGCTGCTTCAAAGATGGATAAAGAAAATAAAATTAAAGTTGCACATATGTTACATTAAATTTAAGGGAGTCGGGTTGTGCTATTACCAATAAAAAAAAAACCCTGTGAATACAGTACAGCTGTTAAAAACAGACGTTTTGTGTACATCAATGTAAATAATGAATGCAAAACTCCTAATAGTCTCATGGAAAAGATCTGACACGCCTTTGGAGTTGGAACATCGAGGACATCGCTAACAGGACTGATTTGCAACCTGGATAATTAGGAGAACAGTCGAGAGTCGTAAATGGATTATAAAAGAGAAGTGAATAATGAATCAGTGTAGCCCGAACGTACACTTTAAAAGATAGATGACAAAAAGATAAGGCTTTAATGTTCTTATAAGTAACTGTCAAAGCACTGACTTTGATAAGCCTTTATCTCTTTACATGATAAAATACAAGGTGTATAAAGAGATATAAATCATGTATACATCTTCCAATCCTTCCACAGTACAGTACATCAAGCGACTAGCACACAACAGATGGGTCATCAATATTCATTGCATATATGACACATCGAGGCACAGCAATGCTTAGAGAATATGTGTGCTGCTTTATACAGTTTCTTTCCAGAATGTGTTACATCTATGAATTATAAAGATACATAGATAGATAGATAGATAGATAGATAGATAGATAGAATCTTCCAAGCCTTAACTATTTTCTTTCTCTTATTATGTACCCGTAAATTCCTGCATTAGACAAGCTATAGCTATAGGCTACAACAATGCCCAGTCTTTATATGGTTAATCTTTTGAAATTTACTAAAGATAGAATGTTTTAGCATTTTTAATAAAGAATGAGTTATCTATATTTTAATAATAAAATTACTTATTTAGGAATGGCTTAAAAATGCTCTTCTCCTTTCCTGTTAACATTATAAAGTTAGGTTATTTGTTAGAGTATATATATACAGTATATATATATATATATTAGTGATGTCCCGATCAGTTCGCCGGAGAACTATTCGTGGCGATTTTTGCATGTTCGCGTCCGCCACGAACGGCGAACACATGCGCTTTTCGGTTCGCCCCCTATACTTTATCATTGAGGAAACTTTGAACATCATTTATTTTATTTTATAAAAAAATTTGTGTAATATATGCCTGCCTGCCAGCGTGTGTGTGTGACAGGCTAACACCTAACAGCTTATATTGTGCTTATTTTCACTACTCATACCTGGTGGTGTAACATACATTGAAAACAACCATTTTTTTCCTGTAATATAATTTCAGTTGCCTGCCTGTGTCAGGCTCACAGCTTATATTGTGCTCAGTGACATAAAACAACACTTTTTTGACTGTAATAGATTGAATAGCAATTGCCTGCCTACAGGTGTGTGTGTGAAGCCTATTGCATCTACTCTGCCAACGTTTGCCAGTGCACAGTGACACTCATATCTGGTGGCACCTTAGATTGCACGCGCAGTGCCCCAAATTTGAAGTGTGAGGACCGACCAAGCATCTTTTTCCATCTCCCGCTTCCAAAAATCCATGCCATATACACGTCCCCTGATAGAGGACGTAACAGGGATTAAACCGATAGGAATAGTACTACTTAACAGTACACACCTTATAATAACTCAGACAGAGGCAACGCGTATAATCTTCCATGCTGTGCAGTGGAAGCCCCCAGACTCTGACCCATGAATAATCTTCCATGCTGGGCAGTGGAAGCCCCCAGACTCTGACCTGTGTATAATCTTCCATGCTGGGCAGTGGAAGCCCCCAGACTCTGGGAGTCTGAAGAAGAGGAGTCAGAGGAGGGAGGTGGCTTTGAGGAGGTGGAAGACCAAACACAGCAGGCGTCCCAGGGGGCTTGTTGTCACCTTTCGGGGACCCTTGGTGGCTGGGTGGAGGAAGAGACCTTCAATGACATCAGTGAGGACAAGGAACGGGACATGGCTAGCTTGGTATCCAACCTTGTGCAAATGGGGAGTTTGCGGTTGTGCAAAGGGACTGTTTGCGGTTGTTTGCGGTGCATTAAACGGGGAGATTGGTCTGTTACTGTAAAGCGGGTGTAACCCTTACACTACCTGATCGATACAACATCATAACTGATGTTTTAAGGCATGTTATTCCAAACAATTTAGGAATGTTAGGTGATTTATGCCCTTTATGGCTTAAAACCAGACTCTGCATCAACTATGTAATTTTCCGTGGGAGTTTTGCCATGGATTCCCCTCCGGCATGCCACAGTCCAGGTGTTAGTCCCCTTGAAACAACTTTCCCATCACTATTGTGGCCAGAAAGAGTCCCTGTGGGTTTTGAAATTCGCCTGCCCATTGAAGTCTATGGCGGTTCGCCGATGTTCGCCCGTTCGCGAACATTTGGTAAAGTTCGGGTTCACTATTCGCGAACCCAAAATTTGATGTTCGCGACATCACTAATATATATATATATATATATATATATATATATATATATATATATATATATATATATATATATAAATAATCAGAGGACTGCCGTATATATTGATACCTTTTTTATTGGACAAACATATTCATAGCTTTCATGACAAGCTTTCATAGCTTTCATGACTCAAGTATTGCCTCTGACTCGACAAAGAGAGTAACGCTCCCGAAAGCTCGTCGTGAAAGCTATGAATATGTTTGTCCAATAAAAAAGGTATCACTATATACTGCAATACTCTGATTATTCATCTGGATTACTGGACATTCACGGCTATCTCACTCTTCATGTATATATATATATATATATATATATATATATGTATTCATATTTATATATATATATATATTTATATATATATATATATATATATATATATATATATATATATAGATATAGATAGATAGATAGATAGATAGATAGATAGATAGATAGATAGATAGATAGATAGATAGATAGATTATAAATATGGCATATCAGTGGCCCATTAAATGACACGGTGGCCATAAGAGATTACCATTATTTAGATCTTTCAACCAGCTATGCAAGCACTGTCAATTGGTGTACCAATCACCAAACTACTTTCAGTGCTATATAAATTAGAGGCAGAGAAGATAGATACATATGAAGTTTTTTTTCTTTCTTGCAAGTACCCCCAGCACCAGTGAACAGTAGTTTTCTCAAGATCAAAACCTAGTTTAAGATTTAAAAGGGTTAATTTGATACAAGGTTTAAAACTTCATTAGTTGACTTATGCATAACTGAGACACCAATCTTTACTCCTTATTCTGAATTCTCATATATTAGTTCCTTCTCATTTTAAGAACAAAGCTTTGTTAGACTCTTTGTGCAGGTGCTGTAAACTTTGATGTTCTGATTTTTTTTTCAACTTTACTTGCTCCAGATATTAAAAGAAGCAAAGAGGATGAAACACATTTGAATTTTAAAGGGGATAATATAGTGTCTTAGTTAAAATAGTGAAAAACAGTGTAATTTTTTTTAGATGAAAACCTTATCAAACATCTTTTAATAATTAAAATTCTTTGTTTCTGGGCCAGTGACAGGGAATTGCCATTGTGTCTATTTCAGTCTTATCCAATTGTCTTTACAATGGCTTTGTCTTTCCTCCTTTCTCTCCATTTTCTCTACCAAAACATACACCCTCATGATTCAGCTTTGAGGAAGTAATGAAGGGCCCATAGGCCACCTCAGGCTTGCCTGGGGTTGGAAGGAGGGACCACCTGACCTGGCAGGACCTGGGAGGGGCAGAAGGTGGCTAGCTGGGGGAGGTGGAGCCATTATAGGCTTTTGCCGCCAATTTCCACCAGTTTGCCCCCAGCTAGCCATGGGAGCAGATGTGCTGCTGGTGCAGCTCCTGTTTATGGCCTCCAGAGTGTTAGGGAGCACAGGGTGGAGTGCTGGGGGCACTTATGAGGGATTGGCCCCTAGCTAGCCATGGAAGAGGATGGAGCTGCTAGTGCTCCTTGTCATAGGCTATGTGAGTGCAGGCCACAGATCTGGTTGCTGTGGTGTCTGTGGTGTGCAGGGGAGGGTAAGCTGTGTCCCTGCTATCAAGGCAGCATGTATTATGAACTGCATTATATAACTCGGTAGTAGGCTTATATATTATACACTTATACATGTGTGTGGGTGTATATGTATGTTTATATACCTTGGCTTTGCATTAAAGCTGTGTAATACAGCATGCATAAGCTTAAAGGAAGCCATGATTGATAATGGCTAAGGAATGAAGAGTGAGGCATTTGTGGCCATATTTGTGTGTCCCAGCTCAACTTCCCGGAATGCAGTGTAATAACTGTTTTTCTTAGAACTCTGAGCTGGAAGCAGGTTTTTTAACTTGCTTTAGACATTCAAATGTGAACGCAGATGTACTTTTTATTTACTGTACTACTGTACGGTGGAGGGCTTCTATCACTCTTTTGCCCACCATATTATAAATGATTGTTGTGGTGAACTACCTACTCATAATTTCCACAACACAGGCTGAGATCCCGCTCCATGCTGATGATAGCCAGTAAGCTTGAAACAGCTGTACATGGATTGGATACTCGGCCTGTGTTTATTCCAACCTTGGCTTTGCATTAAAGCTGTGTAATACAGCATGCATAAGCTTAAAGGAAGCCATGATTGATAATGGCTAAGGAATGAAGAGTGAGGCATTTGTGGCCATATTTGTGTGTCCCAGCTCAACTTCCCGGAATGCAGTGTAATAACTGTTTTTCTTAGAACTCTGAGCTAGAAGCAGGTTTTTTAACTTGCTTTAGACATTCAAATGTGAACGCAGATGTACTTTTTATTTACTGTACTACTGTACGGTGGAGGGCTTCTATCACTCTTTTGCCCACCATATTATAAATGATTGTTGTGGTAAACTCCCTACTCATAATTTCCACAACACAGGCTGAGATCCCGCTCCATGCTGATGATAGCCAGTAAGCTTGAAACAGCTGTACATGGATTGGATACTCGGCCTGTGTTTATTCCAACCTTGGCTTTGCATTAAAGCTGTGTAATACAGCATGCATAAGCTTAAAGGAAGCCATGATTGATAATGGCTAAGGAATGAAGAGTGAGGCATTTGTGGCCATATTTGTGTGTCCCAGCTCAACTTCCCGGAATGCAGTGTAATAACTGTTTTTCTTAGAACTCTGAGCTGGAAGCAGGTTTTTTAACTTGCTTTAGACATTCAAATGTGAACGCAGATGTACTTTTTATTTACTGTACTACTGTACGGTGGAGGGCTTCTATCACTCTTTTGCCCACCATATTATAAATGATTGTTGTGGTGAACTACCTACTCATAATTTCCACAACACAGGCTGAGATCCCGCTCCATGCTGATGATAGCCAGTAAGCTTGAAACAGCTGTACATGGATTGGATACTCGGCCTGTGTTTATTCCAACCTTGGCTTTGCATTAAAGCTGTGTAATACAGCATGCATAAGCTTAAAGGAAGCCATGATTGATAATGGCTAAGGAATGAAGAGTGAGGCATTTGTGGCCATGTTTGTGTGTCCCAGCTCAACTTCCCAGAATGCAGTGTAATAACTGTTTTTCTTAGAACTCTGAGCTGGAAGCAGGTTTTTTAACTTGCTTTAGACATTCAAATGTGAACGCAGATGTACTTTTTATTTACTATATATATATATATATAGATGTGTATTTGGATATATGTGTGCTTTTTGTTCTGTGTTTATGTATATGGATATACATGTGCTTGTTGATGTATGTATGTATATGGATATATTTATATATGTATGTATTTGGAGATATATATGGATGTATATTTGCTTATGTAGGTATTTTGGTTATGTATGGGTATTCTGTGGTTTATGTGCATTGTGTATATGTGTTGTGTGTATTTGTATATGTGTATTGTGTTTTGTTGTATGGGTACATATGTTTGTGTATTGTATATATGTTTGTGTATAGATTGTGTGGGGTGGTCAGAGTGCACATTATCATATTAGTGAAGGCTGTGTGTACCATTTTGCTGTGTGCTGGGACTCCTGGTGATGTCCCCAGGCCTTCCTTCCCTCTCAGGCTGCCATGCTGTCTGGGAGCTGCAGTGTAGGTAAGCAGCACTTGGTCACATTAATAGCAGCATTCTCTGTCAATATGATAGTCAAGTCTATGGGACTGCTGTTATATATATTGACATATTCTGTATACTGCGGTTTTCATCCTCAATAAATCTATTTCATATTATTATCTACGAGTCTGAGGACGTTGTGTGATTATTTAATACTTACATCATTTTTCCCTTGCGTTATTTGTATAATAGTGTGTTCATAACTGGAGTTACGGGGGACAGATAGGACTTTTAATTCTGGCGGTGGCAGTTGGCTTCTCCAATTGCAGTCTAAGGGGTTGAACACCAGGCGATTTATAGTGAGATTGGACTGTAGCAGTTGCGGTCTGGAATGATCATATGATTTGCGGTTGTTCTTGCTGCAACTGCAATAGGTACAGCGTTTATCAGTGGACCACCCTTATGGAACTGCTTGGCATATTGGGGCCATAAGCCTATATATCAGGTTACCAGGGGCTGTCTTAAGGGGGGAGCAGGACAGAGAGGCCTTAGAAAGTTATAGAGCCAATTCCTCCCCATAGTGTCCTCCTTAGACGGGTTGGTGCCCAGGTTGTTTAGTGACATTGCGCGCTTATTATACTTACCGCCTTGACATCGGGGTATTGGGGCTGTTTATAAACAGTCTACTTTATAGAGGTCCATATCAATAGTGGGGAGTTTGGGGTCTGATGGCTTGGGCATAGCAAGTATTTGTTGTGTAGGTTCCTGCCAGGTATGTTTGATAATAGTTAGGTTATTGTGCTGTTGGTCGCAGCTTGGGATCGGTGTCTGGACTGAGTTCCCTTCATAGACGGTCCACCGGGAGGTTAGTTAAATGGGGTACATCTATTTGCCTGTACTCGTTCTCCTTGGTATCATTTTCATCTTGGCCGTCTTGCGGGGTCATTCCTGCATGTTCCTGGCAGGGTTGTGCTTGTGGTTCTAGGGTACGTTAGGGGTATAGGCCTCCCGGTATGCTGGGAGGCTTTACCATTTTATCGCATTACCGTTCTGTGCCGTAGGTTACTCATTCCCCGTTCATCATCTCTTTCGTCGTGGGTTCCATTGATCAGGTAGACAGTTCTCATACCACTAGTTTCAGGTTTGTAGTGGGATTTGGAAGGAGGCCGGGTGGCATTCCAGCAGAATTATCCCTTTTTGGGTATGTCGTATACTCCTCCACGGTTTACTCTTATGCCTTATCCGCTATGGTCTTGGGTGGTTATATTGACTCCTGAAGGTGGGTCTAGGGTAGGTGTTTGGTCCATTCCAAGTTATAGTAGAGGTGTTTGCGTCTGATAATATAGACATAGGTGCTCTAGGCTACCAATGTTAAAGGTGGACAAGTGTTTTTTATATGTAAATTTTGTCTCAGTTGTTTTCTGCACAGGCATGTTCTTCCATAGTGTTGGCAGGGTAGCTGATGGATTAGATCCGCTGGTAGCAGTTTTTCTTTTCATATACAGAGGTGGTTTGGCTCGGGTGGTCCTCTTTTGTCCTGCTGTGGAGGGTCCTGCTTAGTGGTATCCTATCTTTAGGTTTTCGTCCTGGTTCGTCTTATAATCCTCTGCAGTTTGTAAGACACAATGGTATGACGCTCAAACGGCCGTGAGCAGGTATAATACATCCTTTGAATGGTAAGAGGAGCGGTCATCAAGGACATGCCCAGATTGATGCTATGCCCTAGCTCTTTTCAAATCTGGCTGTAACGGCATCTGGGGACCTGCGTCGGGCCCCTGGTCTGTCTGGTTAGAGGTAGTGTAGGTTATGCAGCAAGATGCAAGATTGTAAACCATGACTGCGCCATTTGGTGGGTAGCGGTGTGCGTGTTCAGTGGGTCTATCACATGTATATATATTTTTTATTTTGTATGGTAATGGAGATATGTATAAGGGATTGTCAAATTTGTCTCGGATTAAAAAAAAAAAAAAAGTCTTAGGGGTCGTGCTGGTGGGGTGCTAATGCTTGATATCCGGTAATAGTCATAAAGCAGAGGGTATTATATGCTTTTCCAGGTGAGTTCCAGGATATTATTAACTCTTTGTACCGGGATTGGCAACGTGCGGACTGAGGAGTATATATGGGTTATTACAGAGGTGGTTTTTTTTGGTCTCTATGCAACAAGGGCTGTCACTCCTGTCATCCCCGGCGGTTGTATCACGCTTTGATCATTTATTAACTTTATTAACTTTTATTTGCAACACGCCAACATATTCCGTAGCGCAATACAGGGGATAAAAACAAGGGAAAATACAGCATTAACAACATTCCAAAAATGGAGGACCCGGTTTTGATCATTCAAGGTGGTATCATAAGCTATTGTGATAGGTATGTGCTGTAAGGTATTTGGCTTCGTAAATCTTGCTAGAGTTATACACGGCTGGTTGGCAGTGGATCGAAGGGCAGTAAGTAGAGTAGGCAGTGATTGCAGTGGTGGTGCAGGCTGTTTCTCAGTATGTAGTTGCTTGTTCAGGACTACGTTGTTGAAAACCCTGTGCTCAGTACGGATAGAGGAGCATATAGTATTATGAAGATACAAGGTCAAAAAGACAGGATAGGGGACGGTTCCTTCTCAGGTGCGAGCCTCAGACTGCAGGCCAGGGTGGGAGGTTGGACAGTGTGGGCACTGGGTACGCTATCCGTAGGCTCAGAGGAGGAGTCCCCCAAAGGTGTGGGGGGGGGGGCAAGTAGCAGTGTGGCCCATTGGAAATCAAGCTGGGTTAATGGGTCCTGCCGAAGGAATGGATAGAGAAAGCAAGGGGTAAAGGCGAACAGGAGGTATGGCAAAGGGACAGCAGGCGACGGGTAGCCTTTTCCCAAGGGCCGGAGATACCACTGTTCAGGAAGGAGGTCTGTGATAAGGGCAAAGCCTTGCGGGCTGTGCAGCCATCTCTCCTTCCCGCTGGTGTGCCGGTAGTGAGAGTTTGGTTAGTATACAGGCAGGGAGGGCGACCTCAGATGCCTGGTCTTGGGATCCAAAGGGTGATCGTAAAGGCGAACAGGAGGTATGGCAAAGGGACAGCAGGCGACTGGTAGCCTTTTCCCAAGGGCCGGAGATACCACTGTTCGTGAAGGAGGCCTGTGATAAGGGCGAAGCCTTGTGGGCTGTGCAGCCATCTCTCCTTCCCACTGGTGTGCCGGTAGTGAGAGTTTGGTTAGTATACAGGCAGGGAGGGCGACCTCAGGTGCCTAGTCTTGGGATCCAAAGGGTGATCTTAAAGGCGAACAGGAGGTATGGCAAAGGGACAGCAGGTGACTGGTAGCCTTTTCCTAAGGGCCAGAGATACCACTGTTCGGGAAGGAGGTCTGTGATAAGGGCGAAGCCTTGCGGGCTGTGCAGCCATCTCTCCTTTTCGCTGGTGTGCCGGTAGTGAGAGTTTGGTTAATATACAGGCAAGGTGGGGCGTCCTTAGGTGCCTGGTCTAGGGATCCAAAGGGTGATCATATGACCATATGGCTGGTTACTGCGGTTATGGAAAGAGGTCTGTGACAAGTCTAAATCCTTGCGGTTCTGTGCGGCCATCTCCTTCCGCTGGTCGGATGGTAGCAGGAGTTTGGTTGGTAAACAGACAAGGTATGTCGACCTCAGGTGACTGGTCTGGCGATCCAGGGTGATCATGTGACCATGTGGCAGCGACAGCCAAGTTGAGCAGGCGGGGAAAGGAAGGTAGTTACAGTGTGTTGGGCACGCTGACTGCTCCCCCTTCCTGGATTACGGCTCTCTTGGTTCAGCCAATCACGAAGTTGGTTTGCACCTTCCCTTGATGAAATGGGACTGGTTCTCTATGTGTGATTCTACAACGTTGGAGATTGCCAGCAGCATTTGGGCATATTCCGCATGGAACTTGCTGCCCACTCCCTTGGTACAGAAGCAGCTACAGTAACAGCCCTATGGGCTTTTGGAGAAGGAGGTCTTGAGAATTGGAAGGTATCGGGCGGAAATAGCATGGGCTATTAGTAAAGCAGACCATGCGGGCGAGTGGCCTTGGTTGTCGGTCTTAGCCCAGAGCTGGGTGGCCCCGGCGCGGATGGATCATGAGCAGAGGTGGAGAGTGGAGTGCTGTTTTAGGAGGGTATGTGGCTGGCCATGGTGTTTTTTAGGTGGGGGGAGTCGAATCCGCAAAGATATTATGCGATCTTCTCTGTGGCGGTGGTGAGGGGAGTTGCCGTGACAGTGGAAAATGGGGGAGATCCTACCCTACGGTGGTACGGATGTTCCAACACGGTAGGCCCTGGATGAGGCTTCAGGGCGTAGGGTGTACTGTCTCTGTCCAGGCTCCTCCCCTCGGGTTATGTTTATTTATTTATCGTTATGGTTATTACATCATGTTGTGTTTACCAATAAACGCTGTGGCCAGTTATCTCCCAAGAAGTGGTCTGTGTCTAATTTTATATTCAATGGGTGATGGGGTATACATTCTTATATGCACATACCAACTGGGCCTTGCTTAGGTCATGAAGGGCCCATAGGCCACCTCAGGCTTGCCTGGGGTTGGAAGGAGGGACCACCTGACCTGGCAGGACCTGGGAGGGGCAGGAGGTGGCTAGCTGGGGGAGGTGGAGCCATTATAGGCTTTTGCCGCCAATTTCCACCAGTTTGCCCCCAGCTAGCCATGGGAGCAGATGCCCACCCACCCATCCCTAAAGTATTGTTGTTAAAGTGATGTATATGTTGTACTGTTAATAAAAAAAAAAAAAAAAAAAAAAAAAAGATGAATAGTAAGTTGTGGATTATGTTGTTTATTGTCTGAAGTACTCATTGTTGTGGATGTATCATTAAGTATTTATTATATGGTATCAAAAGTTTGTTTATTTTGTCACAGCGGCGGGTGGTGAGGGGAGTTGCCGGGAAAATGGGGGAGATCCTACCCTACGGTGGTACGGATGTTCCAACACGGTAGGCCCTGGATGAGGCTTCAGGGCGTAGGGTGTACTGTCTCTGTCCAGGCTCCTCCCCTCGGGTTATGTTTATTTATTTATCGTTATGGTTATTACCTCATGTTGTGTTTACCAATAAACGCTGTGACCAGTTATCTCCCAAGAAGTGGTCTGTGTCTAATTTTATATTCAATGGGTGATGGGGTATACATTCTTATATGCACATACCAACTGGGCCTTGCTTAGGTCATGTACGAAAGACAAAATGTTTTCCTGTGCTTATAAAAATGTGGATTCTCCCAAAATATGCTTTATGACTTACACAGCTGGTAATATTGTAAATTTGGTACATACTTGACAAACAGTTATCTTTTTTTCTTGAACTGCAAAACTCAGCACAGCCTTAAAGAATAGAAAAGATATGTCAAAAAATACATCTTGTACAAGTTTTACAAAACAACATTTAGTGCCCACCCCCCACAAGTCCTCATTAAAAGAATACTTTTATATCTTTTAGATATTCTAATTAGTACATTTTACTGAAGGAATACTGTTTCTCTAACAGTAAAAATCCCTCACTGGAAAAATATCAGCAGAATACAAAAACATTTCATACAGTAGGTGGTGCAACTAATAGGAGAAAGAGATGCATTGATGTGACCTCATAACAAACATGATCCAAAACACCAGAAATCACAAGAGGTTGGCTCATAACATTTAATAAGCAGTGCAATTGTGCTTCCTTTTTAGAATATTGGGAAATCTAATAGTTTGAGCGTTAACAATCACAGTATTTACCATCTGGTCTTTCCTGAGAATCATCTCTAGTGACCAGCAGACCAGAACCAGTTTTAGTCAATTTTATGTATGAAAAGTCAATGGAGAGCATCGAGCTGAGTGCATTAGAGCATGTGCTTTTCACGACCTACATTTTTTAAAGATAATTTAGTACCACCGGCAGTGTTGCTTATATACAGACATAATTTTTTATTTCAGCAAATTTTTGTTCTACAAATATTTATTTTATACTGAAAGAATATTTAAATGTAAAAAAGAACAACCCCCCTTCTCCAGATAATACAAAAGCAGATAGCAGGGATACTGTCTAACATCAATCATTATGCTATTGTATATGTTGGCACTATTTATAATAATAACTATGTCACAGAGATTTGACAGCAGATAAAGATCAAAAATGTCCATTTAGCTTCCCAGCTCTTTCTGCCTACACACTTAGCTTAATGAGGCCTTAGGATAGCCCTACACTTATTACTTAAAGGCAAACCTAAGTTTACCTGTTTATAATTTTTTCTAATTTAACACTTGCTGTTTATATCAGAAACACACATTACATTAAGTCATTCTATATACATACAGATTTATTTAAAGATAAAATGTGTTTTCCACACAACCAGAGCTGCTACATATGCGCAGGGTACCTATCAATAAAAACACTGTATTTGGGTACATATTTTATTCCTTTACTATACTTCAAGTCAACAGCAGCACAATGCAAAAATCCACACAGCAGTTTCTGGCTCCTCCTTCTTCCTTCTACAGGGCACTACACATCCCATGATTCCTTACTATAAGAACTGCCATCATAGATGGCTACAATGTATTAGCTGCCTGTGATTGGCCAAAAATAATTATGAATTGTATGCTAGTTTTAGCAGTGATTTCCAGGGCTGTTAGCAAGCTTTGGGGTAAGCATAATTAGGTTTATTTTGATATTTTTTCATGCAGAAAAAAAATCTATACACTTTTTATTCATGTATCTCTAAAGTAATACTTTCACTCGTTAAATCTGAATCCACCACTTAAAAAGTTTAAATCATTATTGTATTTTTAATAATATTATTATTATGAATGATGGCAATTAAATTGTAAGTGAGCTAATGCTTTTTGGTGTATGATAATCAAATAAATAATACATTAATAAAGTAATATACTTTACCTATTTTGAAGTAATATATGCAGGAAGCATTGTGTTGAATAGCTGGCAATCTGTTTTCATGTTGCTGCAGCATGCAATGTGTGTTTTCACTGCTGTGGAGCTGCTGTGTAAGTGTCAGCAATGTGTGCAGTGTGTAGTGTAAATAGTGTGCGGGCGCGAGGAAAATCCATTAGGGTAGCTGTGTACTTCCGGTTTCTGTAAGTTAGTGTTGTAAAATGGCGCCTAATGTGGTACGCGTCTGTGGCTGATTTTGCGTCCTTGTTTTGATCTCGAATGCGTATGTGTTTGTTGGTGTTTTGCGTGTTTAGGGTCCTTTAGCCTCGTTTTGTTCGGAGGCCATTTTTTCTATCGCTTAGGTGATTTTCAGGTGTGTAAAGTCTGTAATTTGGGGTTAAACTGAGGCGGAACTTAACTTGCAGAGGTCCTGGGTGGCCCTCCTTGCTGTGGGTAATCTTTGTATGTGTTTGTTGTGTGTATTTATTGTTTTTCTAATGTTTTTAGGGTCGCGCGGGTTGCGTCCTTGTTTTCGGATCTCCTTTACGTCTTTTTAGGAAATTCCGTAGGTGTTTGGTGGTGTTTTGCGTCTTTAGGGTCCTGTAGCCGCGTTTTCATTTTTTTCCGCAGTCATTTTTTCTCTCGCTTAGCGGATTTTCGAGTGTCTAAACTCTTCTATTTCGACTTAAATTGAGGTATAACTTCAGTTTTCGAGGTCCTGGGTGCCCCCCCTTGCTGTCGGTAAGCTTTTTATGTATTTGTTGTATTTATTGTGTTTTTAATGTTTTGATGTGCGTGGGTTTCGGGCGGTAAGGTCGTATTTTTGCAAGGTCGTAATGTTTTTTTTTTCTAAGTCCCTCTTATTTGTTTCTCTTAAGTCCGTAAATTTTGCAAGGTCATGCCAGCAACTGAGGCCCTCGCTTTGCAAGGGCCGCAGGCTCGCTATGCAAGCCCGCAGCGTTAGTAACAACCCGCTTGCTCACAACTATATATGTGATTATTATCCTTTCACTGTTAGGAGGAACAATTTTAATTATTATCCTTTATGTGTAACAAGCAGAAATAATTTTAACACCTTGCAAAAGAATCGAGGGCTCTGTCTTTGAGCTTTGAATCTAATGTACATATTGCTTACCCCAAAGCACCTTGCAAGACTAAAAACTTGCACACTTACAATATTACGGGAGCGTGATAAATGTAATGTGCATATTAAGGTAGAAGGTGATAGTCTAGTGGAGTGAGGCAAGGAGATCAAAAGAGTAGGGGAAGCACGAGAAAAGTCCTGAAGTGAGAAATGAGAGGAGGTGAAAGAAGTCGGTCATTAGCAAAGTAAAGAGGGCGGTTGGGGGAGTATTTTGAGACAAGAGCAGGCATATAAGGGGTGTGCACTGTGGTTGATGGCTTCATACATTTTATTCTCAAAGCTATGGGAAGCCAGTGGTGTGACTGACAGAGAGTTGCTGCAGACACTGAGCGTTTAGTATTGTATATGAATCTAGCGGAGGTGTTCATTATGGAGTGGAGACAGACAGGTGATAGGGATTGCAGCAAGGAGCAAATTGCAGTAGTTGAGATATTATAAGAGAATGGATTCAAATTTGAATTATGTCTGTATAAGATAGTGAAGTATTCTGTAGAGGATTTTTCTGTGAAAATTACATGATTGATTGTATGTGAGTAATGAAAGAGGATAGGGTCCAGTAGAACCTGAAGACAATGGACCTGAAAGGTGGGCTGATGATGGCATTGTCAACAGTGTGAGATAATTGAGGAGTTGAAGCACTAATAGAGGGTGGGAAGATTAGGAACTTGAGTAGATGGGAGGACATCCAGGAGAATATGCTTGAAAGGCCATTGACAATTTGTGCTAGAATAGAGGGGGATAGATCTGGTGCTGAGTGGTAGATTTGATGGTCATCAGCATATAAATGATACTGAAATCCAAAAGATTTTATTAGGGTACCAAGGGAGGATGTATAGATGGAGAAGAGGAGAGAGCCTCGGAGTGAATCTTGAGGAACGCCAACAGTCAGAGGCGAGGTGAGGTGAAAAAGATATGCCAGAGAAGGAGACACTAAATGTTTCAACTTCTAGGTATGATGTGAACCATGAGAGAAATGTGTCACGAGAGCAGAGAATTTGTATTAGGAGAGAGGTCAATTGTGTCAAATGCAGCAGAGAGATCCAGGAGAATTAGAAATGGAGAAGTGACCCTATGACTTGGTGGTGAGCAGGTCATTAGTGACTGTTAAGAGAGCTGTCTCTGTGAGTTGTTGGGATCAGAAGCCAAATTGCAATGGGTAATGAGTGAGTTGGACTAAATAAACTTGATAAGGATATTGTAGATTAATCGCTCAAGCAGTTTTGAAGCCAGGGAAAGTAGAGAGATAAGGTGATAGCTAAATGCAGAGTCTGAGTCAGAGGAGGGATTCATAAGAATTGGTGTAATTATTGCATGTTTTAAAGTTGAAGGAAACTTGTGTTTAGGGAATGGCTGCATAGATTTATGAGAGCTGGGATAAGTGTTGCAGAGAGGGGAAAGATTAGCTGTGAATATGATTATGTGGACAAGTTGGAAGGCAAGAGTTTGATAGTAGACTAGAGACTTCATCCTCAGTTACAGGGTGAAAGGAGTCCATAATGTTGTCAGTTTG
This sequence comes from Discoglossus pictus, assembly GCA_027410445.1. Taxonomy (NCBI): domain Eukaryota; kingdom Metazoa; phylum Chordata; class Amphibia; order Anura; family Alytidae; genus Discoglossus; species Discoglossus pictus. Next base: position 67,905,189 of record CM050168.1, read on the forward strand.
TTGAGAGGAGGAAGTGTTAGGGCCACATTGAGAGGAGAGTTTGTTTTTAGCATTTTTTCAATTTTATTTTTAAAGTGGCTGGCAATGTTTTCAGCAGTGAGACAGAAAGGAGCTTGGGTAGGCAAAGGAGAGTGTTGTGAACAAACTTTTGGGGTTGGAGGACAGATCCAAAATAAAAGATGCGATGTAGTTCTGTTTGACAATATTATGGGCAGAGAAATAAAAGAACAAAATAAACTTGGAGGAAGTGTGAGATTTACTCCATAATCATTCAGCAGTGAGGAAGCACCTCTGGATTTATCATGTTTGTGAAGTGTGCCATGGTTGTATATGGGAGCTAGGGCATCTGCCTGTGGTTATTGGGGCAAGTGTGTCAAGAGTGGAAGTTAGAGTTATGTTGTACTGTGTGGTGGCCATGTCAGGGCAAGTGACGGTGGTGAAGGGGGCAGAGAAGGTGTTGTAGCGCATTGGAAAGATGTTGTGGGGCAAGTGCTTGCAGGTTTCTGAGGGTTCTGGTGACTGTGGATGAAGAAGTGCAGAGTGGTGTGTTATAAAGGTCCTGCTTTTTCCAGAGCGCTGTTTACACAAAAAGATTAGAGCACAATGGGGACAATTAGCAAATTACAAAAGGTATATATAAATTCTAAGATAATAGAAATACAAGTACAAGTACAGTGCAGTACATTTATGAGACAAATGGGTCCGCAGACAGCTTGGTGAGGTTGGGGTGTGAAACTGAAATGGCAAAGATGAAAGTGGCAGTGAGTAAGGAAATAGGCAGGTACAATTGTAGGTGGCTGTTTGTTGTACCGCAGATAGTGTGTGTGAGCAACATTATACTGTAGGGTATGTAGTTGGTCACAGTTTTGACTCAGGAAGATAGCCTGGTAGAACAAGACAGGGAGTTCCATAGAGTAGGAGGAGCACAAGAAAAATCCTGAAGGAAGGAGAGGGAAGAGGTGACAAGAGGGGAGAAAAGAAGAAATATTAGCAGAGTGAAGAGGATGGTTGGGGTGCATTTTGAGACAAGGGCAGAGCTATAAGGGGGTGCTCCATTGTTATTGTTAAGAGCTTTATATGTGAGATTTCTGATTTAAAATGTATTCTGCAGGCTATGGGAAGACTAACAGAGAGGTGCTGCAGACAGTGAGTGTTGAGTATGATAGATGAGTCTGGTGAAGGCCTTCATAATGGATTGGTTATGGTTAGGCCAGAGAGAAATTAATTGCACTTGTCAAGGTGAGATATGATAAGAGAATGGATCAGAATTTAGTTTTTCTCTTGTGTAAGTTAGTGATGTATTTTAAAGATATTTTTAGGTGAAAATGGCAAAATTGTGTTATTGATGTTATGTGAGGAATGAAAGGAGGGCAAGGCCCAATAGACAATGAATCTGGGATATGGGAATTATGATGGCATGGTCAAAAATAAGAGATATTTAAATAGTGTAAGCTGTAATAAAGGGCAGGAATATTTGTAGCTCAGTCTTTGACATGTTGAGTTTGAGTTGACGGGTAGATATCCAGGAGTAAATGCTTAAGAGCCAGCTGGCAACATATGTTAGAAGAGAAAGTGATAGATCTGGCGCTGAGAGGTAGATTTGAGTGTCATCGGCATATAAATCATATTGAAATTCAAAAGATTTTATTAGGGTACCGATGTAGGATGTTTAGATGAAGAAGAGGAGGGGCCTAGGACTAGCGATGTAGCTAGGGGGGTGACACTTTTTGGGGACAGCACTTTGCATATTGAGAGATGGGGCAGGAGGTTCACATTGCATATTTAGACGGGTGGCAGTACCGGGTGGCAAAATGTGTAGCTACTCCACTGCCTAGGGCTGAACCTTGGAGTATGTCAACAGGGAGTGTTGAAGAAGAGGTGCCAGAGAAGGAAACACTAAATGTTCAGTCTTCTAGGTAAGATGTGAACCATGAGAGAGGTGTGTTACAGATTCCGAGAGAGTGGAGAGTTTGGATAAGAAGAGGGTTGTTAACTGTATCAAATTCAAAAGAGAGATCCAGGAGAATAAGAACAGAGAAGTGACCCTCTGACTTTCTGGTGAAGTCATTAGTGAGTTTTATGAGAGCTGTCTTTGTGGAGTATTGGGGTTGGAACCAGATTGGGGGTTAAGAAGGGAGTTGGTGCAAAGGAATTGGCATGGATAGTTGTCTATAAGTCTGTCAAGAAGTTTTGAACCTAGGAAATGTAGATAGAGCGATAGTTAGATACAGAACCTGATTCAGATGAGGGTTGTGGCATGTTTTAAAGATGATGGAAACTTCACAGTTTTTAGCGAGAGGTTAAATAGATGTGTGAGAGGTGGGATAAGTTTGGGAGATATGGTATGGATTAGCTGTGATGGAATAGGGTCAAGTGGGCACGTTGTATGGTGAGAGATTGATAGGAGACCAGAGAAGTCTATAGTAGATGAGGGATTGGGGAAGGGCAAAAGCTTGGTGTTGTCATTTTGTTAAGAGGAGGGTGGATTTAAGCCACAATCACTTCACATGTTATCAGTTTTATTTTTAAAGTGACTGTCAAAGTCTTCAGCAGTGAGACTGCAAGGGACAGTTGGTGGGGTGGCAAAGGAGAGTGTAGTAAACAAACATTTGGGGTTGGAGGAAATAATTGATATTAACAATGAAAAGTAGTGTTGTATGGCAAGATGAATGCATTTCTCTTATGTTTATTTGTTGAAAGAATATTATATGTTATGTGATTTATGACCTTTCTAAACAGAATCATGCTACATGATTTTGTCCCTTTTCTCAATCAGTAGAAGATGGGCTGGGAATGCTGTACCTTTGGCACTCATCGCGAACCCCCGCGCTGAGCGCATTTGACGCTGGCTCGCAATGAGTGCCTTTGGTGCTCATTGCAAACCTCTTCCCCTGTGTAGTTTATAGGCCTGGCGCTTGAGTGTTACTGCCTTGGGTTAAGTGTTAGTGGCTTGTATTAAGTGTTACTGGCTTTCGGTAAGTTACTGCTTAGGGCTATTTTATACATCCTTCGGGCTACTTTTACGGCCTTCGGGCTAGTTTTACGTTCTTGGGCCTCGTTTTCATCGTTTTGCGTTTTTTCTGCAGCCATTTTTTTCTCGCTTAGACGATTTTCGATTATGTAAAAACGGCAAATATGCATCAAATGAACCTGCAACCTGAATCACAGGCTCCCTGCCTCTCCCACTGTGGTGTGTGTGTAAGTTAATTTGAGGCATATTTGTTGTTTTTTTCATGTCTTTTCAGTTTCGTGGTTCGGCCGTTAAAGTCATAATTTTTTGAGGAGCACAGTGCATGTACGGGTTTTGGTCCTAAGTCATACGGGCCGTAAGTCCTGCGTGCCTCACCTGCTCGCTTTGCTAAGTTCCTTCGGCGCTCAATGCAGCCTAAGTAAGTCTTGCGTGCCTCAACTGTTCACCTCTCTCCCAGTGCAATGAGCCTAAGTCCTGCATGGTCGACGGCTCGCCTCGCTTTGCGAGGCTCGCAGCTGCAGCCCTATGGACCACAACAGCTTGACCAACATCGTAATGTGACGCACAATGACAGCTATATATGTGATGTTGTGGAACTTAATGAGTTACTCACAACTAGCTACAGTTAATATAACGTAACACATTTCATAGTGTTGATAGTACTGGCCTACAGCAGATGCCCATTTTTGCACATATGCCAATTTTTGTGTTTACTGTATTTTTTTCAAAGAAATATATGTTGTTTTGTGTGTGGGTAGAGTTGTTCATGTTCTATAGGTAAAAAGAGAGTGAGGGTTATTTATGTATCAGCCATAAAAGTTTGGGCAAAAATAATGATGTAGTTTACTAAGGATTCATATGTCTTAAAAAATAATCATTTTTTTCCTTTGTTTATTTATTTATTTATTTAGCAAAGAGTTTTAATCAGAAAGCTATGGGTGTTTATTCGTATTAGTGGTGGACATTGTTTGAATCTTGTTTGGTACAACCATAAAAAACATAAAACCCAATACTTTCTAACATGCATTAAAAATGGACTTAATAATATTAACATTTAAATGATACTAAGCAACTGTAGCTTGATTGGATATTCAATTACCTCTTGACCTTTTGAGCCAATCAGATCACACAGCTCAGAATTCTAAGTGTTAGTGAAAAAAATAGAAGAACTGTACCTTTCCAATAAGTCACATGAGTATAAACAACTTTTACAGTCACTATAATTAAAATGAAACATTTTTTAGAAAGTAAATTTACATAGAAAAACATTAATTTTGACCCCAATCTAAATGTGCAGCTTCTCTCATTCTTTTCAAAGTCTTTATATATGACTGACCATGATTAGGGCATTTTGTAAGTGTTTGACCGGTTTGTTAAGCATGTGTTATATGTAAATTATCACTAGGGAATTTGTTAAAGGACAACTGCACAATTAAAAAAGTGTGTATGTATAAATATATATATACTTACAGTATATACATAAAATAAATAGTATATTTGCGTTCAAATTTGAACGTCTAAAACACGTTAAAAAACTTGTTTCCTGATCATAATTCCAAGAAATACAGTCATTACACTGCACTCTGGGAACATGGGCAGGGACTTGCAAAAGTTCCCACAAAGTCTTTGCTCTTTAATCCAAATACCATTTCAAACATGGCTTATTCTAAGCATAGGCATGCTGTATTACACAGCTTTAAGCAAAGCCCAGTATGGTTTATAAACAAGCCAGGAAACCCACTCACAGACAGCACTGTTTTGAGGTTACTGTCTCTAATCAGTGTGGGGCCGGTTTCTCAGCTTGTGTATTTTGTGAGGAGGCAGTTTACCACAACAATCATTTAATTTATAGTGGGCAAAAAAGCCATTGAAGCCCTTCGCCGTAGATTAGTACAGTAAATTAAAAAGGGAATTCAGGGTTATCATGGATAATTAGAGAGACAGTATTGATCCAGAGAGAAATCCGATCGCCAGTATCTGGGGTCAGGAAGGAATTATTTATTTTTTTCCTTTGAGACGATTGGCTAAGTCTCACTTGGGGTTTTTTCTGTTTGCATTCCTCTGGATTAATTAATAATTTAAAAATAAAATAATTGATTAATAATGAGTTAACAACAAATTAATTAATATTTAATCCGCATAGTGCAGGTCAGAGGAGACCTTAAAAGGTTGAACTTGATGGACTGAAAGTCTTTTTTCAACTTTAATTACTATGGGCCTCATTCTATTAACGGACGTAAAATGGCCGCAAAGCTGTGATTCCTTGCGGCCATCTTCCGGCCCCCTGTAGAGCTACTGCTACCCTGCTATTCAAATGGACGGCGCCGCAAGGATATACCCCTTACGGCCGGCCGCACATCATGCAAATGTCCGCAAGCGTTTTTCCTGCGCCTGTAAATCTTATTTTCCGGCCGCAAAGTCAGAAAACTGTAAAAGCAAATATAAATTCAAGATGGCACTGTAAAGCTCCGTAAATGCTAGGCATCATAATGGGGGACATGAGGATTAATAGCAACACCCTCTCAAGCTTGCACATCGCCCAAATCCGATATATCATTTACAGTTTATTTTTCGGCCCGAAGTCCCACGGGCTCGTCCTTGTTAAAACCCGTACAGGTTCGGAGGTTGAGGGCCGCAAACAAAGCATTGTAGAAGCCAATATATATTCAATCCAGCACTGCAAAGCACTGTAAATGATGGGGAACATAATGGGGGGGCATGAGGATTAATAGCAAAACATTCTCAAGCTTGCACATCGCCAAATTCAATGATCAAGCCCGTAGTTCGTTTATTCAAGCCCGTAGCTCCTTATTCAAACCCGTGCGGGCTTGCATGATAGATAAAACACGAAGATTGAACATGAAGTTAAATATCTTTATTTGTGGATTTGAGAGTAGGGGAATGTTGAGCTATTAATTCTAAAACCAAACATCACTTTCACTTTTAATAAAAGTACAGGATGGCTTTTCTATGCTACGACTTGTAAGTAAGCCCTTTACGACCCGTGGGTCTAATTTACCCATTTACGGACTTGACGGAGGCTAAGCCCGCAGCCTTTGCGGGTCTGAGGTGCTCCAAGCCCTTGGGACTTTGTCCACGGACATTTTACATGAATTAAAATAAAAATTATTTTCAGATTTGAGTGTAGGGGAATGTTGTGCTATGAATGCTAACACCTCCAATCACTTTATCGTTTCATGAAAGTGCAGGATGGCTTTATTATGTGCTTAATTGGTGCTAGCGGGACCTTTTTGGTGCAAGTAAGCTGCGGCTCCGTTTTAGATAATTACGGCCATGACGAGAGGGTTTACATAGCAATTCAATAGAAACCGTGGCTTTCTTGCGGCCGAAACTCTTGCGGCCGTGTAAGATCAAAGGCTTTCCTGCTGCGCGTGCGGCCGCAAGGGATAAAAGGGCGCCGGCCGCAAGCCTGCCGGAGCCCTCGGCCGCAAAGGAATAGAATAGGCAAATAGCCTGCGGCCGGTCCTTGCGGCCACGCATCTCCTACGGCCGTTAACAGAATGAGGCCCTATGTAACTAAGTAACTATGTAACTATGTAAATAAATAGTACATTTGTGTTCACATTTGAATGTCTAAAACAAGTTAAAAAAAACTGTTTCCTGCTCAGAATTCCAACAAATTCAGCTATTACACTGAATTCTGAGAACCTTGAAAGGGAAATGCAAATGTGCCCACAAAGGATTCGCTCATTAAACCATATACCATTTCAAACATGGTTCCTTGTAAGCATTAAGCCAGGAAACCTACCCACAGACAGCACTGTTTCAAGGTTACTACCTCTACCCCTCCATCCACCAATAATTACCAAAGCACACCACTGTTACAGCTGCTAATATTCAGCCACATTAAATTCAAAGCTTATATGTGAGACCTGCAATGGCTGGAAGCTTGAAGAGTTGCGGATTTACGGTGCTATTAAATTAGAACGGGCTGCAAGCTACGAGCTAGGGACTCAAACCAGTAAACCCCTCATTGGCCATCGGATTTGCAGGCTTGAATGTAATCAATTAGCCAAACCTTAGTTTCGGGTTTAGATGGAGCCAATCGCAATTTAGATCATCATCATTACATCACTGAAAAAGGGGAGGTTAGATATCAAAGTCCTACCGGCTACAATTACGATTTGCGATCGGACCCACATAACAGAATAATGCAATAGTAATAAAGCCATAAATATGATATTCTATTACATGCGAATTACAATATATGTATTAACACATTGATTGCCGGGATCGACATAACCCAAATATTATCCAGGAAAAAAGATTTTTTTCTGGACCGGTTTGCAGGCTTGAGAATGTTGTGCTATTAATTCTAAGACCTAACATCACTTTCCCTCTTAATAACAGTACAGTAGTGTGTTTTTATTTGCAGTTGAAGTGCTACATATCGGACTTTACCCCCTGTAAAGGAACCCATCACTGTTTTACCCTGTTTTATGGTTATGGATAAAATATGATCACATTGCTATACTGTATGTATGTTGGTTTATGTTCTACAGAATATTTTGGCTCAGACTATTACAGCTACTAGGCTAATAGATAATCCTATTACAGAGACTCCTCATAAGATAAGGAAGTCTATTGTATAAAGTGTTTTCATTATGAGACATAAGAAGTATAATCTGATCAATGTCTGATTGTATCAAAGTAGCCAGGTAGCCTCAGGGAGGTGTGACCACACCTATTGTCTCTCTATGTGTATTGTGTGGCCAAATATGGGGCATGTGTATTGCCTGTGGAAAGAGATGTGTATATATATTTCTGCACAACAAAATAACGACAGTATTCTTTGACTCCCAATTGAGTGTCGTCCAATATGGGAGGTTGGGGCTGGTGAGACTGCAGTGCTTCTTGGATATTTTACCGTATACCAACGGAGATACTGGACTTCGTGTTCCAACTCCGTTACACCCCCCTTCCGGGTCCTCTCCAGCACTCGTTGTGCTTTGGCCTCCATCTGCGTGTCACGGGCTTGCTCGCGAGTGACTTTGTTGCAATTAAATAGCATGATTGGAATTGTAGCGGTTACAGGCTTAACAGATCAAAGGATTTACGGCCAGGAAGTATAACGTTGCTCATCCCTTTTAGGGCCTTGCTGCGTCTTAACCCACAAGTCGTCTGCGGGTTATTGAATCTTTCCGATGGCCACAATAACAACAGAATATACTGTAGATACAATGAATTAATACAGTACAATATAAAATGTAAAATCCCGGTTATCCGGCACCTAACTATCAAGCAACCGGCACTGGCATTAAGTCCTCATTTAAGAAAAACTCCTGCTAAACCGCCATAACCCGCACTGTTCGGCACTATTCATCAGTTCGAGACTGCAAAAAAAAAAACTTTTTTCTGAATGTTGTTCTGGGCCTAAATGGCCCAGTTTAGGTGCTAATGCATTTTTAAAGGCATTTTGAGGGGTTTAGGGGTCTTTTAGACCCTTTCTTTCAGGGACTCCCGATTAACCGGAAACTACACTTATCCAGCAATAGGGAGTCCCCATAGGTGCCGGATAAAGGGGAGTTTACTGTAGTAAACAAATAGTGTATTTTATTTTAGCAGCTGAGGCACGACATTGCAAGGCCAGTGGAATTTAGGCTGCAATGAGCGCCAAAGGCAGTAACACTTAACCCAAGCCAGTAACACTTAACCCAAGGCAGTAACACTCAAGCACAAGGCCTATAAAGTACACAGGGTAAGAGGCTTGCAATGAGCTCTGCAGGTGCTTATCGTGGGTCTGGTGAGGAGCAACGAAGGTGATCATTGCAAAGCAGGAAAGTTGCGGTTTAGAGGGCCCATAGCCTTGCATTGTGTGGCAAACAGCATTGCCAGGCTTACAATTTTATTCCTGTCATTTTTGATGGGCAAGTTGCTAGTTGATTAATAAAGGTGGCAACTGCACAAAGCTGGGCACTAAAACAGAAAGCAGAAAAAACTGGACACTAAAACACTTACCCCTTCTCTATCACTACATTGTGGTAGTGAAGCGGCTTGTGCATCGCAATAAAGCTGTGAACTAAAACATTTATGGTCATCCAAGATGGGCAGGTCATAGCAGAGAGGTCAGACAAATTGCAGTCCGCTGGAGCAGGAACTGGCAACCCACTACAGTATCTTTGCTAAGATGTGCCTGGTGTGCTGTATCCATGTGGTCACTGAGAGCTGGACATGACTGAAGGACTGAACAACAACAAAAACACTTACACGTAGGAGCCAGAACAATTCTGGGGGGGGGGGGGGATACAGTTCATTGTAAAATAGCTTATTTATACATACATACATACAAAAATAGAAACATCTGGGGCGGGGGGAATTTGTCCCCCCCTCCCCAGTTCCTATACCCATGCCTGCATTGCATAACAAAATACTGTATACGTCATATAATCAGTGAAATTCATTAAGCTGTACAAAAGCTACCAATTACATCACTGTTGCTGCGTTGTTAGTTTCTCAAAGGAAATAGACACTGGAGCCTTCAATATATTGCTTCACAGCCCTTGTGAAGCTTAGTTAATCTGGGTCAATGTATATTGTGTTCTTTTAAATAAAAGTGTATAGTGTGTAGCCTTGAAGAGTTTAGACACAAGTCCCCTAAGAGAGTGAAAAAATGGCCCCCGAAAAAAAAACAAGGCTCCAGACACCTACAACTTACCCAAGAAGGGATCCGAGATAAGCTCGGAAACCCGCATTAAACCCATGGGATCCCAGATAAGCTGGGAAACCTGCATTAACCCCACATTAACCCTCGCAGTGGGTGTTCCCGATCGCACGCGATCGGGACCCCTGCTGCAATGAAAATTCAAAATTCCCGCCTTACGGGTCCTTAAAGTGCCGTAAAGGTCCTTAAAGGACCCGTAATATGAACAAAAAAATTAACTCTATCACGCATGGGGCTCTATACAGAGCCCCATTAATCCCTAAAAAACCCTGTCACTTATGGGAGTCAATACAGCCCCCATTAGCTCTTAATTAACACTGTCACTCATGGGGGTCAATACAGACCCCCATAAGTACTTAGTTAACCCCGTCACTCATGGGGGTCAATACAGACCCCCATAAACCCATAATAAAACCATGTCACTCATGGGGGTCAATACAGACCCCCATAAGCACTTCATTAACTCCCTCACTCATGAGGGTCAATAGAGACACCCATAAACCCCTAATTAACCCTGTCCCTCATGGGGGTCAATACAGACCCCCATAATACATATGATTAACCCTGTCACTCATGGGGGTCAATACAGATCCCCATAGGCACCTAATTAACCCTATCACTCATGGGGGTCAATACAGACCCCCATAAACCTATAATTAACCCTGACACTCGTGGGGGTCAATACAGACCCCCTAAGCACTTAATTAATACGGTCACTCATGGGGGTCAATACAGACCCTCATAAACCCATAATTAACCCCGCCACTCATGGGGGTCAATACAGACCCCCATAAGCCCTTTATTAACCCTGTCACTCATGGGGGTCAATACAGACCCCCGTAAACCCATAATTAACCCTGTCATTCATGGGGGTCAATACAGACCCCCATAAACCCATAATCAACCCTGTCACTCATGGGGGTCAATACAGACCCCCATAAGCACTTCATTAACCCCCTCACTCATGGGGGTCAATACAGACACCCATAAACCCCTAATTAAACCTGTCACTCATGGGGGTCAATGCAGACTCCCATAAATCTATAATTAACACTGACACTCATGGGGATCAATACAGACCCCCATAAGCACTTAACTCTGTCACTCATGGGGGTCAATACAGACCCCCCATAAGCCCATAATTAACCCTGTCACTCATGGGGGTCAATACAAACCACCATAAGCACTTAATTAACACCGTCACTCATGGGGGTCAATACAGACCCCCATAAACCCATAATTAACCCTGTCACTCACGGGGGTCAATAAAGACCCCCATAAGTACTTAATTAACCCCGTCACTCATGGGGTCAATACAGACTCCCATAAACCCATAATAAAACCCTGTCACTCATGGGGGTCAATACAGACCCTTATAAGCACTTAATTACCCCGTCACTCATGAGGGTCAATACAGCCCCCCATAAGCACTTAATTAACCCTGTCACTTATGAGGGTCAATACAGACCCCCATAAGCCAATAAATAACCCTGTCACTCATGAGGATCAATAGAGACCCTTATAAGCCTCTATTTAACCCCATCAGTCCCATAAGGGTATATTATTACCCTTATGGGGCTGTTACAACCCAACATTAACCGCATAAGTGCCATGATGGTCCTCAAGGACCATCATAACACTAAGTATAAACACTACACTGCACTATACCTCCCAATAAAATATTAAATATCAACTAAACACCCTCTACACTAACCTATTAACACCTACACTACCTACCTACCCCGTAATAACCCCCGCACCACCACTCTAATTATAGAAAATTAAAAAAAACAATTCACCAAAAATAAGAAAAATCTACATTACAGAAAATTAAAAAAAAGCTAAGTCACAAAAAAAGGAACATTACAGAAAAAAAACATACATTACAATCCACCCCCCACTACAGAAAAATAAAAAAACATTACACACCTGAAAAGGAAAGACATATAATACATACAATACAATACAATACTAATTAAATAAAATGCAACACCCCCCAATCTATCTAATATACAATGCATGCTATCTATATAAAATACATCCCCCTATCTAACATACAATAAATGCTATCTCTATATAAAATACTCTAGTTCTAAGCTAACAGAAAATAATTAAGACCACTTACCTTTGCAGATGTCCCTTCAGATCAGCAACCTAGAGAAAAAATATAAATAAATGAGTGCAACACACAGAAAATAATATAAACATTATAAACATTCTAAATATTCTACTCACCTTTCCAGCATGTTCCCGTCCTTCTTCTTTTCTTCTTATCTGGCGCGGCCTCTGTTAAAAAAAAACATAACATTAGTACAAATACATAAACATAAAACAAAATAAAATAAACATAATCTACATTGTACTTACCACCCCACAATGTCTCCGGCCTCCTCCTCTTCTGCCCCGCCTTGGATCCGAGCTCTAAAAAAAAAATGTTATAAAATTATGCAGATCCGCACTTGCGGACCTCCCCGACACTAGTGAGCCTCCAAGAGCCTTTTCGGAAACGCTGTCTATCAAATTCAACCAAATTCCCACTCTGATTGGATACTGCACCTGTCAATCTTTATTTAAACCAATCACAAGGCGCAGATGCCTTCAGCCAATCACAATGGAATACACCCCCACAGGGTTATTGGCTGGAGGCATCTGCTCATTCTGATTGGTTGCACTGACAATAGCCAATCACAATGGCATACACCCCCACATACTGATTGGCCAAAGGCATTTGCGCCTTCTCATTGGCTGTTGTCACAGAGGGCTATTTGCAAAACCCAGGCCAAGTGGAAAGTTTGGATAACCGTGCTCACCGGCCCTTTGGGAAAGATTATAATGAACTGTAAACCATTGATGCAGCTAGCCACAGACCAAAAGTCAGGAGAAGATATGAGCTCCAAGACCATGACACATAGAAACCAGGCTATTAAACCAAATTGGGACCACACTCCATATTGTGTGCCCAAGCAAGTAGAGCTAGAGCACAGTGCACCGACAGTGGTCCAAGAAGTGGGAGAAATGAAGTCCCATGCCCAGACTGTTGTGCGAGGTTAGTGGGAGTACTGTACTAAGACTGGGGTGCAGGGGAAAATTGAGCACAGTGCCCTGGCCATGGTTCAACCCAAGAGGGCGGAGGCTGCAGAAGAGGCCCAAATCTCTGATGCCAGCCAGTAGATCCAGGTGGCAACTTACCTACTGTGATTATCTTTTGCTTTTGTTCCAAAGGAATACAACTATACTCCCGGCCTAATAGCCAGGGATGGGCACTTGCCAAGTATTGTGGGGTTTGTGCTGGGTTCACAACCAGAATTGTTTTCCCTCACGGAAGTTGTAGTTAGTTATCTGTGTGGATAAAAGCCTGGATGCTGCATCTGAAAGGGAGTACTAACTGTCATGACTGACTTATGGGGTCCAGGATGGGGGATCCCTGAACCACACCAGCAAGGGCATGTATGGCCCAAGATCTAACTGCCACCGCCCTGAACTCATGGACTATTTTGTTATGACTGTAATAATAATTGTTTATAATGTTTAGTGTTCAGAATGTGGTAAGAATATGATAAGATCTGACACTATTAGAGGGTGCAGTGCAATTTTCCCCAGTATAACATTTTGTGTCATGGCCTGGACTTGAAGGGGTTAACCCTGATGGAATGTGCAGTCCTGTTAGAGTGTCATAGGAAATTAAACAAAATTGGGAGTTTTCTGTTTCAGGTGGGGGGGGGGGGGGAGCCTAGCTAAGTTTGGGCAGATGCTTTGTCTCTGTGCTCAGTAATAAAAGCTATAGTTAGTATTGCTTTCAGGGGATGCAAAACATATCAGATCAGATATACCCCCAGGAAAGAATATCAGGGGAGGAAGGCGTGGGGAGGTGGGTCTTTTGGGATTGTGTTCAAGATATTTGGAAATGCAAGAATGATTAAACAGACAGTCTTCTATGTACTAAAAAACAGTGTGCTCTGATTTCTCTTTCTCTCCCTGAATGATGCTAGGATCTGATCTGAAATGCTGGGGTTGAGATGAATATAAAGTCACAACCTGCAGATTGCTCCTATAAGCTACAGTAGGAGAATTAGGGGTGTATCTCGGTTGTGACAATGATTTTATCAGGGTGGAAGCAATTAGCTCATTTGATTTGAAAGGCTCTATCAAACCTTTTAAATTGAATTTAACATTGAATAATACTATTTTAAATCATTACATTAATTAATGCATAATTAAAACAACTAGCCCTCTTGCTAATGCTTTAAAGTGGTTTTAATATTTCTTATATGATATTTTTCTCCACTTGCCAATACTTGGAGATTGTTATGAGAAAGAGATCCATCGGTATTTACATATTATTTCAAATTCAAGACAAGAATATCCAACCACATTGTATCTTGTGTTCCTCTTTCCTGTATATGACATGCAATATAAGCAGCGTCTTTTCATAATTTGGCAGCGTAATTATACATTTTTGATCCCAGTTTAATTTATTGCTTGATTAGGTTTGGAAAAACTAAAGATAAATCTCAGTGCAAAGCAGGGAACCCTTACATTAATTAGGGCAAACATAGAAAGTGCTGGCAGTTTGTAAGTAAGGTGGCGATGAAGACAAATGAGGTAGGTAGGAGGGAGGTGGGCACATAAGGAAAAGAGGGAAATAAATTCTTACAGCTGATAATGGAATTGTAGTCATTTTTTTCAATATTTTCTTTTGTATAATTAAACCTGGAAAAGGGCAAAATGTATTAAAAAAAAAGTAAAAAACAAACAAAATCAAAACCACTATTACAGTTTTAGCTTTTATATGCAATTATTCTTTATTGTTTCTGGGCTGCCCCTGACAGACTTTTTCAGGAGTTTTGAATTAGTCCAATTGTAACCTCTGGCAATTTAAGCTGCCACATTAGCATTGTGCATTTAAAAGCTTTGTCTGTATTCTATCTCATCTCACCTCATGAAGCTGATCAACAGAAACCAAAATGGTAGACAACACTGCAACATAATTTAATATATAAGGTAAAACAATTAGGCTGTATTAATATTCTTAATATGCCCTTTTCAAATACTGTTCTTCCGAAGATATAGAATAGAATATATTAAATATTGGATTATAGTGGTCCCTTAACAGGAATTTCCCCTAAATGTCCCTTATCATGGTTATTTCATACTGCTACTCCACTCCCAGTTCAGTCAATGTTGGAGATCAATTGTTATTGGGATAAATTGAGATTCACATTCTCGAGGAGCAAGTGGAGTAGGAAGTTGGGTGGAGCAAGTGTTTGAGCACATGATTGAAAGGAGTTTATAACATTTTAAAAGGAATAAAATAAGGTATTTGCAACTGGTTGTCATTTCTAGATATAAATTGAATTGATAGATGTAGCTTTAATGTTGTTATTTTTAGGCTGGGTTTAATTTTCAAGAGCCACCTGGCTTTGTCTCTCATGCTGCATCATTGATTACCAATGTAGCTAGAGATTAGCAGGAAGATCATGCACAGTTGATTGAAACTGAATGATCACATATGGTTTCAAACTTTCAAGTCAACTGGACATATGCTTGATGCTAATCCCCCCTGCTCTAAGAGTTAACTAATGATACCAAGACCAGTTGAAAAGCCAGGAAGGAAGTTCTTGAAAAGTACTTTCTGCCTAAAAATAGCAATATTCAAAGTTTTTTAAGAATATCAATCAATTACAAATATCCATATTTATACAAAAAGTTGTTATTTCTACCATAACAAGAACCAATGTAGTTCAAGAACAATGGCATGTTTGTGAACTTAGCAATTTAACAACACTGTGGAAGCCATGACCATAAAAACATTTTAGAGAAAATCTGAAGTTTGAAGACTTTGTGTACAGAAAATTCTCTATTGCTGGTCTCATGGCTTATTTATAGTTGGAGCATGGAAATGTTTTTTTATCATCTATCAGTGGAGGAAGGGGTTGATGATGAGCTGAGGGGGATTTCTTATGTAATTTCTTAATAAGTTAGACGCCCACTCCCTTACTAAGAAATAGACTGTTGGAAATGTAAATGCTCCTCTTCTTCTTTTTTTTTTTTTTTTTTTGAAGATGCACTGGGTAATCAAAAAAAACAAAATCAAAATGATGTGCCAGTGCCAGAAGTGCTGTGCCATCAGCCTGGGAGACCACTGCTACTAACCTCCCAGGCCCTTTGTGCCTTAGGGATACCTCTCTCAAAGGCCTCTCTTCAGCATAATTGCTTTGGATTGCATGTGGGGTGCACAAAGGCTGGGTGCTGGCATCAAATCTGGGACACCCAGTGCAGGATCTACCTTTTTTGAGCCCCTGCCAGTGTATGCGCAAGGTATGCACGCACCTATTTTTCCATCTGTGCATGTACATCTCTATCTTGCTGTGTGAGCAAATCTCAGACATTTCCCCGTAACATATATTTTAACAACATTGTTTCTCATACACACACTGAGCTATTACTTGTTTATTAAATGCATTTGATGGTAGGTCATATCATATTATTTATGTTTTTCTGTGGGAGCACAGCGAGCACATGTTGCACAAACACATATCATGATCACTGGTATTGCAAATAAAAATTGAGTAATTATGAGAGTTAAAGGGCTGCTGCACAATGAAAACAGAAATAAGTAATCAACAAAAAAGGCATACAGCTAGGTTTTAATTCGATAAAATACATTTTGATGCCTCTACTGGGAAAACATATACAGTGGCTTAGCTAGAGCTTTTTCTACCCGGGGATCTTCCTGTGTTTGATGCCCCCCGTGTGGTGCTAATATATATATATATATATATATATATATATATATATATCAAATTAGAAAGTGGGCAGGCATTGCAAAACATTACATGGAAACCCACTCGGGAATAACACAAGAAGGTGACACATAGAATAGAGAGAGGACTGGACAGGATCAAAACTATCCACAGAAAAACATAAGGGCTTCCCTCCTAAGAGGACCAAAAAGAGGGTGAGACAAAAAAGCCTGTACACCTCATTACCAGTACTAAACTGGGAATGGTGACAGACAGTATATAAAGGACAGTAAGGGGTAAAGAGGAGAGGACCCACAACAAAGGACAAAACACGGCATAATACGACAACAAACACAAAGAAAACTGGGCTAAATACCAGGGTCAGCATGGTTACACAACTCCTCAAGCTGACCCTGGTATTTAGCCCAGTTTTCTTTGTGTTTTCTGTCATATTATGCCATTGTCTGTCCTTTGTTTTGGGTTCTCTTCTCTTTGCCCCTTACTGTCCTTTATGTACTGTCTGTCACCTCTCCCAGTTTGGTACTGGTAATGAAGAGTTTCCTTCACATTTCCCTTCTCTCTAATATCTCTCCATTTCTCTCCTCTTCCCTTCTGTCCTTTTCTCTCTCCTCTCCCCTCCTTCTCTTTCCCTCCTTCTCTCTCTTCTTTCCATCTCTCTCTCTCTCACTCATTCTCTCTCTTCTTCTCTCTCTCTCCCTCCTTCACTCTCTCTCATTTTCTCTCTCTCCTTCCTTTACTCTCTCTCCTCTTTCTTTCTCCTCTCTCACATTTTCTCTCTCTCTCCCTCCTCTCACTCCTTTTCTCTCTCTCTCTCCCTCATTATCTCTCTCCTTCCAACTCTCCCTCCTTCATCCTCTCTCCCTCTTTCCCTTTCTCCCTCCTTCCCTCCCTCTCCTTCACTCTCTCTCTCCCTCTCCTTCTTCTCTCTCTCTCTTTTTTACATTTTCCTTCTCTCTCTACTTCTCTCTTCTTTTCTCTCTATTTGCCTCCTTTTCTCTCTCTCCTTCTCTATTCTTTTCTCTCTGTCTCCATCTCTCCCCCCTCATTCTCTCTCTTTCATATGCTTCCTTTTTTCCTCCTTTCTTTCTCTCTCCTTCTCTTTCTCCCTCCTTCCCTCTCTCTCCTTCAAACTTTCCTTCTCACTCTCCATCTATCCCTCCTTCCCTCTCTCATTTTCTCTCTCCCTCTTTCTCTCTCTATCTCCTTCACACTCTCCTTCTCTCTCTCTCCTTCCTCTTTCTACTTCTCTCTTCTTTTCTCTCTCTCTCCTTTACGCTCGCCCTCCTTCCCTCTCTGTCTTCCCTTCTTTTTCTCTCTCATTCTCTCTCTCTCCTTCACTCTCTCTGTCCTTCTTTCTTCCTCTCCTTCTCTCTCTCTCTCCTTCACACTCTACTTTTCTCTCTCACTTTGCCTCTCTCTCCTTCACATTCTCTATCTCCTTCTCTTTCTCTCTTCTTCACACTCTAATTCTCTCTCTCTCTTTCCTTCACACCTCCCTTCTCTCTACTATCTCTCCTTTTCTCTTCTCTTTTGTCTTTTTCTCTCTCCTCTCCCCTCCTTCTCTTTCCCTCCTTCTCTCTCTTCTCTCCATCTCTCCCTCATTTTCTCTTTCCTTCCTTCACTCTCTCTCCTCTTTATTTCTCCTCTCTCACCTTTTCTCTCTCTCTCCCTCCTCTCCCTCCTTTTCTCTCTCTCTCCCTCATTATCTCTCTCCTTCACACTCTCCCTCCTTCACCCTCTTTCCCCTTCTCCCTCCTTCCCTTCCTCTCCTTCACTCCCTCTCTCCCTCTCCTTTTTCTCTCTCTCTCTCCTTTCCATTTTTCTTCTCTCTCTACTTCTCTCTTCTTTTCTCTCTATTTGCCTCATTTTCTCTCTCTCCTTCTCTCTATTCTTTTCTCTCTGTCTCCATCTCTCCCCCCTCATTCTCTCTTTCATATGCTTCCTTTTTTTCTCTTTACTTTCTTTCTTTCTTCCTTTCTCTCTCCTTCCCTTTCTCCCTCCTTCCCTCTCTCTCCTTCACACTTTCCATCTCACTCTCCCTCTCTCCCTCCTTCACTCTCTCCTTTTCTGTCTCTCCCTACTTCTCTTTCTCTCTCATTCATACTCACCTTTTCTGTGTCTCTCTATCTCCTTCCTTCATGCTCTCTCCTCCCCCTCCTTCCCTCTCTCATTTTCTCTCACTCCCTCTTTCTCTCTCTATCTCCTTCACACTCTCCATATCTCTCTCTCTCCTTCCTCTTTCTACTTCTCTCTTTTCTTTTCTCTCTCTCTCCTTCACACTCGCCCTCCTTCCCTCTCTGTCTTCCCTTCTTTTTCTCTCTCATTCTCTCTCTCTCCTTCACTCTCTCTGTCCTTCTTTCTTCCTCTCCTTCTCTCTCTCTCCTTCACATATTCCTTCTCTATCTCCCTCTCTCCTTCCTTCACTCCCTCCTACTCTCTCTCTCATTCACTCGCCTTTTCTCTCTTTCTCTCTTTCCATCATGCTTTTCTCTGCCTCATTCGCTATCTCTCTCCTTCCTTCACGCACTCTCTCCTTCTTTCTCTCTCCTCTCGTTTTCTATCATTCACACTCTCCTTCTTTTGCTCCTTTTTCTCTCTCCTTCACACTCTCTCAAGCTTCACACTCTCTCTCCCTCCTTCACGCTCTCTCCTTTTCTCTCTCTCTCCCTCCTTCACTCTCTCTCCCTCCTTCTCTCTCTTTCACACTCTTCCTCCTTTCCTCTCTCTTTCTCTCCTCTTCTCTCTCTCTCTCTCTCCTTCACACTCTTTCTCTCCTTCTCTTTCTCCCTCCATCCCTCTCTCTGCTTTTCTCTCTCTATATCCCTCCTTCACTCTATCCTTTTCCCTCTCTCTCCTTCCTTCACTCTCTTCTTCTTTCTCTCTCTCTCCTCTCTGCCTCTCCTTCTCTCTATCTCTCATTCACTCTCCTCCCTCTCCTTTTCTCTCTTCCTCTCCTCTGTCCCTCGTTCTCTCTGTCGCTCATTCACACTCCTTCTCTCTCTCATCCACACCCGCATCTCTCTCCCTTTTTCTCTGTCTCTCCTTCACACTGTCTCACTTTCCTTCACACTCTGCATTTCTCTTTCAATTCTGTCTCTCTCTCCTTCTCTGTCTCCCCCCCCCCCCCCCATTTGTCTCACCCCTCTCTCTGCCCTGTCTCTTACCTACAAGCTGCTCCTCATGTCTCGAGTGTGGTAGCTCCTCCTCCACCCGGCTCCTCCTCTCCCTTGCAGGAACCCATGCAGGCAGAGCAGGACAGCAGGAGACAGAGAGTGACAGGGGAGAACAAGAAGCTGGTGAGGTGGCCTTGGTAAAAGGGACAGGCAGGTGTGGGCACTTTTGCCGCCCCCAGAGAATGGGCCACCCGGGGCACCATTACCTACACCACTGTATATATACTGTATATATATATATATATACTAGCGACTTGTCCGTCAATTATGGCAATAAAATTTGAAGCCATGGTAATGCTGTTTGCCACCGAATGTGAGGTTATGGCCCCTCTGAGCAGCTACGATGCTTATCGCGAGCCGAGCGCTGAGCGCCTTTGGCGCTCATCGCGTGGCTCACAATGAGCGCCTTTGGTGCTCATTGCGAGCCACAACTTGCTAACCTTTGGTGCTCATTGCAAGCCTCTCCCCCTGTGTACTTTATATTCCTCACACTTGAGCACCCTCTGCGCTCATTGCAAGCCACTCTCCTTGTGTTACTACCTCTCGTTAAGTGTCACTGGCTTTGATGAAGTGTTACTGTCTTTGATTAAGTGTTACTGACTTGAGTTAGATGTTACTGCCTTGTATTAAGTGTTACTGTTTTGCTTTAAGGGCTTGTATTTACGTCCTTCGGCCTCGTTTTCGGTTTATGTAATTTTTTTCGGGCGACATTTTCTTCTTGCTTCAGCGATTTTCCATTGTAAAAGCCAAAATATGCCTCAAATTAACTTGCAGCCTCATTTACAGGCTCCCTGACACTCACCCTGAGCTGTTTGCGAGTGTGTAAGTAAATTTGAGGCATATTTGTGTGTTTTTGCAGTTTGGCAGCTCGGCAGTGAAATGCATATTTTTTCGTGGCATAATTTTGCGGGTGTAGCTAAGTTGCGGTGAGCCCCTTCTGCGCTCTTTTTATCTCAGTACCGCGGGTCTCGGGATGACTGCCTGTGGCCCTCATTAAGTGTTACTGGCTTGAGTTAAATGTTACTGCCTTGTATTAAGTGTTACTGTTTTGAGTTAAGTCTTAGTGCTTAGGGCTGGTATTTACGTCCTTTTCCGTCCTCCGGCTGCACTTTACGTCCCTCAGCCTCTTTTTCGCTTTGCTTAATTTTTTTCGTCCGCCATTTTTTTTCTTGCTTAAGCGATTTTCGATCATAATAAAAGCCAAAATATGCCTCAAATTAACTTGCAATCTCACTCACAGGCTCCATGGCACTCCCCCTGAGCTGTGTGT
The DNA here is from genome assembly GCA_027410445.1 of Discoglossus pictus. Taxonomy (NCBI): domain Eukaryota; kingdom Metazoa; phylum Chordata; class Amphibia; order Anura; family Alytidae; genus Discoglossus; species Discoglossus pictus. The sequence goes on from CM050168.1 coordinate 67,926,049, forward strand.
GAGTGTGTAAGTAAATTTGAGGCATACAGTGCCTTGCAAAAGTATTCACCCCGCCTTGACATTTTACCTATTTTGTTAAATTACAGCCTTAAATTCAATGTATTGTTAATCTAAATTGTATGTGATGGATCAGAACACAATAGTCTAAGTTGGTGAAGTGAAATTATAAAAATATATACATAAAACTATTTTTTAGAAATAGAAAACAGAAAATTGGCATGTGCTTATGTATTCCCATAAAAAGCTCTGGTTCAAACACTTACCTTCCTAAGTCACATAATTAGTGATATGATGTCCACCTATGTGCAATCTAAGTGTCACATGATCTGTCATTACATATACACGCCTTTTTTGAAAGGCCCCAGAGGCTGCAACACCTAAGCAAGAGGCACCACTAACCAAACACTGCCATGAAGACCAAGGAACTCTCCAAACAAGTAACGGACACTGTTGTTGAGAAGTACAAGTCAGGGTTAGGTTATAAAAAAATATCCAAATCTTTGATGATCCCTAGGAGCACCATCAAATCTATCATAACCAAATAGAAAGAACATGGCACAACAGCAAAACTGGCCAAGAGAGGGACGCCCACTAAAACTCAGGGACCAGGCAAGAAGGGCATTAATCCAAGAGGCAGCACTGAGACCTAAGTTAACCCTAGAGGAGCTGCAGAGTTCCACAGCAGAGACTGGAGTATCTGTACATAGGACGACAATAAGCCGTACGCTCCATAGAGTTGGGCTTTATGGCAGAATGGCCAGAAGAAAGCCATTGTTTTCAGCAAAAAACAAAATGGCACGTTTTGAGTTTGCGAAAAGGCATGTGGGAGACTCCCAAAATGTATGGAGAAAGGTGCTCTGGTCTGATGAGGCTAAAATTGAACTTTTCGGCCATCAAAGAAAACGCTATGTCTGGCGCAAACCGAACACATTACATCACCCAAAGAACACCATCCTCACAGTGAAACATGGGGGTGGCAGCATCATGCTGAGGGGATGTTTTTCAGCAGCCGGGACTGGGAAACTGGTCAGACTTGAGGGAAAGATGGATGGTGCTAAATACAGGGATATTCTTGAGCAAAACCTGTACCACTCTGTGAGTGATTTGAGGCTAGGACTGAGATTCACCTTCCAGCAGGACAATGATCCCAAACACACTGCTAAAGCAACACTTGAATGGTTTAAGGGGTAACATGTAAATGTTTTGGAATGGCCTAGTCAAAGCCCAGACCTCAATCGAATAGAAAATCTGTGGTCAGACTTAAAGATTGCTGTTCACAAGTTCAAAACCATCCAACTTGAAGGAGCTGGAGCAGTTTTGCAAGGAGGAATGGGCAAAAATCCCAGTGGTAAAATGTGTCAAGCCCATGGAGACCTATCCAAAGTGACTTGGAGCTTTGATTGACGCAAAATGTGGAATCAAATAAATATGTACATATTTACATATTTAGGTCCCCTCTAATACTGTATATGTACACATATTCAGCCATGGTCCTGTGCAATACATATTTAGGTCCCCTCCGATCCTATATATGTACACATATTCAGCCAGTTTCTCCTATAATCATATTAATGTATAAAAATTAAGGGAGGGTCACCTGGAATTATCATAGTATTACAGTATATAAATATTTAGTCAGTGCTTCCTACAAACAAACACATATTCAGCCAAGGTCTCTTATAGACAAATACAGGACATAAGCCATGGACCATTATTATATAAATATTCAACCTCAATTTCAAATATATTAATGTATACATATTCAGCCATGTTCACCTATAATCATATGAATGTATATATATTTAACTGCATATTTGGCTAGGGTCACCAATAATCATAATACAAACACATAAATATTTAACAACAGTATCAACTATAATTAATCAAATGTACACATATCAGATACATAAATAAATATGAACCCAGGAATACCATAATCATACAGTATTAATAGCCATTTAGGCAAAAAAACATTTTAGTGAAAAAGCATTATACTGTATAAGTTGACTTACTACTTCTGTTCAACTGGTGCAGTTCCTGTCCTTTCTCTACACTCTGCAGGAAACGTAGGGGAAGAAACAGTGGATCAGTGAGATCTCTATACTGTACTCTAGTTTCAGCTGTGAACTGCAGCATTTCATTTTGAACCCCAAAAAAGTATTTTAGGGAGTTTTAAGCTGCTTAGTTTGCCTAATGCATAATCTGGCCATGAGGACACCCCACAGATCAAAAGATCTGGGCCAGTGAGCCAAAAAGTGCTTGAATGCATTAAATTCCTCCATTAGGCCCCAGAAATGAACGCAACCCATCCCTCTGGCTACAGGACCAAGTGTTTCCCTGTGCCCACATCCCTTTGGGGCTCATTCCATACCGCTCCAGGCAGCTACTACCAAGGTACTACACTTAATCTCAGCCAAAAGAGCCATATTTTTTTTGAAGATTCATGGGGCCATGCTAATTGAACAGTGCCCACTTTCATGCCAAAATCGTGCTTGTACCATTCCCTAGCTGTGAGGCCAGGAATGTCTTCACCCCCCAGTACTCCAAACCCCTGCCCCCCCCAAGGGTTAGAGGACCCTTTGGTGTCCTCCCCAAGGCCCCTCCAGAAGGTGAAAGGTGACAAGGGTTGAGAGGACTGTTTGTTCCCTGAGGAGAGGGACTCTTCATCTTTGCCTTCCGGCTGATGTCTAATTCCTGCATAATCCATCCTATGCTATGCTTTAAAGCGGTGTAATGCAGCTGGCATATGCTTTAAAGGAACCATGTTTAAAAGTGTATTGGATTAAAGAGTGAAATCTTTATGGGCTCATTTGTATGTCCCTGCTCAGGTTCCCAAAATGCAGTGCAATAACTGGATTTCTTGGAATTCTGAGCAGGAAATAGATTTTTTTAACTTATTTTAGACGTTCAAATGTAAACACAAATGTACTGTTTATTTATTATATATTTTTTCCCTTATGAAAACTAGCTTTATGTCATTCTTTGGTAGACTCCAACTTTTTAAACATATTTATTTTTCAATGTACAGAGGTTCGGTGTCCCATTAACCACTGAAATGGAGATATGTTCTTTCACTTCTTATATTATCTCTTCTTTATGTAAGGATAATAATGCTCTGTTTGTTTGTGATGAATCTCGTCCTAGAGCATTAGCGCAGAACCTGATGTGTTCCCATATGATCGGTACGCGCAGTCTGGCCCTGCTGTTCCATCTTCTGTTTCCTGCGCTCCTCTCCGTGCTTCTAATGAGCCATTAATGGGCTGCCAATTACAGATGCAAATGAGAGATTTCAGTGAGAGGAATATTACTGTACCTGGAGGCAAAACACACAGCATTAACATTCAAAAATATAAATCATTTTTATTTAAATAATTGTCTTTCTTCCATTAGCAACCGTTTGAGGTCCTGGAGATTTCTTGCAGAAAACAAATTTAGACAAAATGTGCTCCTTTTATAGTGATTATTCCCAAACAATTCATTAAAGACTGTGAACATTATGTGGTTTTTGATTTATCAACAGCGAGTATTTCACACTTTACCCTTAGCTATAACGACCTTCGACTAAAATAGAATGGTCAATTGAAGCTTCTCTACAACTCTTCATAGTCAGATTACACTATGTCTATCACTTTGCACAATGAACATTGTTTTAATTGAAAGCTAATGTACAAATGTTAAAGGAGTGTGGAATTCAGCAATGTTGTTCAATGCTAGGAGTCCTCAAACTGGGGGTATGCACCAATATAGGGGTGCTTGAGAGCTTCAACTGTGGACCCTGAGAAAATACTGTAATTGAAGAAAATGAGCCAACATTATTACATTATTAGTAGAAATGTGGAGAAGGGAGAGAGAGAAAATGACAAGTGGGACATTAAAGAGAGAGTAGGATGTAGCAGAAAGAAAAACTTAAAAAGACTGGGGTTCACCAAAATGCCTATTAATAAGGGCAGGGAATGGTACAACTTATGTCATGTATGACCAAACATGTTGCTCACCAATGCTTTACCTTATCACAGGTACACAGTAAAAATATCCGCACAAAAAACTCTTTCCCACTTTAAAGATACCAAAAATTGTTCATACAGACTGAAGCCATATGGTTAGTTACAATTCAAGAAGAAGATTTTTGCCTATTTGTCATATTTTTTAAGCAGTGGGCAATGATACATTGGTCAAAATTCACTAAGCTTTACAAACGGGTATGCTTAAAATAGAAACAAGTTGGGGAAAACCAAAAAGACCCATCCAGTCTGCCTATCTAATGGTTTGACTTAATTAAACATCTGGATAGCTAAGTGTTATCCCATGCATGTTTACATTAATTAGCTGTGTCTGACTAAAGGCTGTTACAATTTCTCTAAAGTAGTACTTTCTCGCATTACCCTAATTCTTCCTTCTTCCACCTTGAAATCATGACCTGTTTTTGCACCCACTTTTTCTTGAAACACTTCTCTCTTGAACATTATTTAATCCTTTGATGTATTTGAAGATTTATATCATACCTTTCTCCTCCTCTCTGTCCCCTAATCTATACATATTCAGGTCATTAAGACTTTCTTGAATGTTAGCTTTTAGACTATGCACCATTATAGTCAACTTTCTTTGAGTTGTTTCTAATCTGTTAATATCTTTTTGAATTTACAGTCTCCAACACTGGACAAACTATTCTAAGTGAGGTCTGACAAGGGAACTTGAGACTTTGGGCCTCATTCTATTAACAACCGTAAAATGGCCGCAAAGCTGCGATTCCTTGCGGCCATCTTACGGCCGCGTATAGAGCTACTGCTACCCTGCTATTCAAATGGATGGCGCCGTAAGCGGTCGCACATCATGCAAACGGCCGCAAGCGTTTCTCCCGCGCCCGTAAATCTTGTTTTCCGGCCGCAAAGTCAGGAAACTGTAAATGCAAATATAAATTCAAGATAGCACTGTAAAGCTCTGTAAATGCTAGGCATCATAATGGGGGACATGAGGAATAATAGCAACACCCTCTCAAGCTTGCACATCGCCCAAATCCGATATTTAATTTACGGTTTATTTTCTGTCTCAAAGTCGTGTGGGCTCGTCCTTGTTAAAACCTGTACGGGTTCCGAGGTTGAAGGCCGCAAACTCAAAGCATTGTAGAAGCCAATATATATTCAATCCAGCACTGCAAAACACTCTAAATGATGGGGAACATATTGGATTAATAGCAAAACATTCTCAAGCTTGCACATCGCCAAATTGTACTTTGATTTTAAAATCCGTCCAAGTCCCACAGACTTCAATGACCAAGCCCGTAGCTCGTTATTCAAGCCCGTGAACATAAAGTTAAATTTCTTTATTTGCAGATTTGAGAGTAGGGGAATGTTGAGCTATTAATTCTAAGACCAAATATCACTTTCACTTTTAATAAAAGTACAGGATGGCTTTTCTTTGCTACGACTTGTAAGTAAGCCCTTTACGACCCGTAAGTCTATTTTCCCCATTTACGAACTTGACGGAGGCTAATCCCGCAGCCTTTGCAGGTCTGATGTGCTCCAAGCCCGTGGGACTTTGTACACAGACATTTTACATGAATTAAACTAAAAATGATTTTCAGATTTGAGTGTAGGGGAATGTTGTGCTATGAATGCTAACACCTCCAATCCCTTTAACGTCTCATCAAAGTGCAGGATGGCTTTATTATGTGCTTAATTGGTGCTCGCGGGACCTTTTTGGTGCAAGTAAGGTGCGGTTCGGTTTTAGCTAATTACGACCTTGATGAGAGGGTTTACGTAGCATTTGAATAGCAACCGTGGCTTTCTTGCAGCCGAAACTCTTGCGGCCGTGTAAGATCAAAGGCTTTCCTGCTGCGCGTTCGGCCCGCAAGGGATAATAGGGCGCCGTCCGCAAGCCTGCCGGAGCCCTCAGCCACAAGGGAATAGAATAACTGTGGTGGGAATTAGTCAAATAGTATAAATATATATATATATATATATATATACAATGTGACTAAATAAATATGAATATATATATATATATATATATATATATATATATATATTTTTTTTTCATATCTGTGTTTATATCTGTGTGTTATATTTGCACCCTGCTCACGGGGTCTTTGCACATATAAGTGCCCAAAACTTTGTAGCAGACACAGAGCTGTGTGATATATAGACAGCGTCCTCATGATTTATCTATCTAAAACTGTGTTCCTTATTAACATTTTCATTTGTTTGGCATCCTAGAGAGAAGTTGGACTTGACTTTCATCCTATGTGGGATCACAGAGGTTTCTGCTGCGCTCACTGCCGCCGTGGCCAGAGATACTGCAAACGAGTCTGTGAGCCCCTACTTGGCTTCTACCCCTATCCCTATTGCTACGGGTCTGGCCGTGTGATCTGCAGGGTCATCATGCCTTGCAACTGGTGGGTGGCTCGGATGTTGGGTCGAGTGTAAAACAGTTTATTGACATTTGTGAAAACATTTGAATATTTACATAGCTTTGAATTCTCAAAAGAGTTAAAAAAATAATTTTGCTTTTGCAAGGTTGTGTAATGTTACCCATTTTTTACTCACTTGTATACTACATTCTTTTTTATATATTACCAGTAATCACTATGTAAAAGCGATTACACATTCTTCTTTTTTTCAATGTGTTATCCGTAAAACTTTCTAATATATTTTACTATGTACAATAAATCTATCCTGTACCTTTGTAGAAATATTCACAGAGCAGTGTGTATATCACGCATTGAATATGAATTCAATGCCTTTCAGCAGTAATTTACAGCTCTGCCTTTTGACTCTCTGTCAAATTAAAAAAAGACAAATTTACCATATTTCATGATTATCGCATATATACAGTAAATATGAGCTTAAATTTCCCATCTTATTTAAAGCAGAAATGAATGCAGCAAAAGTTGCAGGCAAGATACATTGAAGTATGCTCAGCCAAAAAAGGGCTACTGTAATGCTCCAACTATCATTAATGTTAAGTAGTAAGTAGTAAAGTAACATTATAATTTTATTATGATTACTTACTTTGCAAATAGTTGCTTTACCTCTTTTTAAGCTGGAGTTCTCCCCTGTAGGTGATTTTTTTTTGAAAGAGTGGGTTACCACTTACATGCAATGGCTTCATTGCTGCACAGTGCAGCATAATCACAATAAATGTTTGGACTTTTTCTCTATGCATCTATAAAAGGCTACCATATTGGATTGGTTCCTTCTTCCCATCCCTAAAAGAGTGTCAATGTACTCAAATAATCGGATTCCTATTCCTCCAATTAGTCATGTGTTGCAGGTGTTAATGCAGGAATTAAGCCATAAAACAACATGGTCCTAGAGGAAGCCATTGACAGTGCTGTGTGCATTAGAAATCCACAGCTTGTTTCCCACCCACTCACATTCTCAAGGGTAAAATGAGGGAGGGCAACTTGGCAGCCACCTAAAGTTGAGCAGAGGAAAATGAAATAGACTAATAATTCATAACTTTATGTAATTAGCCTAATTTGGCTATAATTTTGTCAGATGCAATTTATACATTGTAATAACCCCAACAGTGTCCTTAAAAATAATCAAAGCTTTAACATTACAGTGAACCTTTAACAATGACTGATAATTGCCCTAGGTAGCACCAAGAATGTATTGTATTTTTGTATTTCTGAGTAAGATGGTGCACTGTATGAATTAAAAATGGCTAATTGCTGAGAATCTCTACACGGTAGAAAAATATCCCCCCCCCCCCCCCCCCCAAGGTCTAAAGTCACTATGCTTTGTGAATTAAGACCCTTGGGGGAAACCACTAAGCTCAATTGTATCTCATAATTTATTATGTACTATTTCCTATGGGGAAAATCAGCCCATATTACATTATCTCAACATTCTCTCCTTATCTCAGGTAAGAAAGTTCTTAGTAACTCACTTCCAGAAATAATATACTTGGGGAACTTGCTAACTATCCAAGATTAACTAATAGTTATATCAACGTTATGTATACTAGCTAGATATATGCAATCAGTTCATAAATACTTGAGAAATGATAAGACGAGGAAGGAATTATGAGATTATTCATCACACAGTATGTACCTAGTCACTGTTATGAATGACTAAATGCTATTTTTCATTTGTTTTCATTAAATATTTTCTGAATAATCTTCTTTTTGAACTATTCCTTGTCTCAGACTTGAGATGCAGAAAATAGCATATGATTATCTGTTTCTGGCTTTAACTGAAAGGGCCACCGTATAAGTCATACAACAGGGATTTATTTGTTTAATAACTGAGTAGCAATAGGATTTGAAGAGCAAAATGGCAGTGTTATTTTTATAACTTTAAACAATTCTCTCCCAGGTGGTGGGAGAGAATCTGTCCAGTAGGTCCTGATAGGAATCATTGTCTGCCTCCTTCTCAGCTGTGGCAACTGAAGAAAACTTAGAACAGCTTCCAAGTTAGATTCTCTCATCCCTGTATACCTAAAGGTGGTGTAAAGCAGCCATTTTGCCAGACCCAGAAATAATACAATTCACATGTAAGATTTAAAGGTTACATTGATTTAATGTTACCCAAATACTTTTTATTGCACTACCACTACAGGGACCCTTTAAAGGACAGCCATAATCAAGTTTTTTTCTATCTGTTCCTTTTAATTACTAAACTTGCCAAAATTCTAAATGTTTTTAGAAATTAAAACAAACAAACATATCCTATCAACTTTTATTTTTTAAAACCAAGTAATTCTTTATTACAAGTATTCATTTTCTTTTGTTTTGGCCTACTTTCTCAGGATGGTGTGTTCTTGTAAATGAATAAGCGTCCCATTACTGCTTTTGATGAAGCCAGTTGTAGATGCCAAATTACCATTGTGTAGTAAAGTTTCCATGCATTCATAATCTCCACCCAGCTCAGGCAATTGATCAACAGAAACCAAAATGGTAGATCCAAAAGTAGCATAATTATATTTAAAAATACTATATTTTATTTTACATTTTAAAATCATTTTGCATATGTTTTTACAATGTAAGCAAAATGTTCATGTTACTAGAGCTTTCAGAATTTGAAATGTACCCTCTTCCCCCACATGTACAAAAGCATGCAATTATAACTGAAAGGCCGGCTTCTATAATAGATATACGTGTCCCGATCACACACACAACACTCAACAAGTACCATGGATATCTCCGGGGACTATCATAATCATCAATATTTATTTTCCCTCTATCTTTATGACTCTTTCCAATGGTCTTATTCAATTTTTCAAACCTATACATTGTTTCACTGTACATTAAATGACCAACCTTTTAACCATTTAATACCTGAGATTTCATCTGGACCCCTGAGTCTCTGTGTCAGTTCTAGTTCTGCTAAAATAAATAGACTTATTTAGCATTTTAGAATACTATACAATATTTGTTTCCATTTGCCCAAGTGAAGCTTTAATGCCCTAATATATAACTCATCGGGAGAGTTTTTATACATGAAATTGCATTTTTCTATGTTTCTGATGCAATCAGTTCTGTATTATCGCTCCCCTTGATGACAGTATCCAGCTAGCTACCAGAAATTGAATAATCTGCTCCTGGCTGTTTATTGGGTGCCCGTGCCAAGAAAGCATCTCATTTCCACTGCTAATACCATGGCTCACTACTCAACATGCAAATGCTTAGAGAAACCATTAGCTTTTATGTAGTAAGCAACATTAAATTAGTACCTTAGTAACACTGTGCATATGAGTAATTTGTAAACCAATATAAAAAGGTACATTCGTTTTGAAATTCATGATTTCATTATAGCAACAAGAAGATGAAAAAAAAGCCTAGAGGTACCAACAAAACACGGAGCATGACCTGGAAAATTGTACAAAAAACTGTGATTGTACAGGAGATAATTATATGCAAGAAAGAGTCTACTTGTTTGGGTGTTGTATCTAAGAATATGCAGTAATTATGTGGTCAAATATGAAATGGTATAAAAAGCATCATCCAACCGGCATCCACACATTTAACATTTTGTATAAGTGGTGAGAAATTACACAAATATGTTTTTCAATTGACCTAGATCTACAGAAAGTATCCAGGGCTTCCCCCCAAAAACTAAAAGTTGGTGTATTGCACAACAAGAGTGGGGTATACTTTAATCCTATTCCAAGCACTTCTATCTGGTGGAGAGTTGAGGTCACCTTAGATGGAATTGCCAACAATAACAGAAGTCAAGCAAACCCTTCAAGTCTAATATTGTAGCTTATTTCTACCCCAGGAAGAGTGGGGTTTCCAGGGGCATAGATCCAGTGAACAAACAGCTTGAATCTTGAGAACTATAAAAGTCTGGGAAATCATAGCCTAGGAGACTGGCACCAGTACCTAGCAGGAGGTCAGGGTATTGGGAAATGTTTTAACTGTGCAATATTTCTTAACAGCAATTAGTGAATACATATGTATTAGAAGTGACATATAACACCTGGACTGGAAATTCAGTCATTCATAATGTGATTTCTGGAGACTGGTATTTTTGTTGGCTAAGAAAGACACGCTCTATGTTGAGATCCCAATTGACACAATCCTAAAAAATAATTGCCTCATTGCTGTGATTTGGGCCTCAATCAGAAACTAAACGTCTCCAATACATTCTTGTAAGATACTACATCACCAAGTAGTAATTCAAGGAATCTGAATTTGTTTCATGTGTTGAAACAAATTAAAACTATAAACTCTATCTTCACATTATAAAAATTAAGAAATAGGGTTAATGAAAAAATCTATTCAAAAATGTGATGGCAATTTATGTGAAAAAACTGCCTGTAGCTGAGCAAACCATTGGCTAACATGGCTTTGGCTACTCCAAAAGTTAAGAAATACTATAGTGTTATTTTTGAATTTCTCAGTAGTTGAACAGTTTTATGTTATTTATTGGTCAAGCATATGTCCTTGGGGATGTTCCATTAGGGCTATTTTTTCTTTGGTTATTTTACAGGAGCTTTTCCATCTTGCCACTATATTGCCTTTGTTTTGTGTTTTATTTATTTATTATATTCTACTTAATATATAAATAGCTAAATATAACTGTTTTAAATTTTGTATTTAACTGTGATATTTCCTTTGTACTCCTTGAACTCTAAACTCACCTGACATGTTACAAGTGTTCTGTTACATCCAAGAGTTTGTATTTATAAGTGTGCCTGGTTAAATGATTGCAAAAGCAAATCTGTGTTATCAAGTATTAAGTCACACGTCAGCAAATTGCATTGTTGCTTATCACACCTATTCCAGCTGCAAACTCACACAAGCTGATAGGATTTCCAGGTACGGAAGGCACGTTAAGCTGTAACAGCATTTTATTAATCAAACCCTATATATCTATTTAAATAGAAAGATCGTCTGATTTCAGCCTCCGTGAATAATAAACAACTAGAAATGTTATGTAGACATTAAATGTAAAAAAGCAACTCATGATTTTTCTTGAAAAAATCCCCTCTCTGCTTTTAAATTGGTAAACTGTAATTACAACTTCAATTTTACTAATGTTATGATACATATTTAAACTTTAATGAGGCCTTAAAGAAGTAAGGCAGTTATTAAAGAACTAAATCAGTCAGTGGGACAGTGCCTCGAACAGGCTGTTTGGTATACAGTATTCTATATTTCTCAGCTCAGTTTTGCTAACATATATTTATATATCAGTTTAATTGGATATAAAATCGTATGAGTGTAGATAAGGAATCAGTGTTCTTTCCTGCAATTGTTTGGCTAAGTAATACTAAACGGTTCCTGGTTTTTGGTAGGTTGCTTAAAGGACCACTTAATTCAGGACAATTTGGTCCACATCACAGCAAAAATCTTTTTTTAAATGTGTAAATTTTTCACTGAGATATTTATAAAGTAAAAGCTTTGCTTCACTGACTGCCCTCTGCCAGACCACAGCTACAGCTATGTGTAGTGAATTTAAAAAAAAAGAGTTAACCCTTACCAAATGCATCTGTACAGAGCATGGAATGCTGGAATCACCTAACCAAGTGCAGCCCTGAGTTCAGGGAAAACCGTTATCAATCACTGTCCTCACCTCATGGCTCAGGTTTCTGTCATTAATCATGCAACAGTCAGTATGCACGATAGAATGTTCATAAACAGACTTAAAACATTTAGCTGTTATTAGTGTAATTAAAGTATATATATATATATATATATATATATATATATATATATATATATATATATCATTTTGACATACAATGTTATGCTCTTTTACACTGAAGAGCACTTACAGTAAGGTAAATGGCCCTTTAACTTGCCCTGTGGAGTATCAAGCCAGTACGATCCAGACTAAAAGGAAATTGCAGCAATCAACTAGATTCATTAAGCGTTTTGAGAATAACTAAGGGGCTTGTGACCAACATTATAATTTATGAAGTCTAGTATATAGTGTATAATTTTACAAGACTGGAAGCGGCTATTTCTTTCTGTATGATCTGTGGGCATGGGGATTGGAAGGGCCTACATGTTCATATTTCATCCTTCAGAGGCATCTTGAAGCCCAAGGTAGGAGTGATACAATCTTGAAGGCCAAGATGATGCATATACATAGATTTAAAACTGAAAATAGGTTCTTTCTCAATAAGCCATTACAGACCCAATCATGACCCAAGCTATGTAATCTTGAGATCGCTCCACGCCTGAATGAAGTATTGTGTCTGGAGTGGCACCACCCAGACTGCAGGGTTATCTAAACTGGCATGCCAAAACTTTAGTATGATAGTGGGTGGTGACTAGTAAGTGTGTATGTACACGGCAAGCACCTCGGGTTACAGTCATTTGTCATTTGGTGAGAGAGACAATCTTTTCACATACATTATGCTTAAAAATTTCACATTTCAAGCTTGGTTATCTAACACTTCAACTCAAAATCTTTATTAACAACCAACTTCAATTGTTTATTTATATATGTACTTATCATTTCTGCTATGACACTTTTTTTGTGCAGATACATAAATTCCTTCCAGCGTCTCCTCACATGTATGTTTTATAGTTTGCTAATAGAGAGATGAATTGCATGTAAAGAATAAATGATTATGAAATGGCCTTACACCACTGCTGGAGGGGCTTGATGCAGAGAGCAATATTTGATTATACCAATGACAATAATATTGTTTGGGATGTTGTGGTCTAAGACAGCCACTTAAGTAGCAGTGCTCATCCCATGTGTACTGCTCATTCCTAATGGTGTTATCCAAGTCATGGGACCTCAGGACAAACTAATATTGCAAACCTCATTGTGTTGCAAGACTACAAATATAGGTCTGACCAGGTCACTGATTATTGGTATGTTATTTTGTTTTGTGTGTGAGGGGGGTTGTTTATGTGTGTGTGTGTGTGTGAGGGGGGGTGGGGGGTGGGGGGGGGTGTTATTCCATCTCTGTGCCCTTTTGCAGGGAAATTCCATACAAGAAATGGATATTGGAGAGCCTTTAATGTTCTTTTTCTCCTGATTGGATCAATCAGTCATAGGGGTGGGAGTTCATTTTCCCGACTTATTTAAACATTAGCTTGTAAGATGGGGTGGGTTCATATGATATTTGTTTGTGATACAAAGAATCTACAATAATAATAATCAAAGATTACACCAGGGAGATACGCCAAGCAGAGGAAAGGCTTGTAATGATGCATGAGAAGAAATTTATTTATGACAACTGAGATAAATAGAATTAACAATGTCTTAAAAATATATATTCTAATAATTAAATATATAATACATCATGTAACCCATCACCTCCTCCATATAGTAGTTTTTTTTTATTTTCCTGTCCATTAAATAAGGAAAAAGAAAAGAAAAAACAGCACTTACTCATTAGTGGATACTCGGGGGGTGCAGCCATGTCTGCGTGCTCTGTTCCTAACAGTTCCAATACCCATTTGACTTGCAATATAGTTGTTGAACTGGATCATGGTTATACTTTTCTACATAACCAATTAAACATAACATGTTCATTATTGAGGTATGTAGCAAAGTCCAAAGTAGTCTCACTGCTATTATCCAACATGGCCATGCAAGGTGCTATTTACATTATTGTGCTGGATAGTCTACTTCATTTTTCCCTTTTGGATATAATTACAATATAATCACACACTCTTTGCCAATAATAATGTCTAAAATATACTGCTTATTTTATTCTGCTCTGTTTGTCTTACTACTGTACAGGTTATTGAGCAAGTTTGCCCTTTTTTCATCCAACATTCCTCTTATCCAACAGCTTTCAGGTCCCATCAAAGACTATAAAAACTCAATATCAACTCTCCTACCCTACAACTTTCACACACTAACACACAATCTAAAACACAATTTAACTATGCTCCTTACAGAGCTTCAGGTGGTATCCATATGTATATTATGCAACAATAAATGATATTATTGTAAAACTCAACTAATAAGGGCTCAGTCATTATCTTGCTGCTTTTGTCTCCCTTTTGGGCAAGTGTTTTTGTACTGAATAAAATCTAAAATCTTCTCCAGCCCAGTTAAGCACAAATGAACGTACTGAATGAGAAATTAATTGGATATTCAAAGAATGCATAATTCAATTTATTTAGAAAAACAGAATAAAGGTGTGTCAGAGAAAAGTATAGGGAGGAATCAATTATCAATTGTCTGGATTAATTATCTGAACCACACTTGGGATTCATAGGAGGCAGAGCAAGAGCACTGTGTGCATGGAAAGGACACTGGTTAATTAAGTTTGGATATAAAGTTGTCTAAAGCAATATACCAGAATAAAAACACTATGTTAACTCGCCATTGAAATTATATGCTTTTTCTTTCAGCTTCAAGAGTCAATTTAGTCCAAAAAATTTCATATATTAATCATACTTTAAACATAATAGAATAATTTTGTATGAAAAATAAGTGTTCTGTTGTGAAGATAAATTACATTAAAGTGAGACAATATATAAAGGACCACTGAAGTGTCATATTTATAGTATGATATAATGAAGAACATGGACTTTATATAATAGAAATTGTTTTTACAAAGTTTAAAATAAATACAGATTTTCATTTTTGATTCATTTGATTTTGGTTTTAATAGGCAAGTGTTACCTTAAAGGCATATCCACGTTTTCTGGGTTATTAAATGTTTGCATTCTTATAAGCAGCACATTTCATAAAACATTTTATGTTTTATTAATATCTAAAAATTGCTCTAATGATTATTTTGACAACCCCATGGGTGTCTACACAGGAACCTGATCCCCCACCCCAATTAGCACATTTCATAAAACATTTTATTTTTTATTAATATCTAAAAATCCCTCTAATGATTATTTTGACACCACCATGGGTGTCTACACAGGAACCTAATCACCAACCCAATCAGCAATTAGTGCATTAGGGGACTAATTTTAACCCATTATTCATCTGTCTTCCTCAGCCAATAGGAGATCAGTGATGTCAGCCCCCAAGTCACTGCTGAGATATGACCCATCCTGCTGCTTACTTTCTGTGCTGTGTGCTTTAATTCTGTCATAGCACCTTCTAACATGGACCACACTACATATCCCATGCTGCTTTGCAGCACAAACAGGAACCCCAGCATTTTATTCAAATGTTTCAGTTGCCTCTGCTTGCTCCTGATTGGCCAAAACAAATTATGAATTTTATGCTAATTTAGCTTGGGTTTGGAGCGGGTGTTAAACCTAATTCTCAACTGTCAGAAACTCCAAGACATTTTGTTAACTTCAAGGTAAGTGTTTAAATGTTTATTTTGGTATGCAAAAACATTAAGTGTTTTCATACACTATTAATTCTCCTCTATCAGATGCGCTTATAACCCAGGAAACTTAACTTTGCCTTTAACAAAAGATGCTTATATGGAAGAGTTCACTTATTGAAGTTCAAACAGAAGTATAAAAGTTTTAGCACTTGTGTTGTATTGCTACATGACCTCTGTTTGTTATATCTCTTGAACTGCTAAGGACACAAAACATAAAGGTAACTGTCACGGCTTAGAACTCAGCTGCAGTTAATCTTTTAAGTGTTATCACATATAATAGTTGTCAAACTGCAAGTTATCGTCATGCTTACGGACCCCGCTTTGCGAACTGTTGACGCATAGAAGTCTTCCGCGCTGGGAGCACTTAGACGATGAGCGGCAAAGGCGCTCATTATCCTGCGAGCCTCGTGAAGCGATCAGTTAAGGCATTGAAACACGCAGGACATAGACTGAAATGAGAGCCGAAGGCGCTCCTGCTAGCCTTGCAAAGCGAGGCGAGTCGTTGAGGCATTGAAACACGCAGAACTTAGCCTGCAAGCAGTTGAGGAATGCGGGAAAACAAAAATCCAACTTCAGAATCTCGGGGTCAAAAAAATAGACCTTGCAAAAATACGACTTTAACAGCCGAACCACGGAAAACAAAAAACACTCACACACAGCACGGTGGGATGCCAAGATGCCTGGGAGTGAGATTGCATGCGAATTTAAGAGGAATTTGCTGAGTTCTGGCACTCAAAAAAGCGAGAGAAAAAATGGTGGCCGAAATAAATGAAAACGAGGCTTAAGGAAACCGAGGCGTGCAAATCACCACCAGGCACGTACGAGTTAGCCAGGAACGTAGAAGATAGAAAATATACCATTACAACGGAGGCAAAATGCTTGTGAGCCAAGTAACACATAGAAAAAAGATGCCATTTTACAACACTAACTTGCAAATAATAACATTACGATTCTAAAATGGAGAGATTGTTAGCTCTTCAGGATATTGATTGCTGCATATTACATATAAATAGGTAAAATATATTCATTTATTAATTCACTGTACTAAAAAATATATATACACTGAACTTATATATCTGTCTTCACGATGAGCGCCGAAGGTGATCGTTGCAAAGGAGGAAACTTGAAGTACACGAGGGGAGAGGCTCGCAATGAGCTCCAAAGGTGCTCAGAGGAGCAAAAGCCTCACATTGTGTGGCAAACAGCATTGCCATGGCTTCAAATGTTTTGACGGGGAATTCGCTAGTGTATGATACAAACAATAATGATTTTAGGAGGAACTTGCCTTTAATAATGGAATACATTTTGCTTTGTTCCCATTATGATCCGACAACTTAGAGAAACAGCAGGAATTGTGGATTCAGATAAGATCTCTTTTCAATTCTGTAGAAAACTGCCTCTCTAAATAGCATCATAACAACAGAAATAAATGGAAGAGCAAAGCACAGTAGGATGAACACCATACTCAAGCTACAGATAAACTAGCAGTCCAGGATGGAAGTACCCATGCGACAAGCAGAATCAGCTGAATTTAAGATTTTCCCCCAGAATTATGTCATTCTCATGGTTTACATTGCTGCTAATGATGCAACCTTTTCCATTTTTTATATATGGTGTTTTGAATAACCAGATTTTGGACCAACACTGCAGGGTTGCATTTTATTTTCTGGGCTGCTTCTTGCAACTACTGTTCTCATGACCCAAGCCTGATCCATTTTGGCTTATAATAAATAACTGACACAAAACCGATTGATTGGGAGAAAACACGGGCCACAGCTTTATTGTAAATAACCAATTTAAATAACTTAGAACTTGCATATTAACATATTCCAACTATAGGGGGAGGAGCCCAGCCACGGACAGTAACCTCACGCCTTGGGCCCTGCCCAAAGCCCCCAATGCTTATTTTAAGCACGCCCTGTGAGGTAGGGCCACGCCCACTTAGGCCGGTGGGCCGGGCAACTCACCTCCCGCAAAACATATACACAATATCTCAGAAAATTGCTACTTCTCAAGAAAACTTTCACTTCTCCTTTTCTTCCCCTTTTTTTTTTTTTTTTAAACAATATCATACATAACCATTCCAACTTTACCAATATAATTAGGGTGGGAGGGATTTTCCACGGAGACTGCGCCAAACTGACTCCCGGCGCGCGAATGCGGCGGAAGCCCCGCCCCCCGCCGCTCCTGATTGGCTGGTGTGCCTGCAGGCTCCGCTGGGTCACGAGATGCTGCGAGCTGACCCAGGGAGCCTGTGCAGCCTCCGCGTCGGCATGACCCAAGCATGATCCATTTTGGCTTATAATAAATAACTGACACAAAACCGATTGATTGGGAGAAAACACGGGCCACAGCTTTATTGTAAATAACCAATTTACATAACTTAGAACTTGCATATATTATGCATATTAACATATTCCAACTATGGGGGGAGGAGCCCGGCCTCAGACAGTAACCTCACGCCTTGGGCCCTGCCCAAAGCCCCCAATGCTTATTTTAAGCACGCCCTGTGAGGTAGGGCCACGCCCACTTAGGCCAGTGGGCCGGGCAACTCACCTCCCGCCACAGTGCAAGCGAGGGACTCCTCCTGAGCCTGCGATCCCCCCTGCTGTTAATTAAAGCCAAGGCCCGAACCGCACTCTCCCTAAACTCTAAAGTGACCAACTCCAGCCCCATCTCGGTAAGATGAACCTTATCCGAACTGAAAAAATCATCCGCACCGGCCGGTTCGAATTCTTTGTATCTGATGGCGATGAAACCTAGCTTGCGAATAAAACTAGACAGCTGCTGGTTAATCTTCTGCCGTGCCTTATCTAGCCCGACGGGGTCACGCGCATTCCGCCAAGATCTTCTCTTTATCATTTCAGACCATATCAGGAATGTCCCCGGGAACTTCTTGGTCCAGTTCTCCACGTCTCTTTTCATCACCTTCAGCATTCTGCGCATGGGAACTGCCCCTAAATCATTATCGCCGGCATGTATTATAATTATTGTGGGTTGACCATACCGCTGACTGCAGGTGTTCAATAATTCATCCAATTGGGCCCACCGAAGGCCCCGAACCCCGAACCACCGTACGTGTAAGTCCGTAATGGGGAAACCCAGTTGTGTCCTTCCTTCGATAACTGCAGCCAACCTGTGGGCCCAGTATACGTACGAGTGGCCCACGATCCACAGTTGCTTCTGACCGCCTGGAAGCAGAAAGCAACAGACGTTAGATTACAGCCCCGGGTCTTATGTAAGACCGAAAACTTTCTGATTCCCATCTACCAATACGCTTGACTGCCGCATCAGGTAAGCCTAATCTAGCTGCATCGGTCGCAGCCCCTATTCTGAACGAGTGAGTTCCGAACTCCGACCCCTTTAAGCCCAGGCTGTGTAGTGCAACTTTTAGCATCCGTTCAAACTGATACCGGGATAACGCCGTCCCATCGGCATGAACCAAAAGTGAACACTGTCCCACCGGTCGCTTACCAAGGTACTCCACCATACACCCGTAGGGACAACACTCTGTGCCTACTTGGTATAACACCACCTCCTTTCCTTTTCCCTGCTGGTCGGTCTTCCAGAGCCATATCACCACCATGCCTTCCCTGAGGCAGGTATCCACCACCTGGAGGCCCCCTGAACCCTGTCTGCTGCTCGCAACCAACTCCCCTATTCGGAATGCTCCGAAGAACGCCAGGGAAAAAGCAGTACGGAAAAGCAGAGATTCAAAAGGGGTCCTACATTTAACTCCCAACACCTGCGCCATTCGCAGTAACAATGCAAAGGTGATCGGCCGCCTAGTGTCTGGCCTGCGATCCCCGTTAAACATGCCGCGCACCACCTTGCGCACTATAAATTCCTTCGTAAGGTCCTTCTGCCCCGCCAGCTTAAACATAAAAGCCAGGGCAGTGACCTGTCTATCTACTACTGCTTTATTTTCGCCTTCTTCAGCACACCGCAGCAGAAACCATAGCAGTATCCCTAGGGTCTTATCCTCTGATGTGGACCCCCCTGCCGCTTTTACTAAGACGTTCCATTTGGCCCATACGCGTTTATACGCTGCCCATGTTGCCGGGGCGACAGACTGTCTAACGAGTCTCGTCGCCTGGCTGCTCCAAGCTCCCAGATCTCCTCGGGAATGGCCTCCCCCAGCATGTTGGCCTGGGGGGCCAGAGCCCTGAATCGCTCCTCCTGAAACCGAGAAAGGGCGTCAGCAATGCCATTCTCCACTTTTGCTACTTGCCTCGCTTGAAACCATATGTTCTGGCGCAGGCAACACAGCACTAAGTGCCGGAGTAGTCTTACTACCGGCACGGACGCTGCCGTGAGGTTGTTCACCGCTTGAACAACCCCCCTACTTTCCGTATGGAACAGGACACGCTGGTCCCTGAACTCTGAACCCCATAAGTGTACCGCTACTACCATGTGGAAAAGTTCGAGGAATGTCAGGTTCTTTGTGAGACCTGCCACCTCCCATTCACCCGGCCATGGTGCAGCGCACCATTTTCCTTGAAAAAAGGCACCGCATCCCACTCCTACGCCGGTAAAAAGCTTTAGGTCAGTGCTATTAGTACGCCTTTTCTGGATGATCTCAGAACCATTGAACTCAGCCAGAAATACCGACCATACCCGTGCGTCGTCCCGCATGGCCTGTGACGCTCTTATGAAATGATGAGGCTTACTAACACCCACCGTAGCAAGCGACAATCTCCTACAGAATACCCTTCCCATGGGGATAATCCTACAAGCAAACTTTCCGTGGGGCCCTCAGTTTTGTTATGGGCCAGTGGCACCCCAAAATCCCTACAGATTTTGGTGAATACTGTCACTACCTACAATGATGATGGAGTATAGAGGATCCTAGCCCTCTTATCTCCTGTAGGTTTTAGACCTAAGATTTGGGTGACTCAGACCAATGGACCTTCTTTGCGGATACAAGAGCATAAGTCCCAGCTTAAGGTAGTGTGCCTGGGAAAAACCTGGCATGGAGTCAGAAACGATCTCCTATTCCAGCATGTGCCCTTGGGTCAATAATACACCTGCACACAAAGTCTTGATGAAAATTATGAACAACTTCTTTATTTTTACACAAGTATTTAAACAACTCACAACAACAGTACAGGGAGTGGCTACCCCTTTGTCCAACCCTTATCTTCCTCTTGGCCAATGGGGTAATCTCCAGAGTAACTTGATTACCTCTAGCCAATGGACTAGAGGTAAGCTCTGGGAACTTCCAGACCCCTCCCCTGGGCCGCCCACTAGGTGTGGCTAACAGAGTCATTTGGGCGCTGGCAGTCAACAGAGACACATCTCTTTGCTATGGCCCAGGCCCCTGGATCTGGGCTAGGGAGACCCCAGAGGCCCCCTGGATAGATGGTGCCCCTATGTCTGTTGGGACCCTATTGTTCCTGACTTAAGTATGTGTACTTAAAGGATTAACCTTGGTGGCCAGCTGGGGTCCTTCTCCTGTTGCAAGATGTATGTGGCAATGTATCCAGCATGACTACCCCATACTATCATATACATATGTGTACATATTCCACACACTGTCAGTCTATTTAAGTACAAGCGTAAAAGCGCACCCCACATAAAACCACCTAATGTCCTCATAGTATATGGGATTGGGGCAGGGTTTCCACATCAATCCATCTCATGCATTATGATGACTTTTATTGATGGTGATGGGAACCCTGCTCATTTCCTTAGACAATAATCATAATAATATAACAGTATAACAGTATAACAGTATAACAGGGTGTCTGGGAGCCCCAAACCTTTTGTTCCTCCCCATGGCAACAGCATGTGGAAGACCACCCAGCCCAAAATGGCCACCGCTGCCAGTCACAAAATGGCCCCAGCATAGTTCACACCAAATCCAATATGGCCACTGGCTGATTCATGACAAATACTTCTAACATAAACCGACAGGTGTCCTGCCCAGCTGGACCAACGAACAGAAAATCGTCCAGGTAATGCGTTATGCTCCTGTACCCGGATTCTTTGCATGCAACCCATTGCAAGAATGAACTGAACGCCTCGAAATATGCACATGATATGGAGCACCCCATAGGTAAACAAAGGTCAATAAAATATTTTCCATCGACTCGGCAACCGAGGAGCCTGTGGCTCGTTGGATGCAGCGGTAATAGTCTAAAGGCAGCTTCTATATCAACTTTTGCCATGAGCACGCCCGCGCCGCCCCCCCTGACCATGTCAGTGGCCCGGTCAAACAATTCATAAGACACTGCTGATTCCTCTCTTGCAATGCCGTCATTTACTGACCCGCCCCTCGGGTAAGACAGATGCTGGATCAATCTCAATTTTTCAGCCTCCTTCTTGGGAACGACGCCTAGGGGGGAAACAACAAGATCTCTAATGGGGGGGGGGAATGAATGGCCCAGCCATCCTTCCCAGTTGTACCTCATTGAGAACCTTAGTTTCTGCTACCCCTGGAAATTCTCGCACAGAACGTAAGTTGGGGGCCATGGACCCTCGCACCTCTGTTGTGCACGGGATACGAAAACCCTCCTGGAAACCCAATTCAAGGAGGCGACCCGCCGCACTGTTGTCCGCCGACCTACCGTAGCGCCTTAGCCATGGCAGCATGCCGGGGAGGTGTATGGGCGTCTTGCCCTTTGGCAGCGGGCTCCGCCCTGTTGTCCTTTGGCCTAGCACATCTGGCCAGAGGGTTGGAGCACACGTGCTTGAACCTGCAGTTGGGCGCCCATTTACATACCCCTTCGTTGTAGGCAAAACAGGACTTGGCACCTGCGGCCGAGTTGGCGGTGGGACTCCTGACCCCACCACCCCCGGCCCGAAAGGGCGGCATGGCACGCATGGGTGTCATAATATTAAGCCAGTGTGCTACTGCTTTATCGCTCCATGCCATGGCTGGCCTAGATGCCAGATACTGGCGAAATTCTTCATCGTACCGCCACCATGCTGTACCCCCGTACACCTTGTGGGCGTTTCAGATCTCGTCTATGTACACGAACAGCCCCGGGCATTGTTCCGGGTGGCGCTCGCATAGAACGCAAGCCATGATAGAAAACGCCTGAAGCCACGTATCGAAGGTTCTAGGCAACCTCCTGTAAGAACCCTCCCGTGTGCTCCTTTCACTTGGATCCAAATGCCTAGACATGGGCAGCAGGGAAAACAATTCAACAAACTCCCTCCTATAAATTTTTTCTTTGACATCCTGGGGCAGATGTGCTCCCAAGTTGTCCAGCGCGCATAAGACTATCGGTCTCATGGCTGCGTCTGAGGCTACTACCTTGCTCGCCTGCTGCCCCGGACCACCCACAGTGACCGGGGGGGTAGCGCCCCTGGCTCTATATTGCCTACGTTACTGGGCTGCTCTTCCCAGGCCCCTGTGGCTAGCCCGCCTAACCACATACCCATTTCCTGCTCACCAACCGCAATGTTATGTGTGGCTAAGAGGGCCTTAAGGGACCCCAAAAATCCCCTTTTAGTGTATGGCAGTATGCATTTATCAGCTTCCTCCACTCCACCAACTGCCTCACCTGCTTCCGGGAGCCTCGGAGTAGATACGGCCAACGGGGTGTCCCGACGTCTTTCCTGACGCCCTGGGGATTCAGACCGTCTGGCCCTCCGCGGGCTCCGTCCTCTTTCTGATCCGCAGGCACAGCTGCATCGGCAGGATCTCCTGCTCCTGGATCTGGATCGCCGTTCAGACCTGTGGGTGCAAGAGGAACAGTCACTAGCTCTCCGTGACCTGCATGCCTGTGCCCATACCGCTTGTTCCTCCCCTGAGGACTAGTCCTGGTCACCTAAGCTTGCGCGGCTAGAATGCGCTAGTACCGCGGGCTCTTCACTTTGTACCAATATCCTGGGGACTGCCTGGGGCGTTGCGAAGTCTACCTGTGGTTCAGGATTAGTCACTTTTTGCTGTGGCCTAACCGTAACGCCCTCAGTCTCTGTCCTCTGTCGTCTTAAAGGGGTATGGGTAAATAGCAGCGGGCTGTACCTGCTTGTGTTCTTCCTAGCTCTGGTTGGGCGCGCTGGCCTCGCCACCGCCGCTGCTACGGGCATGTCATCGATCATGACCATGCTGTCCTGGCTGATCATCTCTCTGACCACTCTGTCTCTTCTCTCACGTGTGGTACCCGTGTCCATCTTCCTGCCGCAGCTGTGTCCCTGCAAAGCACCAGAAGCGCTGTTACCATTGGGATTAGAGGGGACCGCATGGTCGGCACTTTTTATGTCTGTAGGAGATTTTTTAGGGCTCCTGTCTTTACTTTTACCCCCTGCGCCCCCTTTTTGGGGTGGTAACGGGGTGTTCTTTGACCTTTGCCGCGGCCGGAGCCCTTTAGGCAAAGTGACTGGTGGTGGCCGGGGTACTAGGCCCTCACCCTTACCGCCCGTGGGCCCGGCACTCTCCTGCTTAAGGGGTAAAGGGTCCTGGCTAACCAGCCCCGCATTACCCCTGTCACCATGGCCTGGTCCTCCACTGGACGGTGGTCTGTTGGCTCTGACTGAAAAGGGGAGGAGACAGCATCCCCCATATTGGCTAGGCTTCCAGCAACTGCATGCTGAGCCTGTCCAATGTAATGGGAGTCTCCTGCAGAAGGCATGGGAGGACCCAGCCTGTCCTGCACCCATCTGACCCCCTGGCTTAAGGCACTGGCCCTGACATCAGCCAATAAGGCCTCAATAGCTAAGGCATCCATACCCCAATGCACAAAAAAGGACCCCCCCAAGACAAACAAAACGGACCGCGAGACACAGGAAAAACAAACAAACAAACACACACACACGATGATAGACCCACTCACACTGCCCCTTATATGCTTTTAAGCTGGGGTATTCTCAGTTTTAACCTCCTACTTCTATATTTGCTTTCAGTGCAGGAGCCTTCAGACCTCCGTCCGTTTTCCGAGCCGAACTGACTCCCGGCGCGTGAATGCGGCGGAAGCCCCGCCCCCCACCGCTCCTGATTGGCTGGTGTGCCTGCAGGCTCCGCTGGGTCACGAGACGCTGCGGGCTGACCCAGGGAGCCTGTGCAGCCTCCGCGTCGGCAGGAGCGTGTGTACTTGTAAACTAAAATGCTTGTAATGAAAGAACTGATAGTCCTAGCTCCTGCTTTTCCACTGTCCAGATGGAAGCTTCCTGTACATTCAAAGACTCCTCCCACCTTTCCACGTCACAGAATAGATCAGTGGAATGGCAGCTTCCACTGCAGCGTAATTCCGTATTTCGAAGGCCATATTTAATTTTTTTCAACCTCTAAAAATATTTGCCTACTTTCAAGTGTAGTTCTTTGTATGAGTATTTTTATAAATATATGATTTCAGTGCTCCTTTAAAATGACCACTGCACAATGAAAACTTTTAGTCTGACTAAGAAAATGGCCATACAGCTTGTTTTAATTACAAAAAAATTTGATAACTCTGCAGGACCCTGGAGAGATCCATAATACAAAGGTGAAACTTGTGCATGTGAGAGGGGTGTTTACATTTCCAAAGAGCTATGGCTGCAGGATGTCATGTAACAACCACAAAATGGATTCCTGTACTCATAAACAAAGTTTTCAAATATCCAGCTATCCCTGGTGGACAAAATTAACAGAAGGGGCCATGACCTAAGCTAGGAACGGGGAGCAAGGAGGAGGTGGGAAGAAGGAGGAGCTGAGAGGTGATTTAAGGACTTCCAATAACTTCTTCTTCAATTGTTGCCTTCAAAAGCTCCAACCCTCAAATACAAAGTAGATATTAGTTATGGTTAAGGAGTAAATTCTAACAAATGTTTTATGCCCATGACTTATACAGCTGCTGACATTGTTATTTTGGTACATACTAAACATATAAGTGCCCTTTTCTCTTGAACTGCTGTGGTCCTATAACTCAGTGAGCCTGGCCTTGTGAATGAGATTTTAACACCTTTCAACTCATCAAACAGACCATCAAAGATAAATTAAACTAGTAGCAAGATTATGCACAGCAGTCTAAACAAGTTTAGAGGAGTTTTTTTTTTTTCCAGCCTGCTCCCCAGGCGTCTCCAACATAAATGTTTGCCATTAAAACATCCCTTTGAATTCTGAAAGTTAAATATGAAGGCTGGTAGTCATTTTCTGTAACACTAATTACGTTTCTAAACTATTGTAGAAAGTAATTAGAAAAATTCCGACTGCGGTTATATATTATAGAATCCAGCAGTGAGAGTGGAAGAGGACTCCCAGGAAATATAAACAGCGGCAGAAAGCTTTATAATAGGAAGGATGACATTGGGATTGTACAGACTGCTCGCTGCTCACGGAAAGAGCTTGTTAAAAGTGCAGTGGATCAATAAAAAAATACAAAACAATACAGCTTTTACTATTTCATGCAATTTTTCTTTCCTTTATTATTTCTGTACAGTCTTATTTGCAGCAAGCATCAAACGTTGCCCGTTCTTATTTACAGTGAGGTCAGTTTTCCTTCAACAAGAAAAAACATATTATAATCCATGAATGAAACTGGATGGGATTATCATTGGTCAGATTTCCATTAGTCCTCTTGAAAACCGGTTCAATGTAAAATTTCAATTAAAACATGCATTGAACCCACTTCGTAAAGACATATAAGAATAGGCTGTATGGCAGATTAGACCCAAACTCCCAACTAGTCCATCCATTCTAACTTGGTTTAACTAGACATCAGCATGATCTTATGCTTATCCCATACAAGGTTAAAGGGCCAATACAGGCACTTTTCATGTTGAACCTATTATAGTTCATTATTAATAAGCAATAAAATACATCAACAAAGCTAACCTTTAGCCAGAATATAATTTTAAAAAAGATAGTTTACCTCATTAATGGCCAATGCTGTACCACTCATCACCTCTCTCATTGTTCTAAGCACTACTGGAAGGACATGGAAGGTCAGCTCCGATAACATTGATTAGGCTGTATTGGGAAGGCTTGAATAATGTCATAGCACAGTGGTTCCCAGTGTCCTGTCTATAAGGCGTGCGTCAAATGCGCAACG
Source organism: Discoglossus pictus (assembly GCA_027410445.1). NCBI lineage: Eukaryota > Metazoa > Chordata > Amphibia > Anura > Alytidae > Discoglossus > Discoglossus pictus. The sequence goes on from CM050168.1 coordinate 67,952,745, forward strand.
AAAAAACTCACACGCGCCTGGGGGTGAGAGAGAGAAGGAGTGCGAATGGAGAGGTAAGGGAGAGCATAAGGGGAGAGGGGTGAATGAGAGTTACAGAGTGAGAGAAGAGAGAGTAGGGTGAGAGAGAGAAGAGGGAATGAATGGGAGATCGAGCGAGATACAGAAAGAGACAGAGAGAAGGGAATGAGTGAGGGATACAAATAGAGGACGATAGTAAGAAAGGAATGCAGAGAGGAAAAGGAGATGGTGAGGGATAGAAAAAGGAAGAGATGAAAAAGTGTAATTTGGGGCTCCTGTATAATGTGGGCGAGAAGCAGTGATTTAGCCGGGACAGCAGCTTCTGGATTGGAGGCAGCGCTCAATTGACGGCGTGCAGACTTTGGCACGATTACGTCGGCGCGCAATTCACGCACTCCATATAGACGGGGTGCCGTGGTCCCCAAACCTCTCATCAAGGCTCCCCATACAGATTTTAAATTTAACAGTGTGTGAATACAGATGAGAAAATTAAAGAGTCCTGTTGAATACTAATTGCCTCACCTGTGTTCACACATTGTTAAATCAAAAACCTGACCTCGGGAGCCTTGTGGAAAGGTTTGGGAACCACTGTTATAGCAGTTGAGATATTGCGCTTCCTTTCTATTATGCTCCAGAGAGGAGTGGGGATAAGCATAGCAGTGATCATTAATGATGTGGTGTACTAGCCTATCAGAGACCACATCTCAGCAGTATGTTGCATCATGTTGCTGAGAGATGATCACTGATTGGTTAGATTTTGACACAGCATGTTCAGTATTGCTGTCTGTGTATTCTTGAGCTGCAGATGGTAATACCTGTTTGATTTTAGGCAGTAAAAACAGAGCCTATTAGCACTTCTTAATAAAATAAAGTGCAGAAGTATATTATATACCGAGGAAAACCCAGAAACATTCCATATCCCTAAATATACACCATCTAAAACAGACAGTGTGCTTTCAAAAGACACTCTGCTTTTAACAGACGCTCAGAGATTTTATATTGACTAGCGACTTGCCCGTCAAAAAATGACAGCAATAAAATTGTAAGGCAGGTAATGCTGTTTGCCACAGAGAGTAAGTGTTTTGGTGGTCTGAGATCCTTGTGCGCTCATTGGGAGGCTGGCACTGAGCGCTTTTGGCGCTCATCGCGTAGGTCGCAATGAGCGTCTTTGGCTCTCATTGCGAGCCTCTGGGTTGGTGTATTTGTTGTTATCATAGGCGCTTTTGCGCTTATTGTAAGGTCTGCAGTGATCTCGTTTTGTCGTTTATTGCAAGGCTCTCCCCTGGCCTAGTATGTGACCTATGAGCAGCGTTGGCGCTCCTTGTGGGTGGCGCGGTGAAGGTGTTTGTGTTTTTTTGCGCTAGTGTGGTGTTTTTTTGTTTGTTTTGTGTCTATTTTATTGTTGTTATGCTAATTAATTAAACAATTAATGAAATCATAAATTAATATACTTTACCTCTTTGTAATTAATATATGCAGCAAGGAATGTGCTGAAGAGCTAACAATCTGTTTTCATGTTCCTGCAGCATATAATGTAGGTTTGCACTGTTGTGGAGCTGAGGTGTAAGTGTCAGCAATGTGTGCAGTGTGTATTGTAAATAGGCTGCGTGCGCGAGGGGAAACCATTTGTGTAGCTGGGTACTTCCGCATTCTGTAAGTTAGTGATGAAAAATGGCAGCGAATGTGTATGTGGTACGCGGGTTTGTATGATTTAGTGTCCTTGCTAATGGTGTATGTTGTAGGTCGTATGGGTTTTTGTAAAAGCCGTATTAGCTTTGCAGTATTTTGTGGCTTTAGGGGTCATGTAGCCTTGTTTTTTTTTTTTTCGTTGGCCATTTTTTCTCTCGCTTAGAGGATTTTCGAGTGCGTAAACTTTGTAAATTTGACTGAAATCGCGGTTTAACTTGTGTTGCTGAGGTCCTGGATGTCCCTCCTTGCTGTGGGTAAGGTTTTTATTTTATTTTAGTGTGTATTTTTTTATGTTTGCCGCTGTGCGCAGGTTGTCCGTTAATGTCGTATTTTTTCGAGTCCGTAACGTAAGTCCCACGGGTCGTTATTTTTTTTTGTTTAAGTCCGCAAATTTTTTTTGTCTAAGTCTCGCGGGTCATTTTTTTTTGTGTAAGTCCGTAGTTAGTGATTGCGTGTTTGTTTGTTTTTTTAAGTCCCGCTTGTGTGGTCGTTTGTAAGCGGTTGTGAGGTGCCGTAGAGCCTCCACCTCCGCAAATGCGGACCCTCGCGAAAGCCTGTGGCTCATTGCAGCCGACGTGGGAGCCTCCGAAAGTCGTAGGGGATCGTAGGGATGAGTGATCTATAAGCTTATAACTAGAGATGAGCAAATGCTCTTCTCTGGAGACTTGATACATTAAATTGGTTTACCTTAGCAAGGGACACAAGCCTGCGCCTGGCCATTTAGGGCTCCCTTCCAGTCAGAGTTGTTCAGATCACTTGATGATCTCATAAGAGATGGAGAAAAGCAGCTCAACTGGAGGGTTAGACTTTAACGTTTGAACGTAAGTTTAATATTCAGATCTGCTTTTCTAAATCATTGAATTGGAATTTATTAATGATACATAGTAATTAAGATTGAAAAAATACTTTTACAGCCCCATTAAATTCGAAGCCCGTAGCAGAATCGGCACACCTGCAAAGGCTACGGGCTTAAAATTAGGCTGCATTACAGAGCTATTAAATTCAACTATGCCACGAGTTAAGTGCCAGAGACGCAAGCCTGTAAACCTTATCTGTGCACGCAAGCTGTGAAGGGGACGCCGAGACGCGATCGGCCATAACTATCCAAACCCATAACCACTTAGTTTGACGCAGGCCTAACAGCCAATAGAAAGTGGAAAATCCCAATTAACGCCACAGGAAGGGATTTTATAGAGTGCCAAAACTGCCAAAAATCATTGACAGTGCTGTAGCTAAGCAAGTGAACACACAGGTCTAGGCAATGGCGGGTTTGTTAGCATTGGAGAGAGAGAGAGAGAGAGAGAGAGAGAAGGAGCTTTGTAAGTTTTTTGACATTTATTATTTATTATATACATTATTTTGACCTCTAATATATATTAACCCTTAATTTACAACACACATAAATATTGATATCACATAATTCACACACATAGATTTATACGTACACAAAGCTATATATAGTAATAGGCCACAGCACATCTAAGCCCCTCACTATTTGTTTTCCCAATGTGATGAGCGAGATGTATATGCAATCATATATATATTCCAGGGTCCACATTAGAGCCTCTGTGAGTGATCAGTTTCGGGGCATCAGTTTCATGTTTTTGTGTAGCTATCTAATCTGGTAGTGTGCCTTTAATTGCTTTCTGCATTTTCCAGCATGGCTTTTCATATTGGCATATGCATGACCATTCCAACATATGATAAAATAAAATATTTTTAAAATGCCTATTTTTTATTGGGGGATTATTGTGCAAGTAATTGTAATGCCTTTCCATGCTTTCCCTATATTTTAAAGTCCACTGGTGTGTTTATATTGTCTTTTACAGTGTTGAGAACTTGTCTGTAAACCCTTTGCGGGTCCTATTTGGAGGCATTAATGTTTTTGCCTCCATTTGCGGGTTACGGGCTTGAACGCCAGCGTGTCTTTGGAAATATGTTGCAATTTAATAGCGTGATTGGATCGTAACAATTACAGGCTTGACAGGACAAAGGATTTGCGGCTGCGGAGTTCAAATTTCGACGTCCCGTAGTTTTTTTTTGCCCTTAACCCGCAGATTGTTAGAGGGTTGCTTTACAGGTACCAATTTAGTAGCCGTAAGTCTTGCCGGCTTCGTTAAGGGCTACAGTTTTACAAATTGAGGGAACGTAATAATGTAAAGTAATCATATCCCCTCTTACATGCCTTGTTTCCTAAAAAAATATATGTCTAATTTGGTAGGTCTTTTTTTATAACTTAGCCCCTCCATTCGCCTTATTAGTTTTGTTGCTCTTCTCTGTACTTTTTCCAGCTCTAAAATATTGAATAACTATTGTTAATGCATTGCAGCAGTGGTGTGTTTCTGCCTAGACACACAAGTCGCAAGCCTAGGGCAGCACTTTTCCAGGGGGGCGCAAGGCTGCCTAAAGATGCCGGTGCAGTGCCATGGAGTAATTTATCTTCATACAGTGAAATGTCCATATGCAGTGACAGTTCTGTCTGTAAGTGTCTATGAGTATAACTGATAAATAAACACACAACTAGGATATAGCACAATTAGGATATAGCAAGGGGGGGATGAGTAGTAGTAACTGTGGAGTCTAGGACAGCATAAAACCTAAATATGCCCATGATAGTACATAATTATTTAGAACCAAATAAGATACTTACTGCTCTCCAAGCTATTAATACTTTAAAGTCATTCTGTTGTTTAATCCTAGTAGGTTTTGCTTTAGGGCTATAGCTGTGATCATCGGTTAATATAAAGGCTCAGAACATCAGGATCGGTATTGTGTTCAGAGATAATGGGATGTGAACTGAAAGTCCTCTGCACAAACATTAATCTAGGGATCACACTACAAGGGATTTAGCTGGTGGCGGATAGGAAATCCAAAGACATTAATTTGGAATTAATTTAAAAACCGAAGACTTAAGATAAATTTGTAACAAATTTATCTTAGTTTATGAGAAGTTAGGATTCATTTGTAAGAACTATTTTACCACTGTATGGCTAGAAAATATAAGGTTTATGTTAATTTGCTGAGATATTTTTTTTTTTGTATATTTTTGTCTTTACTTTGGTGTGTTTGTATTAAAGGGAGAGGTAGTGTGTGACTTTTATTGCATGTTCCTGTAGCATCAGATAATTTCTCTTTATACATTATTGCTTAGATTAAAACTTCAAGCTTATTTTAGCTGTTTGTAAAAAAAAATTGTTTAAAGAGGTTTTTTTGGACTGCTCCATATCCAAGATTTTAAAATGAGGATTCTGGGGCATTGTTCGCCCTTCTAGCATGCTGGGCTATTCATACTGAAAGCGATAGGTTATTATTAATGATTTTTTATAAAGTGCCAACATTTTACACAGTGCTGTATCAAATGGGCAAAATTATATATACCCGTATATACTCGGGTATAAGCCGACCCGAGTATAAGCCGAGGCACCTATTTTACCACAAAATACTGGGAAAACTTAGTGACTCGAGTATAAGCCGAGGGTGGGAAATGTGCTGCCCCCTGTGACTCTCTTGTGCCCTCTGTGTCCCCCTCTTGTGTGCCCTCTGTCCCCCTTTCTTGTGTCCCCCCTCTCTCTCCCCTGTGTCTCTTCCCCTCCTCTCCCTCCCCTGTGTCTCTTCCCCCCTCTCCCTGCCCTGTGTTTCTTCCCCCCTCTCCCTTCCCTGTGTCTCTTTTCCCTCCCCCTCACTTATCACCCTCCTCAACCCCCCTCCTCCACCCTCTTCCTCATCCTAAACCCCCCTCCTCAACCTCCCTCCTCAACCCCCGATCCTCATCCTCAACCCCCCATCCTCATCCTCAACCCCCCTCCTCATCCTAAAACCCCCTCCTCACTTTACCCCTCTAAATACCTCCCCCTCTCCCTTTCCCCTCACTTAACTCCATCTGCAGCTGCTCCTCCGCTCCTCCGCGCTCCTTCCGGCTGCGTCTTGACCCGGCTAATGCTAATGACGTGGCGCGCATGTGACGTCACGTCATTAGCATATGCCGGGTCCCGACGCAGACGGAAGGAGCGCAGAGGAGCGGAGGAGCAGCTGCAGATGGAGGTAAGTGAGGGGAAAGGGAGAGGGGGAGGTATTTAGAGGGGTAAAGTGAGGAGGGGGTGTTGAGGATGGAGGTGTTGAGGATGGGGGGTTGAGGATGAGGATGGGGGAAAGAGAGACACGGGGGGGTTAGAGTGACTCGAGTATAAGCTGAGGGGGCCCTTTTCAGCCTTAAAAAAAGGGCTGAAAAACTCGGCTTATACTCGAGTATATACGGTAAATGTTATGGCATTGACAATACAAGACCAAATACTGAGAAGGAGAAGCCCCTGGTTCCATGAGCTTAGGAGTAAGGGAAGATGGGTAGACAAAAATAGGATAAAGAAGGTGTCCGTGGGTCATGGTGAAGACTGAACCAGCAAGGTGGTTGATGTAAAGAAAGTTTTATGTGTGAAATTTATAGGTTATATAGACTTCCATGAAAAGATAGGGACAATTTAAGGATATAAGCATATTTAGCCTATTCTAGCACATTTGGCTAGAAAGGGCTTCATATGATAATTTTATTTAAAACTGTTTCTAAATATATTAATAAAAGGTCCTTTCCATCATGTTTAGAATTGCACCCCAACACACACAAACGGCAATACATATACATTAGTCACTAAATCCTTTTTGTGCTTCACTGACTGTTGGGTTATTTGAGCTCTTGTTTATTAACTTTATTATTAACTTTTATTTGTAACGCGCCAACATATTCCGTAGCGCAATACAGGGGATAAAAAACAAGGAAAAATACAGCATTAACAACCTTCCAAAAATGTAGGACCCTGTTTTGAGCTTAGAATCTTTGCAGAAAGTGCTTTTTCCCAAAGCATCCCAGAAGACTGAAAACTCACCACTTACAATCTAAAGGGAATGGAAGGCACAGAAATCAGGGAAAGATTAAACAGATAAGGAATAACAAGGGTCAGAAGAGAAGTGAAAGTTAGAAAGGTTTTTCATTTATAGGGAGAGAGAAGGAACAGAGGTGGGGGCTCTAGCATTTAATATGTTATCTGCCCCTAGTGGTGAGATAATATATACAAGAAGGAAAGTCAGGTGATTCTCATTTCACTATATATTTATTCAGAAATGGGGTGGGAAGGCGAGGGGCAGGGAGGGAGGGCAGGACTCCCAGAATTCAGAATAACCAGTGAGAGCAGTTAGCAGAAAGGAAATGCCAAGACATGTGGGAAGGAGGAGATCTAGGCAAATTATACAGGCCATAAAAGGGGGAGAAAAGCCAGGCAAGATAAACATTTGTAAGAGTTTGAACTAATGTTAGAAATAATTCTATGTCATCAAATATAATAACAAGCATATAGTAGAAATATTAATAAAATATACTGGCTCCTGGGAAGATGCAGCTTTCAAGGTCTTCTCCATACCTGATGGCGTGTATGAAACTCCCAGAATTCAGCGTAACCAAGGAGGCCTACTGAAACCAGGATGCAGGTAAAATTTGGGGCTGATGGTGTGTATGAAACTCCCAGAATTCAGCGTAACCAGTGAGGTCTACTGAGACCAGGATACAGGTAAAATTTGGGGCTAAAAAGAAAAAACAATAAAAATACGATATGAGGGACCAATAGAACAGGGAGGGAGAGAGAGAGAGAGGGAGGGAGAGAGGGGGAGAAGGAAAGAGAGAGAGGTTCTCAGTATTTGAGATTTGGACACAGATATTTATTTGTGTTCATTAGAAGTGAACTAAGACATAAATGTCTGCCATGTAACTATGGTGATACAAACTCTTTGTTTAATTAATAAGACTTCATTTAAATTTTTGACTCTTCTGTTCTGTACAGTGGTGCAGATTAAGCATTAGATGTACTAAAGCCTAAGATGTACTATGTTTGCTGTGAACAGAGGATCTAAATAGTCTACAGCCCCTTAAATTTATTTTTAAAATATGTACATACCAACCTTTCTAAATAGATTTAATAATGTATCACTTCCATAGTATCCTGTTTTACATTGTTTTATTTGTTTTTAAGTTACAGGAAGTTGATAAAATAATGTAAACATGACAGGGAATGGACTTTAACTTTGAAGTAACTAAATCACATTTACAAATACAGCTGCTAAGGAGAGTCATGGTAGGTTGATTGCCAATATTTGTCAGCAATAAAGGAGGCCAGACTACACTGGTCAACAAACTTTTACTATTTTTTCTCAGAAGTCCAAATAGGTTAACCTTATGGTATTTTTTGTGCTGAATACAAGTATATTGTTGGAATTTCTCTATCATGTAAGGATTTTGAGAGACCGTGATTTTAAGATTACAGTATTACATATATTTACAATATGTACATAGTAAATGACTAACTCCACTAAAAGGTAGATGTACAGGATTTTCTCCTGTATTTTTTCCCAGGAACATCCCTCTTAAGGGTCCACTTGCCTCTATTTTGGAAATGTCCTGATGGAATTGTTTACCACGTTCATCGCTGACTTCCCCAAGATTTGCTGGGAAGTAATCCAGATGCGAATCCAAGAAATGGATTTTCAAAGACATGTTACATCCCATGGTCTTGTAAGATTGAAAAAGATCATAGACTATTTCTTTGTAGTTGTATGGCTTTTGATTCCGTAAGAAGTTCTGGCAAACACTCTTGAAAGATTTCCATACAGTATTTTCAGCCTGGTTCAATTGACTATCAAAGTTTAAATTTTTTATCAGTTGTCTTATTTGAGGTCCTACAAAGATCCCCTCTTTGATCTTTGCATCACTGATCCTTGGGAATTTTTTTCTTAAATATATAAATCCAGGTCCACTTCGATCCATCGCTTTGACAAAGTTCTTCATAAGATCAAGCTTTATATGGAGTGGAGGTAGATACACTGTTTCTGGATCCACAAGTGGTGTATTGACAACATTCTTCTGTCCTGGAGTTAGTGATGTTCGTTTTGGCCATTGTTTTCTGAGTGTAATGATTTATTCGATCTCTGCTGTCCCACTCACAAAGAAAACAGCTGTACTTTGTGTGACCAAATTGTAGTCCAAGCAAAAGAGCGACTACTTTCAAGTCACCACAGATATTTCATGCTCTCGTAAGTAATTGGCAGCATGAGCTAGTGTCATTGATGGGAACTTATTTCCTTTGTGGAGAAGCCCAACTTTCAAGCTAACTTTAGAAGAATCGATAAATAAATGCCAATCCTCTGTTTTGTACTGATGACCAAGTGTTTCCATGACAGAATTAACATCATTGCAAAAAACAAGTTAATCTTCAAGAGAAAATAAATCCTTAAAGTCACTATGCCTATCTCTAAAAAAAAAACTTTAGTTTCCTTATGGAGAATATCCCAGCCTTTCAAACTGTAGCCTAAAAGTTCTGCTTGCGTTTTAGATAGGTTCAAGTCTTGGATGAAGTCATTGAGATCTCCTTGGGTAGGGAAATGGGGTTGTAAAGATGAGCAGGAAGCCTCAAAAGTTTGATCAAGCCTTATATCACAATCGCCATGCTCTATGGGATCTTTTTCTTGTTCATCACTAAGTAATATTTCTTCTGTAGGCGTTGGCATCTACACTATGCAGCTCTGGCCTGATGGCAGATGGTAAATTCAGAAATGTCACAGTGTGCTTTGATTTATAACTGATGCCTGAAATGTTTGTGAGATAAAAGTAACAATCTGTGGAGTGATCTTTTTGTTCTCACCAAATCATTGGAACAGCAAAATTAGTGTGCCGAGAACCCGTTGACCAACTTGTGAGAAGTCTGACACAGGTACGACAACAAAAATGAGGGGCCCAACTTTTATCTTGGTCACCAACTTTGCATCCAAAGTAAACCTCATAACACTTCTTAATAAGTGAAGTAAAACCATGTTTATGATTATTAAATATCACCTCACTGCAAATGTAGCAAAATGAGTTCAGATAATTAATACAATTTCTTGGCATTGTTCAACTTTGTATTATGAACATAAAATGTACATAGAACTACACAAATAACAAATACTCACAGCCTTAGATGTTTCAAAAACAAACCCTTTCCACCAAAAGGCCAGGAGCACTGACTCATACAGTAAACAAGCAAACACGTGACTCATCATGCCTCAAGAGCATTACGTAACAGAATATGCCTCAACTGTTTATTACTCTGGGCCCTTTTTACGTTGACTAATCAATAGAATTTACAACAAATAAAAATAATACTAGGATTTTACTGAAAAAAAAATTAACCTATCTTAATGCTGTATGAATGTGTTGTATAGCACAATTACTATAACAGTTTTTATTGCAAGTAACCCTGATGCCATTGAGGGGCAGGGTCATGACATCATCGGGGGGGGGGCCTGAGAGTCAAGATAAAAGCGGCCATTATACACTTCAGAGAGAGAGACAGAGACAGCACAGAGGCAGAAAGCACAGGGCTATAGACTGCACAGGGCTAGAGACAACACAGAGGCAGAGACAGCATGCAGGCAGATCACACAGGATGAAACATGTAGCACACCCAGAGAGAGATCGGACAGAGAGAGAGAGAGCACACAGGGAGAGTGCACAGGCAGAATGTACAGGGAGAGAGAAAGCACAAGGAGAGAACACACAGGGAGAGAGCGCACCCGGAGAGAGAGCACACACAGAGAGCATGCAGGGAAAGGGAGAGAGCGCAGAGAGTGAGAGAGCAAACAGAGCGAGAGAGAATGAACAGAGAGATAGACAGCACACTGAGAGAGAGAAAAAGGGCATAGAGAGAAAGAGCGAGAGCACACAAAGAAAAAGAGACAGCGCACAGAGAAGAGAACAGAGAGAGAGAGAGCAAACAGAGAGATAGAGAGCACAAGGAGAGAGAGTTCACAGAGAGAGGGCGCACAGAGAGAGTGCATAGAGAGGGAGAGAGATAGCGCACAAGTAGAGAGAGAACGAGAATGCACAGAGGGAAAGAGTTAGTGTGCACAGAGAGAAATAGAAAGCGCAAAGAGATAGAGAGAACAGAGAGAGAGCGAACAGAGAGATAGAGAGTGCTCAGAGAGAGCACAGAGGGAGGGAGTGAGAGTGCACAGCATGAGAGTGTACAGGGAGAGAGAGAATACCCAGAGAAAGAGAGAGAGAGCGCACAGTGCGAGAGCTCCCAGAGAGGGAGAGAGAGAGGGCACAGGTAGAGAAAGAGAGAAAGAGTGCACAGAGAGAAAGAGTGGGAGCACACAGAGAGAAAGAGAGAGCACACAGAGAAAGAGAGAACAGAGTGAGGGAGCAAACAGAGATAGAGAGCTCACAGAGAGAGACAACACAGAGGCAGAGGCAGCATGCAGGCAGAGCACACGGGCAGAAACATGGAGTGCACACAGAGAGAGACAAGACAGAGGGGCAGAGGGGGAGGGAGAGAGCGCACAGAGAGAGAGTGAACAGAAAGAGAGAGCACAGAGAGAGAGAGCAAAAGTGCATAGAGAGAAAGAGTGAGAGCACACAGAGAAAAAGAGACAGCGCACAGAGAAGGAAAGAACACAGATAGATCAAACAGAGAGATAGAGAGCACACAGAGAGAGAGTGCACAGAGAGAGGGCACACAGAGAGAGAGTGCATAGAGAGGGAGAGAGCGCACAAGTAGAGAGAGAGCGAGAGTGCGCTGAGAGAAAGAGAGAGTGTGCACAGAGAAAAAGAGAGCGTGCAGAGAGAAAGAGAGAGAGCAAACAGAGAGATAGAGAGTGCACAGCGTGAGAGTGTACAGGAAGAGAGAGAGCACCCAGAGAAAGAGAGAGAGAGAGTGCACAGAGAGAAAGAGCGGGAGCACACAGAGAGTAAGAGAGAACAAAGAGAGGGAGCAAACAGAGAGAGAGAGCTCACAGAGAGAGAGCGAGAGCGCACAGCTTGAGAGTGTCCAGGGAGAGAGAGTACCCAGAGAGAGAGAGAGCACACGGGAAGACAGGGAGACAGAGAACACAGGCAGAGAGAGAGAGATCACACAGGGAGAGAGAACGCGAGAGCACACAGAGAGAAAGAGAGAGCGCACAGAGAAAGAGAGCGCACAGAGAGAGTGCACAGAGAGAAAGCTCACATGGAAAGAGAGAAAGCACACAGAGAAAGAGCACACAGGGAGAAAGAGAGAGTACTGAGAGAGAGTGCACAGAGAACGTGCGAGCACTGCCAATTCAAGATAACAATCTATCATACCATCATTTATGACGGGCAAGTTACTAGTGTATTATATTAAAGAGGACACAACTTTAATACTATGAGTGAAGCCATTTTCGAAATCAGTGGGATAAATTACATATAGCACAACCCTTATTTGCTCTGAGACAAAATCTTTATTGACCAGTGTTAGTATTTTGATATCTGAGTATTTCAAAGTAACATGAGGCAACTAACAGAGTTTCAAAGAGGCCAAACAGTTGGTGCCTAATTTGCAGGTGCATCACTCACAAAAACTTCACCGGCAAAGTGGTCTGAGTTGAAGAGAGACAAGTGTTTGCAGAGAGTATATTGGATCTGAAAAAAGAGAAGAGTTCCATTTGCCCAAAACTGGGAATTGACACAAATACAGAGAGACTGCAGCTGGGGAGCTGATGAGTGATCTGCAAGCAAACAGAAAAAATGGAGTTCTGAAGGAGTACAGGCCAGTGTATGTAAACAAACTATTGAACTGTTTTGTTTTTTGCTTCACCCAGGATTAGCTGAATGAGAGCCAGGATAGCTAGGGAACTGTCTCTAAGTAAAATGTCATGCTCCTCTGGAAGATAGGCCTGTTGTTTTCTTTTCTTTGTTTTGTTTTATTATTGTTATAACACTGGCTAAGGCTATCATTTTATTAAAACCTAAAAAAAGTGTTAAAGCCTCTTGTAGTTATGTTGCTCCATAAAAGTGCCAGAAACACAGGCATAAAACCTGGAGGAGAATCTAACTTGCCACACAGGTGTCTGACTAGGGATTACTTGGTCCTGGAGTTTAAAAAACGCTCATATCTCAGCATGGAGGAGATGATAAAGGCCTTAGTGCAAGCTACAGCAGCACAGCGGGAAACTAAGAGGCAACAGAAGATATTTCACAAAGTATTGTGATAGATATTCCACTCATGGAGTTTTGGGGGCAGTAAGACCCTGCATTGTTATGCCAAGTAAGAGCTACTGCACATAAGGGTGCTTCCACAGTTTAGATAGTGACCTTCCTGTCTTCTGGATAAATATGACAGTGATGGTGTATGGGATCCTGAAAAGTGACATGCTTCCCTCCACCCGAGCGGCATGCTTCTCTACCCAAGATCAAAATGCAGGTCACCTGTCAAGAGGTTAAATAAGGAACCTGATGCAGAGGATAGCCAGGAGCTCGTGATCATTTGTATAGTAGAGAAAGCTCAGGAAGCCACCAAGCTCAATACTGAGAATGAGAAGGACACAAAGAGGAGGCTAGCCAAACTGCAGAAGGAGCTGGCTGAAGCAGCTAAAAAAACAGATGAAGTAGCTAAAGAGCAACTGAAGCAGCTAAAGAGCCTTTGCCCCTGGCGCCAGATGATGCTATGAAAATGGCTGATGTAGTTAGCAAAGGTCAACGAGTAAAGAACAAGGCATTGTCATTCACTGGGTGCAAGACCAGTCTCAATTTAAAGGATGTTGATCAAGACACTGAGGAAGATTTGAACCAAAACTGATGCAAGAACCTTTTCGGTGAGAGCAATAAAGAGACCTCTTGGAGAAACCTTGACAAACCCAGCCACCTGTCCCTGGCTAATGCTCCCGAGGTGGAGAATTATACTTTAGAATGAAAATGCCTGACAAAAATCTCTGACCCAGAGAAAGGGGTAATCAAATATATGACTGCAGTCAATTTTCTTTCAAAAAGAAGGATGTCCTGATTTTGATGATAAACCAGGAATCCTTCCTAAAGTGGATGATGAGGAAGATGAGAATCTGGAGTTTGAACTGGTAGAAGAGGAACCACCATCCCTGAGAGGACATACAAAGCAAAGCATGGACATAAGTCCCATTCAAATTATTCCGAATCCCAATGGCACTCTGTGACGATTCAACGGTAGCGGCTTTACAAGCCCAGAGCTGACTGCTATAGACTACAGGTTAACTACCCACAAAGACCACAGGGTTCTTGGAAATCTCGACACTAGCACCCTGATATTCTGGCTTCTGTATCGTCAGGGTCCTTGCATCAGAAATTAGCACTTCCAGACTACCAAGAGACTCCAGATCTGCTTCTTCTTAGGGGCTTGATAACACTTGTTACAGTCAAACCTACCCCAGCAGGATCCTACAGAATCTCCCAATACCTTCCTGTAGCCATCCAGGAGAACAGGATAGACACGCGATTTCTATATGTCCAGAAGTGAACTGTTTTATTTTGAAAAGTCAAACAATATTTCTAGGGGATAGATTCAGAGGGGTGTATACTGCACAACAATGACAGGGAGTGGCAGACAAACACAATAGATAAATTCCATATTGGGTCTAACAGTAGCATCCTGAGAGCAAAAGGTTTAACCTCCAATACACATCCTGCCATCTCTAGCACATATCAGACGTGATTAACTTTGTCTAGCAAACAATGGGACAAAACAGATTACAAATACAATGGAGGTGTTTATGCAGATAATCCACTGCTGGAGCCAAGCAGTCTGTGCTTTTATAATGGCTCAATGGGCCAACACCCAGGCAGAGAAAAAGGGGTCCGTTACACCCTCCATCTCGAGCAAACAGGATGTATAGTGAAATGGCAAAGGAGAGGCAAGAGGGAAGATAAGCACAGAGAGAAGCAGAGATAGACTCCCTACGGAATGCGACTGAACAAGCACTGGGTGCATCATCTGCCTGATGATGACAGCAGACAGGTTGCTGCTAATATGAGGGGTATCAGGATGATGCCAAATTACATTCCTGAACTGACAAAGCAGAAATTTGGGGACAACAAGTGTCTTATGGGAAGAAGACACAGATGTCTATCCTGAAGCAGAGGGAGATTCTTCTCATGTATAAGCTAAAAGAGCAAGTTGTGCAGGAGCTGCAGCACAACAGGATGAAATAGATCTGCTCACTAATTGTTTAGCTTAGAGAGATACATAGATCACAAACTGCAAGAAACAGATGATTTATTGCAGCGGAGAGAAGCAGCTCTGATACTTGACATTGCCATATTCGGCCATATTTAGCAGAAACATGGTCTTGTGTCAGATCCAGCAAGCTGGGTTGACTATTCTCCCTGACAAGTGCCAGTTTTTGAGGGGGAAGGCATAACCATTACCTGGTATAGCCCAAATGGGAAGGTGGATACAACTTAGCTCTAATGTTTTCAGCAAGTGGGATCTGGCATAGGGTAAGTGTTAATATTAGTCTTGTCATTTAGACACCTGTAGTCCACACACAACAAAGTGGTCCTTTTTAGGGACCAACACCACAAGGGATGCCCAATAACTAAATGATGGCTTTGTAATAAATTATTATATACTTTCTACAAATATTATGTTCTTTTGGGCAGGTGAGTAATCAGACAGACAAATAACGTATAATTAAAAATATATATATTGTACATAAATCAAAATACTATTATACAGTGGGTTTAGATACAGAGATAAAAGACAATTAATATGAAGACAATATTCACAAAAATAAAAGGTATTTTAATTCTACATTATGTGATATAAAGATACATTATCCTACACCTTACGGTAAGCTTTTGAAGTTCATTCTCCATCAGGTTTTCTTGTCGGGATTGTTCTCCTCGGCTGGGCCTATCTGGCATCCTCCTGGTACTCTGGACTTTGGACTGTGTTCAATCTTCCATAGATACCTGACTTTTTATATTAGATTTTGGGCTTTGTCCTACTCTCTCTATACAGTATGTCATAAATGGCAATACGTTGAATTTATTTATTTTTTGGCTCCCATACAGGCTGTAACACAACACCCATGTAAGGAAGTACTGAACTATATTGTTTTCAGCTGTCCACATGTACAATTGTCATACCTTCTTCCTTCAGGATTACTGTTTGTACTGTAATTAAGAGACCAGCTCCAATCTTAAGGCCCTATTAAATTTCAAGCCTGCAGTGGCTGTCGTACAGTCCGTAAGTCTGCGTGCTTGAACTTTGCAGGAGTTACAGAGTGATTAAATTAGAAAAGGCTGCAACGACGTGGAGAGAATCCAAATCCGTAAACCATGCTTCGCACATAGCATTTCCAGGCGTGAACATGATAAATGATTCAAAACTGTAGTTATGGGTTTAGACGGAGCCAATAGTAAAATAAACCTTCATCATTACGTCACTAAAACATGGAGTTTAAATTTCAAGCACTTACGGTTTTGAAGTCCGAGTTGTGATCGGGCCCGCATTCCAGCAATAATGCAACATGAAAAAAAATCTATAAATATAATATTCTAGTCCATGTGAGTACTATTATATGTATTAACACACTGATTGCCAGGATCAATATAACACAGAAATTAAACATGAAAAAAAAAATGTAATAACCGGTTGGCCTACCAGGAATTCCTTAGCCTGGGCTTTCTGATCATACCAGCATTTTTGCTTGCCTTGGGCTGCAAGCAGTTGCTAGCCTAGTCAATATCTCTAGCCCGTCACTGACCTGCAGCATATTGCACTACAGGGAGTTTAGAAGAGTTGAAGAGAGGCACTAATAAGTGTTTGCAGAGAGTATATTATAGCTGGAAAAAGAGAAACACAGAAAATAGTACCAATGGCCTGAATCTCTGAAGAGACAGCAGATTAGGAGCTGATGAGTGTTCTACAAGCAAAGTAAAAAAACTTATATTCTAAAGGAATACAAGCCAGTGTATGTAAACAAACTATTGAACTATTTTGTTTTGCTTTTTGATCCATCCATGGTTAGTTGGATTAGAGCAAGAATAGCAAGGGAACTGTTTGTAAGTAAAATGTAGTGTATATATATATATATATATATATATATATATATATATAGCTAAAAAGCTTTCTAGATATAAAAATCTAAAAGTCAAAACTTAAAAACTGATTCAATCAATATGTAGATGGTGGAGACAGGTAGGTACATCCATTTATCTGTCATTTTTTGTTTTAGCACTTATAGTGAAACATCCTTATGTATGGATATAAATGTTAACATTTTTAAGGTACCACAGAAGAGTAAGATTTAGATTTATTTTTGCTCTTACGCAGTGCCTGTTTTGATAATGTACAAAATGTATTTAGAATGTTTAAACTAAATGAATACAGCAGTTTGCCTTTGTTCTTACAAAGATTAGGAACATGGGAGGAATGGCTGTAACCTTAGATAAATAGCCACTTTACAATATAACTAAATAACAGAGCAACTCCCAGTGTGACGGTTTTCCCCATCAGGATACAGGCCAAATAGATTTCCAAAGTTGGGGGCACCCATGACAATAATAGATTCTGTTAAATTTAAAATTTTCTCTAAAATAAGTTAGTACTTATGAATTACACAGCTGTTAATGTTGTTAATCATATACAGCCCCATCAAATTGCTACAATTTTATGAATCGTAGCTCGCAACGTAGCCCGTAAGAGGTTACTGCTATTAACCCTCCTGGGAGTAGGATTATGTCAGTATTTAGAATGTTAAAGCCGTACATTCAAAAATACTGACTTAATCATACTGACCTGTTCTGCCCCCGCAAAGCACCATTACTGCTTCCCCCCTCTCCTCCTCCCTTTACCCCCTCCCCCTTATCCTCCTCATCCTCCCTTTCCCCCCTTATCCTCCTCCCTTTCCCCTTATCCTCCTCCTTTTCCCCTCCCTCCTTTCCCCTTCCCTTCCTCCTCCCTCTTTCCCCACTTATCCCCCTCCACTCCCTCCTTAACCCCTACCCCTCCCTTCTTCTAAACCTTCCCCTCCCTTCTTCCCCCCTTATCCTCCTCCTCCTCCCTCCTTATCCTCCTCAGTATCTCTCCTCTCCGCTTCTCCTCCCTTTTCCCCTCTCCAATCACCTCCCTATCCCTTTTTCCCTCTCTCCTTACTATGATCCACCATCTGATGTTGATCCTTCCACTGCAGCATGTCTTCTGGCTGTAACCAGGACCGGCATATGTCAATGACGTGACGCGCATGTGAGGCCATAAGACATGCTGCAAATCGGCCCCAAAAAATACTTTATTTCACGTTTAATTTTTGTGTTATATCGAACCCGGCAATCAATGTGTTAATACATATAAGCTTGTGATAGAATATCATATTTACAGCTTTATCAATATTGCATTACATCTGGAATGTGGGTCCGATTGTAACTCGTAATTTAACCCCATAAGACTTTGCAAATCCCACCTCCATTTTTCAGTGACGTAATTCTGACAATCTCTTTTGCCATTGGCTCCATCCCAACTCGTAACTACGAGTTAGACTAATTGACCACGTTCCCGACCGCACATCCAACGAGCAAAGTATGGTTTACGGGTTTGCCTCTCAAGCCCGTAACTTGCAATATGTTCTAATTTAATTGCACCGTAAATCCGCGACTCTTCAAGCTCGCACCCGTTGCGGGTCTCACTATGCAAGCTTCTCATTTAATGAGGCTGCTAGTTCACAAGTATTTCCCAAACCAATATCATGGAATTCACCTTTGCATCCTACAGATTGATATCGTCACAACTGTTAGTAAAACATGTTTATTCTATGGGTCCTACAACCCAGATTGAAGCAATATATGTTCATATTTTTTATATTGAAAAATATAGATATATTTTAAATACTTTTTAAAAGTTTATAATTCCTGGTTGATGTGTTTACATTTATGATAAAGCACCAACTAAATTTCAGTTTAACTGTAGAAGTAGAAATCAGCATTAATTATGGTTTTGTGTGTCTGGGCAAATGATGAAGTGGTGTTATCTATGATGCCACTCATGGGTGGAATCGTGTGACCTTACTCCTTTCACACAAAACATTTTATATTTGTATAGCATACAATATATTCTTTAGGGGCAGTGATGTGCGTGTGATTTTCTTCTTTGATACTGTTACCCAAGCTTCCATAGTCAGTTGAAGTTTTGTTTATAAGCAGAGTTTGAGTTTTACATCCAGCAAACTGATTTGGCACAGTAGCAAGAATCATTAATCCTCCAATCTCCATAGATATAAAAAATGAGTTAACTTTTGCACTCATAACAGCACCTTAACATTTGCAGAGGAAATGTACTGTATAATGTTCATATAAAAAATAGACACACTATTTCTGATTTAAAGGTTACATATTGTTTATTTTATATCACAAAGTGGTTTGATCCACAACTGCTTAATGGACTTTCACATGCTCCAGATAGTCCTATAAAAAGCCTTTCCCTATCATTTTTGGGGTGTATAGGTCATTGTAATAAAGTCACATCACATTTTTGGAATACTTATTTATGTATAAAGAATTTGGCAACTGTGCCATTTATTTATTTTGGTTCTCTATGTGATATTCACAAAACATGAGTAAACATAAATTTTACTCATGTAAATAAAAAAATAATTCTCTGGGAGCTAGTGAATGGGGGGCCCGGTGCAAAAAAAAAAGATTTGCCCCCACATATTGTTTTGTGTTGGGGCCCCCACCTCAAGCCCCCCTCTGGTGTCATCTCATTATGTAATATATATATTATGGTGTCAGCTTATTATGTATATATATATATATATATATATATATATATTGTGAGAATATCAGTAAGATCCGTAGATATCTCATAGAGGGACGTTATATCAGCAACAGGTTGAACAGTTCACTGTGTGGGACCTCAGGAGTTAAGAATTAACTGCACCTGGTCCTGCAGCTACACTTCTTAAAGTCCAGGAAGCACCAGCAGAGAGGAGGGTGTGAGCTGTTTTCAGAAGCTGTGCATGGAGTGCTGAACTGCTGTCTCCTGGAGCTGCAAGTGTCAGGTACTGCTTGAAACCAGAAAACCAGAGAGAGAGAGAGTTTGAAGCAAACACAGTAAATGTTGTAATTAAGGAGGACCACTGTCCCAGGAATACTGCTGTTTGAGCAAACCAAGCTCTGCTGGGGGCTGCGAGGGAACCTGTGTTTCAAGTACCTGTTGGATACTGATCTGTTACAAAACTTGAGAGAGCGGTGCTGCATTCTGAAGATACTGAGAGATGGACACTCTGTTTAACTTTAAGGTCAGGAGACCGTTACCTGTATGTTACCCCCAGGGAAAAGACTGTGTTATTTATAAGAGTGACTTTTCACATTTGGAGTACCTGTGTACTCTTTAAAGGGTCCCTGGGGGAAGGAAACTCGGAGAGCAGGGAGGGTCGGTGTCCTTGCCACACAAGTGGCGCTATTTCAAGAAACCAATACAAACAGAGATCCTAAGGAGAGAGGGTTCACAGGGTTTTATTTTAGTTTTTTAGCAGAGTTACTGCTTCCTTTTATTATTTGCTCTTTAATAAACTGGTCTGCTTCACTATATGCTACGTGCTATTGATTTTTGCAAGATATCACAGTCCTACACAGCCATCTTTGTCACTATATATATATATATATATATATGTATAGTATCTCACAAAAGTGAGTACACCCCTCACATTTTTGTAAATATTTTATTATATATTTTCATGCGACAACACTGAAGAAATGACACTCTGCTACAATGTAAAGTATTAAGTGTACAGCCTGTATAACAGTGTAAATTTGCTGTCACCTAAAAATAACTCAACACACAGCCATTAATGTCTAAAATGTTGACAACAAAAGTGAGTTCACCCCTAAGTGGAAATGTCCAAATTGGGCCCAAAGTATCAATATTTTGTATGGCCACTATTATTTTCCAGCACTGCCTTAACGCTTATGGGCACGGAGTTCCCCAGAGCTTCACAGGTTGCCACTGGAGTCCTCTTCCACTCCTCCATAATGACATCACGGAGCTGGTAGATGTTAGAGACCTTGCACTTCCCCACCTTCCATTTAATGATGCCCTACAGACACTCAGTAGGGTTTAGGTCTGGTGACATGCTTGGCCAATCCATCACCTTTACCTTCAGCTTCTGTAGCAAGGCAGTGGTCATCTTGGAGGTGTGTTTGGGGTCGTTATCATGTTGGAATACTGCCCCGTGGCCAAGTCTCCGAATGGAGAGGATCATGCTCTGCTTCAGTATGTCACAGTACATGTTGCCATTCATGGTTCCCTCAATGAACTGTAGCTCTCCAATGCCGGCAGCACTCATGCAGATGTAGGAGTTGCAAAGTGGGCAAGTGCCCTTCTCTGGTGTGATCCATCCCCCTTCTTCTGAAACCACAGTTTGGGCACAGCTCTCAACTTCTTCTGGATCTTTAGTTCCTGGAACCTTGGGCAAAATCTCGTGTCTCTATCCATCTGATTCTGCCTGGAATGTGGATGCAGGCAGTCCTTGAGTACCAGCTGTTACTGCCTCCTGCACAGTCTGAAGAGCAGGGCTGCTCAATGCTTGATATCCAAGGAACCTACCCACTAAGCTTACAGTGCATTGGTAGGGCCCAGTGCTCATTTGGTTCTTCCCTGACTATAGGAGTAGGCTAGATTCCCCCCGGATCTTCCCCTGGGCCTGGCACTGCTGTGGTTAGGTCCTGTCCCCTTGCCTCTAACTGGGCGAGGCTCAGCCCCCTAAAGCTAGAGATTAGTTTTTCCTCCTCCAAGTCAAGTGACGGCATCAAAGCAGCTTTGCTAAATTTAACATCCATGAGGCCAGAATTCTCCCCACAGTCCATGCCACCCTCTCCCTGGACCTCTTGAAAAATGTTGTGGTCCTCTGAGGGCATGTCCACTGTTGTCCCAAAGTCTAAACTGTTTCCCTCTGACCCAGATGTTGAAAAAATTAGCTGGGTCCCCTTTGTCTCTGGAAGGTAACTCTCCTCCATGCCTGACTGGCAGGACCCCTCCAAACTAGTTGGCCAAAACCCCTCTAGAGATGCTTGCTCTAGTAGGTCCACCTCCAGCTGTAACTCTGGATCTCAGGCCAAAGTAAGCTAGCTGCCTGGGAGCATGTCTCCAGTCCCAGCATTTGACAGTGCTTGGAAAACAAACACAGCTTTATTTTTTCTGTCCCCAAGCCATAATCCAGATCCCCAAATACAGTGTCCCAAAGTGCCTCTTCCAGCCCCAATGAAAAACAGGGCTCCCCATGAGGTATCCCAACAGGTCACACAGAATAAGCATATTGCTCCTTCAGGGCGACCTCCTCATCTACCAGTTCCTCCAGCCATTCCATTAGCTTGTGATCTGGCCATAGTCCCAGAAATCCCACCCATTTGTTTAGAAGGCCCATTCCTTGACAGTCCTTTCCAGTCATCACAAAATTATCTGTCTCTACTGGGGATAAACACACTCCATCCACAGAAACTGGGAAAGGGCCATTGTGTACCCCTCTCCACTCCTCCTGTACGTCTTGTATGATCTGTGTCCTTAGATCAATCAACTGCTCTGTAGTAATATCCTCTGGCATAATTGCTTTCCATCTCTGGAATCTCCTGAACACCTCCTCCTCCTCTGTTGCAGATATCTCTTTATAAGTTGCCATCTTACTGTATTACACACAGATCCCACGACTGCCAGCCAATTGTCACAATCTGGTACTTCCATTGGACTTGGTAAGAATCTAGTTCAAACCTATCCAGCAGAATCGTGCGGCCCTTGTACTACTCTGATAGCAGAAGATGGACCATACACAGGAACAACGCCCAGTAACTTCCATCAGCAGACCAGAATTTCAGGAACACCATATAATCCAAAATAATTAGGATCAATGCACAGAATGACACTTACACCCTCTCTATGTAAGTTCAGATACCGCTGACATTCCTTTATTAATTGCCACATTTTATAAAATGTTCTGGTCCATAGGCTGGCCAATCCGTAAGCCCCATCCCTAAATAACAGGCTGCCCCCTGCTTACTGGAAAAGCCCTGTATCTCTGATGAGATCAGATCTTATCCTGTTGATTATATTTAGGTGGGCTGAGTGAGTTATCCCATATTACAACATTGTAACATAATAGGCTGCCCCTGCTTAGTGTAAACCACTGTACCTTGATGAGATCAGATTGTTAATCTCATCTTGTTGATTATATTTAGGTGGGCTGAGTGAGTTATAACCAGATAACAACATTGTAACATAATAGGCTGTTGCAATAGCCTGCAGACTAGCTAATATGTTTATTTACAATAATTCTTATAACATGAAACATAATACATAAACCAACATACATACAGTATAACAGTGAAATCATATGTTAACCATAAGCAATAAAAAAAAAAATACATAACTTTAACCATAAACAGGATAACTTATTCCCAGTCCAGGCCCAAGCCGTTGTCCAAAATAGTCCAGTCAGGCCCTGGGCATGACAGGTGTACTCACTTTTGTGAGATACTGTATATATATATATATATATATATATATATATATATAATTTCTTTACTCTTTTATTTCCAAATGCCTCTTGGGGCTACCCACTCCAGGCCCTCCTGTTCCATCCCCCGCCACAGGACCCCTCATCCTTGCCAGCTCCTATTTTCTAAACCACTCCTGCCAGCATATCTTGTCTCCGGGGCAGGGAATCCTGAATGATGTCATGTGACGTGTATCAGGGTTGGTCTCTATTTTTTGTGTGAAGACAGGCTCATAATATATGGTTTGATTATTTGGCTGCTGTAGGAATTCCCGCAAGGCTGATATATACTTAGGGAAGATCTTACAAGAGACTTTATGTAGCTATTACATGGCTCTCAAAAAAATAACTTCCCTAATGTTTACTGACTTGAATCCAGGGACTATTGCAGCCTGCTCCATAGCTCTCTAGGTATTGTTCGCAACCTGCCCTATGTATGTATACCTGTAGGAGATGGAGTCTGAAACTCAGTCTCCATAGCAGCCCTACGCATTACCGACTATTGAACATGAACACATGTGAACATCCTCCCACTCCTCTACCAATCAATCAGAATAAATCCCACCATAGCAGGGAAGTAATTAATAAAAATGTTAAAATGTGAATGCATGGGGCTCAATGATCCCTTCTGCCTATACCGTGCTACCACTATGAGCCCAGGTTTCCCCGAGAACCCACTTCACCCACCCACCCAAAAATTCCCATTTTGTCTACTGACTACAATTGGATGGAAAAAAAAGCTTATGGTAGTTTGCATGTTACATATTTTAAATGTATAGCTTTAATGGATATATTTAATCTTAGTACAGATGCATTTTACCTATTACCTATCAGTTTGTATTAGTGAGCTAAAAAATATACGATAACAAGATGTGCTTGTGGTATTTGAACGTAAAACAAACCACATAATATCCACAGTACACCTAATAAATCAGATCACAGGAATCTACATATATTCTGTTATTTGAAATGCCCTATTCCTTACTCCATAAAACAGCACATTTATATGCATAGCTCTTTCGATTTAAAAATTACCATTTAGAAGCCAGCATCAAAAGTCAACCAGGGGACTAGGATTGGCTGAAGAATTTCCATATTTATTTGTTGTTGATATTCATGTGTGAGAATTTGTGAATTTGCTTAATTTATTACTGTTTAATAGTTTCTCTTGAGTTTGACCCATGCTCTATTTTCAATGTGGGCAAAAATAGGAATATTATAAGGTAAATTGCCAGCAAAATATCATATTTCCATCCATGAGATAATTTTGTAATTTTATGGAACAACAACTGTCTTTAAATCATAAAATAAGTCATTCTAAATAACATCTTTAGAAATGCTGAATTTCGACACACAAACCAAAGTGCCCCACCACTTCCAGTAGAAGTGTTAGGGCTATGTGCAATAAGGCAATGCAAAAAGCTGTCCAAAGAGTTAAATGGACCACTATACATTTTAAATGTGACATTGCTCTTTAATAGATTTCCTATTCACGGATTTAGCAAAGCAATATTGGTTATTAAACTTACTTTCAAACATGAACTTGTAAACTTCCAATAACGCTGGTTGCCTCCACCCCTTATGAGATCATCAACTTTGAGTGAATGGCAGCCATAATTGTTCAGACATCAACTTATGTCTCCATTCAATTAAAAGCATCTGTTCATGCCTATGCATATGCTTCTGCCTTACCTTTTAGTATTGCCCTTCCGTCTGTGTTGTTTCTATCCCCTGAAAAGCTTATTAGGGGTGGAGGCAAGCAGCTTAACTAGAGGTTTACAAGTTAATGTAAAATTAAGTTTAATGACAAATTTTACTTTTCTAAATCATTAAATTAGAAGTTTATTAAAGAGCAATTACTAATTAAAACTTCTAGCTCCTGCTGTTCAGAGACTAATTACACGAAAATGCAATTAATGCCCAAACATTAATTACATGAAAATTTGATATATGTTATTGAAACACTCTTAGGGCCTGTTAGTTCTTATCTGTCATTAAAATCGACATTGCCCCCTCAACAATAACTATTTCTGTTCTAATCCATTATTACTGTCAGAATAAATAACTTTTTCAACTCTCCACCTCTATGGTAGTCACTTCACTACATCCCCATATTGTACATAACAAAACTCAAAATCTTGATTTATAAGTTCTTAATACCACTGCATTGGAGACTATGACACCGAGCCAGTAATGATACAAAACAAAATAAAAAATAATGGATATCAGCTCCCCTAGTGGGAGAACAAGAGAAAACTATTTAAATCCTTTATAACTTGTTTATTACTTCTGATTGTGTTTAGCCCAAGTATCTGCATTCTAAGTGATATCAGGGATTTGTATTATTTCCTTCATTGGGAATAATTCCATGGACTGGCAACAGGATCCCGGCTTCTGGGTAAAAAAAGTGGGGCAGGATGTAACATCCAACATTCAGAGATCAGGGGACATGGGGAAATATTATAGGTGTGCATGAGACTGTTCCATCTGGGGTAAAAGAGTGCTTCTTAGGAACAGTTTTAAAAATACACTAAATTTTTGTGTTAAACCTAAACTAGATAAATTAAGCATAAATTTTAGTAAAAATATGCTCTCTCTTTTTTGAGGCAGGTCCTTTCAGTGACTATATTTCAGATATTACCATTCATAGATCTACCGTTTTGTTTTTTGATGATCTACATGCAGTGGAGGCTACTATCAAAATGATATAATGTGTCAGATAAAACTGCCATTGCCTTGAGTAGGACTAATATAACGATTTTAAAGCAGCGCTGCCATATTTTGAATCTGTCACTTGTCTCTCTCTTTTACCCCAGTATTCAGCTGCCTTTTATTATTTTATAAAGATGCATAAGGCTGAAAGATCATCTGGGAGATGCAGTTTAAAAAAACAAATGAAATTCCACAATAAATAAAAATTACATTTAGAAGTTAAATATTTAAAGACTGGTTATTTATTTATTTCATTTATACTTCCTAAAAAAGTTTTGCCCATTATTATTAAGTTTAGTTATTCAAAATATAGAAAAAAAAATGGAACTACAGTGGTAATTTAAAGGACACTACAGTCTGATATTTTTATTATGCTAGAACTGAAACTAATAATAGGAAAAAAAGTAAAAAAAATAAAAACAACCTTTAATGTTATGGTTGCAGATAAAGCAAGCAGAAGGCTTGGTTGTATTGGAAGAAAATCTAGCAGCAAAAAAAGGAGAAATGTCATTCTGTAGATCCAAAATAAAGAGCGGAGCTACTGCAGATGCAAAGCACCAGTGCCTATGCTACAATGTCTGTCTGGAATAAAAGATAACTCCTAATTTATTAGGGGAGGGGCCAGTTAGTTGTTTTATAGGATGGTGATCTTCTCACCATGGATTGATCTGACCATCTACATGTATTTCTGGCTTTTTATTGACCGTTATAGATTAATTAGAGAAGTTGCAAGCAGGGCCCCCAAATTATTTTGAACTTGGGCCCTCCATTCACTAGCTCCTGTTGAGAATCTGTGGCAAGGGAGTGACTGTGTACCACATTTATTTTAGTTGAGCCAGACTGCAGCGCCTCTTGTCACTCTTGAGGGACCTCCTCCAGCAGTTCTGACTGTATTTCTCCTCTCATATTTTTATTTTTGTGTGCCCAGTGTCCAGGGGCAACAGTTCCAGGTAACTCCTCGTCAAGTAGTGTTTTTGGCTAAGGGTGTTCCACTGCCATGCAAAGTCATGTTCCAGGCACTGGTGCGTTCCCATATCCAGGCAGAGTGCAACCTGGAGGATGCCTGAGTTTACCTCCCAGTGGGCTATGGAAGGTGTACTCTGCTCGTTATCCCGCCATTTGGATAAATTTAAACTCACACTCGTAATTTGATTTATTTTATATCTCATTTTATTTGCTGAACATACACCTCCCCACCATCAGGTAGGGATGTGACTAACCCTAAAATGGCCCAATAAAAGGCCAATCTATGTCAACCAGTTCAATACACTGTGTCCTGGTGACAGTATCTTTAGAAGGATATTAACAAATTAGAAACAATTCAATGTCCTAGTGGCAGGGGTTTTACTTGTATTGAAAGCTTGCAAGAAATATATATTGTCGTTCTGCAATCTGACGGCAGCCAAAAAAATACAAACACATTCTCTGCCATGTTTAGTTTATAAAAACAGTTTTCTAAAACCTCCATATTCGATGGCAGATCGGGAATATTTTTTATGCAGCTGAAATCTTGCTCTTTGTTTGATTCTGACTGTTGTGAAGTACCAGTGCTTGCACTGACAGTTGAACGTTGCCTTTTATCGGTGTAAAGGTGAGGGAGACAAGTAATAGATTCAAAATATGGCCGTGCTGTTTGGAAATCAATTTGCATGCGGCTAAATATAAAAAAAATAATAATAATATAATTTGCACTTTATTTGACAGAAATATATTTTTTTTGTCTGAAACAACATTGACATCTAGTGGTGAATTAGTGGTCTATTTGGAAATAAATCCATATATGTTAAAGGTATATGGAAGTTTACTTGTTTTTACCTTTTTCCAATCTAACACATCCTGCTTATATTGGAAATATATATTCCATTGATTCATTCTATACACATAGAGATTTATTGTATTTAAAAAGGAAATCTGTTATCCACACCACCAGAAGTGCCTACACAGGCACCTGGTACTAACCAATAGAAAAACTGCATGCAAGTAAGTTTTTTTTAACTCTTCCCTAACCTTCGAGCCAACAGCAGCACAGTGCAGAAATCCAGGGCAGACCTGCATTCTTATGGTGGGAGCAAAAGACTACTCATCCCATGGTGCTTTGCTGCAGAGACTGAATCCGAGACATTGCTATAATGTAGTAGCTGCTTCTGCTTTGATTAGGCCACAACGTGTTATTAATTTTTTTGCTAATTAGCTTGGATTTTCAGGAGCATTCTCTTTCAGAACTGATGACATTTCCAAACTTCAGGGTAGGTTTATTAATGCACTACGGATTCTCCTCTTTCAGATGCATTCATAATCCATGACACTTTTACAGCCACTAATTAATTTTATTTTATATGCAGTTATGCAACAGTAGAAACTTCAATATTGGTTTCTATGAATTAATTTCCTGAGGTTGTAGACAACTTTGAATGCAAAGGAAGCTTGTATATGCGCAATATATGCACAATAAAAGGAATTTTGAATAGGCACAATATAAGGAAGCTTGAATATGCACAATATATGCGTAATATAAAAGTGGCAGCTAAAATTGCCAGGAAATGTATTACTTTACAGACACACTGAAAAACGAGCAGACAAAATCAGGTCAGAAAGAAAAATGAGAGCCAACAGTAAATCATTTACATAATGCAAAAATGGTAAAACTGCTAACAATATTTACTACTACAGTCTGGTTAAAACAGCTTTTTGTTAATGCATGTATGCTAAATGGCCATGTAATCTATTTTACCACTGTGTTAAAAAGTCTGTCTCTTTATAATGCATGCACAGTAAAACAGTTTAGAAACTATTCTACCTGGTGCGACTAAAAGATATTATATATATCTCATGTATGGTAAAGAGCTTGCAACTTAGCATATCATGGTCTGGGAACAATAGACCTTATAGTTGGGATTTATATAATGCATGAATGGTAATAAAGCTTGCAACATGTCCTACAAAGGGTTTGGTAAAAGCTAGTATTTAATATATGTATAGTACAAGAACTTGCAATTTATCATATCGAGTTTGGTTAAAAAGAGCTAGTAACATGGATTTGGGTTCCCTGCCAGTCCAGTGGTTAGGATTTGGTGCTTTCATCACTGCAACCTGAGTTTGATTCCAGTGAGGGAACCAAGAAGTAACACCACCCTGAAGCCATGCAGGGCTGGTCCTGGCCAGTACTTGGGTGGGAAACCATCTAGGAATACCACTGGAGAAGGAACTGGTAACCCACTGCAGTGTCTCTGCCATTAATACCAAGTAGATTAGCATAGTGTGTTTCGGTCCATGAGGTCACACAGAGTTGGACACAACTGAATGACACAGAATCATACACAACATGGCTTTACATGCATGGTAAAAAAGCTTGTAATCCACCATACAACAGTACAAATAAAATGACTTGTACTCTGGCTTCTGCTTACTGTCAGCACATAATAGCTGCAGCCTCCTAACCTGTACTGGACTGAATATATGGTTTATACTTCTAGTGTTTTACACACTGATGATGAATGCAAATTAAAAATGTTAATATCAAAATCTTCTTATAACAATAGATAATATTTCAAAGCATGCTGGAATTAGTAGATTTACATATTTACAAGGGATCTTCTTATTTAAAAATGCCTCATTTTTTCAGTCTTTAGTCTTATGGCTAAGTTAGATTACTCCTCTCCCACCCCATGACCCCCCCTCCCACACCTCTGTAGCCCTTTTAATTCTCCACTGAAATATATTTACAGCAAATCCCCAACATTGTACTAGGCCATGTCATTCTCTTCTTTTCAGGACTATCTGACTCAAAAGGAGCATTCCAAATAATATGTACCGTATTTAATACTGAAATCTGTTTTTTTTGTATATTAGTACATATACATTTACACAAATAATATCTATAGTGGAGTTCACAAATGTAATAGCAGTAGAAAATGCAGATGGATTTTAAGACCCAAATAAAAGTAGTTTTTCATAACTAAGTATTTCAGAAACTAATCTGAAGAATATTTCAATAATCAAAAATGTCAATAGAATGCCAGGGTATTGTTATCCCTTCCATTCAGATGAAGATAACAACCAATGAGAAATATGTGATTGATTTTTCTTCTCCAATTCACTGGATACTCAGAGGAGTTCTTTGAAGGGCACAACGCAGGTCATTTCAACTTGCAACAGAGTTGAAAATCCTGACTCCCAAATATATGTCAACATAAATGGAAGCAATATATGAGTAGCTCATTCTGTGACTTTTGGATAGGAATCGTACATCAAGGGCCAAAATTCAGTGATTGATTTCTCACTGAACATATCTCTTATTCCAGAATCAGGCTTTCAAAAATTCATCTTGACAATCATCGGGAACTTTTTCAACTGGCAATCTGAATGGATTTTGCACTAAATCCAACTCTTCATCACCGAGTTCAGGAAAATGTCAGCTGAATTCATTTTCCAGTTTTATTAAATGCTGCACAATTATTTTTTTACAAATTCTGGAAGCACTTGTTCTTCAGCAACAGCAACAAGAACTAATTATATTTTCTTGAGCATTGAAACATTTTTTAGTTTGACCTTTTGCTTCCAATGTTTCATCTTTTTCAGGAAAACTCTGAATGAATCAATACATTTTTTTATCTTTATGTTCCTACTTTGCATCTGAAGACTTAGTTTATTCAAGAATATCAGCCAAATAAGCAAGGCACATGATCCATTTTTTTCATCCAACCAGACAAAAATTCCATCTTACCCTGACCCTGAGCTCATCTCTAAGCTCAAATACTCACTCGCTCAGTTACATTTCCCTTTGAAAGCCATCGAACATTTGTGTGGGAAAGGAGCAAATGATGGTCTACATACATGTCAATACAAAGCTGCTTGAAAAGTTGTGAGTTGAGAGCTCCTTCTTTGACAAAATTCACAATTTCAATTGTTTGATCCAAAATCTTCCCTTATGAAGACAATGGATCATACAGTGAATGTCTCTCACCTTTTGGAGCTCACCTTTTCACACTAACCTGAAATACAGATTATGTCCCCAACATAGCTGGTGCTCCATCTGTACAGCACCCACAGACATTTTCCAACAAAATATTTTCTGATTCAAAGAAACATTAAACTTTTTCAAAAATATCTGAGGCATTGGTAGTTGTTTCAAGAGGAGAACAAAAGAGAAACTCATCTTTAAATGAACCTTAGTGGACATATCTTACAAACACCAACAACTGGGAACATGATGTCAGGTCAGTCGATTCATCAAGTTGAATTGAAAATAAGTCAAATGCTACAGACTTGATGTCCCGCAACACTTGATCTTTGATGTCAATGGCCATTTCACTTATTCATCTTTGTACAGTACTGTTCAATGGTGAAACTGCTGAAAGTTTTTTCCAATCAATTTCCCAATCCAATTTTCACCATTTTGACAGCGCAAGGTTTTTCAAAGTTTCCCCAATTGTATGCATTTTTTTCTGCTTTGCTGTCTCCAGTGCTATGACATAAGAAGCTCCAGAAACCTTGTGGAAGCTTCTTATGTCATAAGGTTGAATCATTTTGAGAGCATTTTCATGGTGTTCATAAAATATTTTGTCCTAGTCCTTGTGTTGAGGAGGAACATTCTACAAATTGTTGCTTCAATTGTGTTGGATTTACAGAATCATTTGACAAAGCGTTGCTACAAATAAGATTTTAAGACCTTTCTTCTCCTTTGATAATAATGGATGTGAATTTAATATAGTAATCACTGTATCCTCTTTTTAGAACTCATGATGGGCTACAAATAAAAATCAAGAAAAAGTCAAATCAATGGGATATTTCTACTTTTAGAAAACAGATGCATATGGTTAAATCAACTGTAGATTTACTACTGACTGAATTTTAGCCTTGCATGTTTTTAGCCAGGGCGTTGCCTTGATGGATTGTTCAAAGTGCCGTAATAATAACTATCTGAACCGTTACACTGGGTAGCGCATGAAAATAATCTGATGAGTACCGAACAAAAACATAAAATATTGAACTAAACAAAATATTTTAGCATACAAATATACATGCATGAAAGTCTTTCATACAGGCACAGCTTAATTCCCTCCAATAAGACCCTAAAAAAATCCTCCTCAGTGGGGAATCCCCCCTCCCACCTTGAGAACCCTTGCGCTAGGCTATTTTGTGACTGAATAAAACAAAATTAGTCTCATATATGTCACTGAAAACTTTCTTGTGTGCAATTATTAATTAATTTATAAACACCACTAAAATATCTCTCATAATGTATTAGGACTCCATGAGACATGTATACTAAAAGCTGGAGAAATATTATCACTAGGAGGTATATGCACTAAGAATTTATATATCTAAGAGCTTTTCAAGAACGTTTGTTGATATGACCTCATGCATCAATGACATCACACCATTAAAAAAGATCATAATGTGTTTTTTTGAGTAGGAGGAGATAGTAAGCAGAGCACTGTAGTTCAAGGCTCTGAAGTTTTGAGATGTTTTACCAATATACAAAGGGTTTGCTTAATAAGTAAAATGTCCAATGTCCGGATACTCATTGGAAAATTTGGAGCCAGTACACATTTAATAGCCGTGTCCCCCCAGGCACACACCCCTCACTGTGAAATATGCAAACTCTTTCAGATACAATTTTCAGATACTAGTTTGATAATGAACAAATGATTTTAGAAAGTTAAAAAAAAAGTAAAACCTTTACATGTTTAACTTTTAAATATATTTAATTTTACTGTGGGGATCCATATTCTTCATCAGGGATGTTGTGTCCTTGTAAACTAATGAAATAACATTTCATTTTTCCCATTGAAACCACTGGTAGTTTTAGAAGACACATTACCCTAGTGCAACTAGAATCTTCCTATATCAAGTCTTCTCCCACCTAAGTAAGTTGGTCAGAAGAAAACAAAATGGTAGATTTCACTGCTATATAATTGTATTTGGAGATAAAATATTATACAGTATATTTTGTTTTAATTCAAAAAAACTTTTACATTATTTTTAAGTGTAATCGTTGAAAGAGAATCATTTAAATAAAGGATTACAATGGCTCCTTAAACATTTTTTGGTCAACCATCACTGCCTAGATCAAGAACGAATGCAGTCAGTCAGCAAAGTACCCATTCTAGGTTAGACACACTTACTGTAGTGCTTTGAAAAAACCTTATATTTGTAAAGTATTTGCAAAATCAAGTAAAGTAAAGTTTGACAGAAAAAAGTAGTAAATATTTATGCACTTTTCACCTGTAGGCATCCTCCATTCTGTTTTTTGTATCCCTTCCCAAGGATCAAGGAAACTACCAGTTATTTTAATAACTTTAACAGATTCATTAAACGAGCTATATCACAGTATTGTTGAAATGTAATGGTAAACATGGTGTGTGTTATAAAGAGGGGGTGAAGCCATGTAAACAACTTCCCAGAGACAATCAGCATGACCGGCACCATGACGAGCCGCTGCCGTGCTACTACTGATCTGTGTATTTAAATGGGAAAATAAAATGTTATTGGGGTGGATCAGAGAGAGAAGGGTGTATATCAGGGGCAGAGCTACCAGTGGTGGAAGTGGTGCAGTCATTCCAGGCCCTCCTCTGGAAGATGGGCAGTAACAGGATTTTTTTTTTTTTACAAGTAATTTTTTCTGTAGTGCAGGAGATTCCTGGGCCCCACCACATGTCTTGTTAGAGCAATAAACAATTGTTGAGAACTGTAACTGATATCCCTTTGATCGGGTTATGTGGTATAATTGATACCCCTTTGAACCACTGTCTGCACTTAACCACAAAATGTACATACTTCCTACGCCGGTCCTTCGGTTAAGACTCCCCACAGCTAGCATAGTATCATGTTAACGACCAGTGCTTTAAACGGCTGGATCAGAACTGGATCAGAACTGGCACAGCCGATCCTAGGCACTGGACCCGGCGAGAATAAAGGTCCTATGATATAACACACTACCCTAGTCCCTATCTCTAGGGGGGGGGGGGGCAAGCACACAAAGGGGAACCACTAGTGCACACTTTAAAAAATAGTGCAGTCAATATTTTTATTTTTTTTAAACATTAAAACCTTGTATATTACTTGATCTTAAAAAATACTTTGGAAATGTAGAGAATATGTAATCACTACAGTGGTCATTTAAGCAAGAGCTGAAAGAATAAGTGCTGATTAGTATAAAGTGTGGTACTGTCTGGCAGCACACAGCAGAATTAATGTAGAAAATACAAATCAGTAACAGGGGAAATCTTTTTTATGCATGAAATTCAATCCTGAGTATATGAGAGGGATAGATGAAGAGAGTCCGGGGTTAGAGGGACGTGAGCTCTGAGGCTACAAGAGGATAGAGGTCAAATTTGGAGGACAGGATGGAATCATAAATATACATTTCAGAAGGATAAGGATGATCAAACATTCAAGTGAGAATGTATGCAGTGTAATGCATTATTATAATGAATGTCTCAAATGGCCACAGCATCTCAATTATGGCCAGAGAGTAAAGTACCAATAAATATATGCATATTTGTAACCGGAAATTATTCTAAAATGTGATTTAATAATAAAAAAAAAAATCAGGATGACTGAAGAACAGCTTTGAATTTACTACATTTTGGCAGTCACTCCGCTCAAGAGATTGTCTGCCACATTCGTCTTATTATCTGTTCCTGATTACATTATGACTTATGAATAGCATCCAGGATTAATGGCTTCTTTTTGTATATGGCTTCAGAGGCGCCAGCCTGTGAAAATCTAAATTCTATTGATACTTTTGAAGTTGTATTCACACAGAAATCTGACATCCACTAATGACATGATTATGTAGTGATAACAAGACCAGTGTGGTGAGATGCTATCTTGTGCTGAATGACAGTCAAAATTTAGTAAATTCAAAGCTGGATCACTAAATTATTTTTCAATAACTTCTATTTGCAAATGTTCATATTTTAATTAATACTTTACTCTCCTAATTGGAACATCTACGGTGGCCATACAATAAGGACAGTGATTAAGGACCGATGGGAGAAGGTCATTACAGAAAGGGTTTATAAGGCACTGTACTGTGAAATTGAGATATTCCACCAATATGTCTCCCACATACCACGTCAGGTATGCAGATTTTCTGGCAGGCTTCTGCTTTTATATCTGAGGTTAACATCATATACTGTACTTATTTATTACATACCAGTTCACTATTTAATTCATGTACATCACTGATTCAACCAGATACATATAAATGGTTCTTACACAGATTTTACATTAAGTGTCTTTTCTGGTAAAGAGCTAATGGCACCATTGGCTGCAGATCAGGAAAATCTTCATCTGTGGAGAATAATAAAAATCAACAATATTATTTGATCAGATGTGTAATCAATGGGCATATAAGCATTTTCAGAGAAAATATTTTAGTACAATCTGTTAGTACATGGAAGTTGCCAAGATGGTAATACATCCTATTCAAAGCGCAAAGGACAGGTAAAGAGCAAGGCAGGTATGGCTTGCAGTTTTATTTGTTAATGCCTTCTACTGAGCATGTGTGGGAGAGGGGGAAGATGTCAAATACTAAAAGTTTATCTGAATTAAGCAGTCAACAACCCACATCCCCTCCACTAATGAATAAATAATAGACATAAAGAATCCCACATATGTAACAATGTTTCACCATCAGTGACTGCCTCCTCTCTTCCTGTTCTGTCTCATGCAGGTTGCCATCTGTCACAGCTGTGACCCTAGGCCATTCCCACAAGCAGTGGCGGAGCTAGTGCATGGGGGGCCCTGTGCAAAAATAAAATACTCCCCACCCCCCACCAGGAGGGGGCAGGCACAATTTTTTTTTTTCCTGAACCCACTCCAACATCAACTCAAACAATACATATATGAAATATATATCAAATTTATCAAAAATAAATATATAAATATATATATATATATGTAGGTCTGTGTCTATAGTGTGACAACACTGAAGAAATGACACTCTGCTACAATGTAAAGTAGTAAGTGTACAGCCTATATAACAGTGTAAATTTGCTGTCCCCCCATAATAACTCCACACACAGCCATTAATGTCTAAACCGCTGGCAACAAAAGTGAGTACACCCCTAAGTGGAAATGTCCAAATTGGGCCCAAAGTGTCAGTATTTTGTGTGGCCACCGTTATTTTCCAGCACTGCCTTAGCCCTCATGGGCATGGAGTTCACCAGAGCTTCACAGTTTGCCCCCGGAGTTCTCTTCCACTCCTCCATAATGAGCTGGTGGATGTTAAAGACCTTGCACTCCGCCACCTTCCGTTTGAGGATACCCCACAGATGCTCAATAGGGTTTAGGTCTGGTGACATGCTTGGCCAGTCCATCACCTTTACCTTCAGCTTCTTTAGCAAGGCAGTGGTCGTCTTGGAGGTGTGTTTGGGGTTGTTATCATGTTGGAATACTGCCCTGTGGCCCAGTCTCCGAATGGAGGGGATCATGCTCTGCTTCAGTATGTCACAGTACACTTTGGCATTCATGGTTCCCTCAATGAACTGTAGCTCCCCAGTGCCATCAGGACTCATGCAGAACCAGATCAAACATATACTGTATACACATATGTCTGTATGTGTATATATGTTTTCTATAATATGTTGTGTTTATTCCCCCTATATGCATTTACCTGATGATGTCAGATGCTGCCTCCACTCTCTCTACATCGCTGTTTACATTCAAACTAAGGGTTTCATCTCATATCAGTGTTTTTGTTCTCTTTGTGCCTTATCCGTTTATCTGTAATTTAGGGATTATTTAAAATACATTTCCTCAGTATAGATGTATAATTTTGGTGGTTGGAGTGTCATGGCCTGTGGCTGCAGAGGTCTGCGAGGGGCCACAGGGGGCTGAGGGAGGCCGCAGAGGTAGTGACGGCCACAGGAGGCTGATGGAAAACACAGCGGGCCACAGGGCCTGTAGGGTGCAACAGTGGACCATAAGGAGCTGCAGGGGCCACAAGGGACTCATGGGAGGTCTGCAGGGGCCGCAAGAGGCCACAGAGGGCTCCCAAGAGGTTACAGGGGGCAAAGGAGCCCCTGAGGCCTGTTGGGGCCACAATGGGCCATAAGGAGCTACAGGGGCCACATGAAACCCCAGGGAGATCTACAGGGGCCATAAGGGGTGGTGAGGGACACACGAGGCCCTGTAGGCCAGAGGGGTCCTTGTGGGCCACAGGGTACCCGTGGGGGCCTTAAAAGACCTGCTGGGCCACAGGGGACCTGCTGGGGGCTACAGAGGACCCACAGGACCTTGCAAGGGTCGGGGGCCACATTGGACCTGCAGGGGGGATTTAAGGAGAGGCTGTCTGCAGGGACCCCTCAGAGGCCAGGGGCCTCGGTGCAAGGCACCGGTTACATCGGCAGTAGCCCCGCCTCTGCCCACAAGGTATTATAAGCCCACATGCTTATAATAACGAGATTTTAAGGGTGTTATTTTCTTAAAAAAGCAGATGGAACAGGATCAAGAACTCAGCTCACCCACTTCTATACTGTAAAGGTTTGGCCAGAGGAAGATTTTTTTCATACCTTTTGCTTGCACCAGACCAGTAAGGTTTTAGTTGGTTTGTCTCTGGGTGTGATGGATGAATCAATGATGGGTTTTTGGACAATAAACCTAATATCTACTGGAAATAAACAGTATTCCATAAGTGTGCTTTACATGAATTATCTAAAAGAACATAGACATGTTTTCACTCCAATTCTGAACTAAATACACATCTTTCCATTAGAGGATTTTCCTTTCGCTGTGATAGTGCAAGTCTGCTCCTTACCTTGGTTATGAGGTTTCTATTTGTAACTAAGCCATAGCACTATAATAAATACTTTCTGTAGCACAGACACAAGCACATCACACATACATTATGTGCAGCAGGTAAAGGTTAACAGTTTCAAATGTTAAAAGCATCTTTGCAACATCCTTCTGGGACAAAACCTCCCTGCCCTGTCAGTGGGAAACAAAAGATGCATTGTTTTATAGCCTCCCGGGTGCTGTAGAAGATCTTGCACGCACTCAGCTAGTCAGCAAAATCAGCACTTTGAAAGTTACAGCGGCTGTGATGACTAAAGAAGAAATAATTAAGTTTGGAGACACCAATCACACAAACATTACTTTGTATTGGCTCCCAAGGACAGAACAGATTATAAATAACACCAGAAAGTTTGTATATATTAAAATAGTTATACCCCAACATGAGGTACATATGTGCTAATCGTATCCCCAGTCAATTTTAGGTGGACCCATAAGATGCAAGGATTAGCACATTATGCCTTGAACCAAATCGTAGAAACATGTCCAAGGTTTGGTCTAGTCACAGTGGCTTACGGCTGCAGGATGGTATCATGGTCTACATACATGGATTAGGTGAGGGACTGGAAGCAGACAATGATAATCTAAGAACAAAGCAAAGTTTGAAGGCTTGCGCCAAAAGGAGAGTGATAGGAATTTCTGACTGAGTCAACATCCAACAACTAATCACAGAACAGAACATCTATTATGGAGGCTTTCACTCAAAAACTGGTGTGGCCTGTGTCATATTCAGGGCCCACGCTTTGCTAGCATGGTGTATCCTGCATAGCAGTGCACCACTACTAAATCATGCACAGTGACACAATAGATGAACGAGAGAGAGAGAGAGCAGAGAGAGGAAAGAAAGAGAGAGAGAGAGAGAATTCAAAATAGCATTCAGACAAATGAGATTGTTTCCTAGCAAGTGGGCTATGAGTGGA
The DNA here is from genome assembly GCA_027410445.1 of Discoglossus pictus. Classification (NCBI taxonomy): domain Eukaryota; kingdom Metazoa; phylum Chordata; class Amphibia; order Anura; family Alytidae; genus Discoglossus; species Discoglossus pictus. Next base: position 67,991,213 of record CM050168.1, read on the forward strand.
GGAACTATCATAAACCAAACAGCTCGTGCAACTTACATGTTTTTCCACTGTCCCTGTAAGAAAACATTTGTTGCACTAAAGTTAAGAATGAATATCTCATTGTAGTGGGTCTCTTAAAAGAGGTCTTTTCTAAAATGGGAAGTTTTACCTATAAAGAGAAGTTTACAAATGGATGCAAACGCTATGGAACTTTGCATCTTTCTGTTCCATTTTTAAAGGTATATGAAAGTGAGGTCGGTTATGAATGCATCCTGTAGTAATGCATCATAACCCACCAAGCAAAAAATGAAAAAAAAAAAATTGCAGAAAAAGAAAAAAGTGTGTTGGGGGTGATATAGACACTTCCAGGAACTGAGATTTGCATATTAGGTATCTAATTTTTATATTGAGATATCCAATATGCAGCACATGTGAATGCTGATTGGCTAAAGGAAAGGAAAGTGACTTCCCACAGTAGCACAAACTACAGGTGCTAACTGAGCATGTCTGCACAATCCCAAGGCCAAAAAGAAACATTGTATACGTTATGCTAATAATCCCTGGGAATTTCAGGGGGTGTCAACATTGAGAGAAAACAGTTTGCAAAAGCAAGAAATTCAGCAAAATTCAGGAATTTTTTCATGTAAACATTTTGTTTTCAGACACTATAAATTCTCCTCTATCAGATGCATTAATAACCCAGCTCACTTTCATATACCTTTAAGGAGAAAGTGGGCTGTGTTGTTGGTTCCACTGGCATATTAGAAGATTTCCTTTTTATCTGGTTCAAAAGAGCAAGACTAAGATAACAGTGTAAAATCAGGGAAATATTATAAATATAATATTACTAGCGAATTGCCCGTCAAAAAATGACGGCAATGAAATTGTAAGGTAGCTAATGCTGTTCAGTGTGTAATAATGAAATATATAATACATGAATAAATGAATATACTTTACCTATTTTAAAGCATTGTGTGGAAGAGCTGTGAATGTGTTTTGATGTTGCTGCAGCATTAGTGGTGTGGATCTGCTGTGTAAGCGTGCTGAATGTGTGCAGTATAACACTGTGCGTGCGCGAGCCCAAACCGTTGTCGTATACTTCCGCATTGGCGTAAAATGGCGAGTAATGTGTGGTATACGTTTGTATCGGAATATCCGTAGGTGTTTTGTGGTGTTTTGCGAGTTTCTTGTGGTGTTTTGCGAGTTTAGAGTGCTGTAGCCTCGTTTTCGTTTTGTTCGGCGGCCATTTTTTCTCTCGCTTCAAATTTTTTTTAGTCTCTAAACTGTTTTATTTGGAGTCAAATCGAGGTGTAAGTTGTATTTTTGAGGTGCTGGGTGCTCCCTCTTGGTGTAGGTAAGTTTTTTATGTATGTGGTGTGTGTATGTATTGTGTTTTAAATTTTGTAATGTTCGCGAGTTGCGTCCGAGTGTTGCGAGTCCGTAATGTGTGTGAACGTATGTCGTATGTTGTTTGCGAGTGTCGTAATGTGTGTGTCGTACTGTTTGGGTTGCGACGTGAAGTTTGCGAGGGTCGCAGTTGCTGGCATGGAGCGCCTTCGGCGCTTCATGCCAGCAACTGCGGCCCTCGCTTTGCGAGGTCCTCAGGTGCTGGCATGGAGCGCCTACGGCGCTCCATGCCAGCAACTGAGTCCCTCGCTTTGCGAGGGTCCTCAGTTGCTGGCAAGGAGCGCCTTCGGCGCTCCATGCCAGCAACTGAGACCCTCGGGCAGTGCCCTCGCTCGCTGCGCTTCGCGAGGGCCGCGACTCGCGTAGCGAGCCCGCAGCGTTAGCAACAACTCGTACGCTCACAACTATATATGTGATGAATACATATTATTACAGCTGACTGAGCAGTAGAGTTAGATAATTGAGCTTGAAATGTAAGTATTTTGAACATAGAATATCTGTAAAGGACATTGTTCTCTCTATTTTATCAACTATCACAGTGAGGGCAATAATGAAGAAGAACATGCCCATTTAGATAAATGATAATAATAGCCTATTTTATTCTAATAGCCCAATTTCTTGATAACCCCACTGTTAATGAATTGAGATAGTTATAGAGATGTAATTCCTTTATAAATAACTTATGCTTAAATTACTTGAAGCTTAATAATTACCTAACAATTCCAAAGTTTTTAATAATAGCCAAGTGTATTTTTCATTTATGCATTAATAGTGACATTTTCTGTTTTTTTAAACTGACATTGACCGATTAAACAAGATATCCTCTAGATATAATCAAAAACGCCTTGAATTTTATTATTTACATACTTTCTTTGTAGAGTGCTAACAGTTCTGGAATTGCATTACATCTTTCCTAGCTATATGGAAAACATAGATATAGAATGTCAGTTTGGATAGCCATCAGTGACTCTAGCCACAAAGACTTCTACCCTAAAAGAACTATTCCTTCACACATTTGTATTTTTATTTATTGGGAATTATGTAAATAACATCAGTGGGAACAGGGTTTAAACACTGTAAAAATATCTGCTGCTACAATGTACTTGGAGGTTTGGAATGTCTTAATGAAGATGGCCTCTAGATGGCTTCAGAGCACTTTGGGACCTAGTCAAGCTTTTTTATACCATTGGTACATCCTACTGTTTTGTTTTTTTTCCGTTTCTACAATTTGGGTTTAGGGATGCTTTATGTTCAACCCTCACACTTAGCCAGAGAGGGGCTTGTGGCAGGGGACCCTCTGCGGTCACATCAGCCCAGAGAGTAGCTAGCAGAGATTTTATTTTTGGGAGCATGATTATGGCATGGCGCACTTCCACTACTCTGTGGGAGCCAGGAGGTCTTGCTGTCCTTCGGGATGTGCCTTTTGGTGTGAGACCCCTTTTTTAAAACCCCAGGAACACTGGTGGTAACTGTCTCTCCTGGGGAAGTGGAACCAGGGAAGATGGTGCAACTCCACCCTGGGAAAGACCAGATTTGTGTTTGAGGGCTTCAGTCTGAAAATAGAGAGAAAGGTCTAAGGAGTTCCCTGGACCTTATATCAGAGCCCAGAAGACAAGGCTCGGATAAGCAACGTACTAAGAACTAAACAATGAGCATATGCACTTTGCATGGCCCTGAAAAAAAAGCTGTGTGTTTGTTTTTAAGTTGTTATACTCCCTTACTGCTATAATTAATCTGCTATAATCACTTTTACTGGCATAGCCACTTGGTTGCTGCATTTTACACCACTGTTGTTGGCTTCTCGGGATACCTGGAAAAGGGTATTGCTCCTGACCCCTTTAGAGTTTCAGTTTATAAAGGAGGCTGGCAAAATGCTGAGGGAACCCTATCCCTCTATCTGAAGCAGAGGCCTACCTGGAGAACGTCCATTTTCAGTTGCTGGTCCAACTGGCACTTTTCGGTCACAAAAACCTTAATCATTATATTTATACATGTATTACACGTAATTATTAATGTGGGTCATTTTCACACAGAAATTAGTTATAAGGATCTTAAAAATAGAACCATTAAAGCACGTTTGTAGTTCAAGAAAAATACATAACGTGAAGTATGTACCAAACTATCAAAACTAGCAGCTTTGTAAACCATGAACATAAAACAGGAACACATTTTGTGTTTGTTACCACACATTTTGAGAAATGAATGATAGGGGTGTGTGTTTGTTGCTATCATGTTATCAGTGCAGGGACAGATGGGGAGGAGGAGAACATGCAGAAGTCCAGAGCCTTTGTTTGATAACTGGATACAGTTAAAATTTACACCACAGCCCTTCCCCAGAAGCAGGGCGTTGCATGAAGGAATGCAACCACAGCTCTCCAGAAAGGCAAACACTCTTTTCACATACACAACTTCCACCAATGTATCATGGATCTCTCTAGGGTCCTGTGGGAACATCAGAATTTATTTTTTCCTAATTATGCCCTTAATCAGGCTCAAAAATGTCAATAAAAATATGTTTTTTTCATTGTGCAGTTGTCCTTTAATAATAAGTTTACTCCTTTTAGATTAGATGTGCAAGTACTCGAGCATTATATAAGAAACATTGTAAATGAAAATCCTCCTTTACACTACTTGTGGAGGCCTAAGCCCATCCTTCACATTTTTCCTTGCATCTCAACTGGGTGTACCCAGAATGATATTGTTTTTTCTTATTGGTTATATTGGAAGGAATTTCAATCATCTTTCTACCAGCCATTAAATTTTTAGTGTCTGGTCAAACATATATGTGAAAGTAGCATTGAAGCTTCCAGCAAATCTACTTCCTCCACCCCTCTTAGGTGTCCAGGAGGCTGTCCTAATTGTTGCCTACAATTGCCACTGCATGGAAGTAGGCAGAGAAATAGTGTAAAAAGTGACAGAAGATAAAAGCCCCTTTATCCTTTACCACAACCTGCACACATGGCAGCCGGCAGATGAGACTTGGAAGGTTTCTGGATTTAGTAATAGTAATAAAATATACCTATGTATCCCTTTACTTTTGTGCACTTTATTTTATTAAGAAGTGATTAAAAGCTCTGTTTTTCGGCCTAAAAACCCTACAAATATCTCCTAACTGATTTCTCGTCTCTGTAGCTCATGAAGACAGTTTATTTCTGTGCAGTGTCTCATAGCAACCAATTAGTGGCAACATTCTACAGCATGCTCCTTGAGAGAGATCACTGACAGGGTAATTTGAAACACTGCGGTTTACACTCTGTGTATTCATGAGTTGTATTAGCTACAGACCCAAACATGTAAAATGTGTATGATTATAGGCAGAAAACAACAGAGCTTTTATGTACTTAATAAAATAAAGTAAATAGATACATACATATATTATAGTCCTAATGAAATCCAGAAGCCTTCCATATACATTTAAATCCAAAACACTAAACTTCACATGTACGTTTTAAAAGCTACACTGAATTTATTTTCTAAAAATACAGATTTAACTGTTAATTCATTACTAAACAAATCAATGAAGTCCACTGCAATGGTCTTTTAAAAGACATTCAATGTGACTAATCATGATAGGGAAAAAAAGCAAAGGGCTCCCTTCATTAAAGCAGAATTAAATGTAAACTTAAAAATGAAAGGCTCTAATTACTTTCTTTCTAAAAACATTTTGCTCATAAAGCAAAGTTCTGTAAAGAACTACTTTTAGTGTTTTCATAAAGGGCCCTTTAAAGAATAGCTAACTTGTTGTTGTTCAGTAGCGTCCAACTCTCCGTGACCCTATGGACTGCAGCCCACCAGACGCATCTGCTACCATTGCCTCTCTGAGATTCCTCAAGCCCATTTTCATTTATTTAATTACCTCATCTACCCATCTCTGTCACCCCCTTCTTTGTGTGGTTTCAATCTCTTCCAGCTTCAGAGTCGTCTTCTCATGATATGGCCAAAATATTTGTGATTTAGCCTCATAATTAAACCTTCCAGTGAAAAGTTTGTCTTGATTAACTGTAGTATTAGTTGATTCTATCTCCTAGCAATCCAATGGACTCTAAGCAGTTTCCTCCAACACCACATTTCAAAGGTGTACGTTTTATGGCACTTCGCCTCTTTTATGGTCCATTTCTCACATATATGTTACTACTGGGAATACCATAGTTCTGACTAATCGGCTCTTTGTTGATAATGTAATATCTTTATATAATTATGGCCTGATAACAAGAAAAAAAAAAACGTTATTAACTGTTACTGTGCATTTAATCAATTAATTGCTGTCTCTAATCATGCCCCAGGCTGTATAAATTTCAGAGCTCTCCACCACCTGAATGATGTATTGTCTTGTGCTGGAGCACTTGCAGTATGATAGTGGGAGGGGAGTAGAAGGTGTATATGAGTACATTGCTAGCAGCTGGTGTCACACCACTGCCTGCTACTAATGTGTGTTTGATAGATTGGTCTCAAAAGGTTTCCACTTTGGTTCTTCCCACAGGCGACACCCACTCCAAAGATAATATATGATTCAGAGGGTGTAGAGATCTGGAGCTTTTAAAACTTGGGGCATGATATTTAAAAAAGTTATTAATTTTTTAATGCACAGTAAAAAAATGTTTTGTGGATTAAGCCCTACCAAATTATTCTTTAGAGAGCCATTTATAACACCACTAAAGTGGTTCTTTAAAATGCACGTTGTAAACATGTCATTGCAGTCATTTTAAGTCATATGTCACCACTTTATCACCATTACATATAGCCTTACAATATAAAAACACACGATTCTAAGTGTGAACCTCCCTCTAAGTACCCTCTTTTATATAGAAGTTAGGTTGAACTTGTCCTTTAAACGGACACTGCCACCTCAACAACAAATCTGTTTCACTTTAAAGAGTGCTGGAAACTGGCTATACATTTTACTAGCCATTTTCTTTCCAATACAGTACATCACTCTCCAACATATTCAATATTGTATGCACATATATGGCTCCATATGCTAATTTGTAATTCCAAGTGCTTGGAAAGTGTGGAGGAAGGATTCTAACACTGGGATATACTGTTTTTGACACCACAGAAGCAAATAAGCACATTCTGTCCTAAAATGTAACATCAATGCATTTGAGACACTCATTTGCATAATAATGCCACACAAAACAATAATAAAGACCTCAACAAATTAATTACCTAAGAAAAAAATGAAAGTTTGTCATGCTCTTAAAAAATAACTTGATTTTGGGGTGATAGAGTCCCTTTTATTACAGTGTTTTGGAAGCATTAATAGTTTAAATACAGAATTTCCAGTTTAAATGTATTTTTTCTCACAAACCACAATAACTTCCTTTTAACAGTATGTGGTAATTCAGGTTACTTACACAACAAATACAAGTGTTACAAACCCAGTCCCTGGGGTCATTTGCATGTATGTATCAAGCATGAGTGCAAACCGCTTGGGTTACAAATGTTTTATGCCTGTATTTCATAATGGTTTATTACAAAGACAAAAACTGTAATGTACTGTACTTATTATCTCACATGTTAATGAGACATCTGTTTGCTGAGTTATTCAATAAACTTAACAGAGAAACAAATTGTTTGTGTTATGTATCTGTAATGAATAATGAATGAACTCCCAACTCTTTGATCATGTATGTGTAAAGGAACATATTTTACACGTGTGTGTGTTGCATGTGTGTATTTAGGTTTTTGCTGCCGTAAGCCAATCAGATTTGTGCACCCCCACTCCCCACATGCAACTCCTCATATCCCCTTTCTATATCTGACATCATATGTTCTTTCGTTTTTTATGTATATATATGGTATGTCAGAAAGTGTACTTATTGACATTTCTATGTATATTCACTATAATAGTTAACAGTTGTGAGTAACGCCTGCGAGATGCTTTCTGCACAGGCATTACTCACAATCTGCTGACCCTAAATTGTGAGAATAAGCATGCACAGTTGCGTCACACCCGCGCATGCACAGCAGAGAAGCCCTAAAAGAAGGGAGGGATAGAGGAGGGAGGGATAGAGGAGGGAGAGAGAGGAGGGTGAGAGAGGTATCGAGGGAAAGAGAGAGGGAGGGAGGCAGAGAGAGAAGCAAAGAGAGAGAAGAGAGACGGATAGAGACAGAGAGTGCACACAAAGAGAGGACGCACAGAGAGAGAAAGCATAGAGAAATATAGAGGGCTCACAGAGAAAAAAGTGTGCACGGAGACAGCACACAGAGAGAGGGAGAGGGCGCAAAGAGAGGGAGAGGGCGCAAAGAGAGGGAGAGGGCGCACAGAGAGCGATACGGCGCAGAGAGAGGGCACAGAGAGAGACGGAGCAGAGAGAGAGAGACGGCACAGAGAGAGAGAGAGACGGCACAGAGAGAGAGAGACGGCACAGAGAGAGAGAGACGGCACAGAGAGAGAGAGACGGCACAGAGGGAGAGACGGCACAGAGAGAGCCGGCGGCACAGAGAGAGCCGGCGGCACAGAGAGAGCCGGCGGCACAGAGAGAGCCGGCGGCACAGAGAGAGCCGGCGGCACAGAGAGAGCCGGCGGCACAGAGAGAGAGACCTCACAGAGAGAGACAGAAAAGACAATTGAACATAACATATCCTACCATCATTTATGTCGGGCAAGTTACTAGTACAAACATATTTCAATGTACCTTACTGCCCCCTTAAAATGTGCTGCCCTAGGCCTGGGCCTATGCAGAAACACAGCCCTAGTGTGTTGTTTTGTACAAATCTGTGTCCCCTGACTTCACAATGTATAAAATAACAATTAATAACTTAAAGACTGCACGTTGATATCTAAAAGCATTTTGAGTATGTGGTTGTAATTCTTTTAAATTTAGTTTTCTGTTGTACCAGGCTCGGGACATTGTAGTGGTAAAGCAAGTCACTGCCATAATGCACACAGCACAGAAGATGCAATATGGAGATTCACAGATTGCTGCCTGTCCACAACATAGACAAAATAGTATTAATTCATAATAGTATACTATTACCCTGGCTTTCATTGTATTGGATGCAACTTTAGCATTTAAATATCTCCCAACATTTTTAAGTGGACTCATTGCGAGGCTGTTGGTTGTTGTATTTATTTTTCTGATGGGCGCTTTTGGTGTTATTGTTTGGTCGGCGGTGATGTGTTTTTTGCGCTTATTGCAAGGCTTTGTGTGCTATGAGCAGCATTTGCGGTCGTTGTGAGTGGCACAGTGAATGGCTTTTATGTTTAATGTGAGAGTGTTTTTTTTGTGTATATGTTTTTTGTATGCTAATTAAATAATTAATAAATTAATAAATGACTATACTTTACCTATTTTGAAGTAATATATGCAGGAAGCATTGTGTTGAAGAGCTGACAATCTGTATCAGCAATGTGTGTAGTGTAAATAGTGTGCGTGCGTGAGGAAAATCCATTAGGGTAGCTGTGTACTTCCGCATTGTGTAAGTTAGTGTTGTAAAATGGCGGCTAATGTGTATGTGGTACGCGGCTGTGGATGATTTAATAGTGTATCTTGGACCTCGTACGGCTTTTTAGGAAAATCTGTATGTGCTTGGTGGTTTTTTGCGTGTTTAGGGTCCTGTAGCCTCGTTTTCGTTTTTTTTCGGAGCCCATTTTTTATTCTCGCTTAGGGGATTTTCGACGTGGGAGCCTCCACCTCCGCAAATGCGACCCCCCGCTTTGCGAGGGTCCGCATTTGCGGGCCTAAAGTAGTAGGGGGTCGTAGGGATGAGCGCCTATGGAGCTCATCAGCAGGGCCGGGGGCGCCTTCGTTGCTCCCTGCCAGCAACTGTGGCCCTCGCTTCGGCGCTCATTGCGAGGCTGTTGGTTGTTTTTGTGCTATGAGCATTTTTTTTTTTTTGCTAATGCTAATGAAATAATTAATAAAATAATACATCAATATACTTTACCTCTTTTGAAGTAATATATGCAGGAAGCATTGTGCAGAAGAGCTGGCAATCTGTTTTGATGTTGCTGCAGCATACAATGTGTGTTTTGAGTGCTGTGGAGCTGCTGTGTAAGTGTCAGTAATGTGTGTAGTGTAAATAGTGTGCGTGCGCGAGCCAAATCCGTTAGGGTAGCTGTGTACTTCTGCATTGTTTAATTTAGTGTTGTAAAATGGCGCCTAATGTGTGGTACGCGTCTGTGGCTGATTTGGCGTGCTTGTTCTTGGATCGTGTCGGTCTTTTTGGGAAAATCCGTATGTGTTTGGTGGTGTTTTGCGTCTTTAGAGTGCTGTAGCCTTGTTTTCTTTTATTTTTTCTCTTGCTTAGGGGATTTTCAGGTGTCTAAACTCTTCTATTTCGACTTAAATTGAGGTGTAACTTCAGTTTCCGAGGTCCTGGGTGCCTCTCCCTTGCTGTGGGTAAGCTTTTTATGTATTTGCTGTGTGTATTTATTGTGTTTTTAATGTTTTCATGTGCGCGGGTTTCGGGCGGTAAGGTCATATTTTTGCGAGGTCGTAATGTTTTTTTTTCTAAGTTCCGCGTCTCGTATTTGTTTCTCAGAAATACGTAAATTTTGTGAGGTCCGCAGTTGCTCCATGCCAGCAACTGCGGCCCTCGCTTCACGAGGGCCGCATGCTCGCTACGCGGGTATGCAGCGTTGGCAACAACCCGCTTGCTCACAACTATATATGTGATAGAGAAGAGCCCTTAATCCAGCATGATATCAAAGGTCAGTTGTAGTATTATATAGCTAACAGTAATAGATATAGAGAGAGAACCCTCTGATCATCACAGATCCTCCTACCTGAGGGCAAACCTATGTTAATGCCCCATTTCTGACTTATAGCCCTGCAGCTAAGTCACAAAAAATACCTAAATTGCAAAGATGGAAACATCATAGACCACAACAAACAACAGTGATATCCTCCAAAAAAGACTAGTGTGCTCTAATGCACTATTTCCCATTTATTTCCCAGGTTACCTATCTAGGGGTAGATTGAGTGTTTCCATTATAGACTGCTAGTTTGTCTGTAGATTGAGGGGTTAGCCCAGCGGCTTTATTCAGCCCTGAGATCCATTAGCAAGGGTGCATATGAAGGGGAGATTTGTAATCCTTTTACAAAGGAAAACAAGATGTCTGTCATCAGTAAAGCAACATTGAATATGATAATTAAACATTAAAGGCTGTAATAACTTTAAAATGTGCACATTTTGCCTATTTTAAAATCAAGTTCTGAAAAGAGCAAACTAAAAATATGCTCCGGATATAACCCCGATCCGTGTGATTGTACAAAAAAGTGCATCTTCCCACTTTCCATATGACTGGCTCTCCTGCAACCAATTTTGCATTCTCCTCACTCTTTATTCTCTCTACCTCCACTCTTTACCTAACCAATCCAAGACTTAAAGGGCCACTGTAGTTCAAGACATAAAAACACTTTTAGGTTATGTTTTTATCAGTTGGTGGTAGAGGAGTTATCAGGAAGAAGTCTCTGTTACATAATTGGATCAGGTTGAAATTGGTACCACACCCCTTCCCTCTTACAGGCCCAGATGTACAGACTTTACATGTGTGGAGAGCTTTGGTTGCATCTATAGATATAAACGACCCCCCTCACACACATATATTTCCACCAAAGGATCACGGATGCCTCTGTGGTCAGCCAAAGGCATCAACATTTATTTTCTGTTGTTTCACTAGGAATATAATATACAAATCGTTTTACTTTTGTGTACTTGTTTATTAAGAAGTACTCTTTTTTCTGCCTAAAATCTTACAAATAGTTCCAAACTGGTTTTCCCCTCTGCAGCTCATAAAGACAGTGCACTTCTTAGTACAGGGTGTGCGGTGTCTCATAGTAACCAATCTGCGACAACATTCTGTAACATGCTACTTGGGAGAGGTCACTGACAGCCTAATTTGAAACGCATGCACTATCCATGAGCTGCAGAGGACAGACACAAACAGGTACAAATGGATTGATTTGGGGCAGAAAACAGAGCTTTTAAGCACTTAACAAATCAAAGTACATAAAGGTAAATAGATAGGTATATTAAATCCCTAGTGAAATCCAGAAACCTTCCATGTCCCTCTAAGTCCTCTTCTGTCTCTTCCTCTGCCTTTTTGTATCACTTCCTTATATACTTGTAAATATTTCAAACCTGTAAGTCTTTTAATAGGGACTATTGTAATTAAAGTAGGAATATGAATGTGTTCATTACATCACTACTTAGATTTATACTAACACGGAATTTCTTCATTTTCAACAACCATTGATATCACCATATTAACGGAACAGCCATGGGCACCCCATGTGCTCAGAATTATGCAAACCTGTATTTAGGTTTTTGGGAAAAAACACATGTATTCTCTGATGATATGTCCAAGTATAGTGACAAAATATTGTCTTGGCATCGATTTATTGATGACATCATGGTACTAGGTGATGTCAAGGAATTCATTGAGTTCATTGCAAGATTAAATGAAAATTCTTTAGGTCTGAAATTTACGTATGTTATGGATAAAGAAAAGATTGAATTTCTAGACTTAATGATATCAAAAGACTCAATGGGAAAAATACATACATCTACTTTTACTAAACCTACAGCCACTAACTCATTACTAAAATGGTCCAGTCAACATCTTAGAGCCTTAAAATCAGGTATTCATATAAGCCAGTATCTACGGATTAAAAGGAATTGCAGTAACCCACAAGATTTTAAGATTCAAGCAGACCAATTGAGGGATACATTTAAAGCCCGAGGATATCCCAATCGCCGACTGAAGAGAGCATACAAAAGAGCTCTGGAATCCAATAGACAGGATCTATTATATGCAAAGAAGGAAGTTGAAGAGAACGAACAGATTAGATGCATAATGTCATTTGGAAAAGATTGGAAAGAAATCAAAAAAATACAAGATAAGCATTGCTATATACTAAAAGAAGACTCTACATTATATACAAGCCTACCAGAAAAAGCCTCCATTACTTATCGTAAGAACAAAAGTATTAAGGATGAATTAGTTAATAGTTTCTTTAAGTCATCTAAACGAGTGGAAACATGGTTAACATCCACAAAAGGTTTATTTAAATGTGGAAAATGCAAGGCCTGCAAGTTTATTTATCCAAGTAAGGAATTCACAGATCCAAATACTCATACCAAATATCCAATTAAAAATGTCATCAATTGTAGCTCTACACATGTCATTTATATAATAAAATGTTCTTGCCCTAAACTATATATAGGCAAAACTATAAAAGCCAATTAAGCAGACGTATTCTAGAGCACACCTACACAGTGACTAAAGAAATGGACACGTCAGTGTCTCGAAACATCAAACACTTTCATGGCAATAAACCTGAAGCAATGAAGTTTTCAGCAATTGACCAGATCTCACAATGACCAAGAGGAGGAGACCTGGACAAGGACATTTTGAAGTTAGAGAGAAAGTGGATCTTTTTGCTGAACACACAGAGTCCAAATGGTCTCAATGAAGGGTTCTCATATTCCGCCTTTCTATAGTTAACAATAGAACAACTCTCAATATATCAAATATCTTAGATCATACCAGGTAGTGACCACATTAAATTCACTAATTTAGCTCTCAACTTTACACATTGAGAAACATAGTATTTTTCAATTCTATTGCACGCTATCTTCATAAATAGATATTATTAGTTAATTTTAGTTTAACTGGATTGGCACATATTGTAGAGATACAAATATGCACATTTAAATATTTCACATTCTAGCAATATTTTTTCAAATATAAAATTAGGTCTATTTATCGAGATAGACAATCAAATTCACTATACTTATCACATTTATATATAGTAAACAACAAAGTCAGAGGTGCTCATCAGAGAACGAACCAACCTTAATAGGTTGGTTCTATAGCCATGATAAGCTACTCTGAGAGCAACCTCTTTTAGCTCACTTGTGCCCTTCACAGGGAGAAATCTCCTGTAGTATATCAGTCTGGTCCCACTCAAAAGAGTGACCCAGTCCCGAAATACCAGGCAATTCTACCCTGAACAGAAGAAACAGCAAACCCCAGACGCGTTTCGGCCTATATGGGCCTCGTCAGTGAGGTGCAGCTGAACTCCCTAAGGCACAGTGAGCAAGGGGTCCACGTCTGGAGTCCCCTATTACCCTTAGGGAGACTAAACCCTAAAGGTAATTTGCATATAGTAAACAACAAAGTCAGAGGTGCTCATCAGAGAACGAACCAACCTTAATAGGTTGGTTCTATAGCCATGATAAGCTACTCTGAGAGCAACCTCTTTTAGCTCACTTGTGCCCTTCACAGGGAGAAATCTCCTGTAGTATATCAGTCTGGTCCCACTCAAAAGAGTGACCCAGTCCCGAAATACCAGGCAATTCTACCCTGAACAGAAGAAACAGCAAACCCCAGACGCGTTTCGGCCTATATGGGCCTCGTCAGTGAGGTGCAGCTGAACTCCCTAAGGCACAGTGAGCAAGGGGTCCACGTCTGGAGTCCCCTATTACCCTTAGGGAGACTAAACCCTAAAGGTAATTTGCATATAGTAAACAACAAAGTCAGAGGTGCTCATCAGAGAACGAACCAACCTTAATAGGTTGGTTCTATAGCCATGATAAGCTACTCTGAGAGCAACCTCTTTTAGCTCACTTGTGCCCTTCACAGGGAGAAATCTCCTGTAGTATATCAGTCTGGTCCCACTCAAAAGAGTGACCCAGTCCCGAAATACCAGGCAATTCTACCCTGAACAGGAGAAACAGCAAACCTTTAGTCTCCCTAAGGGTAATAGGGGACTCCAGACGTGGACCCCTTGCTCACTGTGCCTTAAGGAGTTCAGCTGCACCTCACTGACAAGGTTCATAAAGGCCGAAACGCGTCTGGCGTTTGCAGTTTCTCCTGTTCAGGGTAGAATTGCCGCGTATTTCGGGGCTGGCTCACTCTTTTGAGTGGGACCAGACTGATATACTACAGGATATTTCTCCCTGTGAAGGGCACAAGTGAGCTAAAAGAGGTTGCTCTCAGAGTGGCTTATCATGGCTATAGAACTACTCTATTAAGGTTGGTTCGTTCTCTGATGAGCACCTCTGACTTTGTTGTTCTGTATATGCAAATTACCTTTAGGGTTTAGTCTCCCTAAGGGTAATAGGGGACTCCAGACGTGGACCCCTTGCTCACTGTGCCTTAGGGAGTTCAGCTGCACCTCACTGACGAGGCCCATAAAGGCCGAAACGCGTCTGGGGTTTGCTGTTTCTCCTGTTCAGGGTAGAATTGCCTGGTATTTCGGGGCTGGCTCACTCTTTTGAGTGGGACCAGACTGATATACTATAGGATATTTCTCCCTGTGAAGGGCACAAGTGAGCTAAAAGAGGTTGCTCTCAGAGTGGCTTATCATGGCTATAGAACTAACCTATTAAGGTTGGTTCGTTCTCTGATGAGCACCTCTGACTTTGTTGTTCTGTATATGCAAATTACCTTTAGGGTTTAGTCTCCCTAAGGGTAATAGGGGACTCCAGACGTGGACCCCTTGCTCACTGTGCCTTAGGGAGTTCAGCTGCACCTCACTGACGAGGCCCATAAAGGCCGAAACGCGTCTGGGGTTTGCTGTTTCTCCTGTTCAGGGTAGAATTGCCTGGTATTTCGGGGCTGGCTCACTCTTTTGAGTGGGACCAGACTGATATACTACAGGATATTTCTCCCTGTGAAGGGCACAAGTGAGCTAAAAGAGGTTGCTCTCAGAGTGGCTTATCATGGCTATAGAACTAACCTATTAAGGTTGGTTCGTTCTCTGATGAGCACCTCTGACTTTGTTGTTCTTTATATGCAAATTACCTTTAGTGTTTAGTCTCCCTAAGGGTAATAGGGGACTCCAGACGTGGACCCCTTGCTCACTGTGCCTTAGGGAGTTCAGCTGCACCTCACTGACGAGGCCCATAAAGGCCGAAACGCGTTTGGGATTTGCTGTTTCTCCTGTTCAGGGTAGAATTGCCTGGTATTTCGGGGCTGGCTCACTCTTTTGAGTGGGACCAGACTGATATACTACAGGATATTTCTCCCTGTGAAGGGCACAAGTGAGCTAAAATAGGTTGCTCTCAGAGTGGCTTATCATGGCTATAGAACTAACCTATTAAGGTTGGTTCGTTCTCTGATGAGCACCTCTGACTTTGTTGTTCTGTATATGGCAAATTACCTTTAGGGTTTAGTCTCCCAAAGGGTAATAGGGGACTCCAGACGTGGACCCCTTGCTCACTGTGCCTTAGGGAGTTCAGCTGCACCTCACTGACGAGGCCCATAAAGGCCGAAACGCGTCTGGGGTTTGCTGTTTCTCCTGTTCAGGGTAGAATTGCCTGGTATTTCGGGGCTGGCTCACTCTTTTGAGTGGGACCAGACTGATATTCTACAGGATATTTCTCCCTGTGAAGGGCACAAGTGAGCTAAAAGAGGTTGCTCTCAGAGTAGCTTATCATGGCTATAGAACTAACCTATTAAGGTTGGTTCGTTCTCTGATGAGCACCTCTGACTTTGTTGTCTTTACATTTATATATTAATAATAATCACAGTATAACATTGTATTTAATTTACATTAACATTCGATATAGTACTGTACCCTGATGGGCAATATTGAAAGATATAGTAATATATCATCATAATTAAATTGGTAATTCCTTGGGTATTTTCTATTTCGAAAGATCTTGAAAGTTGATGATTACTAATTATAGATTTGCAAGGAAGAATTATAATATGCTTACAGTTTAGTTGTCTATATATAAATAGCATGTTGAAGGAATAAACTTCTATATTCATGAGTCTAAATATAGTAAAGGTAGGAATTTAGACAGTTTAGCAGCACCAGCAGGCAGAATATAAAGCAAACGATTGGCAAATCGCGTATGGTTGGCAAAGAGAGTATAATGGAGTCGATTGGTGATTCACGTATGGTTGGCAAACTCACAATACAGATAAAAGCGTGGTGACGTATTTACGTTGATTACGTCAGCACGTAGTTACGTAATTACGTAGCTAGCACTAACAAGCGGAAATGGATGGAAAAAACGCTCTAAAAGCCCCAGTTAGTGAGAGCGCAGTGAGAGCGCAGTAAGAAGGGCGAAACGGGACCATTGGGATTATCTCTACAAAAGCGAAAGTACTCTGGTTTTGTCTATTTTGGCATTGGGGAAGTATTATGGTATAATATTATAATTACTGGTGGTTTATCCTTTGACTACTTTGAATTGCAAGTCTGCTTTAATGACATATAGTAGTCTGTGGCAACAAGGAGTTTAATATTTAATTACCCCCTCATAAGTCATATTACATACTCCCCACATGATTGTATTACAACCAATTACAAAACTTGTTTTAAACCAGAAGAGTACTAAGCCTGCGCTTTTTTCAGATTGTTTTTATTCTTACTTTTTTTTTTTGCCATTTATAAATACATTTTTTATCTTCCCAAGGATTAGCAAAGTAATTTGCCATATGAGGGAAGATGTTATGTGACACCAATAAGGGACACTATATGTTATTGGCTCTTTAAGAGTAATTTACCCATCCATAAAGCTATTTCTTGTTCCCCTTTTTTACAAACACAAGAATACTATTGTAATTAAGGCACATAGCCCTGTAATATCCCTTTTATATGGTGTACAACAGTACAAATATGTTTAGTGCCTCAGGTAGAACTAGTGACTGTACAAATGCACCACAATCACTTCTTATTGTTGTCATGGACACAGCGCAGTGACCGCTCTCACCACAAGGTGGCAGCACTGAGCAGCGCGTAATGACGTCACGGAAGAACGCTGTGGAGCCGGGAGAGGCCTTACTGGAAAATACACAGGGACACGGACACAGGCCTGAGAGAGGCCGGGGATAGAGGGCCTGAGAAAGAGAGCATGAGAAAAGGAGACTAGGCTCGAGAGAGGAAGGTCTGGGATACACGGCGTGAGAGAGCACGGGGACCTTGTACTGGGGCAGAGCTCTTTTGCCTGACTGGTACAGACCGCAGGACCGGTGAGCAGTTGGGGAGGAGGCCCAGGCACTGACCAGGAGCTTCGGAGGAGTCCAGTCTATCACTCATGGAGCGGTCCAGGCTGGGAGCTGGCGGAGTGTCTGTATCCTTCTGAGGAGAGATGGAGAGATGAGAACAGCTGAGTGTGTGAGAGCTGGAAATAAAGGACATGATGTATGGGCTGAGAGAGAGAGGGTGTATGGGCTGAGAGAGAGAGAGGGTGTATGGGCTGAGAGAGAGAGAGGGTGCATGGGCTGAGAGAGAGAGAGGGTGCATGGGCTGAGAGAGAGAGAGAGGGTGCATGGGCTGAGAGAGAGAGAGGGTGCATGGGCTGAGAGAGAGAGAGAGGGTGCATGGGCTGAGAGAGAGAGAGAGGGTGCATGGGCTGAGAGAGAGAGAGAGGGTGCATGGGCTGAGAGAGAGAGAGAGGGTGCATGGGCTGAGAGAGAGAGAGGGTGCATGGGCTGAGAGAGAGAGAGGGTGCATGGGCTGAGAGAGAGAGAGGGTGCATGGGCTGAGAGAGAGAGAGGGTGCATGGGCTGAGAGAGAGAGAGGGTGCATGGGCTGAGAGAGAGAGAGGGTGCATGGGCTGAGAGAGAGAGAGGGTGCATGGGCTGAGAGAGAGAGAGAGGGTGTCTGGGCTGAGAGAGAGAGAGAGGGTGTCTGGGCTGAGAGAGAGAGAGGGTGTCTGGGCTGAGAGAGAGAGAGAGAGAGGGAGGGTGTCTGGGCTGAGAGAGAGAGAGAGAGAGGGAGGGTGTCTGGGCTGAGAGAGAGAGAGAGGGAGGGTGTCTGGGCTGAGAGAGAGAGAGAGAGAGAGGGTGTCTGGGCTGAGAGAGAGAGAGAGAGAGGGTGTCTGGGCTGAGAGAGAGAGAGAGGGTGTCTGGGCTGGGGGAGATAGAGTGTTCTGAGTGGAAAGATGCTGAGGACAGGGAAGATAACATTGTATGGGCTGAAGGGAGTCCTGGCAGAAGGATTTCTCCACTGAAGGGGAGAGAGAAGAGTCTGAGACTAGGTACTAATGTGTGGACTGAGGGCAAGGCAGTAAAGTAGGTTATGGTATGAAAACTGAGGGGGAACTGGCTCTGCCAGAAAGACGTCTGTGCTGAGAAAAAAAGTATGTGCAAGTCTGAGATCATTTTGTGGGTAAGCTGGAATTGAGGAAAGAATGTGTAATGCTCTGGGTGTAAATCTGGGTATAAATATACTAAGGTATCCAGTGATAGATCCTACATATATATGTGTTTCAGTGTCTGCACAGTTTAGGCCACTGGTACCCAGAAGGCACATGATGACCTGCTAAACAGTCTCTAAGACCAAAGTTTAGTAAGGTCTATGATTTCTGTTTTACAGATATGCCGGTTTTCATTCAGAAAACAAAGCAAATCTTAGTGAATTTTGACTAAAGAGTTGACAAATAGATATCAGAGTAACAGGTAATACACATGCAAAAAATATTTAAATATATTTAAAGTTCTCATGGCTAGTAGTACAATTTCTTGCCTAAAGTAAAGCATCCTGCTTGTTAAAACATCAGGGAGATATGTGATTGGAAAGAGAGTAAGAAATACATGTGTTTTCATCATTGTTGTACCCGTGAATGACTTACCATTATAGTACCATCAGGAAAGTAGATTTCTTATCACAAAAGTCTTTTGTACAATAAGGACTCTACAGGGCTTGAGCACCAGTATCCAGATGGACCCACGGACCCTGGATCTTAGTAGTGTACACTATACTAACAGTGTAATTGTGCTACCCCAGTATCACAGCAGAAAGGCTGGCATTTCCGAGAATATAATGTGACAGCTGAGAGTGAGTATCCTAATTTGTTATTGACCCGGCATGGTTATATTTTTCAGATGTACAAGTTTACGTGTTAGGTGCCCTCACAGACATTGGCAATCTAGGTACTGGTGTTGATATTAGTCTGTGATGCGGAGGGACTGCAGTGCATTTGTGTATTACTGGTTTGTAAGTAGTTAATCCTACCTTATCCGGTTACCTAACTAATGTGTTGCGCCTGCTATGTGTTTGTGCTGTGAGATGTAAAAGGATTAATTAAGAATTTTAACATAAATCTAATTGACAGTGTAGACTTAAGAGGATGCATAGAGGTACATGGCCCACTTTGAGTAGACAGTTATACAATATGGATGGAAATGTACAGTAAAGAAAATGCCAATATAATCTCCTCCGGGTCTAGTAATATTATAGCTTCTTCTGAATGTATTTCTTTATGTATTGCTGCCTGATCTTTGAGCCTTGCCCCTCCCAACCAAAACTATTGTAGCTTGTAACATAAGATCATTTGCCAGCTCACAATAAAGGTGTAAGTTGACCTTAAACCTACACACTCAGAATCATTTCCTTCTCTGATTTATACTGAGATGATGTATTTCCTGGTGTCAGGTTGGTTTAATTCCTGACCCCGCTTCTTGTTTTATGATCATATGAAAGGTTATAGAGTTTGAGTGCACATTAGGTGGAGGTACCAGATGGTAAAATGTAAAACTATAGATACTTTTCTCAATTGAATGCTATAAAATATATATATATATATTATATATACTTTTTACAATAAACAAATTGAAGCTTGTATTTAAAAAAAATAAAATAAAAAATCAATACATTTTTATTACAGATAGTCAAGCATATAAACATCACAGATAATTAAGGCAACAAATAGCGATACAATACACAGTGTGATATCTTATGGTCTAACACTTATAGTTATCTATCTTCCTTTCCATCTTTCCTTTTTCTATCTGAGGGTTAAACTGTGATTTATTTTTTAATATCGACATTATCTAAGTATATCTTACTGTCTTTTTCTTATTTGTTAAATTTCCATTAAAGTAAACTGAATTTATATGACGTTTGGTTCCCCTAAATTAAATTAAACCTCTTCAACAATTTTTACCTGTTGGCCCATCTGATATACACACTTAAGACTCCCTGTATCTCTTGTTAATGATAGATTACAGCCAGTAATTGTAGGTTAACCCTTGAGGCATGGAACCTATAGTCCTCTGTGTAAGTCTTATGTGGAACAAAAGACAGGGCATGCTTAGACCACAGGAGTAACAATGCTGATTTGATAAATTACTCCCTGGGCGTGAGCATGCCCAGTCCTTTGTTTTGCATGACTTATGCTGAAGTCTATAGATAAAGAGCCACAGAGGGTTATCGGCAATTATTGGCTATCATCTGTCAAGAGATGCAGATAGTCTTTAATGAGTGAATCAGAATGGCAGGCAGATACAAATTGCTAATTGAAATTTATTGTATGAGAAATGTTTTATAACATTCAATTGATAAAGTACTTGCTACTGGCGGTAGTTTTAAATTATACCATATTTGGAACCTCCACTGTTTCACTTTAAATGTAGGAGTGAATTGTACGTGATAGTAACTTTTGTTTACTTACATAAGAATGAGACTGTGTTTCATTGTAGTATTTTGAGGCTGTGACAATACTGCATTACCTTACAATTCGGACATCACAATGGTTGTGACTTGGTGCATCCAGAGAATTGCATTTGTTGAGGTGTTTATGCTTGTTAGGATTTCTAGAAGTCCTATCAGTTACATTTTGACTATAAAACTGAAAACAAATTTTGTACACGCTTTAAACACATTTTTCATGAAAATATGGATTTTAGCAAATGTTAAGTGATGTTTTAGTTGTTATACATACATTTACGTATACAATATAATCCATAACCTGGCTCCTAAATTTCAGATACATTTCTCAACCTTTGTGTTAAGTTTATTTTAGAAACGTATCTATCAGCAGTGCTGAATATTTAGTATACAATGCATGCACTATTGTCTCTGTTGATATAAATATTATCTTATGGTTCATTTTGTATATGCATATTTATCTAGAAGTACCGGTATGTTTTGGATACAGAATATTTGCGCATTTTATTAAACTGTTGCCTTAATCCCTGTTTTAAGATCTTGGATATTTATACCTCTCAGTACAACCACAATACTCATTAATCATTCTGCAGAGAATTTTAGGAATGGCTAGCTGTGCTGACTGGGCTTCTCTCTCATCTGTGGATTCAAGGAATGGGAGGTATTTCTGGCAGGAACACAGAGGCATGCCGAGGTTTTAGAGGTTTATACATAAATTACAGCTTGTGATGTTACAGATGTGTAAACAGTTGCAAAAGTATAAATCTGTAATGTTCAGTTCCTGTTATGAAGACAGAATTTTCCAAGTGTTTTATTGCTTGTAAAGCACATTTTTAAGTCTGATTTTGTTCAACAGCTGATACTTTTACACATTGGCTGTAGGACTAAATCTCAATATTTTGTAATCTTTCCGGTCCTCCAAGTATGAGAGAGGTACAAATCGATGCAAGTACGGCTCACACGTTCACTTCTTATTGGCTGCTTCCGATACTGTGAAAGGAAGGGGGGGGGGCGCTAAAAGCCTATCTGAAATCTTCAGTACGGCAACAAATATCCACTTGTCCACTCCCGAGTAGATAAAAAAGCTACAAGAGCACACTGCTCAGAATTTGAAGCCAACAAGAAGTGTTGAGAACATCCCAAATGGAAGCCCTCTGTTACAAGAAGCCCCTGTTAACATTACGTTTTTTTCCCCCTAAAAATAATGTTATCCTAATGGCATAAAAGTTATTAATGTTATGATTTTGCATATGGCATGTTGTTTAGCCGTTCCGTCAAATCCGACTATCCGTGACATGGACGCACAGCAGTCACATTTTCTGTCCTGTTGTGCCAATCCATAAAGTTTTCATGGCAAATATTATGAAGTTGTTTGCCAATTCCTTCAACAGTGTACTGCAATTTGTCTGACCTTTCTGCTATTACCTGCCCATCATAGGTGACCCTACATGGTATAGCGCACAGCTTCATGGATGTGCACAAGCCCCTTCGCCATAATAAGGTAGCAATCCCAAAATGGGGCATATGGCAGATGTGATTTATTTCCTAAACTAAAGTGTTTCCTTAAACGCTGTGTTTGGGACTGACAGTTAATTCTTACTGTTTAATAACTACATATTTTGTTATG
This sequence comes from Discoglossus pictus, assembly GCA_027410445.1. NCBI lineage: Eukaryota > Metazoa > Chordata > Amphibia > Anura > Alytidae > Discoglossus > Discoglossus pictus. The sequence goes on from CM050168.1 coordinate 68,013,587, forward strand.
CCTTTTTATCCTTTCTGATACATATACAAGAGATGTATCAGCTGAGAAAATAGATCTGAAATATTAGCTAAATCAAAGCTCACCCAGGTATTGTTTCTAACATTTCTAGTTTTCCATTACCTGAAACCATTATCTAAAACCGATGTTTTAAAATACATTTTCCTTAACTACTTGTCTCTGCTGTTGAGGGGCATGAGGTGAAACTGGGACGCAGAGAGCCATGTTTACTGATCTTAACCCAGCAACGAGATGGACAGTATGTGTAAGTACTTCATTGTGAGTAGGGAAAAGCGGGAGGGAGAAGTGAATAGGGAACTAGGAGATAGACATGTATGTTTGAGTGAAACTATAGCAAACACAATGCTAATAGGATAGTGGGCTATTGAAAAACAGATCCCCTGTCACTAACATCAGGGTATCCTTGATTTAAATAATATATAACGAAGAATCTGTTATGGAACGGTTTATGCATGTTCATATAATATCCTATAACTCATTGTGTGCCTAATTATAGACAACGAAAATCTAATTAGAGATTGATAGATTTATTGTTTGGGCATGAGTATTTTAGACAAGGATATATTTTTAGGTTAAACACTTACAGGTTACAACTATATTGAAAAATGTATTTTCTTTCTTTTTTGACTAAAGTGTGTACTACTAGGGATTTTCATGTTAAACAGTGTTTGGCTACAGGCACATGTCACACTTTGAATTATGTTTATTTCTTGTGGAGTATGTTTACTTTATCTTAATTATTTTTGCTTTTTTATTTTATATCTAATTTCACTTTTAAGTAATGTGTAAGAGTCCCTACTCTGTACTATGACGCAGCAGTAGATTTGTCAGTTATTAATCCTGTGGGAGAACAAATACTTGTTGCAATAAGTGAGGGTTGTACTAAGGGGCAGAGTCACCTTGCATATACACAAGGACCCTCTGAGAGACATGCTTGTTTATAAAGAGGGTGGAAATATGTTAGAAATTGGTAATATAGAAAGAGGTGTTATGGGAGGGTATATAGCCATCGTCATGTATATAAATAGACAGGGTGGAGAGGTTTGTTTATGACTGGGTCATATACAAAGCGGTTATTCGTTTTTGTGTTGCGCAAAAGGTGACACGTCAAGATACGTGCAGGCACATAAAGAACCTTAGTTATATATGAAACCATAAAAAAATCATATTTGCGTAAAAAAAAGGAAGATTTGCATATTTTATAACTTTGATGAACATTTTGGAGCATTAATTATGTTCTTTCATTCTTCAATAGGCAGTAGTTTCCTTTATGGTAGGATTTCCCTTTTATTAAAGTTTAGCATTGGACAGTAAATGTTTAAAAGAAAAACTTCAAAATCTGATTTCTTAAGTGTTCTATAAATATACTTTCTCAGAATCACGTCATTCATACTCCTCCCCACTACATCTGGCACGGACTGATTTGTTTATTTCCCTACTGGGTAAAGTGATTTAGGCTGTACTAGCTCTATTATGATTTTATTAGGCTGAGTTATTTATGGACGATGGTAGAAAGGTGTCATAAATCTGCTCACTGATGTCATTGATAATGTCAGTTGAAATCCGTGCACCATGTCGTTTTTAGCTAAAAGCCCTTCAAAATGCCTGCTTTGTAAATCCCTATAACAATTTGGCGGTTGCAAGCCTTTAACAAACAGTTAAAATAAAAAATAAAATGATGCATATATAATTGCTCTCTATTTAACTTATAGAGGGAGAGACTGTCTTGCTTTTAATCATAATGATTTATTTTAGGCTCATCATTCACCCACAAGGTAAAACCTCGGCCAGTGAGGACGTTCTTCCGATAAACAGCAGCTTTAAATGCGTCCAAGGTATTTGATTTTCATAGACTATTTACATATTGGCGTTGTGCTGTATTCTCTGTCTTACAAATATTGGTTTCATGCGTCTAAACCCTTCACTAATTAGATACTGTATACACAAACGTTTATTTCTTTTATTTACAGCTGTAGCTCCCTTTAATATCCCCCCCCCCCCGGCACTCCAATGGGTTAAGTACTAACATGACCAGTGTTGGTGGTGGGGGAGAGGTACACTTATGCATTGGTGGCAATGACTTTTATGTAATTAATAAAAATGGTCAGATCATTTTATACACTCATGAGACCCACCTTATCACCTGCCCATCTGGTGGACGGGCATTTTAGCATTGGGGATTACTGGACTAAACCAGTGATGCCCGTTGTAGAGTACAGACAGTATCACTTCTTACTGCTTCCAAGCTGCAGAGTGCTTTGACAGCCAGGGGTATATGGGTAAGTTTGCATAATATCATATGCCCTTTTTTATGGCACACTTTACCCACAATCCCACTGAGCTGTCAGATCACTCAGAACTTGGGAATGGTAGGAAGCTGTAATGCGAGCTACATCGTGCATCATTTGCTAGCTGCCCTGAACACCAATGTTAAATTGCTCATCCACTGGAAATGAGCATTTTAACATTGATGATCAGTATTCTATTAAACCTACCACAAATGAATAATTTTAATTTACCACCACTGGTCACCAGTGTGTTAAATCTTGAGTACCAGAGTGAAGTTATAAAGACTGAGTTATCCTGTATGTAATTTTTCAGGGTGTTTGTTATCAATATGTGTATATTAATTGATATTGTTGTTTTGTATATAAATGTTTTATTAATTTAGTATACATTGTGAATATCAGAATTATATATGAGCACATGTCACTATATCTGAGTAGATTAATATATTGGCTAATAGTAATCATTATTGTGTTTATTGTGAGTAGCATATCTTTTGATAAGCTCATATCACTTTATTGCATATAGGCACTTTATGTGGATAGTATGACATACAAATCATTTCTGTATAATTTCCATATTATATATAGGGAATTTACTGATATATTTATTTGTATTGGATGATGACGGTGTTCCCCTTGTGTTTATTTTTAGGTTTTTAATTAATGTTTTGAAAATGTATGAATTTTTGAAGTGATCAGTAAAATTATTATTTTTTTTTTTATATTTGAGGGATTATTTTCTTTTCTGAGGGGAAGAACACGGAGTATTGCATTGTCCTTTTCCTGTTAGTTGTTGGAGTTATAAAGAGGTCCTAACAGGAATATATATAGGGAACCATGAGATATTTACACCCACTTCCATTGCATACAACACTAATGCATAGTTATATTTCCCCCCACTAGCCACCAATGGGGTTGTCAGAACTCTTGCTTTTGCACTTTGTTTTATCTCTTAAGTTTTTTCAATACATTTTCTAACTCTTATGTTTCAGAGGCTGATGAGACGCTTCTCATTGACTTTCCTAACAATAGTAAGTACAGTTACCTTTTTATACGGAACTAATTTTGTTGCTTTCTGGATAATTGTGTACATTTCAAAAACATACATATTGGTATTTTTAATCAAAAAAGATTCTTAGCATTATAGCTAGGATAACCAAATATAAATGTTACTCTACAAAATGTTCCTCTTTTTTGAGTTGCCTACAACATTTGCCTCTAAATATAGAAAAAAGAAGTGTAAACATTACCAAAGCACTAATTATGTACTATATTTATACAATGTATTGAACTCTTAGGAAAAATATAAAATATAATTAGAGGAGAAGACAATTTTTAAGTTGAGGAATTTTTACACTTTTATAAAGTTGTGTTTTTTTTTAGTTTTTTTTTTTTATATCCTTATACAAGTACTGTACATATGAGTATCTGATATTCTAAATTATAGTATACTGAAGTTCCTAAAAAAAAAGTATTGCTATGGTTTAGGACACATCATTTGATAGTTATTGTTGGTCACTATTATATCCGGCTATGAATATAACAATCTTTATATACAAAGAGAAAGACAATGCCACTGTTTTTTTATGTAGTACTATGTCCTAATGTGCTTTGCAAGAAGTATCAGCTCACAAAGGTATATTCACAACATGAAAGGGAGTTGGTGCACAATAAAAATATCCAACTTTATGTAGTTTAGTACATATGATTAAAACAATGAAAGTGATAGCTCCTCTTAGATATAAAGGATAATTTATCAGACTGCTGTTAGAGAGCGAGGGGATGTGAGACATACTTTATAACTTGTTCAGCAAGGGTTTTCCATCTGCCTTTGTCCACTATACAATTGTTGGCAATTAGGTAGGTTCTTATTGCGTTTATTTTAGGACAGTGGGTTTTTGTCCATCTTTAATACTACCCAGTGTCACTGATAAGTATAAGGTCAGACTACAGATATAAATCTTGAAGCTTACTTCCCCTATACATTATAGCAATACTCGCTTCCAAAACACTGACATTATTAGCTATTCTAGTTTGTGACTTATAATTTCTGATTATAATATTTATTTTTAAATCTCCTTTTACTAGTAATAGTTCCATGAAATATACTAATACGTTATCCAATGTGAATGTTATTACTTGTATTGGTTCTTAATTGTGCAAACCTCTCAATGAAGATATGTTAGATACTGGGGCTGGTTGGTGAAATGTCAGTCTTCTTCACCTCCGGCAAATAGATCCCAGTCTCCTTATAGCTAGTGTACATTAATTATAGTTTATACACAATAAATAAAAAATTAAGTATAACGTAAGGTGGTAGCTCAAAATGACTGCTCAGTCTGTTGTCCGTAGGACTAAAACCAGCAGATATTTCTAACTGAAGAAGCTGTATCGGGAGCAGCGAAAGGCGTTTTGGTACTTAAATTTAGCCTTTTTATATATTATAACTAGCGAATTGCCCGTCAAAAAATGACGGTCATAAAATTGTAATACAGGTAATGCTGTTTGTCAATCAAAGTAAGTCTTTTGGTCGTCTGAGTACCTTTTGGCACTCATTGCGGGCCTCCCAGTCGGTGTTTTTTGGTCATCTGAGCCCCTTCGGCGCTCATTGAAAGGGCTGCGCTGAGCGCCTTTGGTGCTCATTGCGAGCCTCTTCCCTGGTGTACTTTTGCTCCTCTGAATACCTTTGGCTCTCATTGTGAGCTGCGCACTGAACGCCTTTGGCGTTTATTGCGATCCTGTCGCCTGGTCCTTTTTTTTCTCAATTCATTAATTATCATAAAAAAATACATAAAATCATAAATGAATATACTTTACCTATTTGTAATTAATATATGCATCAAGCAATATCCTGAAAAGCTAACAATAATTTTTGATGTTCCTGCAGCACACAATGTACATTTGCACTCTTGCTGAGGTGTAAGTGTCAGCAATGTGTGACGTGTGCAGTGTAAATAGGCTGCGTGCGCGAGCGCAAACCGTTTGTTTAGATGTGTAATTCTGCATTTTGTAATGGTAATGTTATTAGTTGCAAGTTAGTGTTGTAAAATGGCGGATTTGTCTATGTGTTACGCGTGTGTGGAGCATTTTGCGTCCTCCCTAATAGTGTATTTTATACCTCGTACGGTCTTGTGTAGAAGTCTTATGTGTCTGTCTTGGTGGTGGTGGTGTTGTTTTTGTATGTGCGCAGTTCGGCGGTTAACTTCATATTTTTTTGGACCTCTTGCTTTCCTTGTTGCAAGTGTTAGGGGCCATAATTTTTTTAAGGCGATTTTTTTTTCAAACTGCTATGGGCCTCGCATTCAGATGCCTATGCCTATGGTGCTCCCTGCCTAAGTCGTACGGGTTTGTAGGGATGAGCGCCTATGGCGCTCATCTCCACCAGCGTATTGCTGAGAACTATATATGTGACTAGCGACTTGCCCATCAAAAAATGACGGCAATAAGATTGTGAGGCAGGTAATGTTGTTTGTGTGCGACATTAATTTTGTTGGTGTTCCAAGAGCCTTCGACGCTCATTGCGAGCCTCGCACTTAGCGCCTTCGGCTCTTGGTTGTTTGTGTGCTATGAGCAGCGTTGTGTTTTTTTTGTATGCCAATGAATAATTAATAAAATAAGAAATGAATATACTTTACCTATTGTGAAGTAATATATGCAGGAAGCATTGTGTTGAAGAGCTGGCAATCTGTTTTCATGTTGCTGCAGCATCAGTGCTGTGGAGCTGCTGTGTAAGTGTCAGTAATGTGTGTAGTGTAAATAGTGTGTGTGCGTGAGCCAAATCCATTAGGGTAGCTGTGTACTTCCGGATTGTGTAAATTAGTGTTCTAAAATGGCGCCTAATGTGTGGTATGCGGCTGTGGCTTTTTATGTATTTGTTGTGTGTATATTTATTGTGTTTTTAATGTTTTCATGTGCGCAAGTTTCGAGCGGTAAGGTCGTATTTTTGCGAGGTCGTAATGTCTTTTTTCCCGCGTCTCGTATTTGTTTGTCGTAAGTCGGTAAATTTTGCGAGGTCCGCAGTTGCTGGCAAGGAGCGCCTTCGGCTACGCAAGCCCGCAGCGTTAGCAATGTCCTGCATGCTCACAACTATATATGTGATTGTATTTATATTTATCCTTTTGTTTTACAGATATCATTATTAATTGATATCAGTACATAATAAATATTTTAGACCATATTAAGCCTTTAGTGGAGTTACTGTGTAATTCACCATATACACAGCACTGACATTGTCAGATCCTCTAGGCGATTCGTAGTACCCATCCCATTTAATAATTTATAGATTTACTTTTATGTATTGTGTATACACTATAATTAATGTACACTAGCAATAAGGAGACTGAAATCTATTTGCCAGAGCTTTTGAGCAAATCATTTTGCAGTTCCGCGTGCCTAAACACGCTACTTACCGTAGTTATTTTCCGATGTGATCAGAATACTGTCATCCAGTTAATCTCCGTGCAAAGAGAAGGAACATACACCATTTAGAGAAAAAAAAAGTTTGTCACCTTACAATATCACAGGTAGTTTGAATTTTACTGGCTTAACCTAAATTCTTAGTTACATAGAATACTCTTTGTAACAGTGGCACATTATCTCTGCTTGCAAAAAAATCCTCTGTCCATCAGGATGTATTTTTTTTCCTGCAGAATCACTTTTAGCTGTGAGCGCATTAAATAAGATGTCTAAGATTTTGGTGTGTTTTTTCCAACCCAAGCTTCCTCTGGGATTCCCCTGGCCTTCTTTATCGTGGCATGGAAACAACATAGATTAATGTTCCAATACATTCTTCTGTATTGTTATATTTTTAATTAATTTGTAGAAAAGTCTTATTAAAAGTAAATACTGTATAAGCCGACCCGAGTATAAGCCGAGGCACATGTTTTAAAATGAGTGACTCGAGTATAAGCTGAGGGTGGGAAATGTGCTGCCCGCTGTGTCCCTCTTGTGCCTTCTGTGTCCCCCCTCTCCCTTCCCTGTGTCTCTTCCCCCCCCTCTCCCTTCCCTGTGTCTCTTCCCCCCCTCTCCCTTCTCTGTGTCTCTTTCCCCCCCTCTCCCTTCTCTGTGTCTCTTTCCCCCCCTCTCCCTTCCCTGTGTCTCTTCCCCCCCTCCCTTCCCTGTGTCTCTTTCCCTCCCTCTCCCTTCCCTGTGTCTCTTTCCCTCCCTCTCCCTTCCCTGTGTCTCTTTCCCTCCCTCTCCCTTCCCTGTGTCTCTTCCCCACCCTCTCCCTTCCCTGTGTCTCTTCCCCACCCTCTCCCTTCCCTGTGTCTTCCCCCCCTCTCCCTTCCCTGTGTCTTCCCCCCCTCTCCCTTCCCTGTGTCTCTTTCCCCCTCTCCCTTCCCTGTGTCTCTTTCCCCCTCTCCCTCCCCTGTGTCTCTTTCCCCCTCTCCCTCCCCTGTGTCTCTTTCCCCCTCTCCCTCCCCTGTGTCTCTTTCCCCCTCTCCCTTCCCTGTGTCTCTTTCCCCCTCTCCCTTCCCTGTGTCTCTTTCCCCCTCTCCCTTCCCTGTGTCTCTTTCCCCCTCTCCCTTCCCTGTGTCTCTTTCCCCCTCTCCCTTCCCTGTGTCTCTTTCCCCCTCTCCCTTCCCTGTGTCTCTTTCCCCCTCTCCCTTCCCTGTTTCTCTTTCCCCCTCTCCCTTCCCTGTGTCTCTTTCCCCCTCTCCCTTCCCTGTGTCTCTTTCCCCCTCTCCCTTCCCTGTGTCTCTTTCCCCCTCTCCCTTCCCTGTGTCTCTTTCCCCCTCTCCCTTCCCTGTGTCTCTTTCCCCCCTCTCCCTTCCCTGTGTCTCTTTCCCCCCTCTCCCTTCCCTGTGTCTCTTCCCCCCCTCTCCCTTCCCTGTGTCTCTTCCCCCCCTCTCCCTTCCCTGTGTCTCTTCCCCCCTCCTCATCCTCCCTCATGCTCCACCCCCATCCTCCTCCTCAACCCCATCCTCCTCCTCAACCCCATCCTCCTCCTCAACCCCATCCTCCTCCTCAACCCCATCCTCCTCCTCAACCCCATCCTCCTCCTCAACCCCATCCTCCTCCTCAACCCCATCCTCCTCCTCAACCCCATCCTCCTCCTCAACCCCATCCTCCTCCTCAACCCCATCCTCCTCCTCAACCCCATCCTCCTCCTCAACCCCATCCTCCTCCTCCTCATCCTCAACCTCCCCCCCTCCTCATCCTCAACCCCCCCCCCCCCCCCCAAAAAAGGGCTGAAAAACTCGGCTTATACTCGAGTATATATGGTAATTATGCTGAATTCTAAAACATGAATACTAAGTTGACAGAAAATAGCTTCGGAGAACCTTTGTTTTAAAACATTTGTAATCATTGATTTTACTTCAACTTGAATCTGAATCAATTTTATGTATGAGGGCAAGAAGAGCAGCAAACTACCCCATGGAGCTATTTTTGTGCCTTGATCTGAAGTATAGTGCGACAATTTTTAATACATTTAAAATAATGTGTATATATATAAAACATGCTTATTTCTTTTTATTTCAGTGGCTCCTGCTTGAAACATTTGTCCTGTTTGTTCCCTCTATTCTCTTATACATGTGATGGTTTTATCACTAGTAAAATGTAATTGACTTTGCTTTCCTGCTTTTTGCACAGTGGTCATATATAAACATTTATTCTTCTAGTAAAAAGTGTGAGGTAGGAACAGGTGCACCTGCCTTTTATTTGCTTTTCTGGTTGTTCTGTATTTGTACAATTCTGCTTGAGAGTAAATCCTTGTAGGAAATTCTAGTGATGACTCATTCCTTCCATTCTGACCTCCTTTATTACTCTTTGCTTATTGCTGTGACCTCAGTGACATTTTTACTTTATACAAATCCTTGTTTCTCTGCATTGGTTTATTTCACAAAGAAATCTAGAATTCGATTACAGGTAATTTTGGTATTTTTAATAACGGAGCACAAACTATAATTTTTTTTTTTTGTTATACGTGATTTAGTCTTTACTGAAGTAATCCATTTTTGTTTTCTAATTTGCTTGTCTGTTACTTTCACTGGTGGGTCTGTCCTTGTAATGAAATGAGCTTCTCATTTTTGTTGCTGCTGTTGGACCCTATGGACCGCAGCACACCAGGCACATCTGTCATCTGTTGCTTGAATGACCTGATCTATCCACCTCTGCACCTCGTTCTTTCTGTGCCATTATTCTTTCCAAGCATCAGAGTCTTCTCTAGGGGATCCTGTCCTCATAATATGGCCAAAATATCGGAGCTGTTGTATTGATTGATTGGATCTTTTTGCAGTCCAAGAGACTCTAAGCTTTCTTTCGGCGCTCAGCCTTCTTTATGGTTCTACCATAAAGACACCATAGTTCTAAATATGCAGACCTTTAGTCCAACCACTTCTGGTCCTACTCCTACTCGCTCTCGGCTCTTCCCTATTAATGTGGTAGGCACCTTCTGACCTGAAGGGCTAATCCTCTAGTGCCATATCGTATATCTCTGGTTGTGCTTATCCCATAGGTTATCTTGGCAAAAATACTGGAGTGTGTTGCCAGTTCCTTCTCCTCCAGTGTCTGAACTCTGCTATGACCTGTCCATCTAGGGTGACCCTACATGGGATAGCTCAAAGCTTCATTGAAGTACACAAGCCCCTTCACCACGGAAAAGTAATGATCTAGAAGGAAGAGCTTCTCATTCTTTAATTAAAAACACTGGCAGTATAAGATGCCACACTCCAGATGTGCAGATAGGACATTTGTTGCATTGAAAGTCTCCTCCTACCTCCAAGAAGTAAAAAAAAAAAAAAATGGTAGATTCCACAGCAGCACAATTTCATATAGAAGGATAAAAATGTATGCTTTTATATTTCTTGTTATATTCTAAAAACATTTAGTCTTTATTTAAGTTTAGTTTTTAAGAACAGTAAAGTTTAATTATACAACAAATGCAGCACTTTAACAAATCCTCAAGAAAGCCATTTCTTACCACCCTTTCTGTAAAATTTCACTTCTTAGATCAAAAGCCATGACCTTGTATTCCTGCACATATTGATATTGCTAATATATCTTGTTTATAATCCCACCTATTACCTCTCAGTACCATAATTTCACCCCAGAATAATAGGGCCTAATGTGTAACGTTTTATAGGAACATGACAGACTAGGTGATTATCTGGGATCTTTCATTTTAAGGTTATGATTTAGATTGCAAGTGAGTGTAAAGTAGATTAATTGAATTGGCTGTGGTACTAGTGTTGGTGGTGGCGGCGGCAGGCGGGTGAGTGGTAACTTGAGAGGTGCCCGAAGCTAATCTGGAGGAGGATGGTGCGTCAATGTTCCAAGCGGAAGCTGTAGAAGATTGGGTGTCCTGTGTTAGCCAGTCAACTACGTCCTCTGAACTTTTAAAGTAGAACTTAGGAGACAATTCTGAAAGCAGCAAGTACACCTTTATTTATTGATAATTCCTTTTTAACAAGTTTGTTTCTGTTAGTATAATTTAGAGTTCTAAACATGGGAGTATTCTAAGCATATAGTCAAGATATTATCTCACTTATTTCACTTTCTGGCACCAGTCTAATTAATATGTGTGCAGTTAGAGTAACACTATACCTTTCATTCCTCATTTTTGAATAGTTGCAACATTAAGAATGGGGATATCAAATTCAGTGAGCACAGTGACCTAAAGATCCAGAACTGCTTGTGTTAACAAATTTGTGCATAAGGAAACAGACTTTAGAAGAAAATACAATTCCAAATCATATTGTGTTGTAGAAATCATATTGTATGTAATTACAATTAATTAACTAGACCAGGCATCTAGTGTAATGGAACTAGAACCGCTGCTATGATCTCACCATCAGCAAAAACTCTGTTCTTTTTAACTGGAGTCCACATCACGGAGCTGGTGGATGTTAGAGACCTTGCACTCCCACACCTTCCGTTTGAGGATGCCCCACAGATGCTCAATAGGGTTTAGGTATTCTTTAGCAAGGCAGTGGTCGTCTTGGAGGTGTGTTTGGGGTCGTTATCATGTTGGAATACTGCCCTGCGGCCCAGTCTCCATAGGGAGGGGATCATGCTCTGCTTCAGTATGTCACAGTACATGTTGTCCCTCAATGAACTGTTGCTCCCCAGTGCTGGCAGCACTCATGCAGGCCCTGACCAAACATATATATATACACATATGTCTGTTTGTGTATATATGTTTTCTATAATATGTTGTGTTGATTCCCCCTATGTGCATTTACCTGATGATGTCAGATGCTGCCTCCACTCTCTCTGCATCACTCTTTACTTTCATACTGAGGGTTTCATCTCATATCAGTGTTTTAATGCTCTTTGTGCCTTATCCGTTTGTCTGTCATTTACGGATTATTTCAACTACCTTTCCTCAGTATAGATGTATACTTTTGGTGGTGGGAGTGTCATGGTCTGGGTCTGCATGAGTGCTGCCGGCACTGGGGAGCTACAGTTCATAGAGGGAACCATGAATGCCAACATGTACTGTGACCTACTGAAGCAGAGCATGATCCCCTCCCTTCAGAGACTGGGCCGCAGTATTCCAACATAACAACCCCAAACAAACCTCTAGACAAACCTCTTTACCTTCAGCTAATGAAGCTGAAGGTAAAGGCGAAGGACTGGCCAAGCATGTCACCAGTTCTAAACGCTATTAAGCATCTGTGGGGCATCGTCAAACGGAAGGTGGGGGAGTGCAAGGTCTCTAACACCCACCAGCTCCCTGATGTCATCATGGAGGAGTGGAAGAGGACTCCAGTGGCAACCTGTGAAGCTCTGGTGATCTCCATGCCCATGAGGGTTAAGGCAGTGCTGGAAAATAATAATAGCCACACAAAATATTGACACTTTGGGCCCAATTTGGACATTTCCACTTAGGGGTATACTACCTTTTTTTGCCAACGGTTTAGAAATAAATGGCTGTATGTTGAGTTATTTTTAGGGGACAGCAAATTTACACTGTTACACAGGCTGTACACTTTACACTTACTACTTTACATTGTAGCAGAGTGTCATTTCTTCAGTGTTGTCACATGAAAAGATAGAAAAAATATTTACACAAATGTGAGGGGTGTACTCACTTTTGTGAGATACTGTGTGTGTGTGTATATATATATATATATATATATATATATATATATATATATATATATATATATATATATATATATATATATATATATATAAAAATAATTACACAGTAAGTATATGTGTAATAAACAAAAAGTTAGGAGCTAGCAAAGACACTTTAGGAGACGTGGCTCCATGGCTTCTGATATTTGTCAAGCTCTGCCTTATTTGTCTAGTTCTGGTCATGCTGACAGTAATGCTGTAAACATTGACATATCTTATTAGGTGTTCTAGCTGGGAAAAAAATAAATATATATATATATATATATATATATATATATATATATATAATTAGCGACTTGCCCATCAAAGATGACGGGGAAATAAAATTGTAAGGCAGATAATGCTGTTTGCCACAGACATTCATTTTTTGAGTGGTCTGATATCCTTCGGCGCTCATTGCGAGGCTGTTGGTTGTTGTATTTTTTTTTTCTGATAGACGCTTTTGCTGTTATTATTTGGTCGGCGCTGATCTGCTTTTTGCGCTTATTGCAAGGCATTGTGTTCTATGAGCAGCGTTGGGGCTGGTTGTCAGGTGCAAGGTGAATGGGTTTTGTGTTTATTGCAAGTTTTTTTTGGGGGGGTATATGTATTTTTGTTTGCTAATTAAATAATAAATGAATATACTTTACCTATTTTGAAGTAATATATGCAGGAAGCATTGTGCTGAAGAGCTGACAATCTGATTCAATGTTCCTGCAGCATACAATGACGGTTTGCAGTGTTGCGCAGCTGAGGTTTAAGTGTCAGCAATGTGTGTAGTGTAAATAGGCTGCGTGCGCGAGGCAAAGCCGAAGGGGGAAGCTGTGTACGTCAGCATTGTGTAAGTTAGTGTTGTAAAATGGCGGCGAATGTGTATGTGGTACGCGGCTGTGGATGATTTAGCGTCCTTGCTAAGAGTGTATCTTGTACCTCGTACAGCTTTTTTGAAAAGCTGTATGTGCTTGGTGGTGTTTTGTGTTTTTAGGGTCCTGTAGCCTCGTTTTCGTTTTTCGGCGGCCATTTTTTCTCTCGCTTAGGGGATTTTTGTGTGTATAAACTCGGGAATTTGGACTTAAATTGAGGTGTAACTTCACTTTCAGAGGTCCCGGGTGCCCCCCTCCCCTTGCTGTGGGTAAGCTTTTTATGTATTTTTTTGTGTGTATTTATTGTGTTTTTAATGTTTTCAGGTGCGCGTGGTTCGGCTGTTAAGGTCTTATTTTTGCGAGGTCGTAATGGTATTTTTTCTAAGTCCCGCAATTCGTATTTTTTTTGTGTAAGTCCGTATTTAGTGATTTCGTGTTAGATCTATTTTGTTAAAGTGCTGCTTGTGTGGGTGTTTGTAACAGTGTGTGAGGCGCCGTAGAGCCTCCACCATTTGCGGCTCCTTACAGCCAACGTGGGTGCTTCCACCTCCGCAAATGTGGCCCCTCGCTTCACGAGCGTCGGCATTTACCGACCAAACTGTGTACCTTGCATCGCAAAGGGACGCAGTTCTTGCAAGCTTGCAAAGCGTGGCGACGATTCGTAGTTTGACAACTATTATATGTAATATAATATATATGTATGTAAAGTTTAAAACTATAGGTAATAACCTTTATTTTATCGATTGAATGCCATTAAAAACTGCATTTTCTGACAGTAACACTGAATTATGAAACATGTAGCTGTCAATCAGTGTTCCTGGTATGCCCAGTATTCTAATTTCTTTAATTTAAGACCATTACCAATAATTACCAGTTTACCCACATCCCCAGTTCGTAGACTGCAAAATGAGACCGGACATCCTTCCTGTGTAATTGTTGCCTTTTTTAATTTGTTGTCATTGCAAATGGTTAGGGACCAGCATGTGCATAAAGAAGTACATTTTTAAAAAATTGTCTTTAAAATAATTGGTCAGTAGCACACTAGAAAAAATGAAAAAATAGCAGTACCACAGCCTATGAAAACACAAAGAGTTTTTTTACTGATTCCCTGTGGATGTCCAATATATCAAAAGGACAGCTGTACAAATAAATCCTGGCATAACCTGTAATTAAGTAATCATGCCACAAATGGTCTGGTCAGTGACTTCAAATCACTTAGTCCTCCTAATTCTAGCTATGGTCAGTCTAGAGTTGTGCCGGGAAACTATCCTAAGCTGGAGGGCATGGGGACTGTATATACCCTAAAACTGATCAAGCTGCCAAATTCACTCTCCCACGGCTGCTCCCTATCCTACCGGCAGTCTTGAGTTGTGCCGGATGAGAGCCCGACTCTATCTACAATGCAGAAAGCAAATAGAGATGCTACACGCTAGTGCTGTCTGGCTGGGTATTAAAACCAGACGCGTGTTCAAAGCAAACTTGCATACTGAGCTATATAAAACTTTATGTGGAATGATTGCTCTCTTCCTGTATCGCGTAAATGTCCTAAACAGAAGGGCAGAATGAAGTTTCTGAGATATAAAGTATTATGTGAATAATACTGCATATGATTATATAATTTATTTATAGCTCTAATTTAAAATAGTAAAATCTTATGTATTTGTTACAAACTTTTAAATCACTTACAAATTGTGGGGAAACTTTCAATAAAATATAGGATTTCAGTTTTTTCCCCCTCTCTCTTCTCTTCCCTTCTCCTTCTCTTTCTCTCTCTCCTCTCCTCCCTCTACTCTCCCCTCTCTCTGCCCTTCTCCTCACTCTACCCTTCTCCTCTCTCTGCCCCCTCTCTCCTCTCTCTGCCCCCTCTCTCCTCTCTCTGCCCCCTCTCTCCTCTCTCTGCCCCCTCTCTCCTCTCTCTGCCCCCTCTCTCCTCTCTCTGCCCCCTCTCTCCTCTCTCTGCCCCCTCTCTCCTCTCTCTGCCCCCTCTCTCCTCTCTCTGCCCCCTCTCTCCTCTCTCTGCCCCCTCTCTCCTCTCTCTGCCCCCTCTCTCCTCTCTCTGCCCCCTCTCTCCTCTCTCTGCCCCCTCTCTCCTCTCTCTGCCCCCTCTCTCCTCTCTCTGCCCCCTCTCTCCTCTCTCTGCCCCCTCTCTCCTCTCTCTGCCCCCTCTCTCCTCTCTCTGCCCCCTCTCTCCTCTCTCTGCCCCCTCTCTCCTCTCTCTGCCCCCTCTCTCCTCTCTCTGCCCCCTCTCTCTGCCCCCTCTCTCCTCTCTCTGCCCCCTCTCTCCTCTCTCTGCCTCCTCTGTCTGCCCCCTCTCTCCTCTGTCTGCCCCCTCTCTCTGCTCCTCTTCCCTTCTCCTCTCGCTCTCTCTGCTCTGTCGCGCTATATATATATATATATATATATATATATATATGTATATATATATATATAGTTAATAAATGTTGGCCAATCTCTTCTTATAACATATACATACATAGAGATGACTTTGCACCTTATGTGGCTTCATATTATTTAAATTGACTTTCTCTTTTTAGGTGTTTGTAAAGTAAGAGTACAGGCTGACCCCTGGTCTTCTGACCGTCTGTTTGAGATCCCTGATGAAGACAAATGTTTGGAGCTGCTTGCTGACATACGAATTGTTCAGGAAGGTGAGGATTTGTAAGATTAACTATAAAGAAGATAATAAAATTAAAAGCATTCTATCACCCCCAAAATGAAAAACAGACTAAACATTGTGCTAGACATTTGTTTGTAATGTAAATAATTTCTGAGGTATTCAGTGTTGATTTTTGTATTATGCAAGTGACCAGCTCCCAAATACTATTTAGCTGTTTGATATGCTAGTTAATAATGCAGTCTGCTTCTTTATTTTTGTTGCACCAAAAACACCTTTTCTTCAATGTTATTAGTTAGATTCCTTTCTCCATGTTTGAGACCATATGAGCTGCAAAATTTAGCTCTAGACATTAGTTTAAAAAACCTGCACAAAAAATGCTGACAATCTCCCAAACTATTTAATATGGAAGCAAATGGCTATTACAATGTATAGACAGTTGATAATGGGAATGTCTTCCAAATAAATAAATATTTATTTTCAAAACACCAGCAAATATTGTATGCTAGTACAGAGATAAGGAAAGAGCTCTCTCTATAATTTCAATCTTTAGAGTTGATTAATGACCTAGATATGGAGAGTTGGAGAGCAGGAGGTCTTCTATAGATAATTTATGCTTACAATACTCAACGGTCAAGTTTAATTATCCAATAGTGTCACTCAAAATTTTTTAACCAAAAAAGAATCTTCATTTTATTCCTATGTATACATTTATTTCTACAATAATTGGGACTTTTATGGTGTCACTTCACAGATGATGCGTAATACTTACGCTTAAATGTTTTATCTAATTATGTGTAGTTATTAATCTCTTTCATTGTAATCTTTATATTTATACGGAGATGATTGCTCTTTGGATATTATTTTTGTATGATAGCTGTATTGTATATTTTAGAGACTCTAGAAAAGCTTCCTTTGTAGCTTTTTTAGTCTTGTTTTTTAATTACCATAGAATGGCTCCCCAGGGACTAGCACTTAGCACTTCACATGAGACTGCACTGCCTCAAGAGCAATGCTAAGAGGAAGCAGACAGGTTGGGAGTTCCTCCTCTTGTGCCCTGCATTATGTCAGCATTCTCTCTACATTTTAATTTACAATTTAGAAGATTCATGACTTTAACAACTACATGTGGTTTCTATGTTACAGACAATCCATACTTAAGAATGGGCTCCCAAAGCTTTTTGTATGAGTTTGTTTGAATTAAAAGAGCACCATAGTTTATGCAACATATTATTATGGTACAGTATTACGCTGTATTCTTATTATCACATATGAGCCATTATAATAGTATTATTATTATTGTTATTATTCATCATCCGGTATCTGTTTTGCATACAAATCTGTTTTAAAGATTTTCTCATGAACATATCTCGTCCTTAACCCGGGGACAGCCTGTATATGGATCACATATATAGTTGTGAGCATACGAGTTGTTGCTAACGCTTGCGGGCTCGCGTATCGAGCCGCGGCCCTCGCCGCTCCTTGCCAGCAACTGAGGCCCTCGCAAACTTTACGAGACAGGTTACGACCCATTACGACCTCGCAAAAAACGTCCGCAACACGCGCACATCAAAACATAAAAAAAAAAACAAATACACACAACAAATATATAAAAAGCTTACCTACAGCAAGACGGAGCATCCAGGACCTCGAAAACTAAAGTTACACCTCAATTTAACTCAAATTAAAAGAGTTTAGACACTAAAAAATTCTCTAAGCAAGAGAAAAAATGGCCGCCGAAGAAAACGAGGCTACAGCAGTCTAAAGATGCAAAACACCACCAAACACCTACGTATTTGCCGAAAAACACCTACGAGATTAGAAAACAAGGACGCAACACCAAAAACATTACAAACACAACAAATACAAACAACAAACACATAAAAAGTTTACTCACAGCAAGGGGGGCACCGAGGACCTCTGCAAGTGAAGTTACACCTCCATTTAAGCACAAATTTCGGAGTTTAGAGACCCGAAAATCACCTAAGCGAGAGAAAAAATGGCTACCGAACAAAACGAAAACGAAGCTAAAGGTCCCTAAACACGCAAAACACTACCATAAACACGCAAAACACCACCAAACAGCTACAAATATTCCGAAAAACTTGCACAACATAAAAAACTAATATTGCGAGAAACTCGCATGACATAGAAAGCGAACGGCGCTACATCAGACACATTATATACACCAGACACCCTTAGCTCACTTACACTTTCATTGCCGTCATTTTTTGACGGGCAATTCGCTAGTTATTACATAACAGGAGGCCTTGATTGAGGACTGAGTGTTTACATATAGTTCTTGCATACCTATATAGATAGAGATCTGCAGTTTGCAATATTTTTTGTTTAGTTTTGTTATATTACTTTATTTTAATAATGCATAGTGTGTGCCTGTACTGAGATCAGCATGAGATCTGCATCAAAATTGCCTTCAAACCTTTGTTGAATTTGATTTTTTGTTGGTCTATGGAGAGCTAAAAAATGGACACAGATATATATTGTAGCAGTGAATTATGATACACATGCTAAATGGGGCACTGTCTGCTTTTTTTTAAAATTTGACTTTTATTTTGTGTACAGGGAGGGGGAAGCCAGTTCGTCCTGAGAGGAAAGAATCATCAAACTGGTATCAGGCGGCAGTGACTATCGAAGGAGTACCTGGGACATCATCAAAGGCAGCTAATTCTGGTAGGATTATGCAATGTCTGAGAGAGTGCACCAAACTGCTTCAGGAGCTTACTGCAATGTCTTGATCAAGAGCCGTCAATGAGCAACAACCTTATGTTTACTTATAGATGTTTACACACATCAGAAATTTACAGTCCACTTAATATAAAAGTTGGTTATTCCCAATGTTATAGTACAATGATCAATCCTTGCTGGTAAACATAATATGACTTTCCTCTGTGTGCTAACTTTTTGATAAAAATGAGTTCAAGGTAGAAGTATTATTTTATGTAGTCACTCTTAAGGAAATCTTATCACACTGCCAGTTTGGTGTCAGATTCAGGCATGCTACACAACATATGGATCATTCCTTATGAGTTTACACATGAGCTACACAGCTAGTGGGATGATGTTTTCCCTGCACAGTGAAACTGAGAAATTGAAATCCTTGGAGGCTGAGCATAGTATTCGGCCTGTCATCACTTGAAGATCTGCTGGTACTTCTAATTCTACCTTTTATGTGCCGTTAATACTTTGATCAGGCAAAGCCCACTATGTGTCCTCAAGACTATACCGCATGTACAAGTGCCGTCATTTCTTTGAAAGGTCAGCAATAACGCTAGGATTCTTGCAGATTAACAAAGCAAGAAGGGTCATAACCTCTCTGTGGAAGAGAAATAAATTTCATATTTTTAAAATAGAATATGTATTGCAGATGGCACAGCAGAAGCAATAATGTTTTGGGAAAAAACCTAGATATCTGACGGTGGGTGTAAATAAGAATAGGATTTAGTGCAAAAACGTAAATAAGTAAATATAAAATAGGAATGCATGCAATATAAAATTGTATGCTACTTTACTCGTGAATTAAAATGACCACTGTATTCATTTTAAATAGTAACTTTGCTTGATAAACAAGTGGTTTATTTAGATACATTACATTCAAATTGAGATACTGTGGCATTGTTTTCTCTACTGTCTTGAAATGGAAAGGAAACCGAAAGAAAGAGACTGTGAATCTTATGTAAGTCTGGACTGCATCATGTTTTTTGTATTCCCATTCAATTGAATATGATTACATATGAAACAATTGACAGGCTCTTTGTTTAAACTTCCTTCTCAATTCACTCTCAATTCATTTGATTTCTTTTACCGTTTTTTGCTTTATTGGTAATTTTTTTTTATGTAATATAATTTACTAGGAAATTGCCCTCAAAAATGACAATAGTAAAATTGTAAGCCTGGCAATGCTGTTGGGCACACAATGGGAGGCTATGGCCCCTCTGAGCATCGTTGGCACGCATCACGAGCCCCGGGCTGAGCGCCTTGGGTGCTCATTGCGAGCCTCTCCCCCTGTGTACTTTATAGGCCTCACGCTTTAACACCTTCTGCGCTCATTGCAGCCTAAGTCCCACAGGAGTGCTCGCCTCGCTTTGCAGCTATGCTGCAACGTGACCAACGTCCTTGAACCATGACTATATATGTGATTTTAAATGCAAAACTAAATTTTAGTAATGTATAGGGCATTAGTTAGTTAATGCTAACAAGATTTTATCATGAACTATTATCAGTGTATACGTGTGTGTATGTATTTATATATGAATGTGTGTGTATATATGTATATATATATATGTGTATATATATATGTGTGTATATATATATGTGTATATATATATATATATATATATGTGTATATATATATATGTGTATATATATATATATATATGTGTATATATATATATATGTGTATATATATATATGTGTGTATATATATATATATGTGTGTATATATATATATATGTGTGTATATATATATATATATGTATATATATATATATATATATATATATATATATATATAAATAATCCTTTGTATTCATAGGGAATTTGGGGTTTGAGGATAATTTTAACTCTGCAAATCTGGAAAAGAGAAGGAACATGCAGAACCAACAGCTGGGGTCTCGCAGGGAACCTCCTCCTCCTCCGGTTCCAGTGGAAAGACCGTAAGTAGCATTATATAATTGCTGGCATGAGCAGAATGTGTCCTTGAACAACTGCTGGACTCTTTAATGAAATACATTACTTTTTACATGTCATTTCAAGGCCTTGTAAAAGGTAAACAAGAGATTTTATTTTTTACTTCTATTTTATATTTTAAAGCATATTGAACAGTAAGCCATTAATACGTAGAACTGATATAAAATATGTCAAAACTTTCTTTCCATAGAACTTATTTGCAAAGAGCTGTGTTGATTTCAGAGTTCTGTAGGCCAGAGATACATAAATGTTGTTGGTCAGTCAACCACTCAAACTTCACTCGTGCTTGAAGCAATTGTGATTATTAAATGATTAAATACATTTTAAAATATTTCTGCTATGCACAATTTTTTTTATAAACTTTGCAGTTAAAACACCAGAAAAAAATCATTAGGCTCTGCAGGAGGACCCTCTGCAATATTCATGTGGTATAAAAAGGATTTCAACAATTTGTAAATGGTGAAGAACGCAGTTTAGTAGATCAGTTGATATAAAGGACCATTTTTGCAGGGTAGAAGTGTGATCTTTATGCTTTTATGGAGAAACTGACTTAAAAATGTTCAAAATGGTTTATAAAAGTTTAAGATTACTACAGCCTTTAAATGCCTGAAAGGAAAGGAAAGAACTTTGGATTCAGATAACATCTCTATGCAGACTTGCACTTTGAATAGGATAATCCTACCTGTTGTCTTCATATAAGATTTTCTCAAAAAGTGTTTGTTAGAACCCTAAGATGTGGGGGCCACGCTCACCCCAATTCTCTATCTCTAGGCAGTGTCTTTTCAAGATATGTTCAAGATCTAAGCGTCCCCAGCAATGGTTAGGACACAATAAAAACACCTGTACCCTTGCTAAGTACAAGCAGACTGACTTTTTTTTTATTTTTTTTATTGCTTCAGACACATTTTACAGATATCACTAAACACCATTCCCCAGTTCTATAGCCAAACCCCCCGTTACTACTTTTACCAACCCCTTTCTTCCCGGTCTCTGGGTTCTGTTCCTCCTACTGTGACCTTCTTGCCCCGTGATTAGGCCATAAACCCACAACCCTGGTTTTTAGAATCTCCAACACAGACTGACTGTTTATTCTTACTTGATGTTTACAGAAATCACAAAATAAACCATCCCCCCAGTTCTATAACCAAACCCCCTATGGTTTTGCTCTGCTGTAAGAAATGGTAGGGGTTATCTAACTGGAGGGCTTAAAAACTTTTACGACACTCTGAGGCCAGAGAGAGTGTATGCCTGGCTTGTTCTGAGGGACCATATAAATTCTGGTAAAAAAAAATGTAACCCATTGTCCCACAAGTGAATTAAGTAACTTTTTATATAATTTTAGCATATCCTAGGGCCCTCCTGAACATGACAGTGCTTTTATATGCATGGCTCACATAGCGTATCTTTATTCGCATACAGTGACATGAATTTTACCCCAGACCCCTTTTAGTCATATCATCAGTCACTTTTGCTTCCTTACCATAAAACCTCAAGCTCTCCTAGATCGTTGGCTTTATCATATACAGTAGACTTGCCGTTATTCAGAACTCAAGCAACCAGAACAAAAAATTTAAAGCTGTACTTAAAATAAAAAATAATATTTACAGGGCTCAACAAATGCCAGGAGCCAGTTGTCATGCCATAAACTGCTTACAGGCACCTAGATTTCATCCACTGTATGTCTCTATAATTCAGTGTTACCTGGAAGCAGACAGGCATGAGTGACTGAGCCAGTGCAGTGTTGTTACATTCCCCGGGTTCAGCACTGCATCCTCCAACCAGCCGAACGTACCTGTGTGTAAACTGCTTCTGCTGCTAGACCAGCCCTCATTGACAAATATACTTAGAAGAGCATCCAATATGCAGCTAATCTAGGCCTCTTTTAATAGTAACTCTCAAGCAACCAGAAATTGCATTTATCCGGCATCTACCAATCCCCATCAGTGCTGATTCACTGAGAGTCTACTGTATCCACAATATCCTGCCAGTTTCCATTACTGTTTTAGATAATATTCACTCTGTTGAGAAACATATCCCTGTGCAGGAAGTAATATTCCCCTATATCTTCATGAGCCAACTTAGATACATGAGAGAACTGTTAAAATAGGAGCTCACACATCAAATATTGAAATGTAGAAAAAATAATACGTTCAGTGGCATTTTTAGCATGTTATTTTTAAATAGGTTGTTCTTATCTGTTTCTATTTTTGCTTATGATACTTCTTTTTGTTATTGATAGGGTGGAAGAGTTCCTAGTATTAAACGTTTCTGTATTTACAGCACATTTTTTTTTTCAGACTTCCCAGGGAGAGAGAAAGAGATCCACCCTCAATTGAAAGGCCAAAAATGACTAACAGTATGCGGAAACTGTTTGTGCCCAATCCCCAATCTGGTCAGAGAGAAGGACTAATCAAGCACCTTCTGACAAAGAAGGAGAGTGAATATGTGAACATTGAGAACTACAGGTAAGTGGCACAGTGAATGTCTTGAAGGAGAGAAGTTACACAAACTGAACTAAAAGTACAGTGCATGTATTCCCAAAATATTATACTTACTGTGAATATAGAGCATATTAAAGCTGTATAGACAATTGTCAGTATCTTAAGGTTAGGGTACTTTAGAAATAAATAAGTGGTCCATCGTATTCTGTTTTAGCTTATATTAACATTGAAGAAAAAAAAATATTTTATATTTTGAAGAACAGCTCCACCTAAAATAAGTTTATTTTGTCTTAAAGATCAGTCTTGGTGAATATTAACTACATATGTAAATGTTATGAAACATGCCTAGTTTGCCAGTTACTCCTCCATATTTGAGGAAAGTCACATTTTAGAAATTGATTATTCTCACTGAGACTGAGCGCTGTGATCCGATTGGGTCAGAAGTTCAAGAGCCAATTATGCTGCAGAAGAGTTCTAAGCTGTGACCGTAACATTCATTTTTCTGCATTTCTCGCAATCTCGCATCAGATAACATACAGATGTCTTGTAGCAAAAAAAAGAAGCTAACATTTTTACACAAATATTTAGCCTTTTTTTAGGTGAACGGTTTCATATAAGCAGACTTTTGTTTAGGTGAAGCTTCCCCTTATAAACTTGTTTCAGAGCTTGGATTTCACACTTTTCAAAGATAATTTTACACTTTTTTTTGTTGCTGTGTGACATCATTTAACAGTTCTTACTGTTTTTTTTAGGTTTTTTATAGGAACATGGAATGTCAATGGTCAATCACCAGATGGTGGGCTTGAGGCTTGGTTACAAGCAGACCCAGATCCTCCTGATGTATATGTTGTTGGGTAAGTGTATGATGAATTGTAAGTGATACTGTGTACTACCTAAAAGATTTCTGTATGTTTCTTCTCAAGTGGACTATTACAATTTTGGATAAATATTTTTAGACACAATATAAAGCAATGTTACTTAAAATAACGGTTTGTCTTCCCCTTTTTGTTAAGTTTCAAGGGATTTATCAGACATTTATTTCATATAGATTTTCTAATTAGGACTAATTTAATCTGTTTTTTTCCAGCTCAATGAAATTATCATATAAAATATACATCTCACTCACTTTTAACAAGCTAACAAATCAACAACTTCTGGAACCTCCTCATTTTTTCCTTTTTATGTCTTCCTGCGTTCTGCCATCTTTTACATTTGCAACTTGACCACTGCATTCTAGGTCTGAAGCTAAGGCAACACCCACAAGGGAAAATGTTTTTCATGCGACTAGTATCCTAGGCTACAAAGACAGGGCTTGAACAGTGAGAACAGAAAATGTAATTAATTTGTTCACTGTATAATTATTACAAAGTCTTAAAAAAATTTAAAATTACCAAGGAGGATTTGTTGGAAGAAGGAATTCATATCTGTATTATAATTATAGGAAGAGATTATATTCAGCAGCCAAAACAGTCATTTCCTATAATTTCTCCTTTTTGGTTAAAATGATTGCATTATTTATAATAATAATAATAATAATAATAATAATAATAATAATAATAATAATAATAAAGCAAGTCTAGAATATAAACAGGAACAGTTATATCTATTATATCTATATTTTGACCTCCCATTTAAATTATTTTTCAGTTTGAAAAACAGAAACCCTAAACTGTCTCTTTCAGCTTGAGACACCGGTGGGGTGAAGTCCTGCTCCCTTAGATTAGTTTAGATCCAAGTGTGTTTTGTGTAAGGACACATGTGAAAGATGGCAGCGTGAGAAGCAGCATACAAGGAGTAATTGATAGGTTCCAAAAAATAACAAGCTGCAACTTTGTTGGCTGGTTTAAAACAAAGTGAAGTGACTTACATGAGGGGGTAGTTATATAAATCCCACTTGACATTATCTTGTAAAGGGACTACTTTAAAACATATTTTCTCATTGTAAAGTAGTCATTATTTTATTTTTTTTTTCAAACATCTTTTATCCGATTAACGTAAAAATACAAGCAACAATACAATGACAATAGACATTCATATCTTGTCATACAGAGTGTAACAATAATAGCATTAATAACATCAATAATAACATTAAAAAAAATTAACATTAATAACATAACATTAAGGTGCAGAGTACTAAACCATCAACCCTGAGTCTCCTTGTTTAGATGTATTTACGTAATTATCCCATGGAGCCCATTTCAGAAGCATTTTATTCTTATTTCCCCCTTATTTATTATGTAATCTATTTCAAGATCTCTGTTATAAGCTACAATTGAACTAATTTTCTTCCATGAGGGTAAACAGTCTGTTTTCCATTTTAATGCAAATAACCATTTAGTTACCAAAAGTATATGAATCCATATACCTCTGTTTATTTTCAATGGTATTTGGAAAGATATGAAAAAGCACTTTCTCAGGTGATAGATGTATGTCTTTTTTTAAGATCTTCCAAATATTTAGGGAACACCAATTCCAAAACAGTTGGACTTTCTCACATAGCCACCACATGTGGATCTGTGACCCACTTTCTTTGCACAACTCTGGGTGTAATTTTGGATCTATTTTATTTAATACACTCGGTACTCTATACCATCTATGAATAACTTTAAAATGAGTTTCTCTTAGAGCTGCATGTAATACATTTGTGTGTCAATACACAAGCATCAAACCAAATCTTTTCATCCCAGGTTATCCTATCTCCATTTCCCATTTCATCATTGCTGATGATTTCCCCTTTCATTTTTCAATATCTATAATACTCGCACAATGGGAAATGGAGAATTTTCAATTTGTATCTTTATTCGTTATTTTTCAAGGTTAGAGATGATATCTCTTATCCGCTGGCCATACAGTGGTTTACAAATCAAATGCCATAATGACCAAAGGAAAGCTAGGCACTTTGTTAGTAGTTTTTTAAATCCTCAAATGATCTTAAATGATCATTCCAAAGATCCTGAACCATGAACACATTCCATTGGCCCCAGCCTACCCTTATTTTTGTATTGTTTAAATCATATAGCATTTGTAATGGGGTTACTGGCGACGGAAATGGTAATATCTTCCATTTATTGTTGATTTTATACCATGTGGATAAACAGAATTGAATAATCAAGGGTAGCTTATTGAGATCCTCTCTAGACCGTTCTTTCATCATATGAAATACTCTAATCAAATCTCTTTTGCTAATTCTATCTCAATCAGGATAAATTTAGGAGGTGATATACTCTCATTATATTTCAAAAGGTGACTAATATCAATATTCTCTAAATAAGCTCTTAGATTCGGCGAAGATAATTCACCACAACTAATTTTCCTTTTGGTCCACATTCCATTAACCCTTGCCTTACAGCCTCTATTAATGAATTTATCAATTGATCTTTGAAATTTAGTAATAGTACCCCCAGAGCATTTAAAGGGGATACATCTTAGGATATAGGTAATTTTTGGTATAATCACCATCTTAATCTTTGAGATACGACCAGTCCATGATAGATTTAGTTTGCCCCATTTTTTACATAGATTACCTATAGGGAAATAGATTTGGTCCAAGTTATCAGTCATTAAAGTTGAAATCATTGGGCCAAACCTTATCCCCAAATGTGTTTATTTTAAAGTAGAGTCTGGCTAAGAGCATAGTTAATTTTGTAAAAAGTCATAAAGCTAGTTTTTAAGAAGAAAAAAAAAAATACAATTTGATGCCTCTGGAGCACCCTTGCGGAATACATGATGCTTCGTGGAACATGGGTGTATCTGTATGGTTCCATCCTTTCATCCTAGGGTCTGATTGCAGGCCAATGAGGGGGAAGGGGTATGTTGTCAAATTAAATCTTATCCAGTTATCTTTACAATGGCTGTATGCACCCTCCTTCCCCCACCGCCCTCTCTCTACTAAATGACAAAACATACCAAAATGGATTCATGTACCAATGAACAGAAACTTCTAAAATTCATAATAACCAAAAATGTTTTATGTCCATGGCTTACACAGCTGCTAGTGTTGTTTGTCAAATATGTACCAAACTAACAAGTGTCTTTTTCATCTGATCCTGAAGTTATGAAGCGTTCTCCATGTTCTTCTTTGCACGTGACTCACATTGTTGTGCGAGCCATGTTGATAGGAGTTCCTTTCATTCTGTAGGTGTGTAAATGACCCGTTGTTTATGAAATTATGCAACAATAGATCGGCAGTTTTACTAATGGCATCATGTGTGAATGGGTCAAACATGCTCATACCACAGTGGGAAGGGGATAGAGCCCACAACCCCTGGACTGTAAACACACACCCATCAATATGATTCCTACAACAACAATGTGAGTCTTGTGCAGAGCTAGTAGTGCAGAAAGCCCTGGCACCACAAATCAACTGTTTTATTGTAGTTGACTGTATTGTTGGCTTTATAAATATATATGTCTTGAGCTAATAAGTTGTAGACTAGATGATCACAGCCCTATAACCAAACCTTTCAATTGATTGCAATTTCAGTACTATGTTCCCCAAAAAGGAGCATATTTGATATTGGCAGTAAGTTTTGAGTCCATAACCCATTTGGTTTCAATCTGACATAAAGTAGGTTTGAGGAACCAGTACAAGCCACCTGGATTTTGCATTAATAGAAGTTGCCGTGTCCCAGGATTGTTCCACAAACTCTTGTTGTGTTCAGGTTTCAGGAGTTGGATCTCAGCACTGAAGCTTTTTTCTACTTTGATTCCGGGAAGGAGCAGGAATGGCAGGAAGCTGTAGAGAAGAGCGTGCACTCGAAAGGCAAATATAAGAAAGTAAGAACACAAATAGTTATTATTTCTTGATTACTTTTGTGTTCTTGAGTAGATTGTTTGCTTCTTAATTTTCGTTCTAACAATTTTAAATTTGTTTCTGAAACTTTGCCTAATAATGCACTGTGCTTAAATGACCAAACATTATTTACAAGGTTTATACCTATGATTTACACTTTCCTTGCTTTCTTATCTAGTTTTGCAAAAGCAATCTTTTTTTTTTTTTTTTATTGGCACAGAGGATATACTATTTTATTACTTTATTATTCGTCATATTTTTTTAAATGTTCTGTTTTGTATAATTATGCTTGAACAAATACAACACGTTTTTATAATGTGAAAAAAAAAAATAAATCTGCCTCTAATTTATCAAATCGGAGTCCTTATGATTTATAATCTTCGATTGAAACTTTTATTTTATTGCTACAAATTATAACATAAGCAGTTGTATATGTTATGATCTACAATGTATACAATTGTGTGTAAGTTGTAGAGAATTATAGCTACAGCAAGTATTACTGTACTAGTATTTAGAGGAGGAGAATTTGTTCCTTGATATATTTCTCCTTTGTTTACTTCCCATCGTATATAATCGGTCATCTTTTTCAGGTACGGCTGATCCGACTCGTGGGGATGATGATGTTGGTGTTGGCCAAAAAAGAGCATTTCAAACACATCCAGGAGGTGGTGGCAGAATCGGTGGGAACTGGAATTATGGGGAAAATGGTGAGTATTTCGAAGGCGCTAAAGCCATGCAGATTCAATGAATCATTTTTTGTTTTCTACTACCTTGTCTCTCATCATTTGTTGTTGAAATTTGCTTAAATTAAATGATCCTGGCTTACAGCATGACTGTCATGTTGGATCCTTGTGCCTTACATTCTGTCTAAACAGTGGTTCCCTGTCCTGCCTCCAGAGACTACTGATGGTCATGATTGAAGACCAATTAAACGTTCAGTCCATCTTACTGAGATACCTGTGCTTATGTGAGCATATCCTCAAACTCTTACCTGTTGGTTTTCCCATAAGACAGGTTTTGGAACTTCAGATTCAGCGGTTCTACCTTCTTCCCTTTTAATAATATATATGGATTCTATAGGCTTGTAAAGTATAGTGTGCTCAGTCATTGTAGTGAAAATTGTATGTGAATTCCATTCTTTTTTTTAATCTTTCATTTCACCAAATGCATACTTACTCTTTGTTAACTTACATATGATATCAGACTGCTAGGTTTAATAATGTCTTAGTTATATAACAGAAAAATATAACCTTAACATTTCTTATTCTGCTTAATAAAATAATAAAAATAGGATTGCATACCTAGAGACATACCTGTCTTAATCTAACTTTTTTTGTATGAAACTGCCCTTCTGCAGCAACATCAAATTAAACAGTTTATAATATTCCCAGTAGTGTTTATTTTTCTACCAAGAACATTGTGTTCAAATAGATTCATTGACAAGCCATTGTAGTGAGAGCAGTGGCACAGAATATGAGATTAAAGTACACAGTAGTTTTGGGAAAAAAATCACATTTGTGTAAGTAACAAACTCACAACATGGTATTGTAAACCAAGAGCATAAAAGCACCTTTAGAGAGTGTCTTAATTTTAGCAGACGTTGCTTGTGCATGGGGACTTCCATATCTGGCTGCTTTTTGGCCTAGAGCCTGAGCAAGAGTGTTATCCTATTGTGATATTTACTTCTATTTAATCCTATTTTTACCACTGTAATGTATTTAATAGTAAACCTCATCTATTTGTTTATTGGAGAGACTCTATTAAAAACAGTATACGGTTTAGAATAAATAAGTTTGTTTTCATTTTTAAATTCTGTTTTCTCCTTAAGCAGAGCTACTTATCTCCACCCCCTGTGCCTTGTCATGGAACATGGCCAGCTCTGCTTGGGGACTGGATCATCACGGAGCTTGAAAGCACGCTGGGCTGTGATGTCACTTCCCCCAGCCCATTATATCATTAACTCTGCTGCTACTGTCTACACTGAGGTAACAGCTGTATGTAAACTTTCTTACAGCTGTCCAATAGACCCTGCCCAGTGACCGTCCATGAGCCATCATAGCCCAGCCGCCCCTTTACTATGCATGCATAGTTTCCATGCAAAGTTGGCCACACCCGCTGATAGGCACAAGAGGTGGTTATTTATTTTAAACTGGTTACTGTTTTTAATAATATTTACCCAACAAACATATGAGCTTTACTTGTCAATGCACTACAATTGTCTTTTAAATACCACAACACTGTGACGATAGAGCTGAATGAAGATCATATCTGTACCAAAGGTCTACCCAGGTAACTAATCTTGTTGAGATCAAAATTTAATATAATAGTTTAAATAACAATTTATTTTTTTATTAACCTTTTTGTACACATTTTGCCACCATTCGCAAAAGAGCATATTTTAAATATTATACCTCATTGGTCCCTTAACCCTGAGTGGCGTCATTGTATTTTTGGTTTCAAATGGTTTTGTGCACCCATCTATGTATTATAAAGAGCTTTGCCAGCATGTCTAATGTTGACTATTCAGACAGGATACCATTTTAAACTATGTCTCCTCCTCCTGCAGGGTAATAAGGGTGGTGTAGCTGTCCGGTTTGTTTTCCACAACACCTCCTTTTGTTTTGTTAATTCTCATCTGGCTGCACATGTAGAGGATTTTGAGAGGCGAAATCAAGACTATAAAGATATCTGCGCTCGTCTAAACTTCAATGTGACAGACCAGAACATTCCTACTCTTAATATAATGAAGCATGAGTAAGTTCCACCAACATCCTTATTACATAGATACAACACCATATTGCCTTTCTCATTCACAATCTATTTAATATTTCTTGAAAGTATGTTGTATGGTACTTATTTTATACCTGGTGAATTGCAACAAAAAAAAAAGTTCTTTTACCAGTAGAATTGGAGAACTACATATAAATAGTTGCCATTACTAGTTCCATGGCAGCAGCATCATACCTCTAGAATATCATAATGATATTCAAAGTACCTTATTTTTCCATGTATAAGACAGTATTTTTTAAGTCTAAAATAGGGGATCCGTCTTATACACGGAATGTTGCAATTAGATACCCTAGTCTGGTACTGTAATGCTGCATCTGGCCTCTAGTTTTTAAGGCAGCAGAAAAGATGTACATTTGGAAATGCATTGGTTCCATCTAGATTGAATTACACTGCTTGTGAGCTTAGAAATGTGTATTTTATAATTTTTCATTGTGCTACACATATACTTAAGGGCACTTTCTGTCATGATTTTCCCCGATTTCCATTCCAGCTCAATATCCTTGTGATCACATCACTTATTGTTGCGGTGTGCAATTGCTTTTTTCCGGTTTACACACGGATCACAAAGATATTTCTAAGCTCACAAGCAGTGTAATTCAATCTAATTTGGGACATTTCCAATACATGTGTCTTTTCTCCTGCCTTAAAACAGCACCATCTAGTGGTGAGATGCAGCATTAGTGTGATGCACATCACAAATGAGCTAATCGGCTTGTGTGTGGCATGTGTGTGATGCTTGTGTGCATATAAATGTGTATTTTATAGGTTTCTATTGTGTTATACATATATTTAAGGGCACTTTCTGTCATGGTTTTCACTGATTTCCATTCCAGCTTAATATCTTTGTGATCCCTGTGTAAACCGGAAAAATTAAATTGCACATCACAACTGAATAATAAGTGATGTGATCACAAGGATATTGAGCTGGAATGGAAATCAGTGAAAATCTTGACAGAAAGTTCTCTTAAATATACGTGTAACACAATAAAAACTTATAAAATACACATTTGTTTATTATATTTATTTCTGAATTTTGGGCTCCAAAAATAGGGGTCGTCTTATACATGCAAGTATCTTATAGACGGAAAAATACAGTAATTACAAAGATTCATTCCTTTTGTTATTTTCAAATGACTATGGTTGTGTGACAAACCACTTGCCATTCAAATGTCCATTTATGTTCACTTTTATCAACTCCTGATCAGCGCCATCTAACAGTTGGAGGCCCCACTGCAGAGGCGGATAGATCCGAGATTTCTGCTAGAGCAAATTTGTGCTGCCTCAACACATAAACATTGGAATAATTGATGTGAGGGTAATTTACATTCAGATTGAAAAGAGTTTGCTTTGGCTATGTATGATCCCTTACTGAAAATGAGTTGCTGCTGTTGATTTAACAAGAAGACGCTATTTTGTTAGTGCTGTTTTTCGAAATTTGGTTTCAATGTATAAGAGCAAAAACACATTGGAAATAAATTGAATAGATTGTTGTTCATAAAACAAACCATAACTGCAAACACCTAGCTGTTTAAATTAGACATTAATAAAATGCATACTCAACGGTATGAAAAAGCAGTATTCAGTATTGTTACATTTACTTTCAAAGATTAGACTTGTGTGCCACTATTTTCCACCCATTATAAGGTCAATGGGGAGAGATGGCTTTGTTTGGCAGACAGTGGATAATTATCAGACACACATTTATATCTACATAATGCTCTCCATTGGCTAGAGACTCTCACAAGTTGTGCGGACAGCCTTTAATTGAATATTTGGCTTTTTCTATAATCAGGTTTATTCTTAAAACGCTTTAGTCTTGTCTTTCAGCCAGATCCTACCTTCCCCTTGATGACCTTATTGGGATGGAGACAAGCAGTGGAACTGGACACTGATACTCTAGTCTTTGAAAGTGAATTTAATATTGAATATTGCTCTAATAAATCATTAAATGGATTTTCAGTGCATAATTAAAAGGGCTACTTCTTTTTAGGCCTTTAAACCAAGAGGTCTTGTCATATATGCATGGCATCTTATGGGGATTTTCAATATCTTTTTTGTTTTGAAAGAATTGCATTTCCAAATCCATAATTCTAACATAAATCTAATAAAAAGGTTTCCATCTGACTTAATATTTCTTTATTGTATTTGTCCCCCATAGTGTCGTTATTTGGCTTGGAGACTTGAATTATAGACTGTGTAAATATGATGCTACTGAAGTTAAAAATATGATCTTAAACAATGACCTCCGCACTCTTCTGAAGTTTGACCAGGTAAGGAAAGGAATGAATATTCTTATTTCATTTAACTATAGTGAGTGGATACTTTCTTGATTTATGTATAAAAAAGCTTACACAACTAATGCACGGTTGTGTTTTTTCCCCCCACCCTATAGTTGAACATCCAAAGAGAGCTCAAAAATGTTTTCTCTGATTTTACGGAAGGCCCCATTAATTTCATCCCAACTTACAAGTATGACACTAAAACAGACCGCTGGGATTCCAGGTAAACACCAAATCTACACTGTTCATAAGTTACATTTTCATATAAAAAGCACTTGAAGGATTCATAGCATCTTAAATTCATCAATATATTTAAAACATGATGGGGAACAATTGAACTTAAAAGAACAACTCAATAATTCAACTGTTTTCAGGAAGGGATATCTTTAAAATCTTCTTCTGTCAGCAGTATCTATTTATCTATTATCTACTAAGTGTGGCTGAAATGCTATGCTAATGAAATACTGCACTAGAAAATTTTTTCCATCATTATTATAAAGAGAAAATATGGCTTCATTTTCCCTAGTTTTGTTGTTGTGAATCCTGATTAGTTGATGGTTCTCTTTCTCTCTCAGCGGAAAATGTCGGGTTCCAGCCTGGTGTGACAGAGTTCTGTGGAGGGGAACAAATATCAAGCAGCTGAAATATCGCAGCCATATGGAGCTGAAAACCAGCGACCACAAACCAGTCAGCTCACTGTTTAGCATCGGGGTAAGACTCTTTAGTTTCCTCTTCTGATCTAGACTCTGTTTCCATTTGCAGGTGCAACATTGCACAGCGTCTATCTTCTTACAGTAGTAACCAGTTCTTAAACTAAGATTATTTAGACCTTACTTTCACCAAATATTAGACCACCCCAACTCTTCTTTATATATGTTTCTGTTCTTTAAAGCTGTTACTATATTGTTTTCCTTTACTTAGTTGCTGCTTAGGTTTAATTAATACAGAAATATTTATTAAGTGTACTACTGGTCTATTCATCGAACATTATATGACTGATGTGTCTTCTATGTGATGTGATAATCATGTCCTAACAGGTGAAGGTTGTGGACGAGCGCAGGTACAGGAAGGCGTTTGAGGATATTGTGCGAATGATGGACAGAATGGAAAACGATTTTCTTCCATCACTAAGTCTAAGCAGAAGAGAAGTGAGGATTTTTAACATTTTTTTTACATTTTGTGTATGTCAGCGATTATGGTACTTCAGTATTGTTGCTATTTTTCAGTTATTATTTACTAATGATCTCCAAGTTATATACTCATTGAGGCAATCCCCTCTGTGTGAGAACCATACCACCAATACTCTA
This sequence comes from Discoglossus pictus, assembly GCA_027410445.1. Classification (NCBI taxonomy): domain Eukaryota; kingdom Metazoa; phylum Chordata; class Amphibia; order Anura; family Alytidae; genus Discoglossus; species Discoglossus pictus. The sequence continues at coordinate 68,047,754 of CM050168.1, forward strand.
CGGTTTTCTCTGAATTTAACGCTCTGCAGTTCTGACTTCTCCACCAGATGTAAGGCTAATGGCTCGATTTATGATCATCATAAGTATTTTTTAACAATCATCTTCCTCTCTGCATCTCACCAGATGCATTGGGAACTGTCCAAGCATAATCATAAATTATAGATTTCAGCATGTTATTTTGAAAATAGTAAAGTGCCATGCTACTAAAAGCCTTTGAATATTGTTTGGTTAAATTTCAGTGTTAGTGATTTAATTTTTATTATTTTTTTCTGCTCTACTGTAGGTATCCATGTTTGGCTTTTTGATCTTTTTCTTCCCTTCTCTTAGTAGTGCGTAACTGGCTGTTTGCTCTTTTTCCTTGAAGTGCCCTTCCCCTAAAGTAAACATTGCACAAGGCAAATAGTGTATCTGTTTGAGTCTTGTCCGCCGTGATGCTGTTGCATGTTGTCCTCTCTTAAACTAAGCAATGTCTGTCATCCTGCACTGTGGATGGGGCAGGAGTAGGTCAAAGAGGATAAGATGGATGCTTACAATATCCAAGTGATATTGTAAGTACTTATATTGAAATACAACTAAATTATTTTCACAAGCTTTTATTAACTTGGTACTTCTTAAGCCATAATACAATGAAGACTCTGCACTTTAACAATTCTAGATAGATATACCAAGAATGGAAAACATACATTCTATTTTTGGACAGAAAACTGTTGGTAATGCAGAATCATGGACTTTAATGCGGGGACTCGTAACCTCTTAACAAAAGGCTGGAATAGAATATTCCATGATCTTATTTAGAATTGTGTTTATAAAATGTACTGTAAATGATTCAGGTAGTGACAAATGGCTTTCTGATTTCTGCCTTACAACATAATTCCTTTCTCTTGTCCCGCAGTTTGTGTTTGAAAAAGTGAGGTTTCGACAGCTCCAGAAAGAAACTTTCCAGATCAAGAATGATGGGCAGGTTCCTTGTCACTTCTCTTTTATTCCCAAGCTGAACGACACCCTGTACTGCAAACCCTGGCTGCGAGCTGAACCCTGCGAGGGCTACTTAGAGCCAAGTAATTATCGTATATTGATCTGGTGTTTAATCAAATTTTGCATTCTATCAGAAATGAAACCATCATATAGCAGTGAGAAGTCTTGGTTACATTAAGTGAAAATGGTGCAGTAAAATCATTATTTCTAGAAAATAAATTAAGGAAGGTTTTAAAACTAGATTTAAAGTTTTTCTTTCCATCGCCTAACAGGTGTCCTGGTGGTGGGAGAGTATCTGCCTAGGATGCTGATCTCGTATAGACTCACTGGAGATAGTGACTTTTGTCAGGATCGCCTCCTATGTAGTTAAATGGCCACTGCACTGGAAAATCTAGAAAACAATGTAGGATAACAGTCTGGGTGGATTCTGCCCAAACCGCTGAACACATATTAGGGTTGGAAAGAAGCCATTTTGCTAGGTCTGGAACACTAAAGTTCAAATGTAAGTTTTAAAAGCTACATGTAGTTTAGTCTCTTCAAATGTTGATTTTTATTGCTATTACATTATTAAATAAAAATACAGTGTCCCTATAAACATAACCTTAATGGCTTTAAAAACTATCTAGCAATGAGGTGGAAAACTACATGGATTAAAAGATTAATCAAAGGCATGTGGATGAAGGCAGGTTCACAGTAGGAGGTTGTAGTGACATCATCATCTACATTTGAAAAGCTATTTTTGCTTAAGCTACACAAAATGTACCCATTTTCATCAATACTTCTTACTCATAGCTTATTTTTTTTAAACCTTTTTTACCACACACTAAAACCTATTTAATATGCACAATCACATACAGGGGAATGCTGCTTGATGAATAATTTTTGTTAACAATATTTAGAGAGTTAATTAATGCTATAAAGCAGTATTTGTGGTGTATTGTACATCTTGTTTTCTTCACATAAGTGCCTCCTAAGAGGAAACAATGTATCCCAGTGGACAGCATCATTATGTCTTCCAAATGTAGGTGTAACATTAATGAGTTTTTAGGTTTCTTTAATTTACTATTCTTTTTTTTAAAAAAAGGTTTTACTTCCCAAAGCTGTTTTGGCTTGGCATTTAGTTAGACATAATTGAATGGTTTCTCCAGCCTTCACAAAAACACATACTGTTGACTGAATGGTGTTTTTGCTAGCTTATGTAGTGTGTCATTTATTAAGCACAAGCTAAATATCAGTTAAATTATATATTTTCAGGAACAGTTTGGAGGGACAGAAAGCATGGCCTTAAAAAATATTCTTCTACACCTCTCTAGACTAGTAATTGGGGACTTTATACAATACATCTTTTATAGAACTACTTTTTCATACGGAAAAAAACGTCCTTTTTTTTAATGCCTGTGTGAATAATCCGGGAGCTGCATGATCCCTAAAGGGCCATTTACCTCGGATCCGTTTTTTATTAATTTCACTAATAACACCTACAAATCTAAAGCTTGAGGTCTGTTTACAAACACCTTGTGTACTGTCTACACACTATTCCATGAATAATTATTTATGCCAAACCCGTGCGGTGAAGGCTCAGTGAAGACAAAGATTTATAGCAGTTCTTCCTGAACTCAGGAATGCCCAGCATTTTATTCTCTGCACAGATACATTTGTGAAGGGTCAACTGCTCACTGCACAGAGCTGTTGCTGTGCATCTGTCTGGGTCTTGCCAGTGACACATGTAAACAGAGATTTAATTAATTTCTCTGTGAAAAATGCCAGTATTTCCAAAATTCAAAAAGTATTTCAACATGCTTTTAAGAGATCTTTACAATGTTGTGCTCCAGATCAGCCCTTTAAAAAATAATCTATGTTCAGTAACTTGTATAAAGACTTGGACCTTGAACACATTTTTTTTTAATTCACATTTTACCTTTTTGATATTATATCCTTGCTTTTCTTCACTTTTCAGATGAAACCGTGGACATTAGTCTAGATGTGTATGTTAGTAAAGACTCTGTGACATTACTCAACTCAGGGGAAGATAAGATAGAAGATATCTTAGTTCTGCACCTCGACCGTGGCAAGGATTACTTCCTGACCATCACTGGAAGTTATCTAGTGAGCTCCTTTGGAACATCCTTGGAGGCTCTGAGCCGAATTAAGAGGCCAATCCGGGAAATCCCGATTACCAAACTCATAGATTTGGTGAGAACATTTACTTTGCAATGGTATTATTTCTATTAATGTATCTTATATCTGCTACTCCAGCCTATCTATGGAATGTACGCAAAATCATAGGATATAGATGAAAATACAGTTAAGAGCTTAATGAAAAACATTAATTATACAAAGATAATATAAAAAATTGCCAATATTTTTCACTTAATCGTAGTACATTACTGACTTTGTACATGGCACTTTTTGCTCTGTTTTTGCTTTACTCAGCATCCTGTATATATAAATATTTTTTAGGGAGTTGTACTTTCTAACCAAACTACACCAGGCTTCGGCATTAAATATTGACATACGTAATTGCACTAGCAAGCAAATAATACTTCAGAAGCAAATGGCTAAACAAGCAACATACCTGGAAAAACTTTCATGTAATTTTTCCAAACTACTGACCACTTGTTCATACAAAAAAAATGTTAATATATATTTTGAATGCCTAGTAAAAAATATGTTGTGCAAGAGTAGTCCTTTGAGAGTCACAGGGTTTCAAAAGCTCTGTACCCACTTGAAAAAGGTATTCTGGGGGGAAATGATTTTCCATGGGGATTGTAATTCACACTGTTTTGAATATCTCCAGTCCCTCTGAATGCACAATTTTCTAAGCAATCATTTGTCATTGATTTTAGTAGCATTTGACAGTACATGATAAATTAAAGTATAAGGTGTGTACTATGCCTTATATAATTAATTTTACTGAGAAATCAAATCCGAAAGTGCTCAAACTTAACAAATGGTAAGCACATATCACATTGCATCTACTCATTAAATAGAAAGTATTATTTAATATGCATAAGTAATATTTTAAAATGGTGTTGTGTTTTTTGTGTGCAAATAATTGCTGGATTTCTGACATTCCAACCTTTTATATGTGGCTCTGCATGGTATTGGGATTTGAAGCTTGTTAGATTCGAATTGAAGCAGCAGAGAACAGAAGATTTGCAACTATTGTTAAATTGCAACACTCAGTGCTTATTAAATAAGTATTTTGAACAAACAAAATTCAAGTTTAAAATAAAGGCGCAATAAAGTCACATGTTTGTAATTATGTATTTAAAACAGCAGATTTTAAACATTATATAACCTTTTTGTTTTTTTTGTCTGCGTGCAAAAATGAGTGCAGCAAGGGTTAAAAACAAACTCTTGTCCACCATATATAGACTGCTTTTTAGAACAAAGTAAGGACCACTTTCAATTTCTTTTTAACATGTGTTGGTTCACTGCACTAGTAGGTTTATGGGGATGTGTGGGGAAAAACCTGCTATTCCCTCTAGTTGTTGAAGGACCACCATGGCCATAGATTTAAAATAAACTGTATCAAAATACATAATGTGTCTTTTTAGAATAAAAAATAACATAGCCTCTACTATATCGCCTTTTATATGTACTTATGCTTCATGCTGCTGTAGGATCTATCATTTTAATTTCTGGTAATCGATCTTCCTGAGATAGGAGACCTATCTGCACACTGGGAATGTGGGAGTGCATTCATTAGATCAAATTAGTTTAGCACTCATATGCCCACAAACAAAACACTTTGGAGGCTTTAAAATCTGCTCTTTTTAAATGAATGATTGGAAATTTTACGATCATATGTTTTTGGTGGATGATAAGTAATTCAGGTAACAAATTGCAAAACCAAAATTTGGATAATCTCAAATGCTGGGCATGTGTTCACCTTCATAGAAAATATCACCTGGAATATCTGGCCATATAGGTCCTGTGTTTCCACTCTCTCCCTTTAATGTGGTGGAATCTTACAATTTTCTTTTCTCCTCTCTTTGCCTCCTGCTTTACTTCTGCTTTTAGGGAGAAGACAGCTTCTCAGAGAAGGTAACCCAACCTAAAGTTTCAGGATCTGCTTTCTTCATTGTTGCATTTCTTTCTGTCTCTATCCTAACTGTGCTAATTGTAAATCTTACGCTCTACACATTTCCAACATTTTGCTGTGTGAATTTTACCCCTTCGCCCACAAGAACAGTGTGATGTAGGGAAAGGGTAACATTAGTTTCTCATTGATTAGTCCACTGGAAATATTTTTTCAACTAAATATGAAGTACTTTTTTGCTAAATGAAATCAACAAAGGATATATGACCCACAAATCTATAATCTATCATCCTACATGCAATTTTTGCTAAATTAGTTTGCTCAGGATGTGATCTGTCATGGTTATAAATGTTATTGGTGAATGTATCAGCAGTTAAAAAAAGTAGATAAAAACATGGAGTATAACCAGTAGTTTCACCATTTCATAATAATCTGGGTCCCAGAGTCATAACTCATGAACATTGGAGGGAAAATCAGCCAGTACCCAGATCAAAAAAGACAAAGACAGACGCAGATCTTGGTTGCTCCTCATGAGTTGGTCTTTTTAGCCTGTAGGAGCAAATTTTCCAAAGGGAAATAGACCAAGTCAAAATAGTCCTGTCAGCAAATTTTGTTTTTTATATCTGTGGGTTCCCCCACCCACCACCACACTCCATCTGTAAGCACTCTTATTTCTTGAGTGTTTCTCCTTGATGCTGGTGTTTATTTTAATAAGTGGTCTCTCACCATTGGTCTGTGTTCTTATTTGAAATTAATAATACTATTTATAAAGTTTAATTGCTCCCTAATAAAACTTACTATTAGGTTGAAAAAATAAACATTCAGTGAACCTTTAATTTGCTACTTAGATGACATTTCACGATCTGTCTTGTGTCTATTCTTATCTTTAAAGGGATGATAGTAAAGGATCGTATGAACGTGGAAACACTGTCAGTTGAGGTTATTAGTAGCTTAGTGTGGTTAAAACTCATTGTGATAACTTGTGTGAGTTGGGTGTTGTGTTTTATGATTGTGTGACTTATGTCCACACTAGACTGTAAACCTGCTCAGGCGTTCCTACATCTGTACATTGGTAATTACACACCCTCCGGCATCTGTCCTGGAAAGCAGATCCCCATCTACAGCCTGTGAAGGTGTTGAGCAGTTGTGTTTTTTGTTTTTTTAAAGAAGTGATTGAGCCAGATAGGAGTCTTAAGCCCACTATGATATTTTCCTTTATTAAGATATTTCCTTTATTACTCCTGCAGTAACATTAATCCATTAGGCATCCATTTGTCATCATTCATTTTCTGATTAGCAATAAAAACATTTGTAGAAAATTAAGTTCTTTGTAGTTTTAAAAACCTATATCTGAATTTTAGTGTTTTAGACTTTAGGACAGATGCTGCTACCCAGCCACTATCAGGTGTCTAGAGAAGAGAGCTGGTCTGGCAATCTTCACCCTTAAGAATGAGAGAACAGTCCAAGTTAACTGGGTGGGTCAGAGACAGATTGACAGGAGATAATTACAAACTGTAATAAGTTGGGAACAAGAATGCATTTCTTTAACTGGCATTCAAAAAGTCAAATTTACAGATCTATTTTGCTCTCCAATATTTTTATAGTAAAGTTGCTTAAAAAGCTGTGACACAGTGTGTTTTGTATCCATAGGTTTATGGTAGCCTGTCTGTAATTGATAAATCTCCTTGGTTTCCTTCTTGCTTGTTTCGTGGTGAGGCTTTGGTAGTCATGCTTTCTCTTTCTGAGATTTTAGTACCTATTGAGTCTTTTCAATCTGCTTCCCTTGCGCAGGGTAATAAGATGATTTTCCAGCAGAAAATCATCCTAAAAAATCGCCTTTTTTCTGCCTTGTTTGTAGAATCTCTTCTACCTCAAAGACATACATATTAAATTTTACCATACTTAATACATTTCCTTCCAGGAGAAATCTGTTATGCAGGCACTGGACTGTGACGGCCCTGATAGTCCTCTGAAGATTCCCAAAGAAGTCTGGCTTCTGATGGATCACTTGATTACGAACGCTTGTCACCAGGTTTGTAGGGGCACCTGCAGGAAAGTAAAAGTGTTCTGAATTGTGGCTCAGTTCAGTCCATTAAATGCTCATTCATAAAGGAATATAGTAGATTTCCAAAAATAAAGAGGTCTGTTACTGCATAGCACAGAGATGAGAGGACAGAAGGGAAGCTTTTTATCTAAGCTTAATAGTAACAGAGTAGTAACAGATCATAGTTGAAATTAAATTACACAAAGTATGCAAAAATTAAAAAGCATGTAAGCAACTGCTACTGTGTCTATTGGAGTTTCCCCTGTTAGAATAATGTCATTATATTTACATTACACATGTGTAGTCTTGCTCAGTGAGTAGTGAATCGGGTTATACAATGTACTATCTGATATTATTTATGTACTTTATTTTATAAAAGCCAAAATTGTACAGATTTTTTTTCTATCTATCTATCTATCTATCTATCTATCTATCTATCTATCTATCACTATATAGTTGTCTGTTGGGAACGTTTGCGATGTTGGTCACGCAACTGCAAGCCTCGTTACGGGCCGCAACCGCGGGACTTAGGCTACAATGAGCACCGAAGGCGCTCATTGCAGGCCTGGAGATGTGCGCAGCAGGCCTTGGGCTGCAATGAGCGGCAAATGCGCTCATTGCAGGGCTCACAATGAGCACCACAGGCGCTCATCTACAGCGGCGCAGGCAGGTCTTTCGTCCCGTTCGTCCGAAACCCGTGCATGCACTGTGCGCCTCACAAAAATCCGACTTTAACGGCCGAACCACGGAACTCGAAAGACCTGAAAATAACAACAAATATGCCTCAAATTAACTTGATTAACACAGCACAGGGGGAGAGCCAGGGAGCCTGTGAGTGAGGTTGCAAGTTGATTTGAGCCATATTTGCCATTTCTTCAGGATCGAAAATCGCCTAAGCCCAAAAAAAACAGCTGCTGAAAAAAACCCGCAACACGACGAAAAGGAGGCCGAAGGATGTAAAACTAGCCCGTAGGAAGTAAAAACGAGCCCTAAGCAGTAACACAACCTAAGACAGCAACACTCACAGTGCGACACCTATAAAGTACACCGGGTGAGAGCCACGCGATGCTTACCTAATTTTAATTGATTCTTCCGTGTTCAAGCATGTAAATCTTTCAATCCTGGCCTTGTAACTGCACTTGAGGAGAGACATTGACCATTAATTATCTGTAGTTCATTTAATTACAGATCTATGCAGTTGCTTGGACAGCAAACTTGAAATCTTTATTTGTGAACCATCTTGATGTAGTACGTGGCAGCTTGATATTTGTTGGGTAGAAAGAACAGGGGAAGAGGATACACGTTCAGATTTGAGTATTTGACTTCATAGCCAAACACTGAAAAAAAAAATACATTTTTTTATAACCCTATATAAACCTAATGCAATCTTGTACATTTTTAGCAACAAAAGTACCTAGACCTGTTTTTACTTTTGTCTGAATTTAGTGCATGAATCCTAACCTCACACCTTCTTAAACAACCATTATTTCTGTGCAACAATTTCAAAGATTAATGATGGCTCTGTTTCTGTTCTGTTATAGGAAGATCTCTTTCAGACCCCTGGAAAACAGGAAGAGTTGCAACAGATTATCGACTGTTTAGATACCAGCTTTCCTGAGACAATCCGTATCCTTCACGTCCATGGCAGCTCCTTCATATATATTTATGACATTTCCCAGTAAGATACTGCAACAAAGCGAATAGTAGTGAATAGTATCCGGCTGCTAGGTGTACCCAATAACTACAGTCTGTGCTGTTCAGCTCTGTTATATTGATCAATTAGTTGCAATAATGTATTTGAAGATAACCTCATTCTTGTAGCCTCTTGGCTGTGGGCGTCTTTCTGGTCCTTTTACAATTGTAGCTACCTCTGCTGTATCAATGGAGCAGTATTGAATACTTTTCTGCATTTTTGAAATCGTTTAATGATTTACATGATCCAGAGTATCCAGGTGTGCCATCCATGGGCAACCATCTGTTTGTGAACTGGATGCTTTTGGTCTGCAGACTACAAAAATATGACAAAAAAAGTCAGCAAGTAGTACAATAGGGGAACAACACTCTGAATACTCATGAGTGGGTGCACATGGACTGTGATCTCCTTTCCAAGCTGTCAAATGTATCACTGCAATACAAAGCACACCAGACTAGTTTCTGAAAGTGAATAAATTACCTGTCTTTAATAAGCCATAAGCAAAATTATACACAAAAAGCCACACAAAGCTTCCGAGCAACAATGTCTTTTCATGAAACATAATCATAATGTAAGCCAGTAACAGCTTCAGGCATTGGAAAGGTTCATCATCAAAGAAGAAAACACACAATTAATAGACTGAGACAGGGTGGCTTAGACAGGTGGATACATTGTTTTCAAGGATATGAATAGAAAATATGATACCTTCATTAAAGTTGGTTATCCATGTTAAGTTTTATTTTATGTTTGTAACCAAGTTTGTATATATAGTTCAAAAGTCACAAATGGTATGCCATGGTTATTTATCGAACCTATGAACACCGTAATATCTGTGTTATTTGTTACTAGGTATTGTGTTTTGTGTAATACTGGTAGCTGTAGCTGTTTTAACTATATCAAAATTAGAACAACTAAATAGTGGGTGTCCTTGTTATGAAATATTCACAAATGATGTATACAATATATATATTTATATTTAATTACTAGTTATTATAACTACTTTCTGGTTATTATAGTCCATATCATTTACTTAGTAATGGCACACCCACAATTTTTACATGGCCGTTAAAAAAAAAGGAAACCTGCACGAGAATTACTCATTTAATATATACTGCAGTGCACCATTTTTAATTGGAGCTTCTCCTGTTTTTTTTACCTTCTGTAAAACTGTTGTGTATTTGTGTAATACACCTTAACCCTGTGACCCCAGCTGGTAGTAACCATTCTGTAGCTGAAGCTCTGTTGATATTTTTGGAAGCTCTGCCAGAGCCAGTGATTTGTTATGAGCTCTACCAGAGGTGCATCGACTGCTCACATGACACCCGGATGTGTAGACAGGTCAGACTTCCTTTTAATGTTCTCCTTGGTTCCCTACCCTTGTCTGTTGACAGTAGACCTCCAGCTGCTAATTGTGTGATACGTTATTTCCTTGCAGGTGATTTCCCAGCTGCCACGTTGCCACAGAACTGTATTCCGATATTTAATGTCATTTCTGCGAGAGCTGCTCAAGTACTCTCAAGACAACAACCTAACCGCCAATATGATTGGTAAGAACTTTAACTGGACACCAGGAGCCATCACCCATTTGTGTTTTCACCTGGCGTGTTCATATACTGGACATGGAGGAACTGATCTGTTACCTTTTACTAAGAGTCACTAAGATTTACTTTCTATAAATACCTTTGTGACACAAAAAAGGTCCCATTTTTATTGCAGAAATAAAACATCCATTAATGAAGCATAGCAGGGAGGGATATAATGAAGAAGTGCATACCCAGTTGAAAAATCTGTAAATGTGACAGATACATATAACAGTGGAATAATTAAATGTAGTTATCTGTCTGTCACTATTACTTCTACTTCTATCAGCTGCTGTCTCAGGGGTGAGTGTTCATAAATGTGTGAACTTTCCAATAGTTATATTGAGATCAATAATATCTAAAATGACAGATTTCACAGAGGTATATGTGTGTGTTAATTCAAGTCTGTTTTTATTTTATTTTTTACAGTCTAAAAGCAGGTTGTTTATTATCTAGTCTTTTTCTTCAAAATAATTCATTTTAAATATAAATGTATTTTATAAATATATAAATGTGTGATTCTAGCTGTAACAAGATTCCATTTTGCATTGCATTTGCTGTCTGAGATGTAATTACATGTCTCTTGTGATTAGAGTGAAACAGGATATGTCTAATAAAGTGACATGTTTCTTGTTTTATACACAGCTACAGTCTTCACCAGTCTCCTCCTTCGGCCACCACCGAACCTAGTGGGAAAGCAGACGCCAAGTGAACGCCAGCGGGCAATCAACTTTATCCTTGGATTCCTGATGGTGGGTGATGAGGAGTAAGCCATCTACATAGAACTGTTGAAAGTTCTGTTGAAAGAACGAAACCAACAGGCACTTGCATCTGATTGCACAAGAGCCTCAGGTGCAGACTGTGACCTTTTGGATAAGGATGCAACCCATTTATGGCTGGGACAGGAAAGAAAAACCTATGCCAGTCAATTCTAGTACTGTAACAAAGTGACTCACAAAGCAGTATGTCACTGAAGGAAGATTCCGCTACCCAAGCTTGATATTTTCATGGTGTACATTGGTGTTTGGGCTTTTTTTTTTACTCATTTTGACTTTTGTCAAATCTCCTCCACAATAGGTTTTACCAACAATTTGTTTCATGGTTCTGTAAGATGACCCATAGATATCTGTGCCATAGTCACATTTACTCTGACATCTTCCTATTTAAGTGTCCTTGCGCTACAGTTATAGGTAATTTATTGTGGTACTTCACAGATGATTAAATCCTACCCTATTCAGTGTCATTGAGCAGTTAACTTGTACATGCACATTGTCATTGTTTAATTCTGGTACCATATTGGAATTCGTGGTGTTGGTAAGACTCCCTTTTCTTAGAGATTGGCTGCTTCATCTGTTTGCACCTCTCATAGCCAAAAATAAACCTTTTAAGAGGTAAAGTAATCAGTTTCTAAGTAATGGAAAGCTTTAGTTGAAATCTGTGAGACCGCATCTCTGGTGGATCCTGATTTGCTGTGCAGGGTTAAACACTGAGCAAATGCAGTGATAATGTCTCATATGAGTATTGTTAAATCATTGTAATTTACTGCCGTTTTTGAGTCCCAGTGTTTCAACATTATACAAATGCTGCAAGTAAAACACTACACAAGTCTTTATATAAATATGTGTAAGCATAAACTGGTTTGTTTATTTCTCTTACCAGATTTTTTTTTAACACCTTTTACTCAGAACTCTCACTATCACAATGTATTACTTCATGCTTACTTAAGACAAAATGCAGGAATCCCATAATTATTTGTTCAAACGGAAATTGCTTATAAAGCAAAATCTTTTCTCCAGTTGGCTTCCATGTTCTAATCTATCATTTTTGCTTCTGAGAGTGAAAAATATGCAAATATATTAAACAAATGTTAAATTATTTTTTTCTTCTAAACAAAAACTTGTGTATTGGTTGCTGATATAAAGCAAGGGAATCAAACTTCAAACCTGAACCATCAAACTGGGCAGTTTAATGCTGATTGACCCGTTCTATTTAGTGCTGACCATGATTTGCATCCAAACCACGCACTGTACAATACTGTGAGATTGTGTGTAGTCATTTTATTTTCTTTCTTTGCATGTGAACCTACTTTTTTTTTTAAACTAATCTTTATAGCTGTATTTATTTTTGTACAATATTGTAGTAAAGCATCTGGACATTTCAAAGATTTATTCATTTTGGTGTATATATTTTGTTGGGCACAGGTGCTGAGTTGGTTGGTTTCTGATCCAAACTTCCTTTAACGTAATTTGCACAAGCAGCGTGCCTTGTTAATATTTTGTTGCATTGTTTATCATTGTCGCATATACCTTTGCCTTCTTGTATAGATCGTCCTATTCCTTTACAGGTGTATATTTTGGCACTCTCTCACTATTTTTTAATTTCCACAGAACTTACCCGAAGCCAAACTAGAAGTTGGCTTCATGGTTTTAAAGGATCGCTGTAGTCTTACGTTTAAGAACAGCATGCAAGTGGCAACATTTTTTTAGAAAGTAAAAATAATACAGCCCTTAAATTACTACCTATTTGACGCAGTTATACTGCAGAAAGTGCTGCACTTTGGATTTCTGCTGATCTCATTCCATGGGTGGGGAGACCTTGAATGCAGATAAACCTTGACAACTCAGAATTGCAGTGTTTTCAGTTGAGCTCCGGAAAATCTCATTACTTAACAAGGGCACACTCTGCTGAGAGAGCCATTCAGCAAATGAAATGGACACCACCAGTAAAGACAAATAATAAAAGGCATGTCAAATTCAAATAATAATGGTGTTTTTTTTTTAAACTTTCTAAACATTTTTTCCTGTATCAAATTTAGTTCAAAAGTGCATATATATTAAAATGGGAATAACGTTGTCCAAGTTTAAAGAGAAATTGCTTACAGTTTTGGGTTTAACCAGGCCATAGACCTGTGCCAATTCTTCACTTTCCAAT